>CM017469.2:23260178-23898015 GCA_007827005.2 Populus simonii
GTTAGCTAGGTAAATATATTCTTAGACAAATTCTACAGTGCCGCTGCATTAAAATGCCGTTACTGTAATACAATGCCGACGCTGTCCCTTGGCTGCCACGTGGTGATGAACCTTTGTATTTGTTTTCATTCTTTCCCTCAAAATATTGAAACTACAATTTCGCCCCAGACTTTATGAGATTTTAACGGATTAAAGACACATTTCCCCTTATACTCTTACTTTTTTATGGATCTTCCCTTGTATAGAATATTTTATGCATTCTACCATTTTACTATTGTTTTGTTAAAATTTATATCCTTTCATCTAATTTTATTACGTGTCAAGAATATATGTATTAATCCATAAGATTATCACTTGAAAATTAAGCTGAAGTCGGGGATTTCAAACCGCTATTTTTATAGAAGACTGTATAAGCCACAAGCTGTTCGATAAAATGACAAGGAGAAAAAAGACTGAAGTTAAATGGTGGAAATCATTTTTGAATTTATCCATCCCTTGTAACAAGAGAAATACTAGTGAGAAAGAGAGAAAAATTTGCAGTTGGTGGCACTCAAACACTTAGTGCTAACTTTCTGAGTACAGGTGCCGATTAAAATAGAGACAACCAGGTGTGTGCGTGCAAGCAGTAGCAAACTACGGTTGCAACTGAAAAGGGTTTGAAGGAAATTTCTGTAACACACAAGGCCATCCTTGAGGGCTGGACTTCTCACACATTGTGGAGTACCAGTATAAAACCCTGAGCATATAATTTCTCTCGCTCTCTTTTAATTTTTGTTTTTACATCTATGCATGGCTCATTGTTTTACCATTTGCTCGTGTGATTGGTCATCCCTTTGTACTATTTAGTCTCTCTTTTCTTGCCCTGAGTAAATTGTCACAAGTATTGCTTACACATTACTAGCTTATGTACACATTTGTGTTTGAAGTTATCTCTCATACATCTTTCTATTGCCTAAGGCAATGTGTACTGCGTACTGTTTTTTTTGCATATCATCTAGCTAGTTTTTATTTATTTCTTACAGGGATAAGCCAGAGTCATCAATCAGATCCTCAACAGTGTGGAAGGCAGTTTGGTGCCTGAATGCCCCGGAAAAGATAAGGAAAATGCAATCTCATGCCAATCCAACTGCTTTAAGCTCTATTTAGTCCCCTCTTCCCTTTGTAGGCATGCCAAAAAGAGGAAGAAGCTGTGGAGCCCACAATTTTCTTCTACGAGTATGTGGAGTGGTTGGTTAGCTAGTTCTAGGGTTATCAAGAGCAGGTTTTGGAAATTTTGAGTGAAGGTGGAGCACTATTAATAAGCTGGGGAATGAATGCAGAAATGACTACATTGCGATTAGTGCTGCGTGTTTGTGTTGACAAATTTGGAAGAGTAGGAATGAAAGTCAGATAGAGTCGTCCTATCAATCCACGTGAAGTAGCAAGAAAGTCATCCCTGCTCACAGCATAGTTCTCTCTCTTGCGGACCATCCTTCCTACTCCTGCTCCAACATCTTCTCAAAGAGGAGTCCAGATGGATAGAAGGGAAAAACCACTTGATGGGAACCTAAAGATAAATATGTAGGAACCGTCTATGTGCTGATCTAGTAATAAAAATTTGGGATTAAAAAATTTGTTTTCTCTGTGGTCTCAGGTTCGAGCCCTGTGGTTGCTCATATGATGGTCACTGGAGGCTTACATGATCGTTAACTTCAGGACCCGTGGGATTAGTCGAGGTACACGCAAGCTGGCCCAGACACCCATATTAAATTAAAAAACTAAAAAAATAAATATGTAGGGGTTCCACTATGATAAAGCGGTGGATGGTAGGGGTTCCAAGTGCAAGAGTAGGTATGTCGCTCGAGGATAAGCCATGAAGATTAGGGAAGCTCTCATCTTCGCGACTTCGTTGGGAACTCATGGGATTGTAATCGAATCTGATGCTGTTGCTACTGTGTCAGCCATCAAGGATTCAAGATTGACCCCTGCTTGGAAAGTTGGTCTGGTCATAGCAGACACCAAGCATCATTTACCATTTATGCTAACGTGTCCGTAAAGTTTATCAGTATAGAGAGTACAATATGGTCGTTTGAATTCTTTGCCTCCAGAATTCATTAGGGTTTTACAAGTCTCAATTGCATGTAAATCGGATGCCAGATTACATTGGCTAACACCCAAATGTAGTCTCTCTTTTTTCTTTTCTTTTTTTGACCAGCATAAATCATGTCCTTGCAAATCATAAAGATAAAAGAGAAATGACAAGACATCTTACAAAGGAATGAGAGAAATAAAGGAATCAATGCACCATGAAAACAAAAATGAAAAAAGAAGGAAAATACTATGAAAAGAATACCCTCTCTCTCTCTCTCTAATTATAATTACTCTTATAATTATGTTTTTAGCTGAGAAAGATTTCACAATTAATGTATTATATAGAATGTTTATGCAAGGAATATGACACTGATAGGTTGCTCTACTCCAGGATGCAATATTGCTACTACTTTCTTCCTGCGGATGATTAATTGAAGAGTAAATGTTATAGAATTATAAGATTGACCATCAAGATTTAATTATAACCAAGAATAAAAATTGGCTTTCTCCTAGAAGCTATTTGGTTATGAGCGGTCGTTGTCATATATTATCAATTATGATGAAAATATTATAGCTAGATTTATTGTGCTCCCTCTCATATTTCGTGTGGTGATGTTTTTTTTCACTTTAATCCTTAAACTTTGTTTCTTCTCAATTTAGTCTTGTCAAATTAATGTTCAATTTCTTTTTAATTTATTAATCAATAACTAAATTAAAAGAGAGAGGACCACAGTGAAAAAAACACTAAAAATAGGTTAATGATTTCAAAATTCACACGAAACATTCACTTTAGTCCTTATAACTTTCACTACGTAAATTTTTCATCCCTTTAGTTTGTGAAAAATAATTTTGGTCCGTAACTTTATTTTTCTTGTTTTTTAGTTTCTAATTCTAGATAAGAGAGAGAAAGTCATCAGAATCTGATGGTAAAGAGAGAAAATATCAATCAGCACTAATTTAGACGATGGAAAATATCAATTTTGGTGTCAATAGTATTCATTCAACGAGAAAAATTCATCTAAGGTGTTCTTTTCCCTTCTCATTGCCTGAGAGGGTAGATTTGACTTTGAAAAGTTTTTTAAATTTATTTTTTTTTGGATGTCTTTATGTCTTATTCAAGGACATAAACAAGTTTACCAAGGTCTTTAGGATCTTTTCTAAACGTTTTTTAGTCAAAATTAGTTGAAAAATAATTCTTTTGGCAAAAAATATCATTGCTCTGACTTTTTAGCGACCCTCTAATCACTAGAATTTAGAGTTGCAGATCACGAGTCGTTTATGATTTTTAAAAATATATATATAGAAGGATCGTTTGGCCTATAATATTTTGAAAAAACAATAAAAAAAGGCCTAGCATGCGGGTCGTCTGCCCTAATTATTAATTTTTTTAAAAGTTTCTTTAATCACTGCATTTCATCCCCTCAAAAATCAAAATAATAATATTTTGTTTTTTTGTTTTTCAAGTCCCACTTGCATGTCCTGTTTGTTTTTTAATATTTTTTATTTGATAAAAAAAGGAATCCCACATGCACGGTTATTGTGTAATTAAATAAAAAATAATTTAAAAAATAAAAAGTTATTAAATACACTAGCATTCATAATCACAATCATGAGTTTAATACGATGTACTAGTTTCACTCATATCCTTCTTATTATTATTTAAATAATCTGATACTAAAAAAGAGTCTCACCCACCTAGTTGTTGTGTGATTAAATAAAAATAATTTATAAGATTAAGAGTTATTAAATTTAATGGGACGCATAATCTAAATCATTGATTTAACAAATTGACATAAGTTCACTCGAGTATTTTTAACCTTTTCTTAATTAAATATTTTTATTTCTAATTTCTCTTTTTATAGGCCAGGATTATAGGTAGGTACATGAGTCTGGTCTTATTGTTAAATTTTTAAAAAATTTGTTTTTACTTAATGCATTTTCAGCCCTTTAAAATTAAAACAAAAAAAAATCATTCTTTTTTTTTTTTATTTAAATGACTCTTTTTCTTATTTGACTTTAAAAAATATTTTTTTTATTTAACTTAAAAAACTAGGTCATTTTTTGTTTTTTCAGTCTCTTGTGCCTATCATGTTTGTTTATTTTTCAAATTGTTTTTTATTTGATACAAAAAAAGTATCTCTACCTAGTTGTTATGTAATTAAATAAAATATAACTTAAGAAATAAAAGTTATTGAATTCAGTGACATATATGACTTGAATCACAAGTTTAACAAGTTAACTCGGGTCTAGTTTTTAACCTTGTTTTAATTGATTTTTTTTTCAATTTCAACATTAGATTATTTTGAGATTGGATATAATTATTTGTTTTTATTTTCTTTTTATGAGATTGTCATGGTCTTATAATTAAAGTACGAGTTTAATTGATTAACCTAAGTTAATCTAGATCAATCTAATATATTATCGTCTCAATATTTGAAAAGAAAATTCAATATATCACTTCCTCGACATTGAAAAAAGATATCATCCAATATAGATCAAACTTTGCATTCATAACTATTTTTTTCTTTTCAGAAAACATAATATCAATGCATAAATATTGTTTTTGCATTAAAAAAAATCCAATCTACAGTGTAGCATGGATCAATGGACTAATACAATTAAAAAACATGGGGTAGAAACTTCATAAGAATTGTGAGCCACCTCAAGGGTATTTTTTTCCCCATTTACATTCTTTCTTTCTTTCTTTTGATTGAGTCTTTCAAACTATTTTTACCACATCAAATCTTTTGTTTTCATTTGCATCCTTCTCTCTTTCTTATTATTGGGTCCTTCAAATTTCTTTTTTTCATTCACATCCTTTTCCTTTTGTGTCTCTTTTAACAATTGTAGTTTAGTTTTACATATTCATCCTTAGTAAATCATGAAATGATGTTTGGAATCATGAACACATGAGACAGTGAGAGAAGGAAGAAATATTTAAAAAAATGAAAATACAATATAGAAGAAAGACACAATCTACTGTGGGTTGCAATAGTTACCTTTAATGTTTTCCTTTTCTTTTCTTTTTCTTTTTAAATTTTTATCCTTTAATTTTTTTTATTTTCAATTTTATCCTTTAACATTAAGTTGACTTGGGATTGAATTTGATGTTTTATTTCATTTGACTTTAAATAGGGCTCTCGCAATGTTAAAAATAAGTTTTGACATTAAATTACTATTCGATTTGGCAAAATAAAATTGAATTTTATTGACTCAATCCAATTAAAACTTTAGAAACCCAATTTCAAAATGAAATAAATATTATATATATATATATATATATATATATATATATATATAAAAGAAATAACATCTTTATCTTAGCTTTTCAACTTAATTTTTGGTTGGAATCAATCAATTTATTATCATTTATTAGTCATATATTATTCTCAATTTGTTTTATTGAACACGAATATAAATCTTTTAGTTTGCAAATATAATTTTCTTGATGATAAAAAACATTAACACAACACCCGCACGCTTTTATGATGTTGAAAAAAAAAAAAAGATTTATCCCGCAACGAATCAAACTAGTATTAGGCAAGCAAGTTTGAACGGAGGTTTCTACCAGTGTGAGCCACCATCTGCCTTAATTTTGACCAGCATAGTGCACAAGTGTTGTTTCAAAGCATTTTTCAAAATTTATTTTTTATTTAATACTATAAAAATTAAAATAAATATTTGTAAGAAAGTTAATTAATAAAAATTTTAAAGGAAAATATTTTTTTTAATTAAAATTATCTTCTCACATTCATGTGATTTTGGATTTTGAAAATAACATGTCTTTTATTAGCTACAAGGTTTATTGAATAAAAACTATAGGCAGTTAAAAAATATTCATAAAAATTTTAAAGACTTGAATTAAAGAGAAAAATGTATCTTTTTAATAAAATACTCACTTTTTTTATTCATGTATTTGTTTTATTAAAATTTTTGTTTTTAAATAATTTTTTTTTATTATGATCATGAAAACAAGTTTAAATAAGAATAAAACAAAATAAAAATCATGGATCAAGCATTTCTAGACGCTATTATGAACAAATCCAAGAATAATACGTCTTATAATATTTTATAAAAAATCTATAATAAAAATAGTAAAATAGATATTCTATTTTTTTATTGAATATCAATAATTTTTTTTAAATATGCATATTAGTTTAATATATAACTAATAGTAAAGTAATTGTTAATATCACAGTCTCAAGTGTTATGAAAAACTAAGGCATAATTGGCTATTTAACAAACAGTTTATGAGTGTATGGCCAGAAATTAAAAGTTCAGGCCTGCATATCCATCATTTATCCTAATTTTTTTTATAAAATAAATAATGCATCGTCCACTTAGACAAATAATGTGTTTATCTTCTTGTGCAGATTCCGACTATTATGGTGGTAGAAAGTTGATATCCAAGCTTTGGAATTCTAAAAACTTACTTTCAACTTGTTTTCACATGTAAATAACTATTAAACATACCTATTTTTATCCCAAAAAACCTCCATTCTTTCTAAAAAATCAAAATTAAACCACGTCACAAAAAAATTTCAAGCTTTAATCTACTATTATTTTTTACAAGATAAAAAAAAAATCCAAACTACCTTCATATAACTCCTCTATTTTTTTTAAAGAAATACAATGCATCATTTTATAATGTAGACTACAGAATCCAGCCATTTATGGTGGTTGAAAAGTCAAGGTATGGATTTTAAGACTCTAAAACTCATTTTTCAACTTGTTTTCACATATAAACACCTAAAAAACATCATAAAGGCCTTGCTAAACCCATTTATTTTCTAAAACACCTCCAATCTTTCTAAAAACTCAAAATTAAACCAAATCATAAAAACCCTCTCGAGCCCCAATCTATTTTCCTCAGCAATAAAAAGAATTCAAACCACTTCCATGAAAATGTTCTTTGCAAAATGAACCCATTAACATAATGATCAATATTTTTCATTACTAGAATGTGCCCAACTAATCTCCTTCTTTTTTTTTTTATTGTTTTAGTGATTTTCTTCTTTTTGTCTCAACGCTGTTAAAATGAAGTTTCAGACTATAACATAAAGTTTCAGATCAAATAAGGTATAAACTAAAACTTGAGGGGTTAAATTGAAGTTTTTCATTCTTTTTTTAATTCCAATCATTGTTTTTGTTTTCTTGATTTCTTTTTTAACCATAGCCTAAAATTATATTTCTCACAATTGATTTTTAATTTAACGTCATACTATTTCTCGATACTTCGAGTATGCAATAGCATGCAAAGTGAAAGCAACTCTTTTTTTTTTTTTTTTTTGGCTTCCTTGTGTACGTTTTAGGAAGTTGACAGATTAGTTGACCGCATCGTCCTCTTTCCTCCCCTTCTTTGCTTGATTTAATTTAATTTATTTAATTTTTAAAAAAAGTTCCTGGACCATTGACTCGTATATTTCTATGGCTACGCATGTTGTAACACGTGGAAGCTTGCTGCGTAAGGTTTGGTACGCGGTTGATGGGAGACCAATGCGATAATCAAGAACGCACTAGCTAGTTGCCTCCACACATCAAATATTAATTAATTAGTCTAATGCTGTTAGATCGGCACTTTCCATGGTGACCTACATAATCTTAGTATGATCTGTCACATCATTATTTACTTGATTAATAAAAAACATTATGACAACATTAATTTATAGCATTAGTGCTGTGATAACATGAACTTGTGTGCTTCCTTACTATAGCTCGGAAAGTGTCCATGTCCCCCTCTGCCCAAACAAAAGTTATGTATCTTGCTAACTTCTGCAGCCAAGATGAACAGTATAGGATGAGATCAAATCTAGAGTTCACTGCCCATAACTTGGGTTGTGAGTATAGATTTGCGGTTCAACAATATTTATTTTTTAAAAATATATTAAAATATTTTATTTTTATTTTTAACTTCATCACATTAATGTTATAGAAATAATATAATTATATATTGGATCTCATTTAACAGTTTAAATTTTTTAGTTGAGATGATTTTTTGACATGGTATCAAAACTTTAATGATCAAATGATTGATCATGAGTTCGAATCTCACAATCCCTGTTTATTTGATAAAAATCAAGCACAAGATAATATGAGTTTATGCAAGTTTCAAGCCTAAATGTCTTTCACTTGAGGAGATATGTTAGAAAATAATATAATTATATCTTGAAATCTCACATAATAAATTAAACTTTTAAATTGAATTGGTTTTTTAATCATTAAAATTATTTAAAAAATTAATTTAATATATTTTCATGCTAAACATAAATTTTTTTAACAAAAAGAATAACAAGGAATACAATTTCGAAAGCAATGAGAAACTGTGCTTCAATAGGCTTAACGGCAGTTTGCTCATTTCCCCCCTTACCATGTGAATTTTCAAGGAGCAGGCAAGGGACAAATAGTGATCTTCTATACATATACATGAATGAATTATAATAGATGGATGTGGAGCTTCAGGAGTGGACATGGCCTACCACTTAATTGGACAGTGTTATCATTTTATCGTGGACTAGAATCCTGATTTGTCATCATGTAGTTGCTGAATATTTCATGTCGATAGGTCAAATTATACATTCTCTTTCATTTCCACTGCCTGACTGCCACCGTTTTCAGTCTGATTTCCTTGCCGGGCTCTGATCGTTCCTGATTTCACAAATCTTCCTTGGATACACAGCGTTGACTTGCTATCCAGTGTACCTGTTGAACCTGTAGAAGCAGAAACCATAGCTAGCTGCTGCCACAATTGAAAATCTCATGCTCAAATCCAGTCCGGTGGGCAATGGCATCCAAACTTGAAACAGCCAAATATCGCAGATGAGGATTTGAGGAGCCTTTCGATGTATGTGGGATAAAATCAAGAATTTAATCATACTATTGTGGCACTCTTGCATCATTGTAAATACAAAAAAGACTCTGCCCTCCTAATTTCAAGCTTAAAATTGCTCGTAGTGACTAGTTTCTTTCTGCTTTTCATAACATCAATCATGTCATAAACATTTTTGTAGTGCGTTGCTGGCAATGTCCTGCTTATGCTACCTTTATGCTACAAGCCATTGAATAATTCAGGCCAACTTTAGGTGACCTAAAGGAGTATCGTGGAAAATGACAACTTCCCGTGAGTGAACCAATTCTAAGCATATCTATCGATCTAACTATTTAATTACCCTTTTTTTAAAACAACAATGAAATTTCATTAACATAAGACGACATTATAGAGCAATTGGATGTAGTGTAGGGTAAAAACCCAGCAAAATAATTAAAGCATAATGACTCAAACATAAAAAAGCTCAATGAAAACAAATAGCATGTACAGAAATGAGTATAGCAGGTGGTAAAACCATATTGTTATCGTAAATGACGACAATGCATGTATCGAATCACGAGTTAATCTACTGGATCAATTTAGATCTATCACGGGTAAAACTCGATCGGAGTCAAGTTTCGAGTACCAGGTGGGCGGGCATAGTCACACTGTGCTTCTAACACTGAAGTCCGAAGAAGCTTGTTCGTCAGGTAGCATTCCGAGCCCAAGACTGGATCCATCCGCTTCCTGACAACCGTGGCGAAACGCACCTTAACGTGGCTTTAGATTCCATCAATGCGGGCAGAAATATCATGGCCATGAGGATGAGGAGATTGACTTGTTCACCATGTAAACGGGGCCACTAATCTCTCATGATCTCTAAGTTTATCAAACTTCAACGAGCAATAAATTTAATCAAACAACTCAATGCCTAGTCCACCTGCCTTTCTCACGATCAAACAAGTGAGAAGAAAGGAGAAAAGGTGAAACATGTTTTCATGCTCCTCAACAACAACTTCAGTCACCATCTCTTTTAAACATCAAGGAGTTCATATCATAATTATTAAATTAATTGCAGGATGTAACTTGTCTTCTGTCATATTCATCGAAGTCTTGAAGCTGATGGCTGTGGTTACTGGTTAGAAATCTTGGGAGTTTCTCTTTTTTCTTTTTTGTTTGTTATAATTTAATGATACACACCATGATTTCTCTTAATTATAGTTTAGTTCTTTTAGTTTATCAAAAGAAATTAATTAGTCCTCATGATTTCAAAAATCAAAAATAAAAAATTTAATATTTAATTATTGTTGTCTATTTCATGTTATTTTCCATTAGTTTTATTTTTTGTTTCGAGATTTTTTTTTTAAAAAGAAAAGGATAAGATGGAGAGATTGATGAGAAATAAAGCTTTTTTATTTTTTGGAACAAAATACTTCTAAATTAAGCATGGTCAACATTGATTAAATGATTATTTAATTTTTTTATATTATAGGAATTAATTAATATATCTTAATAAAACATAGGGACTAAGTAATAGTTAACTCCAATATGCAACAACCACATAGGCTTTTCAACTCTACAGCAAAGCCACTTGTATTTGTACAATGTCAGCCATGTAATTGCGCAAAAATAACATGTCTATTTTGGGTAGAGTAAATCTAGCTTTTGAATGTGAAATACAGAGAAAAGTGAAAACTTCTTAGTTCTAACGCTCGTGGCTTTGGCTTTGGCTTTGGATAATGAAATGGTGCGATTACCCTTTTTTTTGAAACCAATAAAGCAAAAAACAAAAGCCAAAGCAGTGATTTTTACATTACAGATTCAGAGCCAGAGAGCAAGCAAAGCACGACATTCAAAAAATTTCTAACTTTTTAAAGGGATCTCTTCAAGAAATTCTCTATTTGTGATTTGTCTCATCAACCTCTGCTACTCCTACTACTTTTAACACTCTCTTTGAATCAAAATTCACATTCCTTTACTGTTTTGTTCTCTTCTTCAAACACCCTTTTCTTCCAAAGTCCTATACTGTTTCGTTTTAGTACTACTTGGTTGAGGTTTTGTTTTTGTTCTTTTTAACATCAACCCACTTTTTGTTTCTTGTCAAGATTTCTACTTCGGTTTATTTCTAGTCATTTCAGAAACACCATCATTACCTCTAATTAGTATTGTCTTCTTTCTTTTTCTCTTTCCCGCTCATTAATCTTTTTTTGTTTCATGCAATGGAATCTTTATTGTTTTGTTTGAAAGACTGGTGCTTTATTGATTTTTTTTCTATGGTTAATTATGGTGTGAATCAAGAATTAAAAATAGATTTTTAAGTGTGGTGGGGGCTTATGGGTGGTGCTGGTGATGGTGGTAGTGGTAGAGTTCAAGTGGTTGATAGTAAAGGGTGTTCAAGGTTGTTTGTGGGGATGTCAGCTTCATTGCCTTCTTTTAGAGGGTTGCAATCCTTTGAGCCAATGTCTCCTGTTACTTCCTCTATTGGGTCTGAGCCTGTCGTGGTTAGATCACATGGTCCATTTGCTGGTCTTGTCATTTGTGTTACCGGTCTATCCAAAGGTATTTACTTTGTGGTACTGAGTAATACTTTTGCTTGTTTTTAATATTTAAGATGTTGAATTGTTGATTTATTGATCAAGAAAAACATAAAGAAGGCATGGAAGATTGTGATATTGTGTTTGAAATTTGTATTATATATTGTAGATTTGTGTTTATCACATAAAAGTAACGTTTTTTTTTATTTGTATGAAGTCACGAACAATAACTATACAGTTGCAGCTGTTTGTGTTATTGTCATGATAACAGCAACATTTTTTCTTTGAATTGTTAGGTATTAGGTACATATTTGAGCTATGTGTTTTATGTAATTTTCTCTCCTTTAAAAGAAAATATGATGCTAACTAAGGTAGAATTATGGCTATCTTGAGTATGATGTGTTGCTTCATCTTTTTGATTCTCTCTTCTAATTATTTGATATGTTAAATTTGTATTCTTTTTTAACAGATAAAACAATTCAATTTTCTCGTTTAATTAGCTAAATAAGTAGTTGTTCAGGTTTGAAATTCTTCTTATGCAGAAGCCAGGAAACAAGTCATGGAAGCAACAGAGAGATTAGGTGGTCAATACAGCCCTAATTTGCATCCTCAGTGTACCCATTTGGTGGTTCAGATATCCTTTTACTCTTTTTAGACGTAGATTATATCATTTTTTGACATGAAATGGCAGTTTGGTGGAGATGCTTCGTTGTAAAATGGGCTTGTGCGTTGGATATTCATGAGAGTGAAATTTTGCAATCATCTTAATTCTTTGGTTGGGTTGACTGTATTATTCGGCATTCCTCATTGTCTTTTAGTCCCAGAATACATTAAATATCTTTTCGCTATTGATGCCATGACTCTGTGGAACCCTAACACTTGTTACAGCTTTGGTGGACGTAAATTAGAGCATGCTTTGAAGCATGGATCTAAAATTGGTCTCTTTGTTGTAACGCTTGGATGGTTTGTGGACAGTGTCAGGAGGAATGGTAAGAGTTGACTAATTCTGGTTTTGTACTAATCAGTTATATGCATTTAGTTGCTAATCAAAGGTTCTCTCTACCAGAGCTGGTTTTGTGCAATTTTCTGTCACAAATTCAATCTTATTTGTAACCTCACGTATGAATTAGGAGATTTGATCTCTCTCAGAGCTATGGTGCCTTTTCAAGTGCTATACTGATATTTTTTTGTGCTTGCCTTTATTCTGTTTAAAGAGGGTTCTATGGGTTTTCCATATGGTTTAGGTGGGCTATTTGCCTGAGTTTTTTTAGCGAGGCTTCTGTTTGTTAGGATTTTTATGTGAAAATGTATCTTGATTGTTTTTCTCAAACAAGAACACAACAAGGAAACAAGAGAATTAAAGTGATTTTATTTTTAGCTCGTTATATCAAATCCATTTGTTTTTTCATCCGTTGCAGTGAAGTTGAGTGAATCACTCTATAGTGTCAAGAGTGTTGGAGAAAATGGTGCACGCTTAGATGAAATGAATCGGCTTGTCGGTTTTACTGGTGCTGAAAATGTTTGTCTTCCTGTTGGTATTAATGATGCCAAGCAATTCAACAAGAGTGAAGGACTGCATCAACTATCTTCCGGAAGAAGTCCTATCAAAAGTATTGGCTTGAACCTGTCTGGCAATTCCATGTATGTTGATTCAGACATTTCAGATGATCTGCGAAGTAAGGTGAGTTGAAATGTTGGTATTAGATAGCAGTGAGTTTTCTTTACTTCTGCTGATGTTAGATAAATGAGTGGGACTCCATGTTTCATCTATGTTTACTGCTTTACAATGTCTTTGATCAACTCCTTGAGTCATTTAATATGCTTGATAGGTTTATGAGGCAGCTACAAGAGAAGGTGCCAAGGTTTTAGATCGATGGTTTGTTGGTTGCAGTGCAAGTTATGTAGTGTGTGAAGGGGCTTCTATCCAAAAATACCTTGGCCATTCTAGTAACCTTGTTACTGTGAGTTCTGCATTGCTGATTCCACACTAGAATGAGTACTCTGTGTTCTCATTTTCTTCTGAAATGCTGCTCCTCTACAGAGTTGCTTTTTGATGCTTAAACTGTTTGAATTTTCCAAGTCAGTTTTTTTTAACTGTTTGCGTATTGTAGTTGCAGATATTTTGTATGATCTAACTGATGACATGATCTACAACTTGAAAATCGTTTTACTCTTAATATTGACTAGCACTCTACTTCATTAGTTTATTTCATTTAAATTCTTTGCGCATGTAATGTATTTCAGCCACCATGGATTCTGAAAACCGTGAAGGAGAAGCACATGCAGAGGCTTGTTCACATGTCTGCTGATTTGGCCAGACATGTTGGCATGATGCTGGAAAATTTTCAAAATCACATTACAGAAGAGGTACTTTTGATGCTGTTCAAATGCTTATTTAATGATGATTCTTTTTAATTAATGTTTTCCTAGATGTTTGTTTTTGTTTCCCCTGTACTTTGCATCTTTAAAATTGATTTTGTTCTAGGAAATGGATGGAAGAAATGTTCCTCAAGATTCACAGAGTTTAAGAGGTAAAGCAAGTCACGAAGAAAGGCTACAGATTGTGAATATTGCTAAGAATGGGGTTAGAAATCGTCGCAGTCATCGTATGCAGGTTAGTGATTAATAATATTCATGTTTTATCAGATCTGCACTTGCATGCTTGTGTTTTTCATGTTTAGCTATTCTCGCATTGCAATGCCTTCTGTCTTTCTGTTCTCTTTTTTTGGCTTTAGTGTTAGAGAGACTCAGTTTTGCTTAATGTGTAATAGAAATAGAAACTGTTAGTGAATATAATGAAACCATTTGCTTGGATTGAACCACACTTCTTTGACATGATATCAAAGCCTCAATGACTAAATGGCCACAAGTTCAATTCCTAGCAGCCCCATCCCCCTATTTTTCTAATTAAATTAAAAATCTCGACACAAAGTAGTGGTGAGCGTGTTCAAGTTTTAAGCCAAAGTGTTTTCATGAGGTGTGCTAGTGAATAGAATAAACTATGTTTTGGGACCTCATCTAAAGCTTAAGCATTTAAGTTGATATGGCTCTTTGATAAACACCATCAACTAGAGATGTATTTACTTGAACATGTAGAATTGGGGTCTTTTCTCAAATTTGGGCCATTACAGCTATTGTCCCATGAAAATAAGTCATAACTTGAAAGACTTGGGCCTGATTACTGAAGGGCCATCCCTGTTGGGATGGTGAAAATCTTGGGCTGTTGACATTTGATCACCATGCAAAATGCTGAAGAGTGCTTTTACAGAATCCTATGAACATGATAATTTGCTTGTAAATTTTTCACCTGAAAGTCATTGTTTGTCAGTTTCTTGGTGATCCTTGACTCCTTGTGCCTCTGCATATTTTTCAAATGAATGACAT
Source organism: Populus simonii (assembly GCA_007827005.2). NCBI lineage: Eukaryota > Viridiplantae > Streptophyta > Magnoliopsida > Malpighiales > Salicaceae > Populus > Populus simonii. The sequence goes on from CM017469.2 coordinate 23,274,972, forward strand.
GCTGGTGGTGATGTCTTGTATATTATTTCATGTTTTCTCTTCCTTTCAAGTGCGTTTTTCTGCATGTGGGTAGGTTCATCTGGTCCTGTATTGAAAACTGCCTTGTGTTGATGTGAAACATATCTTTTGTTCTGTGGATTTTTACAGACCTGTCAAACCCCAATACGACCAATAACCCCTAGCAGCCTTCTGGATTCAATCTGCTGGTCAATATCTGAGCCAACTTCAACAGCTTCTATCTACACAGACTCTTTTAGTAGCGAAGATGTTAGTGAACAACATACATCTGTATTTTTTGATGCAAAAGGAGACATCAAGGACTCAGAGGCTTCATTCGCAAACTTAACCCGGCCACTGACGGAGAGGTTATTGTTTTTCTCAACTGGGATGCCTTCCAAAATTATCCTCAATGCTTATAAGTGTCTCACTGCATTCTCTTTCTGTGTCTTGCAGTGAGAAAACTGAATTGATATTTAAGAATCACTTTCTGACTATACTTTTCCCCGTTGACCGATTTTCTGAAATGGGGCCATCTTCAAGAACCTTTTTCAGTGAAAATGGTTTTACATGTTTGGAGGTTTTAGATCATATATATGCATTTTATCAGGTAAGTTTTGAAAATATTTTCCCTTCCCTTAGCTAGTACATCACTTCCTGTGATCATAAATATGGATGTTTTGATCAACTCGTATGATCAATCCTGATGACTCTTAGAATCAAAGCTGATGTGTGTTGTATTCTCTTCCAGGAGGATATGTCAGGGCAAGAAATAGGAGCTGCTATTCATACTGATTCCAGACATGCTGACAGGCTTCGATCGGCGTACTCCAGCAAAGAAACATCAGTGCATGGTTATGTGATTTTTAAACGGATTGATTTCTTAGGGAGCCGTAAGAGTTTTGAGATGCTGAAGCGTGTTAGCGGGGATAACAACAGCAATGTATATGAGCTTTTGATTAGAGCATGATGTCACCGTATCAAGCTGGCATACACGCTGCTTTATAGCCACTGGCCAATGGTGACTTGTGAAAACTGAGAAAGCTCAATGCTGTGGGAGTTTGCTGTTTCCACCACCAGCTTTCTGAGAATGAAAGACAGTTTCTACTTTGCATCACACAATTACCCTCTCTTTGCATATACATATATACTTGCATTTGGCGTGCATAAGGAACAATAGATGAGTGAAAATCCCAACAAATTTTGTTGTTTTTCCTAACTACACCTTTTATGTATACAGTCCATCTCTTCGGTGGGTGCGCTTTGACACCATACCATGTAAATTTAACACATTGCATAGATGAGGTCTTTTGATCAACTCAAAATAACTCTCTTCATGCAAATGTAAAACCAAAAAGGGCGAGTGGATTTGTTCTGCGTCGTGTATTATTATTCCAGTTGCCATTTGACAGAAAGTGAGTTGTCAATGAATTGTCATTGCCTATGTTTGCAGGAATATTTGCACCAGCTAGGCATTGCAGATTGTGCAGGTTTTATCTTCCTTGACATTATCAAAGCCAGGAAAAGAATATGCAGTCAACTTGCTGTAGTTGGTTTACTAATTTCATCACCAATAACTTTAGAAGCCACTTGCTTCTCAGCTTCATGGGCTCATCATGATCCAACTTCAGTTCAACGAGAAACACGTGCATCTCCGTACGACTCGCTGGAGGAGTGCTGAGTACACCCTCCTCTGAGATGGGTTTTGATCCTGTGGCTTTACAAAGCTAGCATACCAATATCTTTTGTAGTATTTTTTTTCGTTATTTGATCAAGAACTATATAAAACCTAATGCTCATAAAAACATGTTTAACTCGAACCTTAACACAGTAGACTAGATCCATTGAACTCAACATACCAAATGGCCATTCTTAATTATTTTGAAGAAATATTTCAATTTGTATGACAATTTCATAATTTATTAAGAAATGATCTACTGAAAACTAAAAAGAATATAAATTATAAATAATTCACCTTTAATGAGGATTAACATAGAAGTACGATTAATGTTGTCAGAAATTTTGATTCAAGGCTTTTATTACCATTTTTAATTTTTAACCCTTTCAATTATTTATTCAGCCCATTTTTTATATCGCTAATTTTTAACTTTTAACACACGACACTGATCCAAATGTCAATGTCATCGAAGTCCATCAGACAGGCATCCGCTAGATAAGATGCTTTCTTGCTTTTCTTTTCTCTTCTCTCTCTCTCTTTACAAATGTTAGATGAGATTTATGTAAATTAGAAGCCGACATGGGATAAGAAAACAGCTTGCAAGTTATGCTTTTTTCCTTTTTTGATGCTAGATGGATTGACCAGTGAAACCTTTCTGGTTTGCAAGAGGGCACCACTGAACTGCAAGCCATAACATAATGCTACCTTTTTTTGTTTCCTGTATTAATAGTCACATCATATACATAAACCCTTCTGGTTACAAGGTTGATTGGCAGAAACATTATCCAGGAAATGGGGGATAGTTCACTAGTTACTCTAATCTAAGCTTACAACAGCACCTAGGGCAAGGCGTCACTCACTACTTTCCTGGTTGCTCTGTGTTTTGGAATCAAGAGATGGCAGATTATTAAACAAAAATTCACTATCATGCTTCCAAAATTAGACAGAATAGAGAATGGTAACTCAGACCACAGCAAGTCTTATATTGATTCACCAATGATGACCTGCCCCCGTTTTTGAAGCTCATTAAGCATGACTATTGCTGCAGAGTCATATGAAGTCTTCTTATCAGCCCTAGCCCCTCCCTCGCATTCAACAACGCCAAAAGACGGCATGTTCAAGATGATTTTTGATACGTAACTGTTAAATCCCTTTTTTTTTTGTGGGGGGGGCCTTCACCGAATTCAATTGCAGTTCTGTGGAAAGAAGTTGATTAGAAGAAAGAGAGAAAAATATGCAGAAAAAATGTAGCATGGAAAACAAAATACCCTGTACAATTAATAACGGTGAGAGGAAATATTTGATCTTTGCATATAAATGAAAGTTTGGAGGGGAAAAAAGGCAGGAGAGAAAGCTAGTTGAATTGGCAAACCTGGATTTCGTTTCTGTTGTATCAAATGTAGGCACTGGCCACTGAACTTTCTTACAAAGATCGTAAAGAGCAGTACGAGGTCCTCCTTTCTTCATGGTAACTGACTCAATAACTGCAAAAAGGTGAGTTCAGTGAGATATTCTACCATTTTTTCTTGGTTATATATTTTAGAATTTATTTGGATTTGCATGTTTATCGTATATAAAGATGGCAGGGAATATTTGGATGTTAGATTAAATATCAATTTTACCAAATAAAATTGTACTGGAAAATACAAAGATTGTATCTCAAGTTAACCAAAATCAATGTCATTTATTTGTTTGCACTGTGATAGTCAGTCAGCAATTGAAAGATTATAAAATGGTATGTATAATGGTCAGTCTAAACATATATATCATAGACATAATATCATTAAACACTTGTTCTCAAATGAAATTATTTATATTGGCTATATAAAATCAAAGAAAAATATTACATATCCACTAACTAAAGGTTTGTTGAGAGAGCTTGTATATGATTCATCAAGGAGAATGAGCTTAAAGCTCTTAAAATATGAAAGAGTGTAATGAAGTAACCATAACTAGTTAATTGAATATCCCAAGACTAGATTATGGAAACTAAGTCATATAACATTTTTAGTAGCGCTAGAAAACTAAGTCATCATTATACAATTATAACGTGATAAAAGGTAAGCTGAGCTCTTAATAATTTTCATATTTAGGTACACCAAATAGAATGTAGCATAATACTTTTAATGAAAGATCACTTATATGAGTGAGAAATGTAGATGTTTCTTTGAGAATTTTGATAGAGGCTAAATTCTTTAAAACACTCATGAATCCAAGAGTTGTTCAAGGCAAAAAAGAACACAATAGTGAGAACCAAATGAAATCTCTAGATAGAGAACTATACGAGTATTATTATCTTGGTTTACATAAAAAGCTGAATAGTTCAAGACATCGAGTTCACTATTTATCCGAGTAAATCTGATAGTATTTCACTAAGAAAGGTTCAAAGTCAAAAGCTACCTATTCTGATATGGTAATGTACCAAATTAGTATCTCCCAACAAATATTTGAGTCATTTTCAAACTGATGAGATAATTTCAATTCATATGGGGGATTGTTGGAAATTTATTTAATTAACATGATTTAAACAAATTATGAGTTAATGAGAAATTAATCTAAAAAAACTCATGGTTTTCCTAAACTTAATTATTGGTTTATGGTGGCTAATCAAAGATTGATAATGGTGGAAACTAATTCATATTAATTTCAATCTTTTAGTTTCTAAAATTCACTATAAAAAAGGAGAGTGAAAGAAGAGTTTCTAACTTTAATTTTTTAGATTTTTCACTCTTTCTCATCTTATTTTTAGTGTTTTTATTTTCTTTTAAGCCTTGGTTTTTTATCTCAAATCTAGAGCTTAGGTTCATACTTCGTTGAGAGATATTTGAGTTCTTTTATTTTAGTCCAAATATATTATTTAGAAGTGCATCTAAACTAATGTGGTATTGTTGAAATCTTAGGAGCTATATTGCAAACAATTTAGGTGTACAAGTGAGGAGCAATAAAGCCTTAAGAAAAAAGGATTCATCATTAACAACAACAAAAATTTTAGTTCATTAAAGTGCTTCAACAAGTAAGTACTCTTATTTGTTTTAATTTAAACATTGTTATTTTTATTATTTGTATGCATACTAGGAATTTGATCTTATATATATTGCAAGTTTGATTATATGATTAGTATGCATGCTAATATATATTTTTATTGCATTTTATGTTGAAAGCATGTTTGTCTTGAATTTTATTTTCTATGTTTATGAATTTAAAATTATATACACTCTATACTTACCTAGAACAATATTTTATATTATGTATGCTCTTGTTATACTAAACTAAACATTATTGCTCACTAGTTTAATATAATACAACATATTTTGACACCAATATATGGTTAGCTTGATGGGTTAAAGGCAAAGCTAAAGTTAAAGACAAGCCACCTATGGTATTGTCCATCAATTCATATGACCACATTATAATAGCCAAGGTTGAATGTCTTCTCTCTCACATTCATTACATTGTTAGAGAATAATATAAATCATATCTTGAAATCTCATCTAAGAACTTAAGTTTTTGGGTTAAAATGATTTTTTTTTATGGTATTAGAGTCTTGATGATCAAACGGTCAAGCGTAAAGAGATTTCAATTAAGAGGATACGTTATATAATAATATAAATCATATCTTGAAACCTTATATAATATCTTAAGATTTTAAATTGAGATGATTCTTTGACATTCACTATATAATATCAAGTATGTAATAGTAGCTTATCATTTCAAACTCAATATAATCTTGTATACATTTGGCAACTCTATATTGTATACAATATGGCAATGACTCATCAAACCAACAAGAGAGAAACTCATTCGGTTCAACATACAAATAAAAAATCATCCACTAGATTTTAGGTAAGATAAACTTATAATTTTTAAAATTTAGGAGCCATCATATTTTAGAGGTAAACAGTAAATAAATTAATTTAAAAAATTAAATCATTTCATGATTTTTTTTCTTCTATTTTTGTGCTTATAATGATTCTTTTCCATTTAAATACATATTTTTGTAAAATTTGATCAATCTAAGTATTTCCGTAACCTTCTCTTATAAACTAGTTGAGATGGCAATATGGGAAGTCATCCTATAGTTCGGCCTTTGAGCATAAGATTCTCTCCCATGTCTGATTTGTCTTGGAATTGGCTGCTACAATTCTTTCAAACGAATGTGAGAGGATTATGTTAGCTTCTGAAAGTCATTCATGGTGAATACAGACACAGGAAATATTCGGAATTTCACTCCTGGATTGCTACTAATGCTTTGTGTTCACTTAGGATTGCGCACGGCGACTTTCCTCCAGCCCACTTTGCCTTCCAGCATGAAAGAACTTTCAGGCATCATGCTCAATTTGTCCCAGGGTTCTAACCTGTGAATATAACGGGTGCGTGTGTTTGGAAATATGATGTTTTTTAACTGAAAAATTATCAAATTTCCAGGTTCATCCACAAGAACACTCCCATATGAAACCCCCACCAAAATAGGCTCAAGTGCGTGGAAAGCTGGCTAATGCGGTGACTCCATCACCAGCAGACCAGACAGTATCAAAAACGTCAGCACAACTTCACCCATGCTACACAACAACCAGCACTCATCTATCCGAGATGAAATTTCAAGATTTCATAGCCATCAGGGACAACTTGGTCATGCTTGATGAATCGTACTATCATGTAATTCAATTCTATCAGTTACATCTGAGAATAAAAAGGAAAAGATAAAGGAATGTTACAAAAAAAAATTATGGTACAAAATTAACATGCTGCAAAAGTTTCGGCTTATGTAGGTTCCCTGATCACTACCAAAATGTAATCCTGCTGTCAACCTGTTAACACCTTAATGGTACATTTCTGCTCCCCTTTTCACCTTTTCCCTAACCTCACCTTTTTTTTCCTCCTTTTTTTCTTTCATATTTTCTTTTTTCAGGCTTTCAACTACTCTCTTCGATATCTTCCATGTACAGATACAAGAACGATTTGATGACTATGACTTGGATTTTGCATCGTGTCAAAAAACTCACACTGGTTCAATATATCACTACTCGAAGCAGCCCTGGATGTGGTTCTGTGTAGTCAAGGCCCTCTTCTTCAAGCAGGTATCGCTGTACAGCGACGGGAAGTCTTGCAGGAGTGCGTGAACCTCTGGTGTGATGACCTGTTCCAACACATATATAGACCTGCAAACGCTGATCTGCTGCCTGGGCTGTGCTCCTCAGAACACTCAATTCATGCTTTAGCACATGAATGGCTTCAGTTACATGCAGACCATGAAGGTCTATCATTTGTTCATGTCCTCTTCCAGTTCCCTGCATCTCTAGACTGACTGGATTCCTGGAAAAAAGTTCAGGCAGAGAGTAAGAACAAACCCAACTATTAGCTTACAAAAATTAAAACCTCCTTGGGTCTAGGGAATTAATGAACAGAATGTCTACTTATGGCTCTGCACAGCAGGCATTGTTGACCCTTCTTGAGAAACAGGCCCACACAACAAAGAATGTAATCAGTAGACGAAATTGAACATGCCAGGGCGAAATGATTTAACCAGACCTGACACAATCTCATTTGCTTCAAGGAAAAAGGGAAGAAAAATAAAATGGATAGAAGCAATAGTCAAACACAAAACATCAGCATGTCACAGCTAACGCTAAAACAGATGGTTTGAAGAGGGAGAGAGGGGAGAGAGAGAAAACCCATCACCTATTATCCAAACACATCAACCTGTCATGGCTGAAACAAACTGTGAGAAAAAAGAATTGACAAACCTCTGGTGATAAATAGATTCTTGAGCTTTTCCATGAGCTTCCTTCATATGCATATTGTGCAGTTGTCCTTTGACACTCAATTCCTTTGCCAGAGCCTTATTCCCAATGAGGTATGCTTGACGTGCCTGTTGTGAGATATAAAAACCATTACACCTTATGATTGATTATTTTGATTGTGCTGACGTGTGACAAAAAAATCAAATCGTGAATAAAGATTGGAGCAGACTCACAAATTACTTGGCTCAGCGGTCAGCAAGCATCAAATTTGCTGCATGATAATCTAGTACAATGTCCACTGCAGTGGCACACTAGCATCACGTTTGTAAAAGCAAACCTATCAGTAACACATGCTCACCCAGCATGTTCCAGGCTGATAGTGTGCCTGCTTGCTCATGCAACTCAGCTTGTTCTAGATTCTAGGTGAGCATGTACAGCGGTAGTTTGTTCTAGATTCAGTTTAACTTGCACCTTAGGATCAGCCAGTAGATTTACTGGTCAACTCAGACTTCAGTAGAGTCTAATTTCAATCCTATTTAGGAAAAGGGCACGCTAGATATGGGGTTCATCTAGGAGGCTTATATAAATTACAATTCCTGATTTCTGCACTATAAAGGGCCATCATCAGTTACTGTATTTGGATAACATATACCTCCTTATGATGACTCATGCATCTTTTTCGAGCCAATTTTAAGGTTGTTTTGATCACAGAACACCTTGAGGGTCAAAATAAGAAAAGTTTAAACAGCAGGACAGCAAAAAAAGAAAAGGATATACCTGTTCAAAGTATGCATTCCTTAAACGCGCATGATCACGAGCTTCTTCCCGCATCTCAGAATACATGTTTGCTGCCATCTCAACAATGTTAAAGGAAATATATACATGGAAGGTATTTGCCCGCATTTAAAAGGTGCATAAACTCAATTAACTTTGTTGACCGAGGAATATTACCCACTGCTTCTCCAGTTTCAAGCCAGACAGGAGCTTGTCGACCTGACCCGCGACTTTGCAGCCTGTCTGCATAAATGCCTCTCCCATGACCACCACCATAAGCACTAGGCAAAACATGGGAACTTCTGCTTGAGCCAACTGTGGAATCAGCAGAACCATTTCTGTCATGCTTCCACATACTAGAATCTTGAGATGCCAATTTCCTGACAGCTGATGCAAAATCCACTGCACCTCTAGATGAAAAGGAACCGCCAGGTTTAAATAAAAGCATGTTGTCTTTGTTAGAAGATCGATAAGGAACACTAGCTTGCTGAAGATCATCCCCAGTATATTTTGAAGAACCATTCTGATTATCTAGCACTGTAAGTGCAGGAAAGTCCAGTGCACTGAGATTGGGAGCTGACAAAGTCTTCGAGTTCGTATTCTGATTGAAACTGCCATCAACTTGAAGCTACAAATTTAAGACAATAAGTAACATAAATGCTCTGTATACAAAGCACAGTAGACTGCATACAGAGAAAAATGAAACTATGATGAGCAGAATCATTCATGGATGGGATGACAGATTTTAGCCACTTCAGGAAATATAAGAAAATATGTTATTCTTGACGTCAAGCACTAGTGCTTCCACCAAATCACATTTACAAAACTATTGCAACAGATATTACAAATTAACAAAAGAAAGAGCAGAACATCAATAGGAGGAAAGAACCAAAACAATATGACTAACCCCCTGTTACCAGGAACAGTGTCTTAAGAACTTGAGGTTACACATAAGACCATAGTCGGACTGAGTCATCAAAATCTTCGGGAGCAAGCTCTTCCCTGCCAACATAAGGCATGAGAAGCATTGCTAATCACAGTTAGCATCCAACCAAATAGCAGAGGCCCTGCATCTCTACAAAATTATAGGATGTGTAGCAAAAGGGCTGTCTCCACTGTATTAATTCCAATACAAAGTTGTGGGAAACACAGACAAATTGAATTCAGAATTTCAGAAGACGTAAGATAAATACAAAAACAAGTAAAAAATATTTTGCATTTAGCAAAGCGCAGGCACACTTTTTGACAATGCATTAACATAATACATCTTTTTAAAAGCATCTGCAAAATGAGATACAGACAAAATAAACGTGATTGGAGGCAAGAAACAAAGGAGTTACCTCTAGCTGAGTGAGCATCTCAACAGTGAGATTTAAGTCACAACCATTTGCAAAATAAACTTCTGCAAGGCTTTCAGTAGCAAACCCAGGGAATTGTGAAGCCAAAAACCCCAAAGGGTTTATTTCAGTATCATCCACTATTGCATGCTCACCCAATATTTCACTCCTGAACCCATGTCTAGAATTTCCATTGTAGGGATGTACCTCCCTACCATTGCCAAGAAGGTGATCACCGTTTGCAATTTGCTTGTCCCACGGCTTAGTTGGCAAATTCAGAAAACTTGCTGAACTAGGATCTTCTCCATAAGAAGCAGACGGATATCTCATCTTTTCACCAAAGCTGCTACCATTCATATGACGTGGAGATGGTTCCTGCTGCTCAGTCAATACATATCCACTTCTGGAGGAGGCATGGAACCTAGGCACTTCACTGTCATGTAGAGACAAGCCTGCTAAAGAGAGCCCTCCTAGTCCCTGAGAGTCTTCGTCGCTCATAACCTTAAAATCAGGGGTGATATCATCTGGCAGCTGGTGGCGCCAGAATTGATGGGCCTCATCATCAGAAGCATTAGAAACAGATGATTCTGATCGATCAAGCACTGCTTTTCCTACGGTTCCAGAAGTAGTGAATTTTGCTGCAGCATCTGCAGTGTTTGAGGTACTTCCAGATGGCGAAGAAGATGATCTGAGGGAAAAGGGAACAAACTCTGCTGCATTTGGGTTCAAAGTTGTTGCTTTGCTTGGAAGATTAAGCTTTGTATCGTTGGTTAAAGAACCTTTCTTGGATAAGCTCATTTCTTTACTAAAATGGAAAGAAAAAGAAACTCTAAATGCATAAAAAGAGACTGACACAAAGAACACCCCTGACTTCCAGTAGGCTTTATCCAAAACCTGCAAACATTTTCATTTACTCATCAGTCAAACATGCAAAAAGAACTACATAATTCATGACAGCCCCACAATCATAAAATCCAGTCCTGGCCGGAATGACCTCAACAACCCTTATCTAAAAAGACACTGATATTTGCAACTGGCTTATCTAAATTGAAATCATCCTAAAAGAAACAGCTTTGGCATACCCATTTCCAAACTCAGCTTTTAAAACACGCTAAATACAGTATACATGGAACCGGAACTTCACCGCTATATCAAATCATTTTCTCCCCAAAACCTGGTTGAACAAAACCAGGTGAAGGTTAATTGAATACTGTGAACTATGACCGTCAGCACAGAATGCATAACATGCTAATAAAAAAGAAATCTTTTAAGTGAAACATCGAATCAATTGCATTAAATAGGACCCAATTGCACAAAACAACGCTTCAAACCCCACAATTGACTAATTAGTAAGCTATAGCTTAAAAAAGGATAAATTACATCCATTTAAATCAAAAGTTAAAACCCAAAAAAAACAAAAAAAAAACCCACATGGAATAATTAAACACGGAGCTCATTAAATCAAAACCCTTGCAAAAAGATTCCACAAAATTAAATAAAAGCAACCGTTACAAAAGAATTTTTTTAAAAAAAAAAATAAACACAAATCGAGCACCAGATTCTTACATTTTCCACACAGTCAATCCTTAAAGATCTCAAAAACACAATATTGAACTAACCAAAAAACAACCTCGAAAAAAAACTCAAAATTGACAAGAAACAACGAAAGATCTATAAAAGTCAAAGACAGAACAGAAACAAAGAAAAAACTATACCTTTGCGAACCAAATCAAATGGATCCATAGCAAAACAGAAGATAAGATCCGATGATGATGATGATGATAGGAGAATTAACTAAAACTAGTCAAAGAATTTGGCCCGTCATGGGCTTCGAGCTTTGAGGTTTTTCTTTTTATTTTTATTTTCTCCCCTTGTTCTATCCTTCTCCTAGTAAGTACATATGCAAAGGATTATCTTTCAGCTTCTCTCTCTTTCTCTCAATTACTTTTATTTTCTCTCTATATTATTATTATTATTATATTATTATTATTTATTATGAGATGGGATGGGATGGGATGGCTTTTGGGTATATGCTAACAGTATCAAAGAAAGCAGGCACCACAACCACATAAATAATTACAAAAGCCCTTCGTCACTCGATTTGACCTTTCCATCTCTCTATGGAGTTTTTGACTATTGACCCTTTGATTATTAGTGCTGATTTTTTTTTCTTTTTTATATAATTTAATCATTAGCTGGGATTGGGAGAAGTTAGGCCACTTAACCCTTTTTTGTCAAGCTACTCATCCTCCCTCCCTGTCAAGCTACTCATCCTCCCTTTTTTCTCTCTCTCAACTTGATGGCAATATAATTAAAGGGTTAATTAAAAAAAAAAAATAAATAAATAAATTAAAGGGGTTAATTAATATTTGAAGTTTCAAAATATTAGCTATTATTTAATTTAATATAACTTCTTCCTCTTTTCAAAAAATAATACACTGAAAGTGTTTTATTGAAAGCTTTTAGTTTATTTTTTATATAATGGATACTACTTTTATAGTATAATGAAATGATATATTCGCATGCTATCATGAATTTATAAAATAAATATATTTAATAGTGTTATAATTATAAATCAGTGCTAAATAAGTAATAAAAACTAAAAATATGATGGAGCTAATATTTTATGATGGAAAAAAAAAATTATGTTGGTGATCAACAACTTAGAGACTGAAAAAATAATTTGTAGTAATCCACGGTGTTTTATGACGAATTATGAACCAGTGCTTTTTTTTTTTGTTAATAATGGATCTTACTTTTGTAGTATAATAGAAAATATATCAGAATTATATAGTAATTCTTGGTATATAATTCCTTGTATTTAAATTAGAAAATATATATTGCTCCCCTCCATTTAATAGGGAAACCTATCTAATAAATATATAAAATTGGATTGAAAAATGCTCTAAATAAAACTATAAAAGAACATATATTTATAAAAGAGAAAATGCACCAAAAAGGTGTGAATGCATCTAGGTCTAAAGAATGGTTATGTACAAAATAAAAAATACCTAAAACTAAAGAGAGGATCGTACTACAAAATATAATCATTTACTGACGTGTTAATCTCCTCGCAGAAAAAATCTACAGCTATAGGTTTACTATTAAACCCATGCTATAACTCTTTAATATCCAGATTGCCCTTTGGAAGCTCAATAATTTAAAAACAAATAAAAGAATGAACTGGAGATTTTTCTAGGAGAGCAAATCGGAGCCATCGAGATTCCTACACGTGTGGTGGAGCAAATTCACATTTTAAAGCATAGTAACTGAATATCAAGCGAATAGCAAAAAAAAAAAATAAAAGCAATGCACACAAACAAACAATATACAATAAAAGACACAAATTCAGATTTAAATAGCCAATATCTTGTCAAAATTGCTACAATGATAAATATATAATAGTAGTAAGCAGTATATGCAATTCAAATTTGTGCGAATTGATAGGTTCCAGTTAGGAATTTTAGTTTGGGAGGGCCAAATCATAGAAAAACATTTAAGGAGGGCCAAAATTAATTTTTTTTTCATTTCCAAAGCTAAAAATCTAATTTATCAAAGAAAAAACCTGAAAAAAAAAAAAATTAGAGGGGGTTGCCTCTGCCAACCCCCTCTAATTTCATCCCTGCTTCCAGCAAAAGAAAAAATCTTGCGGGCATCAAAAATTGCAAAAATCAACAATAATAACTCCTTGAGATTTGTAAGGTTAGGAAAAGTATCTGGTGCCATTTTAGCATGAACAAAAAAAATCTTCATTGAAAATTTTGTTTTGCTTATAATTATATTCAATAAATAATAATTTGTCATGTAACCTCGAGGGATCTAACTCAACTAGTTACGTTGTAGGTTTGTTCTCTAGAGATTATCAGTTCGAGTTTCATAAACCTCAGAGCTATTGGAAGCTTACATGATCATTAACTTCAGGGGCCGTGAGATTAGTCGAGATACACATAAGCTGGCCCGGACACCCATATCAAAAATAAAAAAAATTATCATGTGCATAATTTATTACAAAAGTTCATAAATCATCCTAGTTATATATATAATAAGTTGCAAGTTCTTGAAACTGAGATTCAATGAAAGACAATATATCATTGAGTTAATGAAAGGAACATTCATTTGGTAATTTCGATGTTTTACGAATATTTGAATTGGAAATCATCTTATAAATTTTAATTAAAAAATTATTTTTTTTAGAAATTTCCAAAATTTCAATGAATAGTCATCTGACAATTTAATAAAATTTAGTTAATTTGGATTGAATTAACTAAGTCTTGCAAACATAAAATAAAGTAAAGTTTGACTAAATTTCTTCACAAAAGCTTGTTTGCCGAATTGATATAAAAAAGGGTTTGAGGTTTTGATGCAATAATAAAGTAAAAAACTATACCATTATTATCATATGAGACATCCATTTGTTGAGGTAAGAGCACCAAACGTTCCGTTACGTGGCGAATAATAACGTCTCATAAAAAATAAAAATAAAAAGAGAGAAATCCAAGTCTTTCTCGAGAAGGACATAATTTTAAATATTTAATTTTAATACGACGAAAAAATAATCATATACAGGCCAAACTCCACATAACAACAAAAGAAATGCAGAGCCGTCAGCTGACTAATAAGGCCCAAAAAGTCAGGCCACTTTATAAAATTATTCTTTATTTAATTTTGTGGTAACTTACATAAGAAATTAACTTGGAGGGGAAATAATTTTTTTTTTTCAAGATTCCACTCTATTATCCTCATGCTCCTTTTTTTTCCTTGATGAAAGTACTTTTTTAGCCTTTTTAATAAAAACTTAGAGTAGTTAAAATAAATATTCGTAAGAACCCGATAGTTTGTATTAAAGAGAATAAAAATGTATTTATTTAAGCAAAGATCACCTCTCTTATTGATATTTTTTTTTTATCTAAGGAATAGTTTTTAAAATCAAAACTAACCATAATCCACTAAGCAAGCTTCAATAAAAAAAACAACATACCTTTATAATTTTCACCCAAGCATATGATAAATTATAAGAATAATTAATGTGAAAAAACCATATAAAAATTATGAAGTCTGGTTACTAACAAGCCAAAGTCAATGAGTCAAACTGGTGACTCGAGTCAAAGAGGTGACTCGAGTCAAAGAATCAATTGGGATAAATAATTTGTGTAAAATGATTTTTTTATCTAAAATAGACAACTATAAAATTAAGAACCAATCAAATATTAGGATAATTAAAAAAAATACCAAATTGAAACAAATCACATTGCCCAATTAATAATCAACAAAGTATTAAATGATGAAACGAGAAAAAAAAATTAAGCGAGAAAAACCAATAAAGATCAATTGTGATGGGTAGAATTTGGAGGGGGGGGGGGAGGAGAAAAAAGGCCTAGACTCTTAGGTCTAGTTGACCTAAAACATACGGGCTTGGAAAAAAGCATATGCGCCTGGGCTTTATTATTATTTTTTGAAAACAATTTCTATGAGTGGATTACCTATCATTCATCCTTTAATCTTTTGAGAGAAAAAAGCAAGCGATGCGTTGCTTGCCTTGCCTAAATTCCAATGATTTTTGTCAATTGAAAAGTCGGGTTGTGATGTTTCAGACTAAAAAACTCATTTTCAATCATAGTTTAACCCTTAAAAAAAAAAAAAACCCTAAACACATTGTAAAACATATTCATGGCCTAAAACAAGCTGAAAAATGGTAAAAAAATCCATAATCAACAAGAAACCAAAGTTGTATTTAAGCTCAGATTTACTGTATAAGGAAAGTTCTAGGAAAAAAAACACCTAGGATATATTTTCATCAAAAGAAATCAATTGACACTAAAATCACCATTTTCTGTGGTTGAAATTCGCGTAAACGAAGATTTTCTCTTTTTATCATCAAAACTGAACTATTTTCTCTCTCGTCTCTCAAACGAGGGACCAAAAAATAAGAAAAATAAAGTTTGGGATCAAAATTGATTTTTTTCCTTACATTTTGATAATTGAAAGGACCAAGTATTTATAATTAGAAAAGTTCAAGGATTACAATGAACATTTCATCGAAACTTTGTTAAAGCCACCCATTCCCTCTGTTTTTTTTTCACTTTGATCCCCTATCTTTTAATCTGCTTTTCATAACAAATTAACCTAAATTGACATCCAATTTGTCAATTTAACAGTGAAATTAAAAAAAGTTTTGGAACAAAAAAAATTGTTATGAAAGTCCACAATGAATTGTGAAAGGGTCAATAGTGCGTGGAGGAACATTATTTCCCCTGTGCCTTTTAAAGTTATGCACTAACTATTTGACCTGTGCTTTATAGTAGGTTAAATATTTTTTTCCCAATAAAATAATTAAACATGCAGGCTTTTTTGACATGTTTATTTTACATAAAATTTATTAAGTATAAATTGAAAAGTTTATGCTTGCATTTAGTTAAATAAATCGAGAATCACCAGTGTCAATAATTAAAAAAAAATCATTAACAACAACTAAATATGTGTATGAAAAAGTCGAGAGGCCATTTACCGGATTGTGTTCAATAACTTTGTTTACGAAAATCAATTTTTATTTAATCAAATAATAGTAAAAATAGACATACACATAAAATTGATCGAATAAAATCAATATGTTTATCTTCTATCTTTTCACTTATTAGAAATATTATCCAAAAATAAATATTTTTTTTAAATCTCAATTATATAAAACATAAAAATTATAAATGGATGAGAATAATCTCTTAAAAAAATAAATACATAAAAAATAATTAAAAAACAATCATTATTTAAAAAAGACTAAATAAAAAAATCAAAGAGAAGAGATATTAATTTTTTTAAAAAATAAAAAATTGTTTTAAAAAACATATTAAAAACATGTTTTTTTTTACAAAAAAGAGAACAATTAAAAAAAACAAAGAAAAAGGTCAGGTTAGCACTGGACTCTTTTAGAAAAGGCCATGCGCAGACCCTATTTTTTTAAATGAAATTGGGTCAAACTAGGCATCCCATTATTTTTTGAAAAATAAATTCTAAAGAACATGTTGTCTTGTTTTTCCTAGATTTTGACCATTATGGTGGCCAGAAAAACATGTTCTATGTTTTTTTTTTAATTCAAAAATCAATTTATTAACTCATTTTTTTTAATTTAAAATACTTAGAAAAGAACATAAATACCTTGTCAAACCGATAAATAGTCTTAAAAAACAAAAACAATCCACACAAAAACTTGAAATCAAACCGAAATAAGAAATTTTCCCAATCTTAGATTTGGGTTTTTAGACAATTTCAAGGTAAAAAAAAATCTAAATGGAACTCTACTCACCAAATAGAATCTGTAAACACTAAAATCGACTATTTTAATGGTTGAAAATGATGTCAACGATATTTTTTTCTCTACCATTAGAATCTGGTATTCTCTCTACTTTCTCATACTAGAAACTAAAAACTAATAAAAGTAAACTTTTGTACCAAAACTATTAAGGGGCCTAATAGGTATAATCTATAAAGTTAAAGAGCTAAAATAAATTTTTTATGAGAATTTTGAAACCATCACCAATTCGTGATGTATTTTTTACTTTGATTCTATGTTTTTCAAAAAAAAATTCTAGTCAACAAATTCAATATTTTTTTTTAATTTAGCTAAGAAAAGATGCAATTGTACAAAAACAAAATTTAAGAAGTAAAATAATAATAATAATAATAATAATAACAGATTCACAGTAAAATATAAGAGAGTGATACGAATATATGTGTGCACAATGTTTAATGCTTCTCTGCATGCAAATTTAAACCAACAACCATAGAATTTAGCAATATCAACTTTAATTAATGTGAAATCCAACCATAGCTTTTTTTTTATAAAAAAAATAAATTATATTTTTAGATTATTTTAATATATTAATATTAAAAACAAATTTAAAAAAATAAAAACATATTTTTTCAAAATATTTTTAAAAACAACAACTACATGCATCACAGATCTGATCTAAATATCCTTTGCATCTCTTATTTGCATTCAAATCAGGCAATCAACATTGCCTGCAAGAATAAGAAGAAAAAAATCAATTTCACAATTGATTTTTTCTTTGCTTTCTCTTTCCTTCCCTCCCTCCCCGTACCAGAAACACAACCTCTCTCTCTTTTCATCCTTGCACTTGCTATTTGCAGTTGAGAGCTTCTTTTGGTCTGGGTTTTTGATTTCTGACAGCAATCATCATTGCTATGTCTCCGTGGCAGGGGAGAATGAGAGAGGAGAAAGAAGGGGTGAGAGAGGAGAGGAAAAGGGAAAACAAATTGATTCGTCTCTGTAAAAGAGTGGTTGCCATTAAACCACATCTTCCAGTTCTAAAAAGGAGAAAAGGAAAAAAGGAGGAGATCTTTGGCCCCTGTCTACAGCAAAAAAAACCTATGATTTTAGTTTTCTCTGTAGTAGTAGTAGTAATAATAATAATTTGTATAATTAGGAAATCTTTGGGCCTTGTCTCGCATGTAAGAAGGTGCAACCAGCGAAGTAAGAGACGATATTGTTTGCTTCTATTAGTGTATCTCTGTCTTTGAATTCAAGATGTCAGCTTTGTTTCAAAACCTAATAATAAAATAGGACTAGAAAATAAATAAATCCCCATACGAGAAGGAGAAGGAAATCCTTGCTTAGGGCGAAAATCAAAAGCTTTGGCTTTTTATATATATAAAGTGCAGAGATTTTATCTGCTTCGGTTTCAATAGATCTCTGCGTTAATTTTGCACCTCGACGTACGACTAATTCTTCAGATTTCTTCTTTCTTCTTTCTCCTTCCCTTCATTATGTCAACCATGGATTCACAAAACTATAATGTTTATGTCTCCGCGATCTACTCCAGTAATCCTAGAAACAGCAGTGCATCTGTCTCAACTAACTGCTCCAAGTTCAGTATTAAACTTCAAGTCATGACAAGCTATGTATCGGATGTTACTGTCTATATGCCTATGAAACACAATTTATTGGAATCATTCACCAAGTCGAGGTCGCCTGTGCCACAGACGATAAGAGATCATGGTCCACAAAAATCTTTCACCTTTGAATCATGTCACTCTTTGACCAGAGACATTATCTCAGGGGTGACATCTGAAGCCAACATCGGCTTCTCGCTGGATAGGATTCAATGGAAAGGAAATCCAAGAGAAGACTGGACTCGGCTAAAGAGCCAGGATGATCTATTTCGGTGCATATTGGATATAATTACTCATTCTTATGACAATGAGTTCACCTTGTTTTTGATGATCGACAGGAAAATAATTCTGCCACGCCATGTATATGAGAGAATGTATTATGCAAGAAGTGTTCTAAGAGAAGCACGTGATGCAACTAGAATGGTTTCTTTCATGAACCAGCAGCAAGCTAGCTTAGGGAGGCCTTTCTTGCCTAGTATATGGCAGAATACTATTCATCAGCCATTGAGAGATAGGGGTGAAAAACTTGGATTTAATTCGTACGAGTCATTGATTGATCTTGCCTTTAGACAATATGCAGAACAAGAAGGATGCAATCTAACTCCGGCCACTAAATCATCGATCCAATCATTAGAGGAGGTGATCTTCGATGGTATTGAGTCCACAACATTCTGCACAATCTGTTTGGAAAACATGGAAATTGGTTCTCCAGTCACTTGCATGCCATGCTCCCACAGGCACAAGTTCCATAATCCTTGCGTTGTTCTTTGGCTTGAGATTAGTCATGTGTGCCCGCTATGTCGCTTCGAGTTGCCAACCGAATAGAAGATTAATTTTTTTCCTGATCAAGAGATCTTCATAAAGTTGAGAAATAGTACTAAATAAATATAGATATTTCTTAATATCAATCGTTTTTTCATGCTACAATCTATTGCCAAGCAGTATGATGCAGCTCTGCTTGTTGTCTCCGATCTCTCTTTCCATATTTTTGAGGAATTTATACATGATTTAACTCGGAAATCATAAGTTTTAACCAAAGGAAAATACTCCAAACTCCAAAGTACAGAAATTGAGGTAGATACAGACACGATCATCCATCTTGCAGCAGCAACGAGTCATGCATTTAAGTTAAAAAGAACGGAGGAGGATAGCTTCTGAGAATTTATATAAAAACAGTACTGATTAATGATCAGTTAATGTATCATCACCAAGAACGCTATTACAGCTTAATGCTATTGGTTTCCTCTAGCAAAGCTTAATATATGGCTGATTATGAAAGAAACGTTCATTGTTTTCTTGTCCAAGCTAGACTGATGGAAGGTACACTGACAAATATGAAAATTTCTTTGCTCAAAAAATGCGCAACTTCAGTTTGAGTTTCAGCGATATTGCAAGAAGGAATTCCTTAGAAAATGCAAAATAATATATGAGAATCATAAAAGAATTAACTAAACAGATAGAGACAATAAATTTACAGTGTTGCTATTAGGTTACTGCCACCAGAGTTTTTTAAGGATTTAGATATTTAGTAAAAATTATGATTGAGTTTTTTTTGTATAGTTAAAAAACATGTATAAAATATTTGGATATATATAGTTGTATTTGAGTATGATTGTAATTATTTTTTAAAATGTCTTTTACTTGGAAATGCATCAAAATAATTTTTTTATTTTTTAAAAATTATTTTTTATATCAGCGCATCAAATTGATCTGAAAACACAAAAAAAATATTAATTTGAAGTAAAGAAAAAAATAAAAAGTTTTTCTAAAGTGTTTTTAAAAAGTAAAAATAAATAGTATTTTATGAAACTCAGTTAAAAAAACATGTAAAAATTGCTTCACAAAAACTGTATTTCAAACTTAATTTTTTAGTGGGTTCCACAATATAAAACGGAATTTGATATATTACTAAATATTTTACTGTGTTTTTTCGACGACATACATAAAAATTAAAAAATTAAAAGTAAACAAACTCACCCTTACGTAGTACACGCAACCAAATTTTTGGTTAGCCATTGCAGTTCTTAGAAAATCTCAAAAAGAGAATAACCTAAAAACTTGCACACAGGTGCATTCAAGAATCCAGATGCATTTCTACTGTTCCATGTACCTAACATATTTATATGGTAATAGTTTCTTTGTCTTCGATACGTACATTAAATTAGAAAAAAAATCTAAATATAATAAAAATATTAAGTCACAGGAAATTATTTGATAGTATTATTAAATCTGATCAAGTAGGTCGATTTTGAATTCTCCATATCTTACTATTTGTCTAGTTCGGATTTAAAATTGATCTATATAAGAATTGTTTTAACATAACTTGAATGACCTGACAGGTCCAAAAATAACTTAGACAACTAGTAAAAAATATGGTTTGACTTTAAAAAATTTTAAAGCTGACATTTTTATTTTAATATTTTTTTCAATCAAATATTAGGATATTTATTTGAGATTGCAATAACCTCATAGAAAACAAACTGAAACAAATTATAAAGACCAATTCAAAATCAACTAAATATTGAAGGATAAAATTGAAAAAATCATTCAATCAAAAGATAGAAAAATAAAAGATGAAATTAAAAAAAAAACTATTTGGCATTATTATTAAACTCTACTTAACAGGTCAACCTTAAAACCTCTTGACCTGACTCTCTATCTAGCCCAAGCTTAAAATTTAACTCGCATGAGAGTTGCCTCTACATAATCAAATCAACTTGGTAAGTTCAAAGACAACTCGGATAACTAGTAATTAAAAATATGATTGGATTTTAAAAAAATCAAAATAATATTTTTTTAATATTGAGACGATGATATATTGGATCGATTCAGGCTTTACGACTTAACTCGTCAAATCTGCAACCAAGATCATAGACTCCGTTGGGTTTAAAAATTATTTTTTTATCTATTTTTTATTTGATGATATGATAACATAAATAAAGTAGCGCTTGCAAAATTGAGTAACAAGCAAACATTGACAAGTTTATTTAAGATAACAATAATCTCATAGAAAACAAATTAAAATAAATTATATATAATAACCAATTTAAAATTAATAAAATATTAAAAGATAAAATTGAAATAAACACACACATCCAATTGAAAGAAGAAAATATTATAAGATAGAAATTGTTTTTTTTAAGTAAAATAAAAAAAGATCATTTTCTTCACTGTTCATATAATAGTCAATTCAAAATCATATTGAGAGAGGATGTTAAGAGAGAAAATCAATCAAAAGAAATAAAATAAAACTAAAAACAAAAGAGAGAAAGAAAAAACCATGTTGACTACAAGGGGATTAGTGTCTAGGTTTGTCCTTCAACCAATAATTTCATATGATAGCAATCTTCACTTATTTTTAAAATAATCCAGCTTATTTTGAGTTTATTTATTTATTTATTTATTAAAAAAAATTTAATTTAATTAATTAATTAATTAAATGTAAACGTGAGATACTACTCACTTTATAATATTTTAAAAAATAAAAAAAAATCATTGGATGGACATCATTTTATTGGCACAAATAACCGTTTAATTAAATAAAAATATTTATTCAAAGAATCAAAATTATTAAATATAAACGAGTACATTGTTCATGTTATGAGATTAAATATCTTGATTTATACTTATTTTTTAATTTTTTCAATTTAGTTTGTGAGATCAAATATCTTAATTTACATTTATCTTTTAATTTTTTCAGTTTAGTCTTCACTTATCATTAACATTATTTTTTATATTGTTGGCATGAATAATTTTTAATTTTTTTAATTAGATGAAATATAAACTTTTTAATTTTTTATTAGGATTTTTTTATAGCTAAAAATGCATTGAAAAAATCTATATATTTATTATTTTTTAATAAAAATAAAATTATCTAACTCGCAAAATACAGGTTAAATAGCTAATATGAAACTAATAGTGTGGATTATTTTTGCACTCATTTACATTAGACATTTGCCCTTATTTAGATGAATTGAAGTGGATGTGAAAAGCTTATATCCTCGTGAATAAAAATACTCAATTTAATCGGAAATAGATAAGATATTTTAATAATTTATATATAAATAATTTAATTATCAAAATTCATTAAAATAATTATCAAAACGTTTATAACAAAAATATGGTTTATGGACTCATTAAGCATTTTTTTAAATATCAGTAAAATATTTTTCAATTTATGTAGTTTGACTTACTTTGTTTGATGCGTGAAACATATTTTATTTTTAAATGGACTATTTATTTCTTTAATGTAAAATAATATATACAAAATAATGTGAATTTGTATTTTTGGGTTATCTTAAATGAAAACAGATAACAAGAATTCAAAATTATTTTAGATAAAAAAAGATAATTTTCCGCGGTACATTGCGAGTTAGATTAATTTTGTTTAGGCATAAAAAACAGCCATGTATTGTTAATATGTGTTCTAATAAAAAAAAAACACTTAAACTATATGAGGATTGATTCAATATGATATGGTTGATTTTTCAAATCTAAAGACAACCTGAACGATCGATAAAAATATAATTTAACTAAAACGAATCAAGACAATATCTTTTTTAAAAATATTAAAATGATAACATATTAGATTATTTAGATCAATTCGGTTTAACATGCTAAATCAACTAATTAGGTCATGAGATTTAATAACTCTATAGAAAGCAAATACAAAAAATTATTAAATTTAATTTTCAATCAACACAATGTTGAAAGATGAAATTGAAAAAAAAATCAATCAAAAAATGAGCTGAGTGAACCTGGCTTAACTTACTAAACCTAAGACATGAGACTGGGATAATTCTATGAAAGCAAATAAAAAAAATTATGAAGCTCAATTTTCAATCAATTCAATATTGAAGGATGATTTTTTAAAAAAATATATATTAGAAAATGACACAAAAAACCACATGAGTCAACCGCTAAAAATTGTGACTTGGTTTATGATACCGGAATAACCTTATAGAACATAAACCGAAACAAATTATGAATTCTATTTCCTAATAAAATCAATCTTGAAGTATGGAATTAAAAAAAAAAGAGTCAACCAGCCTAACTTGAGACTTGAGTTATAAGACCTTGATAGCCTCATAGTAAACAAAAAAAATATGAAGCTCGATTTCTAATTAACCCAATGTTGAAGAATTAAATTGAAAAAAAAATAAAAAATAATTAAAAAAATAACTCAAGTCAACCCGAGTTAACTTGTTAAACTCGGATCAGAAGACTAAGATAGCTCTATAGAAAGCAAATAAAAAAAATTATAAATTTAAATTTTCAATTAACCTAATGTTGAAGGAAGAAATTGAAAAACAATATTTAATTAAAAAAAAAGTCAATCTAGCTAACTTGTAAAATTTATAATCTGGGTGATGAAACTGTAATAACTTTATAGAAATCAAATCAAAAAACAATTATAAAACTCAATTCTAAATCAACCTAATGTTAAATAATGAAGTTGAAAAAAATAAAAAATAAAACAGTGACTCAAGTCAACAAGGCTAACCTTTAAAATTAACAATCTGGATCATGAGACCGGAATAATTTCATAGAAAGTAAATCAAAATAAATTATAAAATCTAATATTTAGCAAATCAATCCTAGATGATGAAATATATATATATAAAACTAAGTTCAAATTTTTTTAAAAAATATCCTTAAATTTTTTTTAGAATCAAAGAAATAAAAAAGCTTGACATTTTATTATTCAATTTCATTGTTTATGCTAAAATAAAATATCAAAGTTAAAATAAAATAAAATAACAGTGCATAGGTTAGAGGTCCTCTGGCAATGGAGATGAGGAAGGATGTATAGGTGAATAAAAAATGGTCCGTGAATAACTCCACGTGGCAAAAATACAATGATTTAATAAAGACAAACTAGCCTAACACGCATGTTCAGCTAACATAGACGGGTTCATAAATGGGCCCAACAGGGGCACCTCTTAACAAAACAAAGCCCAATCACGCGCTCAAGAAATCACGTGGAAATCAAAAGAACACGTTTGTCTTAGAAGGGTTACTTTCATCACAGCTGGCATTGTCATCATTATCTTCTTCTTCTTCTTCTTCTTCTTCTATGTAAGAGCCATAATCAAGTGCATCAATGCACTTGACCCTCATCATAACTTAAGGTGGCTAGGTGATTCCTACTCTCTACGGCTACGCCTTCAGGTCTCCCTAATGTCCAATTAGGTCCTATTGTTTACAAATCTTCATTCTTATCCTAAAATGATTTGTTTTCCAATGCTTGCCCTATATTAAGAAGTTACTTATCCTTTCTTTCTTTGTTTTTATTTGCATCACATAGTAATAACATTTTTTTTTTATACAATCAAGCCCCTAAACTCCCTTTTAAAATAAATAGAGAAGACAAGAAAAAGAGGTCATGTTTCGTGTAATAAAAGACTTAATTTATAAGAATTGAAACAATATGACTGTTAAGGAAAATATTATTTTTTAAATTTAAATTAAATAATTATTAATTATATTTAATTTTAATAGTCACACCTATCGGCTAGCTTTTGTCAATAAAATAAAATTTGGATTTTAAAATATATATAAACAAATAATTTTATGCAATTTTAGTTTCAAATCTCAAATATATGATTTTATAAAAAAAAACTAAAAGAAATTAGACATTTATTGTACAAATAATTATATTTCACATAATTAAATTACTATTTTACTTTTAATTGACAAACTCACAAAGCTTAATTAGGTTTAGGAGTAGAAAAATCTTTTCCATAAAAACCGTTAGTCATTATATAAAAAAGGAAAGGATAATTGATATTTCCATATCTTTTGTTTATAATATAATTATTTAATCAACCTTAAAGTTGTAAATGGATTTCTTCTTTAAATTTAAAAGTGTTAAGTTACGTGGTTAACTATCTTTAAATTGGAAAATTTTAAACAAAAAGGAACAATGTCAAGCATTTTGAAAACTAGAGGGGCCAAAATAGTCTCCGTAAAATAAAGAAAGGACTATCGTGATAAGAATATGATGAGGATCTTGATTGCTAGGGAACATATGATTTTAACAGGATAGCGTAGCATTGAAAAAAAGATGAAGCTAGCAACTGTCGTACAAGCAAATGGCATTCACCTCCAAAACGCCAATGATTGGGCAGTGCCTTTAATAATATAAAAATCCGCAATCCCATATCTCTCTCTTTGTTGCTTAATTTCAGCAGACACAACACAATCTCCAAACTGAAAACATTGTTTTTCAGATGAAATATTACCGGGTTTTAGACAGAATATCGCGAAAGTTCTGAGATGCATCTAATGTTTGGAATTCCTGTTGTTCAAGGAGATCATAAAGTTGAAGAGAGAAAGTGGGAGAAAGAGAGATAGATATTAGCTCAGGCCAAGAAAATTTCAGATTTAGTATTAATTCTCTTTAGTGCGTAAAGGGTTTTTTCTTTTTTCTATTTTTTTCTATTTTTTGCATTCAGACTCTTTTACTGCCCATAAAGCTGAAAGCATTGAAGGATTTTTAAGAGTGATTTAAGGGAAACGGTAATTCTGTTACACGAAGAAAAGATTTAAAATTTTGAATTCCAGACAAGCTAGCTCCTGTTGTATTTCAGTTTCAGTTTGTCCTCACGTTGTCTTATTTTTTTGACAGAATGGCTGCGGCAGTGATTAAGGAAGCAAAACCAATCTCTTCAGCCTCTGAAGTTGAGTTTGCAAAATGTGACTGTTGCGGCTTTTCAGAAGAGTGCACGCCAGCTTATATTTCTCGGGTGCGAGAGAGGTATGGTGGTCGTTGGATTTGTGGATTGTGTGCAGAGGCTGTTAAAGACGAGACATGTAGGGCCAAAACTGATATTAGTACTGATGAGGCATTGAAGCAGCACACGAAGTTTTGTCAACAATTTAGATCTTCTACACCTCCAAGGAATCCTACCGAGGAATTGATTTCGGCCATAAAACAGCTGCTTCGACGAGGTTTGGATTCTCCTAGGAAGAATAAATGTTCCGTTTTCCCATCAGAAGGCTCATCGCTTTCGATTGAGAGTTGAAGGCTTTGAAGAGGATTCAATAATGACCATGAATGGTTAAGTAATTGACCAAGAAAGGTAAGGCAACCTGGGATTAGTTACGGCTCATGTTCTTAGTTACTCCAATGTTTTTCTAATATGTTCTTGGTGGCTAGTGGGATGGTTTTAGTGTAATGGTTATGCTAATGACATTAGATTGAATGGGGCAAAGTTGAAGGGATTTCCCTTCATGAACTTCAATCGAATTGAATTTGGTTATGTTCGATCTTCTTATTTTTTTAGTTATGAGGACCTCTTTTTCCTTCTTTGTGTTGGAAGACTAAACTCCGATAGTAATTAACGAAACAAATCAAACTATGATCGAGCGATGTTAAGATCCAATGCCATGTATTATCTTCATAAAACTTGCCAAGCAGATATGTATTGTGTGAGTACTCCCTCGCAGGAAAATATAAACATGCATCGAATGGTGTAACAATGGAGTGGCATTTATTGGGCACCATTCAGGTGGTATGATTTTTGTCATACGCAGTAGTTACTGTCAAGGGAATCAGCATTTGACAGGAAAAATCAAATATCAAACAGGAAATGAGGCAAACTGGTTTTTCCTGAAGAATTTGCGGCAGCGGATACCATTTCTAGGTAACAGTTTCGTGAAGACGCCGGTAAAGAGAGAGAGGGTTGGAAAAGCTGTGTGCTCTGTTCCTGCTCTCCTTACTCTGACAGAAACCAGTGGATCGGGATCCTATGAAATATCGAAAGTATCGGCCGCGAGGCTGTGGTAGATAGGAGCCGAAGGGCCCATGCAGCTAGGTGTACGTCCCTGTCGTCGCTTTACCTGTATTTGTCAATAAAATTGTTATGATCTGAAGATAAAACACGGTGTCGTAAATAAAAGGAGAAAAACCAGCAGGCATTATAAATACTCGAAAACAACAATCCATCCTCTTGTTTCAAAAGATCTTTGTCTGATGCTTTGCCATAGGGCTCATCACACCAACAGGAGGTATGACGGGTCTCGAAACATGCCATTGGAGTACGATCTCCCAGATTCCTAAATCTTGCTCCATCCATTTCAGGATCTGAATTGAGATCTTAAAACAGAAATATATTTTTTAATGATGTATTTATTTTTTTCTATTTAATCTAGGAAATTGATTGATATTTTTTTTTTTCATTTAGTTTAGTAACCCTTATAATAATTCTATAATTATTTATTATTTATTTTCAAAATAAATATATTACCCGTATAAATAGGATTGTTTTCTTGTATTTCAATATCCAATTTGAAGAAAAAATATTATGTAACAAAATTGTAAATCAGTTTTTTTGTGAGATAAACTTATGTGGCAGAATTTTGTATTGTTTATATATATTTTTTTTTTTTGTGTTGTTTATATTCATGTCAATTAAACCGACCAAACAGATTAATTTGACAAACTTAAAACTTGAAATCTAATCCAAGATGAGTTTTAATTTAAATTAATTTTAATATTAATCTAGTCAAACTTATATGACTCAACAAATTAAGTCATGAATATGATAAACTTAATAAAGTTAAGTGAAGCAATTTTTTTAAAACCAGATTTAAATAATATTATTTTAAATAAAAACAATAAATTTAAATTGATTGATGAATTGAATTTTAACCCAGCGACCTATTTTCAAGTTAGATCGATCTGACAACAATATGATTAAGGTAACATTAAAAGGAAAAAGATGTTTAGGGGTAGCCTAGAAAAGGGAATGCACTGACATGGGAGTAAATTACTGTGATATTACCTGTTACATCTAAAAGATTTGGGTTGTCAACTCATCCTTTTTTTTTCTTTGCGTTTCTTTTTTTTTTTATTTTTTTTCTTTTTCCTCATTTCACTGATCAATATTTATTTAATTTTGAATTTATTCTTATAAATTATTTTGGTTTATTTTTTATGAGATTATTACAATTTTAAAGTTTTAATATTTAGTTTATGCTCAATTTTACAAATATTTATTTTTTTATCATACAATTAAGTAAAAAATAGTTAAAAAAATAAAATTCTTAAACTCGGTAAATCTCATCACCCAGATTAGGAATTTGATCAGTTAAGCCGCGAAGCCCGAATCTATCAAATATATTGTTATTCCAATATTAAGAAAAAAATTATCTAAATAAGTCAAACCATGCTTTTTACAGGTTATTTGAGTTGTTTTTGAATCTTTCAAATTAAATAAATTATGTCAAGACAATTCTCACATAATCTAATTTAAAACTCATACTATATAAGGAGGTCTAGTCAAGAAATTCTAAGATTAACTCATTGACACAAGTTAATAATTATATCAAATAGTTCAGCATGACTTTTTTTTAGTTTCAATTTTTTTTTACTTGTACTGTAGTGCAGCGTAATAAACTAGTTACAAAGGAGACCTCGTATGGTAGCGTGATTAAGAAAAATGTAAATTAGGAGAAATCTATATGGATAGTTTTATACTTTTATATATTACACCATTTATCAATCATATCTTTTAATAAAAGAAAAGTAATTAATTATATCTTTGGTTTGTTCTTGTTCTCAAATATACCTCTTTATAAAATTAATTTTATTAAAATTGACGATCATTTGCGTTACATGAAAATAATTTCAATTATAATTGATAAAAGTATCGATTTAAGCAAACAAAATAAAATAAAAAATGTTAGTTTGGTGATTTGAACTTAAAATTATCAAATATATCATACGTGAATTTTATTTTATTTTATAATTTAAAGAAGTATTTTCTATTGGCTTAAATGAACATTTTCATTTATTTATATAGAATTATCACGTGATATAGATATGACTAGCATATTGACTCGCTCTTCACAGCGAGTCAATAATAATTTTTTTAAATGTAAAAAAAATATATGAAGAGTATAGAAAATATATTAAACATCCCGGGTTTGGCTGTAAAGATGCACTCAATAACATTAGGTCTGGCAGCTAAGTCAGACTCAATATCATTGAGTTTGACAGTAAAGCTAGACCCAATAACATTAGGTCTGATAGCCAAGAAGTCCAAAAGTTGTTGGGTCTGGCTGGGCAGGCGGACCCAATGTTATTGGGTTCGACTGTTCAGCAGGACCCAACACTTCTTTCCTTCTTTTCTATAACCAGAACCCTTTGAAAGTCGGCTTACAATCATTCCTCTAGCAAAATCTCACCTAACTCTCAAACTTTCTTCACCAGAGGGTAAGAAATTGAATTGCGTACTTGTGTCTTAGGATAGAAGCAAAGTAGTGATGCTCA
Organism: Populus simonii; assembly: GCA_007827005.2. NCBI lineage: Eukaryota > Viridiplantae > Streptophyta > Magnoliopsida > Malpighiales > Salicaceae > Populus > Populus simonii. The sequence continues at coordinate 23,304,681 of CM017469.2, forward strand.
TCTAAAGATTCTTAATAGGTATAATCAGAGGTTGGAGCATCAGGCATTTCATCGAGTAAGCAGTTGACTACTAGAGCTCCTAGGGTGAAGAAGGAGACACCGAACATAGCAGAAATGTCTCAAAGAGATTGGGGGAGACTGCTCTCTTTTTAGCTCAGACTAAGGACACCAATTCCTAGTGCTATAACAGAAATTGCACTTAACGCATAAATGAAAGCCCTCACAACACTGTAGCTCGCTAACTTCATAAAGGATGAAGCAAGACCCAACGTTATTGAGTCTTGCTGGTAGCAGGACCCAATGTTTCTTTCTTTCTGTTCTATCACCAGCACCCTTTGAAAGTCACCTTGCGATAGCTTTGGGTATTGGCTCCACAGTATCGTTCACAATGCAATAAGTTTATGTCCATAATACATGCACAATATTTTTTCATGCCTTTTAAAGTATAGTATAATTATTAACTTTTATAAAATTAGTTGATAAAAGAGTACAGATATGAACAAACTAAATTTTTTGTTTATATAGAATGATATGATTAATAAATAGTGTAATATACAAGGGTATATTAATATATTCACCTTTAAGTGTCGTCTGTTTACTGAAAATTAGTTTGTTTTTTTAATGCAAATTTATAGAAAGTAAATAATTTTTTATGTTTGGCAATGTTATAAAAATAAGTTGAAAAACACTTTTCAATGTTTGGTTATACCATGAAAAATAAGCTAGAAAATAATTTATTAATGTTTTAATCTTTTTTTTCAAGTTTATTAAAAGAATGAAGACCAAATTAACATATGAAAAAGTCAAAAGAGGATGAAAAAAATCAATTTCATAAATTATTTCAATTAAAATAAATAGCAATAAGAAGAATGGACACCAAAGCTGACATATAAAAAAGTTGAAAGATGATGAAATTGAAAAAAAATTAATATCATAAACTATTTCAAACAAAATAAATAGCAATCAAAAGAATATTGACCGAATATGATTGATAAAAAAATCTTAATTAAAAAAAAATAAGAGAAAAACAAATAACAATAAAAAAAATAAGGACTAAAATTAATATAAAAGTAAAATTATATCAAATTCTAACGAATAATAAAATAAAATAAAATATATAACAAATAAAATATCATGATCAAATTTAATATATTCAAATAAAAATTTTGTTTTACCCACGTAAATAAATCATGTTATTAAGAAAAATTGTGGTTTAGCATGGTAATAGAAAGGAATCCAAATAAAGATTAAGAATTTGTGTGAAGTTTTACACGTGTAAATAAATCCCTCCTCATCAGTATACATTACTATTTCAAGTTTAATGTTCATTAACTTTTGTTTTATCATATTGTTTACTGTGTAAGAGGTCCTAGGTACATGAAGGGTCCTTGGCTCATGTAAGGACTCGACGCAGGAGACAACATAGGCAGTGATGAAGTTATGGAAGATTTTTTTTTTTTTTTTAGTTTAATGTGAGTGTCCGGGCCAGCTTGCGCGTATCTCGACTAATCCCACGGGCCCTGAAGTTAACGACCATGTAAGCCTCCAGTGGCCATCATATGAGCAACCACAGGGCTCGAACCTGAGACCACAGAGGGAGCAAACCTCTTGGTCCCAAGCTCTTACCACTGGGCCACCACCTAGATGATTTTTGAATTGTCTGGACAGTGGTTGTGATTTAAATTTTTTTATTTAGAAATATATTAAAATTATTTTTTAAAAAAATTATTTTTGAGATCACACATCAAAACGATCTAAAAATATATAAAAAATAATTTTTTACAAAAAAAATTTAAAATTAAAAAAAACATGATTTCAACCGTGTTTCAAACACTTTTTTCACCTGCATTGGACACCTGTGTCTGAGAAAACGGTTGGCATTGCTTGCCAAATTCCGGTAAGGTGTGGGTTGCCAATTTCTTATATTTCTGAAGAACACATTCAATTTAATCTTAGCTTTGGTTTGACTCATGTAGAGCAATTTGTTTTTAGATTTTTCTCCTTGAAAATCATGTTATTTCTCATTTTTTGTGTGGTGATTTATTTTTTCTTTGCCTGTGAAGCGTTTTTCATTAACTAAATATGAAAAAAAAAGAGAAAAAAAGCATACGGAAGCGTGAGCCTTAATATTTTAAGCATTATAATAAGTGAAAAACACATGAATGCCGCGTCTAGCACGTAACTCCACTATCTAATAATTATACTATTTTGTCTGCGTATATTATTATTATACACATGCAGTGCTGTGCCAGGTCAGCAGTGATGGCAGATGGGGTGAGCTGTGTACTATCACAATTCACAGCACGCTCCTTTGTACTGCATTTCACCTCCTCTGACTATAATATATTATTTACCCACCAATCATACAGAATTGACATGGAATTTAATATTGCTATGCGGGTAGTGTTTGTCGTGATGGTTCATCTGTTTTTTCCAAGTGTGTTCTAAACTATTATTCTCATTAAAAAAATATTAAATTAAGATTTTTAAATATATTTTTAATTATTTTAATATGTTCATATTAAAAATAAAAAATATTTTATACTACATTACCAAACATGGACATACAAAGTCAAGTAACTAAACTCTTTTAATAATTGTTTGCCTTAAAAACTAAGATGTTGCTTGTTTATTAACAATTATTCCGTGCATATCTTTGAGGTGAGAGTGGGTAATAAAAACCGGGAAATGCATATATATATATATATATATATATATATATATATATATATATATATATATAAAATTGACTGGCTGCTTGGCTGCTTGCATGTTGAGATAGATGGCAAGTCAAAGCTTTAATGTAAAAATGTGATCCACATGAAGGTAATGTGTTATATTGTGATTATTTTTTAAAATATATTGAAATGATTTTTAAAAAATTTATTTTTAATATTAGAATATCAAAATTATTTAAAAACAAAAAAAATAATTTAAAACAAATAAAATATATTTTAAAAAGCATGGAATGACTGCAAATACTATTTTTAAATGTTCTTTTGCGTTGTTTTTGTTGTGAATAAGGATGATAATAATTGATAAATTAGAATTATTTAAATTCACAGCAACTATTACAACTACCCCCAGCAATTTCTTGATGATGTAAACGAAGATTTGATTGGAAGGGGACAATTTAAGATGATGGATCAAACTCTAATACCCCTTTGATGTTTTTTTTTTTTTTTTGTTTGGACAGAGGAATCCATCCACGTTTAAATTTAGTGACTTAGAATTCTATCATCCTCTTAGACAAACGAATCTTTAAATTTTACTTTGTTTTTTTGGTATTATTAAATCATATATAATCAAGCTTGGATTTGACTCGTTATGAACTCATTGATTGAATGCATGGGTTCATAAACAGTCTTGAAAAGCTCGCAATCTTAAGGATAAGATGATGCTTGACGGAATGAGTAGCTTAGAATTCCAGCCATGGCTACTACCTAATCATTTTATGTTTAAGACAATCAATAAAATTAATCATCATTTCAATCATGTACTCATATACTGCCACCATCTAATCTCTACCCCCAGCAATTAACAATTTTAAATTAATTTTGCAAGAAAGTTTTGGAAATATATAAAAATTATATATATATTTTTATTTTTTAAAATTTATTTTTAATATTAGCATATTAAAACGATAAAAAAAATCAAATTTCTTAAAAAGCGCCGCCCAACAATCACTAGACTCAACTCAATTGCTGAGTTAACCTATATCTATCAATTATTTTAATGTGTTTGATAATGTTAGATTTAATGTATTTGATAATGTGGTTTAACTCGTTTTAAACATTCTTATTAAATTAATTTTCGTGTGAAAAAGATATTATTTTAATTTTTTTAATGAAAAACAATTTTAAAAAATATAATATACTATATTAACAAACACTTACGTGGACCCATTTGTTTACAAAAAGCACTGTGACACGCCTGTAAACAAACACAACCTAATACGCGACTCATCAAGTAAACAAACATAGCCTTAACAACGTGGCCACTCTCCCCTACACCACTTCAAAAGCGTAATAACTTCATTCTTCTAAGGGCAAATACGTAATCCAAAAATTACTGTACGAATCGACAAAGCGTACTCGCTCTTCGTGTACTACACAATTTACTACAGCTTTCTTCCTTCATACTCCTTCCCTCCCCTCCAAAGTCCAAACTGGCACGCCCACAATTCTCTAACTCCTCCTCTTCTCTCTCTCTCTAGAACTCGCTCCTTTTTTCTCTATCAAAAACTCACCGAGTGAGAAATCATGATGCACATGACTTTCTATTGGGGCCGGGAGGTGACGATCCTGGTTAACTCATGGCACACAAAGACATGGCTCGGTTACTCTCTCTCTCTACTCGCTTGTCTCCTCGCCTCCATCTTCTACCAGTACCTGGAGAACCTCCGCGTGCGACTCAAACTCATCTCCTCCGGATCTGTGAAAGCGAAACCATCACCATCGGCTACGATCGCTGAGCCGCTGCTTCAAACGATGGGTGTTGGAGGAAAAGCGAGGTGGTCTGCCGCGAGAGTGGGAGGAGCTGTGCTTTTTGGGATAAATTCAGGGATTGGGTATCTGTTGATGTTAGTCGTCATGTCGTTTAACGGAGGGGTGTTTTTGGCTGTTGTCTTGGGGTTGGCAATTGGGTATTTGTTATTTAGAAGTGAAGATGAGAATTCGATGCTTCTTGATAATCCCTGTGCTTGTGCTTAGACAAGAAAAAAAAATTGCTGTATATCTTGTTAAAAAAGAAGAAGAAAGTTTCTACTCTTGATTGCAGTAATGTTGTGAGTGTTCTTTTTTTTTTTTTCTATTTTCAGCTGTATTTTTTGGGTGATTTAAGGATTATAATTTCAATTGAAGATGTTAGTTAAAAGGAAGTGTTGTAGGACCAGTTAAATCAAGAATTGTCTTCTTGTTTTTCTGGATTGTAAAACAGGTTTCTGTTTGCATTTTGCAATGATTACAGTCATCTAAAAATCCTGAAAAATCCGTAATTCTTGATTGACTATTAATCGCGTGTTTGTGATCGCGATGGAGAATTCTTTAAAAGTATTTTTTTGAGATTATTTTTTAATTTCTTATATCAATACATTAGAATTACTAAGAAATATTAAAAAGTAATTCAAATGATAAAAAAAATACATTAAAAAAAAATAAACAATTAATTAAATTTTTTGTTTAAGTCTAAGAATCTATTTGCTAAAGCGGTGTACCGTTCTGCAAACAACACGAATAAAAAGAGACTTGATCAGAAAATTAAAATAAATTATAAAATTTAATTTTTAATTAAGATAATATTAAAAAATAAAATTAATAAAAAAAATTAAATTAAACAAAAATATTTAACAAAACTGAGTCAATATAAATTTAAAATTCGTGATTCAGATTATAAAACTTTGATAATTTTATAAAAAATAAATTAAAATAAATTATGAAACTTAATTCTTAATAAATATAAAAATATAATATTAAAATTAAAAATAAAAAAAATAAAAAAAGCTAGCTTCATTAAAATCTTTGATGAAAAAAAACTTAGTTTGAAGTATACCATTAATGGTCAACTAAAAAAAGGTTATCCATTTTGAAGGCTCAAAGGATGGGGGAATAGTTTTATTTTGTAGTGGTAATTATTTTTAGTTTGGTTTAGTTCTTATAAAAAAAGTAATTAAACTGATTTTTTTTTATAAAAAACAGAAACTGAATTGAAACTTGTTTAAATAGATCGGTTTCGGTTCGGTTCGGTTTGGTTTTTTAGGCCAAAAACCGGTTCAAACCGGTTTGGCTCGGTTTTTGCCGGTTTGGCTCTGTTTTTTTCCGGTTTGGGTTCGGTTCAGTTTTTTCGGTTTTAGGCTTATAAAACAGAACCGAACCGGCTGGTTTCTTTAAAATTTTAATCGGTTTTTTTTCATGGTTCGGTCTTTTTAGTTATTTTTTTCTGATTTTCTTGGTTTTTTTACCCACCCCTAGCTATGCTTCTCTGGAAATAGTAACAAACTCAATTAGATGATAATGGCACCAAGGCGACTTCGAAGGAGAAATTCATCAGCCCTGAATGTTCTTATACAATTAAACAATATTATGACCGAGCATGGCATCTGACTCATGACGCTAAAAACACTATCATCTTTTTAACTTATCCGAAAAACACCCAGGTAGTCTTTTGCTCTGTCCTAGTTGCTGACCTAATTGATGAAGCTTGCATCTGATGGTTCCATTGGAACTACCATTTATAGCCAATGATTCAACAAGGAATTCTTACCAACTACTCAACTAGGGGGGAAAAAGAATAAGAAGATTGCTTACCAACCCATTAAAAAAGTTTCAAGGCCGGCTTACCCCCCATGAACCACAGAGTCAGCTTTTCTTCTAGGTTTCGGTCCATTTTATCATTCGGGGGGGGCTGCTTGTTTGAGATACTTTCAATTAGAGCAGGTGAGTGGTTGTTGAAATTGAGATATTCCCATGCCGAAATAATCAGATTGCTAATTTTATTTGGTTCTAACAGTACTGGAATTCTGTGCTTGAATATGATAGATGTTAGGTGCTTGTCTATCTCAATGTAATAAATAACGAGAAGATATGATTCATGAGTGGATGTGTCCTTACGATTTACGTTAAGTGCCTGTCTATTCTTGAGTTCTAGAATTCAAATGCTTGGTAACAGAACTCGTTGAATATGCAAGGAGAAAGAGAGATTCAACCTCTCATGCAGAAGCGAGGAAAGGAAAGGAAAGAAAATGGCATTTGCATGCTGTCAATGAATGCCCTTGTTCATCATCCCAGTACCAGAGCAGTGCTACTCCTCTGCTAGATACTTTATTCAACAGTAAAAGAAGATTTTCACCAAACTAAGTAAAGCGCCCTGGCTTGTATTTTACAATCATACATTCCTTCTCAACAATCCAAACTCTTACAGGATCATGAAAGTATTTTAGCTACAACTTTGAGCAATATTTCTTGCATCCCTTCTGTTGTGATTACACTACATGTATCGGACTATACGAACCTATTCATGAACTAAACAATAAATCTCAAGGGAGAAAAAAAATATGCTTTTTTAAATAGGTTTCTTTTATCTAGACCTCTTTTCTATTAGGAGAGTTTAAACCATTTCCATAATTCTCATAAAGGACAGGATCCGAATAAGATACTGGAGAAAAAGGCAGTTTGATCCTATGTCTCCAACCACAACGTTGATGGTGCCTGTGATTGTGGCATCCATTTTCATTAGTTGCATCCTTTTCTCCTTCACTTTTCACTCCTGCTTCTCTGCTTAAAGACTCGCTGCTTCCATTTTCAGTTGGCACTATGTACACGAATGGTTGAATAAATGTTTCATCAAAACCCTGAAGAGACTCCAAGACCTCAACCACGTAACTCATCATGGGCCTAGGTTTTGGATGATGACTCAGGCATTTATAAGCTAATGCAGCAGCCTTTTGAGCTCCCTTGGTGGAGTATTGCCCTTCAAGTCTTGGGTCCATGATCCTGTCAAGTTTGCTGGCGTCCTTCAACAGTGGCCTTGCCCATTCCACAAGGCTTTGCTCTCGACCAGGGCGGGTGTTGTCCATAGAACGTTTACCTGTAAGCAACTCCAACAGAACTACGCCAAAGCTGTACACATCACTCATGGTTGTCAAGTGGCCTGGAATCAGGATATCAAATTGGGTTAGGTTTCTCGACTTCCGAATGGAATAGTAACCACCTGATAATAACATTTCTAAAATAGGTGCTGCCAGCTTCTATTCGGTGAAGTGTCGCTAGTAGTAGAATTTATGTGAACTAAAAACTAAAAAAAGCTTAATACATAGGCTTCCAAAACAGAGAATTAAAGAAATTCAAATAGGGAAGGATGGAACAAAGTTTCAGTAACATCAATTACCAGTCATGATATACTCAGGCGCAGCATAACCTTGTGTGCCCATTACACGTGTTGTCACATGTGTCTCTTCTCCTTCAGGACCATCCTTTGCAAGTCCGAAGTCTGAGAGTTTAGCAGTGTAATCCTACAAGGAGAGCATTAGGGAGAAATAGTCTTTAGGATCAATTTAACATGAATATTTATATTGTTGCAAGCCAGCAATTTGATGGGAAATAAAGCTCAAAAGAGGGGTATTACCGAGTCCAACAAGATATTTGAAGATTTAAAATCCCGGTATATCACTGGTTTGTCTGATTCATGGAGAAAAGCTAGGCCCTTGGCTGCTCCCAGAGCAATTTTCATCCTGGTTGACCACGGTAATGCAGCGGAATATCCTGCATAATAACCAAAAAGAAGAAAGAAAAAATTACTAACAGCAATGTCAAATTATTACTAACAGCAATGTCAAATTAAGTGTCACCTAATTTTGTTGAACGGAAATCAACAGAACACAATTTTCCTAAGCAGTGACTGATTCTAAAATTTGTTCAACTCTGCTTCATTTTATACAGGTGACAGAAATTTCTACAAATCTGATCAATGTTTGGCTGCAATCTTGATTTATGATGAAAAAAAAGGAGGAGGCCAAGCAACATACTTCTGAAGAGTTGATTCTCTAAGCTGCCTCTTGGCATATACTCGTATACTAGGAGTCTCTGGTCCTCCTCGCAGCAATATCCAATCAGCTTGACTAGATGAGAATGTCTCAGTTGTCCAAGAAAGATTATTTCTGCCTGCAAGAAAAACACCATAATGTTTTGGATGAGAGCTGAGTATAATCAAGAGCCGGTGCCAAGACTTTGAAGCGGTACTCTGAAATGGTAAATTGTCTCAAAATTATTCTAAACAAAAACCTCTCTTATAACTTGAATGCATAAAACTAACCATCCACTCCTTGTGTCCTTGCAAGCCATCCAAGTCCAGTGACTTCACAGCTACAGGCTGGGCATCCAATCCTGGCCTAAGCTTATCATCCACAAACCCCTTATAGACCGGTCCAAACCCGCCTTCACCAAGAAGATTACTTCGCGAGAAATTATGTGTTATAACTCTTAGCTCTGAAAATGTAAATATGTGCAGTTTTGAGCCAGTGAAAGAATTTGAGATATCTTCTATGCAGAATGGTAAACTGGGATCGCTCACATCTGAGAGAGAGAGCCTCTGAAAAGAACCTTGTTTTGAGATCCGATTTGTGGATTCTGGCAAGGGGCTGCTACAACAACTCAAGATGATGGATTTTAGTGTAACCTTCTTCATGGTCATCTTGTATCGACAATATGGATCAATCAGGCCTCGGATAGTCTTTTACAGAATAAAAAATATGAAGAAATGATTGGTCCTGAACATAGGAAACCTGAAATTTTACGCACTAAATGAAAAGAGCAGGAGAAAAGATGAGATGGATATGGAGTTTTCTGATGTGAAAAATCTTTATTGAGGGCTGGCCTTATATTTTGTTCACTCACCTACTACTCTCAAAATAGATGGAACTATAGCCTTGTGTATTCTGTGATTATTGCAACTATAATTTATACCTCTTTCATGATTTGATGATTAAAATATCAAGTCTTGTCTTCAAGTTAGTTAGAGAGAGAGACATGACCTGGCTGCCTCTTGACTTTGTACAACATCAATAGAAAAAGAGAAAACAAACAACTGCCCTTTCCAAGCTCCTTTTCTTCCATGGTCCATGCATCCATGTATTTGAATCTTCCCTTCCCACAGCCCTCGATGGTGCAAGGTCCACATCCATCCCCTGGCTGGCAGCTTAAATATAAACAATTAAAAGAAAATGCGCAGGCATAGATCCTGTTTCCTTAACAAAATGTTGAAGCTGCAAACTGATCCAAGTAAACAAATTTTACATTAATTATTCTAGCCACTGGCGCAAGACCGGACAACGAAGAGGTGTCATGTTTTGAGGAATTCCATATGAGAAACAATAAATAACGGGATGCCATATAATATCTGATTTCTAATTCTATGTTTCTGGATAGACAAGGATTTTCATGCCAAAGGCTTCTGGTTAAGGTATTAAGATGTCAGGATCAGACGATACCAACCAGACAAGTTCTGGTTTTTTAAAAGAGTTTCTACGACGACCTCTTGTAGTAGTGACCTGCAAGTTAAAGGGAAAGCTTCTAGAAAGAATTGACCCCATGACTATGCTGAAATGAAATCCTTGCTTGCGTAAATCCAAATATTCAACAACAAGCTCTTCTGGGAACATTCATGCAACCTTTTATGCGGTGATGGCAATGGAACTAATCCTGTCCACAAAAGAAATGGCGCTACAGTTATCATACCCCAAGCCCTAATCATTGTTGAACCATCACTACTTTGTGTGCATTAATGCCTGCCTGGTGATGTGAGTCGAGATGTAAGTCAAGCAAGTGGCATTAAAGGGACCTTATGGTATAGGCCATCGAATTATGAGGCTCAGGAGGTCAAAGAAAAAGGGTGAACAAATCAACCTACCCACAACCACTCCAGTCTCTCAGGGGAATTTTACCAAACACCATGCATTTATAACTTAATACCCTGGAAAAAGCATGGTTTATGTATTGCACGATACTATTTTTTACAGTTGTATTATTGTGATCTGATTTTCAATTGACTATTAACCACATGGTAAAACCATGAAATATGGTCATTAGTAAGGGGTGGAAAGGTTCAATTATATGCAGATAATTATATACAGAGGAGTCTCACTAGTAGCCAAACCTTTAATGCTAAGTGATGGGTACATGTATGTAACTGATATGTTTGTTTAAAGGTATATGGTTAAAAGGGTCAAAGGCAGGGTAATAACTTAATGTATCTAAGCTAGATAAGATGGCTAGCCCACATGATATGAGCTTGGTATTTAACTATGCGCTGAGCTCAAAGACATATGAGTCTAATAAGATATTCGACTCAATTGCCTTGAGTTCAGTTACACGCTGAATTTAAGTGAATAAGAGTCTGACAAGACGACAAATTAAAATGTCTTGGGTTCAATTATGTGTTAAGCCCAAATACATGGGTCTGACAAAGTGCTAGACCCATTACCCTTGAATTTGAAATCATTCCGAACTCAATACATATAGAGATAATAATATTTCTAGGCCTAATATTGGGTCTAGTGGATTTGTTTGTTTATTCTCATATTTTTTAATATAAAATATTAAAAGTCAATAATGATCATTTCTTTATATCTCTAGGTGCATAAAAGTCTCCAAAGGGTTTATTATATTAATTTTCATCAACATTAATTTTGTGTAAGGAATATCTATCTCTCATTAATTTTGTGTGAGAGATATTTATTTTTTTATTAATGTTATTAAGAAGAAAATACGCTTTAACCTCTTAAATAAAGGATATTTATCCCTTATTAATGTTATCAAAAGGAAAAGATATTTCAACCTCTTCATTCAAGTAACATGACAAAGTTCAGAAGTTATATATATCATTCAAGTAACATGACATATTTTCTATTCTCTATTAATACTCTTATTTTGCATAGCATTTATCATACATAACTAAGAACAAACACTTTTGTTTTTAAGAACAATTTCTTATATAAAATCACTGACTTTATCGTTAGAAAGTCCTTAAATCCTATAAAAAATAATTGTTTTGCAAGTATTGAGTATTCTATCACTAATCATTATCTTCTTGAACTTTAAAAAATGAAACATTAACGCCAACGTGTAATCATTCTCTATTTAAACACTTAAATAATTCTTAATCCTGAACATATTGGATTTTAAAACATCATCACTAAAGATTTTTGATTCTGTATAGACAGTAACTACTTGCATGACCCGCGCGTTGCTGCGGGTTAATTTTTTTTACATAAAAAATATTAAAAAAAACCAAAATCTAAAAGTGTTAGGTTTTTCTGCAAAGCTATACCCAAGAGTTTTGGGTTTGGCTACAACGCCTGACCCAATAGTAATATTTATAATATTAATAATAATATTAAACTTGCATGACCCAAGTTTAAATAGGTCTAGCTGCAATACCAGACTCAATAGCTTTGGATGTGGGTCTGAATACAAAGTCGTGTCATAAAAGTGTGATAATTAAATAGATTAATTAAAAAGAAAAAACCAAAGAAAAAAAACCAACATGAAGAAAAAAACTAATGAAGAAAAAGAAAAAAAATATGAATTAACTGGGTTAACCCGTCAAACCTTGGATTCGTGTCGTGAAAGTTTGATAATGAAATAGGAAAAAAAAATTGACGGGTTAACCCAGAATTAACTGGGCTAGCCCGTCAAACCAGGTTAACCCGTCAAACCCGAGATCCGTGTCATGAATGTTTGATAACTAAATAGAAAAAAAATTTAACACTAACAAACTAAATTAAACGAAAAAAATTAATTAAAAAGAAAAAAATAAAAACAAACAAAAGGCATCAGCCTTTTTACTATGGACTGTACTGTGAAGAAAAAGAAAAAAAATATGAATTAATCGGGTCAACCCATAATTAATTGGGTTAACCCGTCAAATCAGGTTAACTCGTCAAACTCGGGATACGTGTCATGAAGGTTTGATAATTAAATAGAAAAAAAAAATTAACATTAACAAACTATACTAAATGAAAAAAATTAATTAAAATGAAAAAAAATTCGGGTTAACCCGTCAAACCCGGGATACATGTCATGAAGGTCTGATAATTAAATATAAATTTTACATTAACAAACTAAACTAAACAAAAAAATTTAATTAAAACGAAAAAAAGCAAAAAAAAATAATTACGGGTTAACTCGTCAAACCTTGTTAACCCGTCAAACCCGGGATTTGTGTCATGAAAGTCTAATAACTGAATAAAATAAAAGTTAACATTAACAAACTAAATTAAACAAAAAAAATTCATCAAAAGAAAAAAAACAAAGAAAAACGCAAAAAAAAAAAACTCTAAAGGCATAAAAAATGAAAAAAAAAAAGACAGCTCAGCCTTTGGACTGCAGATTGCACTGTGCAGTCCAAAACCAGGTCAACCCGTTAAACCCGAGATACGTGTCATGGAAGTCGAAGTTAAATAGAAAGAAATTCAACGTTAGCAAACTAAACTAAATGAAAAAAAATTAATTAAAACAAAAAAAAAGCAAAAAAATAAATTCAGGTTAACTTGTCAAATCAGGTTAACCCGTTAAACTCGGGATCCGTGTCATGAAAGTTTGATAACTAAATAAAAACAAAATTAACATTAACAAACTAAATTAAACAAAAAAAATTCATTAAAAGAAAAAAAAAACAAAAAAAAGCAAAAAAAAACTGGAAAGACATTAAAAAAAAAAACAGCCCAGCCAAAAAAAACTAAACTCATCAGTGTAAAAAAATAGAAAAGAAAAAAAATGAAAAAAAGGTAAATCATCACTGTTTTACTGTGGACTACACTGTGCAGTCCACAGTAAAACACTGATGCCTTTTAGTATATGTTACAATAATAAATGAAAAAATTAATTAAAAAGAAAAACCAGAAAAAAATCCAGGTTAACCCGTCAAACCCGGAACCCGTGTCATGAAAGTTTGATAACTAAATAGAAAAAAATTGAACATTAAAAAAAAAAAATTAAACAAAAAAAATATTCATTAAAAAAAGCAAAGAAAAAAAACTGCTTAAAAAAAACAAAACAAAAAGCAAAAAAAAAAAAAAAAACAGCTCAGCATTTCACTGTGGACTGCACTCGAAAAAATAATTAATTAAAAAAACCAGAAAAAAAAAATTTGGATTAACCTGTCAAATTCAGAACCCGTATCATGAAAGTTTGATAACTAAATAGAAAAAAATTTAACATTAACAAAAAAATATTCATTAAAAAAAACAAAGTAAAAAACAGCTTTTTTTTTAAAAAAAAAACAGCTTTAAAAAAAAAAAACGGAAGAAATCAGCTGCTCAGCGTTCTACTGTGGACTGCACTGTACAGTCCACAATAAAACACTGAGCAGTTTTAGTTATAGTTTAATTTAATGTCAAGATTAGCACAAGAATATAATAAAAAGCAATGCAACCAATAAATTTATGGAATGCAAGAACAAACCAAAGGATTCCCTCCCCCATGGTCCAACTCCAAAGCTGGCATCACTTTGGCAGAAGCTGGTAGCCAACTGATTCCAGGCAGTAAGACATGGCAAGTCTAAAAACACTAACTGTGCCATCTATTTACATGGGTTATTGCCAAGTGTCAACTACAGATTGAAAAGGGGGTAACTTGTCTTCAAGCTGATGAAGTTGCATGCCTGTTCTTTTTCCTCCTTCACTCCGCAACAAACGGAGTAATTTTTATATAGGTTGATCTGAAAAATAATTGGAGTATTAACAAGCTGTATCTGATTTGACTCTAGCTGATTGGCATCTCTTGGCTTTGATTAGGGATGATAATTTGATTCAATTCAACTTTATCTAGATAAATTAGTGTTTTCTAAATAATTATTTTATTCGGTAATAAATAATGAATAAAATTATAAATATTATTAAAATTGACTGGAAACTCACACTTAATATATTATGACATATGCATATTTTAATATTGACATAAAACAATGTATATTTATAGTATTTATCATTTCATTATTTAATACACACACTTTAAATATATATTAATTATTTTTTTTTAATTGAATAATAAATAATGATAGACAATAGATACTCTGAATATTCAAAATAATTTATAAATATTTAATTTTTTATCCAATAAACAATAAATAAGATATAAATATTAAGAAATTCAACTCTACCCATTGCCATCCTTAGCTTTGAGAAATCTGAGAAAACGTGCTAGAATGTATTAAGAGTCTAATTATAAGACTAGTAATTAATAATATTGTTGCAAGCTAAGAAGTTAATCACAATGCTGATTTCCACTAGACATGACATGACTCCATTAATGTCTTGCTCCTTGCTCGGATCTCAAGAAACATAATACATGATTAAGCTGTCAATGTTCTTTTTCTAGTAAGAGGATCAAATCATATCGCCCTCTTGGTGGCATGGGAGGCATTCAAGAGCACATCAGAGAGAGACTCATTTGAGAACCCTTCACCTAAAATTTAAATGTTTTAAAAAAAGTTTAAATAACATTAATACATTAATCTGGCAAGAATTATGTCAAATAAAATGCACAAACATTACAATTATAATTGCAATGAAACCTGAAGAAGCCTTTTTTAAAAATAAAAAATTGACTCTAGATTTTTTTCGAGTTTATTTTTGGTGCATTTAGTTTAAAAATTTTACATGGTTCGAAATTTTATTTTGTTCACATTTCAGTCTTTAAGTTTTTTAAAAAAAGAGGGTCTTTGAAAAATAATATAAGAGTAAAATTAAAAAAAAAGTTAAATTTGATGCAATGTGTTCATCTTAAAAAAATATATATATTATTGAGGTGTTTTTGAACTTTTATATTATCAGAAAAAATAAATCATAGTTGAGAATTGTTTTTTTCAATTTGATTTTATGTTTTTGAATTAATTTAGAGGTGTTTCAAATTGATAAATTAGTTTACTAATATTCCATGAGTGTTTATTACATATTTTTAAATAAATCTAAATTTAAAAAAAATGATTTTTTCCAAAAAAAACTCTTAACTTAATTTTTTAATCACCTCTAAAAAGTAAAAACAAGTAAAAAAGCATACAACATGCCATCCTCCCTTGAGAAAAAATAAATAAATTTGAAGGCAAGCATACCGGTCTAGAATATAAAACCAAACGTGCCGCCCCGCCCCCCTCCTTTTTTTTGTTGGGCCAAACAACCCCATTTTTTCAGTCCACCCTTAACTCTTTTCTATTTTTTCAAGAAATTATTTTTTTAATTTTCATTGAAATGTATTATAAAAAAAGGCTTAACATATTATTTAAATTACCATTCAATTTTCCATGATTATTAAATAATACTATATGTTTTTTATAGAAATGTTATCAATTTTTCTTCCATTACTATGTACTGAAATGCAAAATTAAGAAATTAAAGATTGCTCATGAATATATATTCAAGAAAATAAAAGTTATTTTCTCTAATTTTTATGAAATTTTTATATTTTTTATTATTATTTAATTAATTACATACAAAATATTGAGATATTGTCTTAATATTTTTTTTAAAAAAACTTTTTTCTTAGATCATGTTAGATTTTTATTTAAAAAAACATTGCTTACAATAAATAAATAAATAAATAAAACATGGTTTTGTTCAAACAATAAAGAGTTGCATTGATAAAAAAAAAGTTTATATTGAAAAAAAATATTTTTCCTTTATAATTTTATTTGTTGTCTTTATTGCATATTTATTTTTATAATCTTCAAATTAAATAAAAATAAATTTTAAAAACAAGGTTATTAAACTCGGTCAAGACCATGATCCAGGTCACGAGTTAAGTGGTTTAACCCGGATCAGTCTAAAATGTCATCATTCTAATTTTTTATAAACAAATATATAATCAATATTAATATTTTTTTTTAACTTCAAACCAAGTTTTGACTTTGACCAAGTCACGAGTATATCCGTCAAGTGAACTAAATCACAACCTTGAGAGGTGTAACTTAACTGGTTAGGCCATGAGTTTGCTCCCTAGAGGTCACCAATTCAAGTCTCATTAACCTCAGGTTCACTGAAAGTTTACATAGTCGTTAACTTCAGGACCCGTGAGATTAGTCAAGGTACGCGTAAGCTGGCTCAAACACCCACATTAATCTAAAAAAACAAGTGAACTAAATTATGGGGGTGCAAATGTTTATGTTTGGAATACCCGTTCTCTATTTAGCTTTTTTCCACCTTTTTTCAATGTGTTTCTTATATAACTTCTTCTTTTTCTCTCATTATATTTCGTTTTCTATATTATTTTTTTCTTTTTGGATTCAATCTCCAATCTCCAATATCCTATATAATAAATTCAATATAATTTTTATATATAATGTTTTTAGACCACAAGAACTTTTCCTTTTACTTTTATTTTTTATAGGCAATTCACTAATCAACAAAAAAACAAAAACAAGACTACATTGCTCGAGAATCCTTCTATAACTAAAAAAAGACTTTTATCTTTTTTATAATATTATTTAGCTATTAGAAATAAAATACTTTGAATATTTTCTTTTTTAAGATATTTTAAATTGTGGATGTTATATAATTCAAAGTCTTGTGAATATATATTTAATATTTTGAATATAATTATTGAATATAGAGCCATTACTACAATAATGTTTAATAGAATTTGAATAATCCACACACAATGCACATGTTTAAAATCTAATTCAAATAAATAAATAAAACATAAGAATATATTAAGTTAAAATAAATCATCCACCTCAAAACTTAAGTTTTTAAATTGTCAAAAATTTAAAATAAAAAAGGATTCACTTAAAATACTTCGAATAAATACCAAACAAACAAATATAAATTTTATTAAACATAATGAAAACTTATAATTTAATTCTTCAGTCGTGAAATCAAAAGAAGATAATAAAACAAAGCAAATAGCAATACAAAAAAAAAAGAAGGAAAAAAATAATGTCGAATAATGAAATTTTTATTTTTGTATTTTTTAAATAAACTAATATCAAACGATGAAATCGGAAAAGAAAATAAGCAAAAAAAAAATTCAACTCGTGCTAACCTTTCAAATTTGTGATCTGGATCATTAGACTAAAAGACCATTCATGGAAAAATCACAAACCTCAATTCTCAGCAAATCAATCTTTGAAAGATAAAATTGGAGAAAAACAATTGATTACAAAAAAAGAATCTAAAATAAAAAAAAAGTAATTAAAAGAATAAGAGTGAAAATTGAAATAAAAAATAAATTAGAGGGCAATCATAATTTTTTTATTAATGGGTTAAATTGAAAAGAAAACTAATTTTTTAAAAAAGAGAAGAAAATAAAAAGAATAAGGACCAAAATAGAAAAATAATACACCATAAACTTGGATTGAATGATGAAATTGAAAACTAATAAAACTTTTACAAAAGAGCAAGAAAAAAATTAAAAATCAAATTAAAAAAGGTAATATATGATAAATTAGAATTGAAGAACTAAATCAAGAATCAATAAAACTTTTACAAAAAGAGCTGAAAAAAATAAAAAAAAAATAAGGACCATAGTTGAAATATCAACAAAAATAAAACCAACCTATAATTTTCAGGGAAGGAAAGAGAAAAGAGAAAGAAAAAAAAAGGTCTACTGATGACAAACTGGCTAACCTTCGTCATTGTGCGTTGCATCAGGAGGAAAAGAATGTGGCGACTCTTCTAACAACGTGGCATAAATGTAGTTTTTATAACCAGGAGGCGCCATATTCGCTGCACAAAGAGCATGGGTGTCTCTCATGCTCTAACATTTTATTAAATTTAAATATTGATTAATCAACTTAAAAAGATCAAATTATCTTTCACGGTTCTGAAATTAAAAAAGAAAACTTGTGTGAAAAGACTAAAAAGCCTCTAGACCAGAGACTTATTTTTTCTTAATTTGAAGGGTAAAGATGCTTTTTTTAGTGTAATTAAAAAACTAAAGAAAGACTTAAATACATGTGGTCACCAACATTAATTATTATTTTTAGTTGGATGGTAATAAAACCATTTTATTGTTTCCAAAAATAAGGAAAAGGCACATAAAAGCCTGACTCGCAAGCCTTTTTTTTTTTCTTCCAAGGGAAAAAAAAAACAATTATACTATAAATATATTTGGATGCACGCACAATATATATTTTTCCAAAGTGTTTTAGAATTTTTGTTAATTATACACAGGAAATAGAGTTATGTCCTATATTTCTAATAATTGGAAGCAGCAAACGAATAAAGTCCAGAATTGTAAAGGACAATAAAATAATCCAAAAACCCAAATTCCATCGAGACTTGATTTTTAGTAGAGGCCATATTCTATCAACCAAACTCACTCACCACTTAGTTTATTTCCGACATCCTCTTCTAAACCAAGTCTTTAAAAATCTAGAACATGGACACAAATCAAAACCAAGTCGATGGATTTTCTTAAAACTAATTTCCTTACCTTGTCCTATTTTACAACTATATATATATATATATATATATATATATATATATATATATATATATATATATTTGCATTATTATTATTATTATTATTATTATTTTACCCGGGTATTCTCATACTCTTTTAATTAAAGGTGAGACTAGTCCCGTTCGGGGTTCGTGGCTGTCCCTCCCAATAAATACGCTTCTTGAAGATTAAACTTGTATTCTCATCCTTGAAGGGATATAAGAGTACTTTAACCAATATCTTTGCATTATTTGGGTGTATGTATCTCATTCTCATAATTAATAACATTATCCATATTTAGTGAATTAAACAAATCACATACCTAACCATTAAAGAACCAAAAAAACCATACTTTATTTCAACATTAACTATTCAAATAAAATTTCCCAAATAACAAAAGCAAAACAATGTGCTCGCCACTTGCATTACTCCACCTTCCAATATTTAAATGAGAGAAACAAAGAATCTTTCTGCCATGAAAAACAAATTGCATAAAAAAAAAAAAAACCTAGAATAAATGAAGAGTTGAGGATTTTTTTTCCAAGAAAATAATTTTTTTTTTTTTATCGATTTCCTTGAACTTCAATTTTCAAGTCCACTTCAGGATACACTAAATTGACACATGTCAGCATGCCATTAAACTTCCCAAGATTTTCAATTGACGATTCTGGGTCCACAAACAAGAAAAATAAATGGAAGGTCCCAATCCCAAGTGATGAAATAATGGAAGTACAAGACAAAGTGTGACCAAATCATTAGTTAAGGTTTTTAATCTGATTAAATCGACAAAGTATAGGGACCAACAGTGATTCTTAGCCTAATTTTCTTATAATTTTGCAAACTAGAAGGATCAAAGTATAAAAATGATAAAAATATACAATGAATGAATAGTAAAATATGAGTGTGTGTGTGGGGTGTCAAAATTACATTGTTTTCACATATTATTTTAGTTGTGATCATAATAGTGGTAGTTATAAAAAAATCTAAATCGCATAGGAAAAATATGGCAGACCAAACACTGTGCTTCCTCTCATATTTTACCGTTGACTCACTATGTGAATTTTCTTTTCATTTTTTGATCATCAAATTTTTATTTTGAATGATTTCTTTCTTTTGTGGCCAAATTAAAGGTATATTACTTCAAATTTACCGAGCAAGATTGAAATCAAGAGGATCAAAGTGGAAAAAAAAAAAAAACAGATGGCTATTTTAAGATTGGGTAAAAAAGTTTACCTTGGACCTCATAGTTTTCAAATGATAAACTTTTGGTTCCTTACCATTTCAAAAATTCAATATTGATCCATAACTTTATTTTTATTATTTTTTAGTCTTAGTTTGAGAGAAAAGAGAGGGGGAGAGTTGATCGAGAATTGAACATTGTAATATGTTTCAGTTTATTTTTTATGAAATTATCACAGTTTTATAACTCAGGTCATAAATGTAGTTAATTAATTTAGATTTACCTGAATCAATCTAATATGTTGTTATCTTAATATTTTTATAAAAAAATATCATTAAATACGTATCAAATTTTAAATTCATGATTAAACTTATTCTCTTAGAAAAGATATTGGCAATGCCAGAGCATTTTTTTTCTTGCGCTTGAAAAAAAACCAGCCTGCTTTATTTTTTGTTTTTGATTTTATTATTATTATTATTATTATTATTACTATTATCCGACTCAATAAAAATTAATTCCAAGAAACAAAGTTATTCAACATAACCAGGTCTATTTATTATGAGATTATATATCTTAATACACATTTATCTTTTAATTTTTTAATTTAATCTTTAGTTATCATTAATTTTTTAAAATTTATTAGCATATATAATTCTCAATTTATTTAATTAAAAATACATATAAGATTTTCATTTTGCTATTAAGATTTTTTCTTAGTGTTAAAAAAACATATTGCAAATACCTGTACATTTAAAAATCCAGCTGGCGTTGAAGCGCTGGCAACAGATAGCTGGTGATAACGATTATTCGCGGGTTAATTGATATGAGCCAACTCTATCCGGACGACGAATACAAAGCTGCTTATGGCCCTGAGCACCACTAGCTCTCTCCTTCGAGTAGTTGTTGGATGCAGACGCTCTGGCCCATGTATTTATACTCAAAATGGAGGTGTTATTAATGGATTTTTGTACTGAAGCCCCCCCTGCTGGGCCGATGGTGCTGTTCTTGAATAGAAATTATCAATCCTTTGGTCCTTTCTAATTCAAGATTCAAATCGTTTTTCTGAATCAGAAATTATCAATTACCTCTGTTTTCTGATATGGTCAAATATAACTGCTGCAAACGTATTAAATATGAATATCCAATATATTCATATTTATGCCAGGTTCAAATCCTTACCGACAGTAATATTATAGTATTAATTTACTGTAAGAAAAAAAATAGAATATATATATATATATATATATATATATATATATATATATATATATGATGACGGTAAGAAATATCTGATTTTTATGTAATTTTTCAAGCACATCCCTAACCTGCCACGGCGATAGTTAATTAATTAGTTGTCTGATTTGAACAGTGCATCTCCATCCATCTGACAGTCTTGCCTGCGTGCTTCTTGGCTGTTTTCTAGAAAATATTATCGACAAGACATTTGAATCCTCCCGGTGTAAATGGATAAAATTCTAATATTTACAGCGTTTGTTGGAGCCGATCGAGGAGGAGATCATGCCAAGATGCGTGCGTTGTGCGTTATAATGAAAGGCCCCTTTCCCCACTAATTTCTCTTGCAAATTGTAATGTAAAAAGAGGGTTGGGTAAGCAATTATGGAAATTTGAGGGAGGAATTATGAGCTTTGAAAGTTTTATTGGTTGAAAGTTTGCATATTATCTATAACTTTATTTGTACATTAATACTAGTAATGATATTTGATATTTCCAGTAATTCATTTTTAACTTTCTAAAATATATTGGTGTATATTGGCGGTACAATTATGTTGGTAACTCCATCAGTAATAGTGGTATTTACAGTAATTCTTTTTTTAACTCTTTGGAATATACCAACGGATTTGTGTCATCGGTAACCCTATCAATAATATTTTAAAAATAACATTTTTAAAAAATATATTGAACAAAAGTAGAAAAATAATTCAAATAAAATGAATTAGTATAAAAATCAAATATTTACTACAAATTTAAATATTTGTATGTTTAAATATAATAAATCTAAAATAGAGACGGCGCTGAAGGAGGAGGAGGAGACTGGTCGCCACCAGGACCGTGGAGTCAATTAGGGGGTGCACATGAACCACTCATCTGTGATTACATCTCTATTATCAATTGGTGATGTTCTTCATAATCAGCAGTGAGTTGTTCATATTTATCGTTAAGATGGTACATCTAATCCTATACTCGTTGGTCTAACATCAACGTGAACTCTAGAGTTTGAATGCTCGAAATCAATTGCGAGCATCCAATGGTCAAAGCACTATGGGCCATCTGCAAGTTCTCAGCTGTAGTGTTAGAGAGTTTGTACACTCGATTCTTATTGGGTTCAGATCTTGCCTCCAACCATAAATCTGGATGGGTCGAAAGATCGTCTCTGTATCTCTCCTTCAACTGGCTGTTATATGTATCCTGAAAAAAAATTCATCAAATTCAAGAAAATAATAACTTAAGAAAAAAAATAATTGAAAATCAATATACCACAAAGTGCTAAGCTCAACTATCAATGAACTGCTACACCATTTTTGGGGATCATCACTCCGCATATGCATTTTAACAAAAAGCTTCATCGGGTTTGGCTCGCATCCAAGAACCATAGTTTGTAGTAAAAAAAAATATTGTTAGTTAAATATATTTATAAAAAAAACAACTAATAAAAAATAGATGTGATAAAAAAGAATCCTACCATCCGCTTCGAATGTGAAACAAACAGAACAGAGATGTCGATGTGCGTGGTAATGGAACCATGAACAAGCCTCGAATAGACCGTCGAGTGAAACGCGTAAATATTACTTGTTGAATGTATTCCGTCCATACAGCCTCTGAGATGTACAACGATCTGAAATTCTTCCAAACTACCACGTCATTCCAGCCTGAAAGCTTTTTTTTTCGCATATTTTTTTGATTTTCTTTTGCGCCTCGTACCAAAAATCACGCAACCTATATGGTACAAATTAATTATCTGTTAGTAAATGAGAAATAAAATTTTAACATTTGGAATAAAAAATTACTTGAATTCGATCTTACCTAATTGCAGCGTGATTCTCCCAAACCCTCCTCACAACATTATTATCAGCTCTCTCCCATTCAAATTTCCCCTTAAAGTAAAAATTTATAAAGAAAAATTTCTTTAATTTCAATAAACAGTCCAAATTAACATAAAAAATATTTAAGTTAATACTAATCTTGAATCTTGAAAACCATACATCGACATGCGGTTTCCATTCAGGATGTTTGGAAACTTGGCTCCATTAAAACAATAGAATTTCTATTGATGATTTAAAAGCCGATGTTATTGTTCTTGCAACCCTAATATTTGTAAACAGTAAATTACATGCGTTAAATGATATTGTTTTTTCAAAGTTATTAAATATGTCATTGTAAAAGAAAAACAAATTTACATTGAAAGGTAATTTTTTTCATTAGTCCTCGTACTTGGATCCTGTTGTGAAGGGACCCCCCCTTCGATATTGCAGCATCGCACTCAACATAAGTTTCATCAATTTACAACAAATATAATTTTATAAAATGTAAAATAAACCCTAATATTATACAAAAAATAAACAAACCCTAATATGTACAAATTATAAATCTATACAACAAATTTGTATGAGAAAAAACTATAAATCAAGTAAACACCAAAACAAAATATATATACTACAAAAAATATGCAAAAAAATCAACATTTTAAAATGTGTTTGTCAAGGAAAATGCATTTATGCATGTGCTTCATTCTACCCTAGGATGTTACCTATTCAAGTTATGTGGAAACCTCGAGCCTAACTTAAAGATCGATGTATCTTAGAACAGTTTGGTCAACTAGTGAAGATTGCATTAATTAGTTGAACTCAACTCTGAGATTATAGCCTGGGTCCAATAAGGTGTTAGGTCACATAGTGTTGTCGAACATAAAAATAAAAAAAGGAATTTGTACTCGAGCTTTAGGGCTTAAGAGAGGTGGGGGGTTTACGACTAGTTGAGGCTTATGGACCTTGCTTTATGTTTAGTGCTGAGATTTATGATGAGATATGCAAGAGCTCAATCCTAATTTCATTATTAACATACTAAACTTGGACAAAAGATGAGGGTACTAATCTCGAGTTTCTTTATGTTTAATATCAAACCAACATGAAAGGAATATTGGCTATATGTTGTACGCTAAAAAGTAATCAGGGAAGTCGTGAAGTCTAGGCTAGAGGAAAACAAATACATACATACCTCGTTATGGATTGGACTTGATAAGGTACAAACTTGTATGAATAATTGATTATCGTAAGCACATAAGATAATGAAATTAAGCAGTTTCAGACATGCATCCTTAAAATAAAGATGAGTGGTTAATAAATGGTTGTCTATGATCTAAATATATTTAGAGGTTTAAGGAAGAAGAATTAGACACAACAACAACAATATTTTAACAAATCAATAATAATGATTGCTCTGCAATTGAATCAAGTTTGCAAGATTTTCAAAACTTGTCTATTAGTAGACTTGTAATCCCATAGAAAGATATATATATATATATATAGCTTGTAGGTTGATAATTTATAGACAATAACTAGTAGGCTTGTAATCTCGTGACCTTATAGTTTTAAGTTTTAATTACTAAAATTCCCCCATAAATACAGAAAACAATATATCAATCCATGCTCTCTTGTTAAGGATTTCTACTACGTTGGTTGTGATCAAATTGAAAATCACTCCATAAATGTAAGTTTTTTTTATCTTAAATTATTAAGTTATCCTTTTGAATTTAAAGTATTCAAGTTATTTGATTACTTCTCAGGTTTATAATACTTGTATTAAAGTTACATCATTATAAATCTGGAATCACAAATCTAGAATTACAAGGAGAGTCCAAGATCCAAGTTCAGTTTAAATATAAAATTACAGTATTTTCGACAGCCACTAATGCCGTTAGTTAAGAAATTAACACACCCCTTCGCCAGAATTAATATTCATATTGAATCATAGGGTTGTGTAAACAAGTTCAACACTCTCGAACATTGATGGAGTCGTCCAAAGGTGAGTGATCAATATATAGTATTTGTTACACATTTTCCCCTCTGCATACCCATATTTTTCATAAATTATTGCCACTTGATCGCACAACAAATTCTAAAGAAATCCTCGTTACACCCCTTTTGCATACCCATATTTTTCATAAATTATTGCCACTTGACAGCACGACAATTTTCTTCCTTTACAGAGAAAAATCTCAATTCTGATACTCAGATACCTGTCTATATATGCATTGACCAAACAACCTTTAGTTTCTGTTTTTTATTGGTCATTCTTCAGACACTACTAAAGCAGCAAGAGAATTTTTGTTCCCTGAAAGGAAGGAACAGAAGAATTAGATTTCCTTACGTTCCAGAGAAAAACTTGCATTGACACCTCAATTCTTTGTTAGGTAAACAACCAAATTTACCTTAAAAAAAGTTATATATCCGCTTATAAAATCATACTACTGTAAATTCTAGTTTTAAAGATTTTTTTTCTTTTTTTCCTTTTATAAAATGAAAGTATATTCAAATTATATTTATATATCAAGATCGTATTTATTTTCTATTAAATTTTAAATATTTATATTTATATTTATACCGATGTATCCATTAAAAAAATATTTTTGATCATAGCGTAGGGTTTTTATTTTTTTTCGCGCTAACAAAGAGGTCACCTAAAGAGAGCATTGGCATTTGACAAGGATATCTCCATGGCCTCTAAAACTAATCACGAGGTCACATAAAGGATGCTTGCTGGCCTGTTGTGATCATCAACTGTTAAGAAACTTGAAGCAGCGTCTTTTTCTCCTATCCCTCCTAAAGTTATCCTCTATCTCCACTTGCAATGGTTTATTTATAGAAAATATATTGGAACCTCTGTAACTAATTAATTACTCTCCTCTCATCTCCTCCATGGCTCCATCCTTTCTCAGCTTGGCGTCACTATACTCCTTCTATCTTCGTCATTGCTTCACCTCTTCCGGCCTTTCACAAAAATCCATCAACGTCGGTGATGAGACCACCATCCACTACTGGGCTCCCACTCAACTTGGTCAACCCAAACCAAATTTGGTCTTTATTCATGGCTTCGGTCCTGTCTCTCTATGGCAATGGCGCCAGCAGGTTTGGCTTTAGCTTTTCTTTTTTTCTTCCTTTTTTAGAGGATCAACCCCCATCCCTTTTCTTTTATGTATGTGGAGAATCAATCTTGAACTTCCCTTTTCAGAAATCACAAACACCCATCAATCTTCAAAACGTAATTGTTGTGTTGGCCTGGTGATTTAGGTTGTAGGACTTGAAGGTGATGTGTGGTTTAGGCTCATAGCTGTAGCTAGGTTCAATTCCTGATGCAAACAACTCCACGTTTAGGCCAATTCTTTGACCAATTCACATGCTATAATAGCGATATATATATAGATGCTGAGATTTCAAGGAAAAAATGTGTATAAAGTCATAATTTTGATCGTATTTGGTGAAATCTTTTGCAGGTTCAATTCTTTGCACCTGACTTCAATTTGTACGTCCCTGACTTGATATTTTTCGGTGACTCGACAACAAAATCCTCAGAAAGGTCAGAGATCTTCCAGGCGGAGTCGGTGGCAAAGCTGCTTGAAACGTTAGGTGTGGAGAAGTATTCTTTGGTGGGCACAAGCTATGGTGGGTTCGTGTCATACCACATCGCAAGGATGTTTCCAGAGAGGGTTGAGAAGGTGGTCATAGCAAGCTCTGGGGTCAACATGAAGAAGAAAAATAATGAAGAGCTTGTGAAGAAGGCAAAATTGGAAAAAATTGACGATCTTATGTTGCCACAAAAACCTTCAGATTTGAGAGCTTTGTTAGGTGTTGCTGTGTCCAAGCGAAGTCTCCTCATGATTCCTGATTTTTTCTTGAATGACCTCATAAACGTACGCAATTTCTTGATTTCTATCCTTTTTTTTTCTTCCTTGATGTGGTAATTAATTTCTATTTCTAGCTCAATTTTATAAGGTTAACAACCAATTTCGTCGAGGAAGGATTGTCTTTTTCTCTTGTTAGGAATTGAAGGGATAAAAAATAAGAGCAAAAGATTGTTTAAATTTCTAGAATCTACTCATTTAATACATAATATTTTTCTGGAAGTAAATTCCAGAAAGGTATCCAGTAAAGGATTCCAGAAATGTATCCACTAAAGGAGCTAGATCATGGCTCTATTAAAAAAACTAGATCACTATCGATTTCTTTTTTAGTTAGATAATAATATAAATTATAATTTAAAATTTAGTTTAAATTTTTTAAACAATTGATATATAGATGTAGTACAAATAATAATATAAATGATTTGAAAAATATATTAAAAAATAATATAAATTATATATTGGATAATATGACTCTTGTATATGTTTCAATTCAAAAAACTTTTATTTAATAGAATTTGTTAAAAAATAATATAAATTATATTTTAAAAATCATTTAAAAATTTAAATTTTTAGATAAAATTCTTTTTGATATATATATATCACTATCCATTCCACCCTCCTCTATTAAGAAACAGAGTGCCCCTCTCACGATCTTTCCTGAAACAAATGAACTATGAATCCCTGTATAAGTCTCAGAAGTAGAGCAGTATATTAAGCAAATGAAGGATCAAGAAACTGCTCATGTTCTTTAAGATTGATTTGCTTTTAGTGTTCTCTTGAAATCAACAGCATTTTCCAACTACCAAGAAAATGATTAGTGCCACACGGGAGGTTGTTGGATAGGTCGCTGATAAATGAATGCCAGCGGTACCGTGCTTTAATGTAAAGGGGACTTGTGGTCGTGTTAGGTGTAGACTTCTCCTCTGTATATTCAATTGGACAAATATATAATTTGTTAATTGGAATATTCTATAAAAATTAAATAACTTAAAATAGCTTTATATTTCAGGAATGTGTGTTATTGCATTTTAATTAATTCTGTTAATATTCTAGATTCTAAATATTTTTATCTTAAAAGATAAAAAGGTTTGAGCATTTTACTAAGATGATTAGGAGATATTTATATCTTCTGAATTTTATTGTTTTTATAAAAAGAAAAGGCGGGAAAATCATCTGTTTTCGGTGATATTAATAAGAAGTAAATATTTTATACATATTATTAATGAGATAATAAGTATGGTAGGTCTCTTAAAAGATTTTATATACACCTATAAGTATAGAAAAATCATTACTTTAATATTAATACTTATTCTAGATAGAGAAGTATGACGGTTTATTATGTCTTTAACACTTATATTGTAGAACATTGTCTAGGATTAGACTTAAAGCTTTAGAATTTGATAAAACAACGCTACCTTAAACTCGATAAACTGTCAGATCTAAGCATCTTGGATCTGATATGTCTGTCAAACTCATTTAATTTAAGAAAATCTTTATTTATAAAAATCTTTTAAAAAAAGGTTAGCTCATTAGATATCAATATGTTTCTCTTGGTCCATGGAAAAAAAAAAAGTAAAATTAATAGCAATAGAAATTGGTAAATAATAGAAATTGTTTCATTAAAGGTAATTTATCATTCATTTTGCAGCTGGTTCATATAGACACCCTAGGTTGTTTTTTGATTCCTCTGAGTACACTAGATTGTTCGAGGTTTTATGCAAAAGTGTCTATAAACGAGGAGAATTTCTTAATTTTCGAAGAGCTTCAGCACCGTTGATATGATCAATTAGCTTCAAATGACAAATGGTTTATTATTATGTACGCAGAAATTGTTCGCAGAAAACAGGAATAAGAAAATGGAACTTCTGAGCGGATTGACCATTGGACATGATGATGCAGTAAATATCTCTCCACTTCAACAGGTAGGTAACCTTTGATCCTCTGCTCATACAGCAACATGATTGCCAGAAGCCGAATTATACCAAACTTTGACTCAATTTTGAAAGCTTTTAATTATAGCTTGCACCCAAAAAAATCAATTCAGTCCTAAATTTCCAATCCCGTCCGTAATGATTGTGTGATGGTAGGGATGGAAATTTAATCCAAAATATTATACATAATATTTTTTATTTTTTTATTTAATATATGTGTGTATGCCTCAAATATATATTATTATTTTATTTTATATTAGTAGTCGGATAATAAATATTTGAAATCCGATGAAAAGAATATATATACTTAGATATAATAGAAACCTAACCTAACTTATAGGTAGCCATTGCTATCTAATTAGACCCCCATCACTCCGCATCTAATTCCTGTCTTCCTCTGAATTGCTATGAAGGATGTCTTGTTAGTATGGGGAGATAAAGACCAAGTATTTCCTCTGGAGATGGCTAAGGATTTACAGGGGTACGTTCTCTTTATTATTTATTGTTTATTTTCTTTTATTTCGATCCATTTTTTTTTTAAGTTCTACGTGCCAAACTTATCTTTAACACATTAATTGTTTTAGTGTTAATTTGAAGCTTTAATAAATGATAAGATTATTCTAAGTGAAATCTTTACATATGGTGAAGTGATATTTTTGTGATTTTGTATGGAATTTCTGCTTGCAGGCTAATTGGGAAGAACGTGAAGTTGGAAATAGTAAAGGACACATCCCACGTACCCCAAATTGAAAATGCAGCAGAATTCAACAAAATTATCAAAAATTTCTTAAGTGCCTCTCCTTGACTAATTATGTACCCTTTCCAAGCTCTAAATAAGCATGTAATTGAATTTCTGCTGGGTATTATGCTAGAGGACTGATTATGTGCACAATTCTTCTCAATGAAGGCATGCTTGCCCTTTTAATTTTTAGCCTTCTCCTCGCCCATAGCCTCCCTAAAATCTTTTGTGGCTTCAGGATTTTGATGACGGTGGAGGAGCTTACAGGTTAAGATCTTCAATGGTTTTATTTTACATTGGATGCAGTGAAACAATTCACATGAACCTAACTTAGTTTTCCAAATTTGGATTTAGGTTCTGTTGGATATTATGGTCGACTGCAAAGTGCGAGAGCAATATTCGTGGAGCTTGAATTGCGATGAGGCGAAATATCACCGATAATGCTCGAACCATCACTCTTGTAATTGCTTTTACGGCCACAAATCGCTATACTAAACACATTCATCTAACAATATTTCAATGGCGTTTAACTTTAAGAAGAAGTGTGCTTTGTGTTCTACAACATAAAATGAATATAGACTTCTTACAACGAGGTTTAAACTCACAATTTACCCTGTCTATTGGCTTCTTCAACACCATGGCAACTTTGGATGTTGTGTTGTAGGGTTGCGAATGGATTCATTTGTTCGTCAACTGTTGGAAACTTGACTTTTTTAAGAGTTCAATTCGAGTTTGTTTGTTAAGATTATCGTCTAGGTTTGACCTTAGCTAAGTTCAATTGATTTCAACTCATAAATTCGATGCATTCTTTAGGTTTGTGGAGCAAGTTCATTTTAAAGCTTGCGGGAAAGCTTAGGCAAAAGATTGTAGACAAACTTATGTATGATTTGGAGGGTGAAAATGTTGCATAAAATCTCATGAATAGGCTAAACCTTCATCTCGGTTGTCAAAAATAAATTCCTATTTATTTCTTTATTTCTTTATTATATTCAATTCTTTTCGATAACTAAAAAAGGGTTTAAAAATGTAAGTTAAGCTCATTTATTTACTCATTTTAACAGGAAAAACTCAAGACAAGTTCAACAAAATTCCCAAAATGTATGTATGTGTATAAATACAACCTTATGGCAACCATGCCTTGTGGTCTTTCTATTTATCTCTTTCTTTAAAATGGGTCTAATAGAATAACTAATAGAATATCACTAGTTATTCTCTAAATACCCAAAAACTAATCATGGTTAAAATTCTCATCTAAAAAGTATGTATGTGTATAAATACAACCTTATGGCAACCATACCTTGTGGTGTTCAGGGTATGGTATCATAAATATGAAACATCTTTGAAACTTGCCAAAAAATAAGACGAGATTAAACACATTTTAGTGTAAAACTAGAATAATTTATAGCCTTAAAATGAAGGAAAATCTTATGGTGTTCATGGAGTAACTAGTGGCATCATATTAGTTACTTTCTGGATCCACTTTGAATAAAAAGACAAACACAAATATGAGAAAGAAAATGAAACTTATGACCTATCAAAAATGATAAGAATATCTTTACCGATGATTTTTCTCTTACTTGTATTTATTTTTATAAAAAAAATTAGATTTTGAAAATAAATAATATAATATCACTAATTATTCTCTGTACGCCATAAAACTTCTTTAAAATGAGTGTGATTCATTTTTATCCTCTTGAACTAATTATCCTTTTCAATATAATTTAGATGGATTTTTTTCTAATGTCTTGTGTTTTGTAGGGGATATGACATATGATGTGCATTGATAGTTTCAACATAAAAAAAGTCTAGATGCGTCGAACGAGCTTTTTAATAAAAATGAACATGACTTTTTATTTGCTCATTGGATTGGGATGGAATTAGAAGGATACATGAAAGGCACAAACAAGTATCATAATGAGAAAAGAGACGTGGTTAGAGAATTACATTGAGGCAAACCAAATCCCAAACTTGTTCCTACAATCCCGCATTTACAACTTATCTATTCGGAGGAATTTGATATGAACAAGGTTAATGGAGATTGTAGGAGTTTTGCCAATGATGGTATCATGAGATAAATGAATTCTGTTTGAGAGGTGATATCTTTATCTTTCATAAATATTTGGGCATAGATAAATTCCTTAATGGGCAAAGAATAGGATTATGAAATTGGATCGTATATAAATTAAAAGGTGTAGCTTATTCTTGATGGAGAAAAGGGCTTAAAATAGTATATATGATAGGCTACCTCTTGCATCTAGGTTTCGAATGAAACTATTATTGAGGAATAAATTTGCCATGCTAGATTACAAATTAAAACCAAAGACTATATTACAAGGGACATCTCAGTGGGCTATAATATGAGAGGGAAAAAAAAAAGTAATTAAAAAATTTAATTAGTTATGTTTAGAGGTTCTAAGTAAGGGGTTTATTATGCTAAAGAAAAAATAAAAAAAAATCTTAAAGCATCTGATTTAAGTTAAATTGTTTTGTGTTTATTTTTTAAAGATAAATATATCTGTGGTACTAACATGCTAAGATTTTTCAAATCACATGCTAGATATTATTATCCACATGTCAATATCCTTGAAAAACTTCTAGATGGTTCATTTATTTCGGGTTGACTTTATATATATGTATCAACAATTGTCATGCATACGGAGCCAAATCATTCAAAACACGTAAAAATTCATCTAGTGTTTAAGATAGACCTTCAGAAGCTGCGAGAATTGGTCGAAAAATCAAGGAAGCTGGCTAGTGGCGCATGGTAGTCATGCGCATGCTGGGCTGACAAGTTTGGAGGTGCTATGCTACGTGGCACTTGTGTCCCACACTCTGACACTAAAACTTGTAAAATCAACAGCAAACAACTGGATATTTAGGTGGAAAGCTACGATGACTACTGCTAGATTGTTTTGCATATGAGTTTAGGCAGATCTAGAGGGAAAGTTTATAATAATGGCGTGGATTTTTTGGGTTGCCAAAGACTGTGATGGTTAAGAGTCTATTACTATCACAATTTTACCTTGTTTGGTGGTGTTAATTGGTGGCTGTACTGTGGGAGCGCGATAAGGGCTGTATGCTGTTGTGAGGGCGGTCACAATTTTGAGGACAATATGGACACTAATAATGGCCGGCGCCGAGGTTGTTTTAGGAGGAGAGAGGGCCGCACATTAACAGGTGCTCCAATTTACATACTATGACTTTATTAGGATAGATGAGATCGGAAGGGAAAAGAGAGAAAGAGAGTAGATGACATTGGCCGCAGATGGAGGTTGGTGGTGACAATTAGGTTTTCAAATATAAAAGGAAGTGAAAGAGATGAAGGGATGGGTGGTTAAGTTTTTTGTGTGAAGATGGAGCCTGTGAGTTGTTTTTGTGAGAGCTGAGAAGACGAGAGAAGTTATGGTTTTTATATTTATTTATTTTTAATTTTCTTGTACGGGGTATATTTTGCTAAAATAGGTGAATCCCCTCTTCTCTTTTTTTATTTGTTTATTTCATAGTTCTCTTTGTTTTTTTTTTTTTATTTTTATTTTGCCATCCCAGGCTGCTCCGCCTATTATATTACCGTGGCCTGGTTATACCTCTTTTTTAAAAATATTTGAATTTATTTATTCCAAATTAGTTTTTAATATTTTTTATCGTTTTAATATACTAATATTAAAATTAATTTTAAAAAATAAAAAATATATTATTTTAATATATCTTAACAAATAATTATTATTAGGATGCATAAGATTTTTTCAGTATCTTGCTGAAAACCCAAATGCATTTTGGATTGCCGGTGGGACCCCACCATCCACTTTAATCCCAAAAATGGCAATGTAGACACAAGAAAAATTGCCCTCTTTTTTTAAGGATGGGAGAGAAAGCAAGGTTTGAATGGTCTTACTGGAATGTCGCATCCAATGGGGCCTCTTGTAAAGAGGTCAAAGTCTCAGTCTACACGCCTTTGCTGAAAACAAATGAAAGAAAAGCACTTCAATATTTTGATTTTTTTTTTCAAATTCCATTTTCCCTTTGATATTTTTGTGCCTTTGGTTCCTTTTCTCTTCCAATTCCTGAAAATCAATGGGCCTTCATTACTTTTCTTTGATTTTTTTTTTTAATTTTTTTTTAAGGGAAAGGTAACTCTTGAGCCAGCCCAGCGGGTCAATTCGGGACCCGACCGATTCAAGGCTAAAACCAGGCTGGGTTGAAAAAAAAAATAAGAGAATGAAAAACCTGATGTGACCCGGTTGACCTGGCAAAATCCGATTAAAAACCCGATTGCAACCCGTTGACTCTTGTTTTTTTTTTTTTACTAAAACAACGTCGTTTTGATTAAAAAAAGAATTGATCCAGGCAACGCGGTGACCCGATCAAAACTCGAAACTCAGACCTTGAACCAGACCAGATTTGAAAACTATGCTCTTGAGCATAGTTGAAGAATAAGTTATTTTTTTATTGGTTTGATGGGATATTTTACCCCTGAATTATTGGTGTTGTGGCAAACTAAGATTTGTACTATTAATTTGAATAATCTTGTTCTTTAACTATTATATTTTGGATAAATAATATTTTTTTATTTGATTTGATTATTATTATTAGTAAAATAATCTTTTTTAAAAAAATAATATTTTTGATACTTCGAGCTAAAATTTTTCACTATGCTAATAAAAATACAATATACTTTCAAAAATAATTTTAAAACTTTTTTGAGGTCAGGAAGCATTTTTCTTTAACTTTTTTTTATTTATTTTCTCTAATTTTTTTGAAAATAATTTGGAACAGTTCCAAATTTTGTTGGGTCCTGAAAAATCATATTAATTTATCTTTTATGTCTTAGCATGATTTTCAAATTTCTTATATGGTAAAATGCATGACACCTAATTAAGTTTAAAATAGGTTAATTTTGGGAATTATATATGCAAAAATTTTGAGAATTACAGTAAAAATTACCTATGTAAATTCATATAACCTCCTTAGGATTTTCAAAACGATTTGAGATAATTCTAGCTTGATTTCTATTTTCATGTTTTATTAAATCTTTATTGTTAATGAAATAAAAAAAACGTTTTAACTTCAAAAAATCTTAAAATTATTTATGAAAGTGGATTGAATTTCTTTTAGCTTTTATAGGAAAATTTCAGTTAAAAATACAAATATGTAATTTTTGTTAAAATAATTTCTGGTCAGATAAAATTAACTATATTTGTTCAAATCATGATAGTTTAAGGATAATTTTTTTTTATCCAAATTACATGCATGTTACGCTGTCTCGAGTTGATCCATGCTAGTTTTTGTTTTTATTTTCTATCCAGTTTCATATTTTCAAAGTTTTGTTTTTGAATTATCGTGATTATTTTTTAAAAAAAATTATTGATTTATTATTATTATAATTATCTTATTAAAATAAACTCAACTTATATGATCGGTTAGAATTATAATTTGAATGGATGGTTTTTCTATTTATTGGAAATGTGTTTATACCGTTTAAACTTTGATTTTAAAAAAATAAATATAAACTCGTGGTGTGATTTGGATTCACAATATAGCACGGTCCAAATATAATTAAAACTAAGTGTCAACATCAAATGGAATTCTCAGTGAATCATTCCTTATAAAAGGGCAATAATCAGCTCCGACTCTGCTTGGGTAGATGGGAATATATTTGTTGGGTTATTGCCTACAACTCGAGAGTTGGTGACTTCGATTTAATTTTGAAAGTGAGAGACACGAAACGAATTCTGTGTGTTAACCTTAAGAGATGGTCCAGCGGCCAATAAGCTTCACTTTCTTGTTTAATTTTCTATATTTAAGATTTAAATATCAGTATTGGGATTAATTATTTATTTTAAATATATCATATCAATTTAATAACACACAAGTACACGAGAAGTCCCATTAGATTGGATGTCTTTGCAATTCGATGGCTCGTCCTTTTCATAGGGTGATTCAGTATTGTGGCTTTCATTCTCCCTTTCATATTTTCTTCTTGTATTTTATTTTCATGTCCATTTGAAAATGCTCCATTTCAATTTCTCCAATGAACAGTGGCTAGTTATTGCGTCGTGAAATTATTGGGTTGGGATGATTCTTTGATGCGGTATCAAAATCTTGATGATCAAGCAGTCATGAGTTCGAATCTTATCATCTCTATTTATTTGATAAAAATTAAACATAAGGAGTGTAAGCTTGTGCAAATATCAAGTTCAAATGGCTTTTACCTGAGGAGATGTATTAGAGAATATTATAAATCATATAATCAACGAATCATTTCAATCCAATAATTTAAATTGTTAGGTGAGGTTCTAATATATGATTTATATTATTCTCTACCATGCTAAATAAAAAAAATAGTTTGGTTTTATATAGAGTTAAAACTTATTGCATAGAAGTAGCTTTCATTTTAAAAACAAAATCTAAATCTAAAAAGAAAAAAAGTTTGGTTTTAGTTTTTTTAGGAATTAAAAAAATATTTAAAGGTTTCTTGCTTTTAGAAACAAAGATTAAAGGATATTTAGGCTACTATTTTTTTTTTTTTTAAAGATGGGTCATAAATATCAGATCTTTTTAACATGATGGTATTTAAAGATTGGTCTGGCACTGCAAAATCCTATTGTTTCTCAGTGGATGACAAGAATTCAAGATCCATTTAAGATAGAGGAGACACAAGTGGCCATGAACGAACCTAGTGAGAAGCCTTGTAAAAATGGACAGCCACAAAAACACAGAGCAGCAAACATGTCCCATTAACATGTCATCTCCATTGGTCACAAGCGTGGCAAGAATAGATGCCCGACCCCTTGTTTTAGATTACCACACGGACAGACACAAACAGAAACAGAGGGGCAAAGAAGGAGAGGACCGGACCGGACCAGTTCAGTCTCAGTACAGTCCAAATCACTGCCTTATTATTTAAATAAATAGTTACGGAACTTGTTTGTGTTTTATTTTTCCAAGACAAAGACGCCCTCATGTCCATGAATGTACTGGGGGTGGACACACTGTAATCCTCTCCTAAACTAATATAAATACTCCCTCTTTCGTCCATTCTTAGCTGTAGATACAAGTGTACATCTTATTTCTTTGACTTTGACTGCAATGAAAGCAAGCAAAGCAAGACAATAGTAGTAGTCGTCGAAGAAGAACAGCAGACAAAGCAAATTGGGTGGCTTTGCCTTTTTGTTTGCAGCTTTCGGCGCTCTTTCTCCTCTACTTCTCTTGCAGATTTAGCTCTGGCTATTTCCCTTTACCTAGCCTTTTTTATATAATTTTGATATTAATACCCCCCATTTGTTTATTTCTGTATTTGTTTGCATAAACTTTACTCCTGTAGCTTATAATAACATATCTTCTTACAACAAGAACTAAGCAAATCAACCAAATCTATAGCTACCAACTTCTCTTTACTTCCAAGTAAGTTTCTTTAAGCTTGTTTCTTCTTTGCATTTGCTAAAGTTTTTGTCTTTCTAGATCTTTGCTTTCCCGGGTTCAATTTTTTTGTGGGATCTTTGTTTTGTATTGCTCTAACAGTCGCGGATCAAGAATTGTTTTCTTTTTTTGGTATTTCTCTTCTGGGTTTTATTTAGAACGTTGATGGGCTGTTTCTCATGACCTTTATGTAATTACGTGCTTATAATTCTCAATCTGTTCCTTTAGAAATGAAAAGTTTTTCATGAGGGAAGTTGTTTTTTAATAATGAAAAACTCCATAACTGATTTGCTAAAGACATCGATAGTTATTATGAAACGGGAAGTGGGTGATAAGTGGCTGAAGGGTGTGTTGATGCTATGTGCAGCCGTGAAGTGGTAAATGCCAAAACCTGTGTAAACTTTTACTGGGTATTAATTGTATGTATAAATGGAAGATGAGTTCTTGGCATTAATGTATGTGTGTATTTATTGTCTCTGATGGTGTTTCCTAGTGTTTTTTTTTTTTTTAACTTGGAGTCACGAGAAATGATATGTAGTTCTGGGTACATGGTTATGTTGTACAACTCCTTAATGTTTGAGTTTGATCAAATAAATCTTAGGAGCCAAATTTTTGTTTTAGTACTGTAAGGCTTAGAATTCAAATGAAGCTTGCTTCTGGTTAGCTAAAAATGATGAAGTATAATGTTTAATGACTTAATAAATAGAAGGAATATAATTTATTATGGTATCTTGATTTCTAATCACTCGTATCATTATGTGAATTTAGTTGAGTTGGACTGGTGATTGAGCTTAAGCATTTTTACAAGGAAGATGTATCTAATTTTTAATGGCCTCTGCAGGGCTGTAGCACTGTGATCAGGTCAAATTGACCGCATTATGAGTAATCTTTATAGAAGGGTATCGACAGCTGCTTGAACCCTGGTGAAGCCTGATAAATGCACCTTCTATGCTGTCTATTATAACACAAAATATGGGCTCACTCTGCAGTAAACAGCGGCGATGTAATGAAGCAGATGCTGAAGAGAATGCACAAGTGAGTTACAGTAGATGAAATGCATGATTCGTGCCCTTCTATGAGTATGGTTTTGGCGATTCTGTGTAATCTAGTTTATGATGATAATTATCCCTCGTTCTGTGTAATCTCAAGTTTGCAATTTTTATCTTGGCATTTCCAGGCTGCAGAAATCGAAAGGCGAATTGAACAAGAAACCAAAGCTGAAAAGCATATTCAAAAACTTCTGCTTCTTGGTATAAGCAAATCAAGCTTGTTTCTCATTGCATTAATTATTTGGCATTCAAGATTGTTTCATACTATGTTAATTGTTTGACATGTAAAAGTGTATCCATGGTATTCAAACTTTATCATGGTTGTGGACTTGCGTTTAAGGTCTGGATAGCACAAGCACCATAGGTACTGTGAATTACTTCCATGAAGAGGCAGCCTCTCTCATTTAGCATAAGAGAAATTATGAATCAATTTGTTTTATTAATTTGAAAGCTTATGATATTAACCAAGGACTGAACTATTAAGTTCTTAATTGTGTTGGGGAAAGTTATTTGTTGCTTTCTGTACTATACCCTTTGACAACAAGTAGAGATAATAAAAAGTGGCTGTATAATGCGTGACTATTGTCTAAATGTAATTACCCTCCGCATCTTGTTGCACACTTCTTTTATTTTTTTCCTCCATTCATAGTGACTCTTGCTTTAGCCCCACCCCCCTTGGAAGGACTCATAGATACATGGTCTTTACTTCCCTATGCACAGTACTGGTTGAGAATATCATTGTTTTGGGTGTAAGCCTTCAATATGAGTTTAGCAATTTTCGTTGCATAACTTTGGTTCTACCCATTTCGACTTAGGCTTCTCAATACTTGTCTTTTCTTTGTTTTATTTATTTTCAAATGCTTCGATTCTTTTTCTGTCTTTGGGTTTTAAAAATGACGTGATCAATATCTCATGATCAAGGTGCTGGAGACTCTGGGAAGTCAACGATTTTCAAGCAGGTGAGATGAAACATTTGTTGTTTCAAATGTGAACTTGTGTTTGCCAGCATTACTGTTTTCTATATCTTCATCTTATGCATGTTCTGGATGCAGATAAAACTTTTGTTTCAAAGTGGTTTTGACGAGGCAGAGCTCAAGAGCTATATTCCAGTCATCCATGCCAACGTCTACCAGACAATAAAAGTATGCAAAACTTGAAATGGTGTGTTGGTTATTTTCCCTTGTTGCATAATGTAGAAAATATGAAGAGTCAGGCATTGATGGTGAAAATTTTGAATGCAGAAGTGTTAAATTTTATTCTATAAGTTCATTCTATGTGTTTCTACAGATTTTGCATGATGGATCAAAAGAATTGGCTCAAAATGAAACAGATTCCTTGAAGTATGTTATATCCAATGAAAACAAGGTTTGAATTCATCACTTCATTGTCTATTACTCTGCTTAAAGTAAGGTTATCAGTCTTGAAAAAACAAATTCTAGGAATCTGTTAATGAGCAACTGTCTAACATGTATAGGTTAATATGATCGATTCCTTTTCCTATACATTTTGCTTGATCTTTTCCTCAAGGGATCTGATTTTACAATCCATTCATTTCATCATACATCAGGATATTGGGAAGAAATTGTCGGAAATTGGAGGCAGGTTGGATCATCCGCGTCTCACCAAAGAACTAGCCCGGGAGATTGAAACTCTGTGGAGAGATGCTGCAGTTCAGGTAGCCAGTTCATCAAAGATACATATGCTACTTCCCTGGAATCTGTATTATTGTTACAAAGTTTGTCGTCTATTTTTCCTATTTTATCATTTAGACTTAGGCTTTCATTTATGGTGTCTGAATGATGCACTGCAGTTACTAATGTAATGTATACCTGTAGGAAACATATGCCTGTGGTCATAAGCTCCAAGTTCCAGATTGTACCCCTTATTTCATGGATAATTTGCAAAGATTATCTGACTCAAACTATATTCCGACTAAGGTATCTGAAATTTATGTTGTTTCCCTATCCTTTCCATATTATCTGGATGTTATGCACGTCCTGTTTGCAGAATTAGAATATCAGAACACCTTTTCAATTATCAACTTCTACAAAATGCATATAGAAAATGTCACTGTGAACAGCATGGTATAAGCGTGCCACGATGGCTTTGTCTGACATATAGATTCATAAAGACTAGACTCAATGCCACTGCATTTCCTGCTCTATATAAAAACCTTTATTTAAAAACTTCAGTGAGCTCCACTTCTGTGTGTGGCATGCATCCAGTTTAAAATTTTGATATGCTCAGTCCAGTGCAGTGGTTTTATTTGGGACATTCTGATTCACTTGTTGCCATGATGCTATTAACAAAGACATTTTGCATAAAAAACTGTTCCGCATAAACTTTGGATTTTTGGCATTACTTCAGCCTCTGTAGATGGCTAGCGAACTAGCTAACTTTATGCATGCACCCACCCACATAACATAATTACGATATTTTAGGGTTCTTTCCAACAGCTTCTCAGTGTATACGGTATTTCAGGAGGATGTTCTTTATGCAAGAGTCCGTACAACAGGTGTTGTAGAGATCCAATTCAGGTGAACATACTAATTCACTGGTACCTGATTTAGCATTGATCTCAATGTGTTTTTTCCCAAAACTGCTATAACCTTTTAACGTGGTATTACAAGGTGCAATGTTCTTGACTTGTATCAATTTCACTTAAAGGTCAACTGCACCTGATTGCAAAATATGCTTTCCAGTGCTTCCTCAGTTATTAGTTTTGGTACCCAAGAGCTAATGTTGGCTATGATTTGGCAGTCCTGTTGGAGAAAACAAGAAAAGTGGGGAAGTATATAGACTTTTTGATGTTGGTGGGCAGAGAAATGAGAGGCGAAAATGGATTCATCTATTTGAAGGTGTTACAGCAGTAATTTTTTGCGCTGCAATTAGCGAGTAAGATGTCCTATTTTCTTTCAACTGTTATAACATCACAAATTTGTTGGCTTTTGGATGTTGAACATTAATATTTGAGAGTTGTAAGTTTTCCTTTTAGTTAGAGATACTTGGCCATCTCTGGATTATGCTTATTGTAGCATTGTTTTCTTGATTTATTTGTTATTCACGGCAGTAGCCATTGCAGTACATTTCACATGCCAAATTTCCAAAAGCAAATGAACTTTTCTGAGGGGATCTGACCTATATTTTCTGTAAGGACATCTCAGAATGGCTTCAATGTTTTATTTGAAAATGGAAATCTTTATTAAGGGTAGAACATTTTGTTGTAACTGTCAACTAAGTGTCTGTAAATGCTGTTCCATTTCCATGGTTCATATACTTGCTGTCTGCAACACTTGATCAGGGAAGCAGCATTGAGTTTGAGTGAGCTCACCTCAACCATAGTCTTCTGTTAGCATGTGAAGTGGCAATTCTAACATTAGAACATATTTTAAGCTGAAAAGGGCGTGTTTGACTGTTTATGTTTTCAGGTATGATCAAACACTGTTCGAGGATGAAAACAAGAATCGAATGATTGAGACAAAGGAGCTGTTTGAGTGGGTCCTGAAGCAACCATGCTTTGAGGTTTTCTTTTATGCCACTTTACCCCGTCCCCA
Source organism: Populus simonii (assembly GCA_007827005.2). Classification (NCBI taxonomy): domain Eukaryota; kingdom Viridiplantae; phylum Streptophyta; class Magnoliopsida; order Malpighiales; family Salicaceae; genus Populus; species Populus simonii. Next base: position 23,346,395 of record CM017469.2, read on the forward strand.
TGGTCTGTTGTTATAAGCTCTGACTATAGACATCTGGGAATCATTACATTTTTCATCTGGCTTTTTGTGTGCAGAAAACATCCTTCATGCTGTTTCTAAACAAGTTTGATATATTTGAAAAGAAAGTTCTAAAAGTAAGAGCTGCAGAACTGTGCATTCTTATTTAGTATAGAAAAATAGCATCGGTGTTGGCCTTTGATGTTGTGCATTGTTACAGGCACCATTGAATGCATGCGAGTGGTTCAAGGACTACCAGCCAATTTCGACAGGAAAACAAGAGATTGAGCATGCATATGAGTGAGCATTTATTTCTTGCTGGTTCATTTCCTTTGTATTAGTGAGTGAGAAATATTATTGCACCAAATAGGCAAAAGGTGTCAAAGTTTTGGCCAGTCGGTCTGTGCTTTGCTGAAAGCTTGATTTGGAAGTTTCACCTCATGGTCTTAAAGAATTGATGCAAGCCAATGCTTGTATATTTGTCAAATGTATGTGTGCATTTTGCAAAATGTTTGTTCTCAGTTTCCAAAACAAGCTAACCTTTGACCTTCGTTACTGATGCTATTGAATGGTTTCAAAGATTTGATGGTCATCATTAATGATATTATTATTCATCAGGTTTGTAAAGAAGAAGTTTGAGGAGCTGTATTTCCAAAGCACAACCCCTGATCGTGTTGACCGAGTTTTTAAAATATATAGAACCACTGCACTTGATCAGAAGCTTGTCAAGAAAACCTTCAAGCTTGTAGACGAGACTTTAAGACGCAGGAATCTCTTTGAAGCTGGTTTATTGTGACAAGAAGAAGCATATGCTTTAAAAAGAATGTTCATAGTTTGAAGAACTTGATCAGGTTATGAATATTAGAGTTGGAAGAAACACCTCATCCGTTTATTGCTGGAATCTTACTCTCACAGGCTAAAAGTTTTGGCACCATTTGTTTTCTAGGTACGGTTGAAGAAAGAAGATTTTTCCCCCCATGATTGTATTGTCTGCGTAATTTTCTGTAGAGAAACCTATCCAGAGGATATGTTCCCTTGCATGTTCTGTTTTGTTTCAGAGGGGATTAAATTGAACATATGAAAGTAACCTTATATTCTTTCTATCCCAATACAAGCCATTGCATATTTACTCTTGCCCACCTCCTTGAAACCATGTTCTTAGTTTTCAGAAATTGCCATGTGTGAAATGCAATCAGAGAAAAAAGACTCTTCCAAGTTATTTTATGTGCTTGAGCTCGTTCTTGAGTTTTGTTTGTACGAGTAAACTAGTCATCCTTGATCTAGATAGAAATCGGATCAAGGGTTTTTATTAGTCAGTGCTGTGGAAGCCTTTTTCTGGAGATTAACAATGTAGATTGAACAAAATCTAACATGGATTAAGAAACACGGTGAGTTTATTAGACAAAATCAAGAAGAGATCATAGAATTACTTGTTCAAGTGCGATTAGTCCTCCTTGGACCTCTTTCTGCTTCAACGGTCATCATTACGTGTCAAACTTTCCCATGTGCCATGTTCAACAATAACAGTGTAAAGGCTTGGGTTCGGTCCTGGTTCTCCTCTCACCTTTCATCATGTCCATATTTAACATGCTTCGTAGCACTTGCACGTGTTCCTATTCGTGGGAAACATGAAAAGTATAAGTACATAGGTAGAATAGTTTAATAGGTGTGTGAGAATATTATAATAGTTGCTTTTAAAAGTATTTTTTATTTAAAAAAATTTATCTTGACACCAATATATTAAAATAATAAAAAAATATATAAAAAAATTAAATTTTTAAAAAACACGTTTTCAACTGTATTTCTAAACACGCAATCCATATTTATGTAATTATTATTGATAATAAACTAATTATATTATTAAATATATCAAAATTAATCAAGAGGTAACCTAGAACATAAAAATGCTATATTATTGTTTTTAAATTTAATAATAAAAAGTATTGTAAAGTAATTGAAACTAAGTTTTTCCCTAAAATATCTTAAAGATACTAATTTTAAAATTCAAATTTAAAAAGAAAAAAGAGAAAGCACACTGCCTTACTACCAGTAATTCTCCTAAAGTTAATCATAAATATGCTTAACTTAAAAAGTTTTGGGTCACATTAATCTGATTTAAGTTTTCCAGATGTCTTAAGCACACATCAATAAGTAAGCAAATGCCAATAAAACTAATATTATTATTCTGACATAATTTAATATATATATATACACACACACAGAGAGAGAATCTAATATGCGTCAGTTTTTTTTTTTTTTTTTTATCGTAGCAATCATTTTATCATTTTAAAAAAATTAAATAACTAACTATTAAAATGATACGTTTTTTCACAATAATTTATTTATCATTATCATATGGATTAAAAATAAATATATCTTTTCATATATCTAATGTACAGTAAAATAATTAGATTGCTTTTAAAATTATTATTTTTTAATTGTTGTCTAGAGGTTTTTTGTATTTTTAATTTTTCAAGCACAATAAAATAACTAAATTATTTTTAAAATAATTTTTTAATTGATATCTAAAGTTTTGTTTATTTTTTTTTATCATGATGTTTTTATTATAATCAGATTGATAGAGGACAATATAATACTTTTACAAATATAAATATTATTTAATAAAAAGATATTAGGAAACCGAATAATGGCTTCTAAGGTGACGTTCGAATAGTCTTGGCAGCCCCTCTATCCCTAGACACGCACACGTGGCTAATATACTAGTTATTCTTGATCTTGAATTTTATTTGTTTTATTTGAGATACTTTTTAAAATTGATTTTTTAACGATTTCATCCTTCATTTTTTTTTTCCTGTTATATTTTATTTTTATTCTTTTTTTTATTTTTAAATTGATATTTTTTGTTCTAGTTTATCCTTTAATATTAAATTGGTTGAGAATTGAGTTTTTTTTATTAAATTCGGGTATAGAATTTCACAAGTTATAAATTTAAAAAATTAATCAATATTAAAAAATTATTTTTTAATTTTATCTATCAATATTTATTTTATTTGAGATTTATTTTTTACTTCTACTATCATCCTTTTTTATATATATTAAAAAAAGATTGACCCGCTGACGACATAGTGTGGTTTGCGTGGTTATGGACGGTGATGTGCTTCAAAGTGTATCCAGGTCGGCAAATGCTTCCAATAAGAGTAGGTGGGGTGATCTTGGATGTGGACACCTGCAATCCTACCACTGACAAGGCTAGCTACTCGCTACTCGCTACTCGCATAATGCGAGAGCCTTTATAATTTTCAAACAATACCTTTTTCTTTTTCCTTTTTATTCAGTGATCAAATACTATTATCGTATTCAGTTTTTATTTTTTGAATTGTATTTTAAATTGTTTTTATAAAAATCTTAATTTTTTTTGTTTAAAATTATTTTTTTATATTTTTAAATTATTTTAATATGCTGATATCAAAAATAATTTTTAAAAGTAAAAAAAATATTATTTTAATATATTTTTAAAATAAAACATACTTTAAAAAATAATCATTATTATATTTACAAACAACTTCTAAAAATTAGTTTAATATTTCATCCTGTTTTGTATTCGAAAAAATAAGTTGAAATTCAATATAAAACAAAGCCTAAACTCAAGAGCATATAAGTTGAGACCAGTATAGAAATTGTAAAGGACTAATGTGAAAATAAGATGAGATGAAAGGATAGAGAAAAAATTAAGTTATTCTTTAGGGGCCAAATGCATATCTAATATGAAACAATCTCAGAACAAAGGATCAAATTAACAAACTTTAAAATTTTGGGAGCGTGCCCGTTCTAGCTAAATCAAAAGTTCCATTCCTGGACCTGACTTAAAAACTGTTTGGCATTGCGATCTAATTACAGTTTTGAAAACTTTTTAATTTTTTATCTTTAAATTAATATTTCTTAGTTTTTTTATTATTATTTTAATGTATTGGTATCATAAATAAATATTTTTTTGATATATTTTCTAATAAAAATCATTTTAAAAAACAATCTAAAACACATTCCCGAACATGTTCTACATTTACTGCCTTTCCATGCCAATCAAAAGACATGCTATCTAACCATCTAAGTGGTGGTCCAGTGGTAAGAGCTTGGGACCAAGAGGTTTGTTTCCTCTGTGGTCTCAGGTTCAAGCCCTGTGGTTGCTTATATGATGGCCACTGGAGGCTTACATAGTTGTTAATTTCAAGGCCGGTTAGATTAGTCGAGGTACGCGCAAACTGACCCGGACATTCACGTTAAACTTAAAAAAAAGAGGAAAAAAAACATGCTATCTACAATGGAATTTTATTTCTTGTCAAGGTTAAGCATGTAACTTGCTATGTGTTGCGACAGCGTTGTCTTCTACATTTACCATCTTCATCTCCCACTCCATTTTTAAATAATAGTAATAACAATCCGTCCAAGAAAACTAAAGAAAAAGGAAAAAAAATACCTTAAATTTAAAAATATATATAAGATTAAATGAATTGAACCAATGACAATGACTAGGTAGATGAGTAATATAAATACAACACTATAATGTCAATTAATATATTTATATTTATAATTTTGATGACATAAGCAATTTTATAAGAATTTTTTTTTTAATTTTGAAACTATCCTTTAAAATTTCTCTTTTCTATTTCTATATGTATACTAAATATCTAATAATCAGAGCTTGAACATCATATATTTTTTTTTAAAAAATTATACATCAAGCATACATCATTTTAATTTGACTATTAACATATTTAAAATTATCATATTATAGCATTCGGTGACCTCGTAACCCTCTAGCAATGGTTTGAACCCAAATAAAAAAGATTTTTAAATTTTGAAGAAAGAAAATAAAAATATAAAAAAAATTATTCAATTTTGGATAAAAAAAAGTATTTGGATGTAGGTGTTTGAGATTGTAGTGTATCGTATTTTTGTTTTAAATTGAATTAAAATATTTTTACATCAAAATTATTTTAAAAAAATTAAAAATAATAACTTGATAATTTTTTATAATAAAATACTTTTAAAAGACATTTAAAAACACAATATTAAATCGCACTTCCAAACATCTCAAGGCCGTGAAAGTCCCGAAACTTCGTAATAAAAAAATAATAATATATGTTTCCACATTAATTTCTGACACGCACACCCTCTCTGTCCTTCCATTTGCTTGCCACCAAAACAAATTAGTATTAAAAAGAAAAGGGAGAAGAAGAAAAGTCTTTCTATTTTCTTTCAATAAAAAGGAAGCCTCTATTGATTATGAATCACTTTGACTTGTTCTCCTTCTGAAACCAAACAATACTCGCTCTCTCTCTCCAAAGTATAAAACTGGAACCTAAGGAATTTATGGTTTGAATTTAGCTGGGAGAAACCTATTTACCATCATCATTTTTATTTATCTTCGCTACCTCTTGATCAAAAACCTTTATTTCTTCCTCTAATATAAGGTATGCTCTCATTAATTACTGATTGCTTGCGCACTTGATCATTTGACACAAAAGAAAGAAAGGAAAGGGCAAACTTTTGCAGTTTGTGGTCATTTGTTTTTTCATTCTTACATTAGCTAGCTTAATAAAGGCCCTTGATCTTCTTGCTTCTTTGAAATGTTGGGGTTTGTCTGAATAAAAATGATGGGAAATTGTTTGTAGGTGTGATTTGCTTTTTCTCGGTGGGATTAACTAATAAAGGTGCAAGCTTTTGTTTTCTTTGGTTGTATTGCATGGTTTAATTTATTTTGGTTCTTTTTGCTTCTTGAATTCATATTTCTTGTTAGGATGAATATGTGATCGTGAAGCTTGCTTGTTTTTACAAATTGATGGTTTTTATTGAAATAATTGCCTGGTGTTTTTAATTCTGTGACACCAATATTAACGACAAGCCGTGGTTTTTATATGTGATTAACTGACATTTCATTGTTCAAAATGTGGGTCTTTTCAATAATGTTGATCCACAAGGTGTTTTCCTTAACTAGCCTCTGAAGGATGAGAAGCGGCAATGTAGCGTTTACATTTAGAATTCAAGTATTTCACACATTCTTAGTTAGATGTTTTGTTTATGTTTTTGAACTTCTTGCAATTATAAGCTTCTCATACTGATCATTTATTCTTGCAGGGTTTTTGCATCCGTGTGACCTAGGTTCTTCCGGTATAGAAGTTTGAGACTCTTGAATTGGAAGCGGTAATGAGGAACAATTGGTTGTTGTTCATGGATTTAAATGGAGAATCTCAATATACGTTTCCCTTAGAACCCCTATTGTCACAAGGATTTGGGGCTAATCTCTTTTCTCAAATTAGTTCATTTGTTGACAACCCGTTGCACCAATCGGGATTCTTACACGTCCCTGAAACAATGGCCTTTCAAGAAGCTTTGAACCACGTGTCGAAGCTTGCTGGTGGTTTGATTTTTTGGTTCACTAGCGCATCCAGTTCAAATTTGAGTCGGCAAATATCAGGCAATCAGCGTTCTCCCCGACCAGGAAGCTGTAAATCTCCTGCACAAGTTAAGAACTCTACTTCTACTAGACATGATCTTGCTGGGTTGGGCTTCGGTTCCATATCAAAAGGAGAGTCTTCCCATCCTGTGGTTTTTAGTAAGATTTCAAATTTCGTGATGAGGCTTCTACACAGGGAAGCTGAAAGACTTCAATCATTCCCTGTGCTCTCATTAGCTGCTGCTCTGATAACACCATTTGGCAACTTGTGAGTCATTCGAGATATAATCAAATATGTTGCCTTCTGTTCACTTACTGGCACTTTATGCTGTTCTTTTACCATCTAAAGTTTGCTTTCCTGTCATTGGTCATCAGATCTTCAAAGTTACTAGCTATTCCCTGGGGAGAATGATGATGTACCAGTACATGCATCCACTGGTCAAAGGCCTTGTGAAGTTGAGCGTTCTGGATGTCCAGGCCTCTCATTTCCTGATTTAAACTGGACAAGGCATGCTGTTGAGCCCAGAACGGGCATTGAGTTCCCAATGCTTTTGGACATCTTAGCTGGGCAGAATAGATCTAGATTAACTTCAGAGGTAAATATTTCTGAACTTCACGTTATTGCATGTGTGTGTTGCCAAAGCTGGATAATTGGGACCTGTCTGTGCCAACAATAACTTAATATAAATAAATTGCTTACGTTCTGGTTGGTGTCCATTAGGGATCCTGAGTTTCAGAAGATCACTAGAAATTTGGGCTTCAAATTCAAATATCTTTTTACAAATCAAATTCTATATCCTAACTAATTGTTAAGCTTGAAATATTACCAGAAAATCGATGCCTATATTGACTTTTGAGTGTTGCTGTCTCTCTGTTTTAGAGCGCTCCTGTCATCCCTCTTGCTTTTGTATCACTGTGAACATTTTCTACATGCTTTATCAGGTCCTTGTTGCCACTGGATCCAGAACTATGACAATAATCAGAATAAAGACTCTGAAGATTTATGCATTTGGTTTTTGTAAGTATTTTTAGATTTCAATTGAGGATTTTTTTGTTTGTTTGTTTATTTCATTCATGTCCGTGGTATTCAATTAGTGACACTTGTTATTTCTTATAGATGTTCATCCTAATTCTGTCTGCAAAAAACTGGGCCCAAAGTATGCTTCCGTTCCAATGGGTGAATTAAATAAACGCCGTGACTTTTACGAGGATCTTCTCAGGTATATGAACACTGGCTTTGCTGAACACATTGTTCGTGTATAGCTTCTTTAAGTTAAAATGTTGTTGCATCATTATGCATCTTTTCTTTTTCTTCATATGTTTTATAGTAAACTTCTTTTTAAATCAAGAGCCTGAAACTTTCAGGACAAATCTTGTTAACTTTTCACTCCATTCCAAATTTTTAATCCACAAAGTCTGTCTGCTTAGAAGTTATATACAGTAACTTATAAATCTTGTAGGCTAAGAGAGTTTTCCTGGAGTGTTAATGTAGCAAATAATATTTCTATGGGAAGTTGGTTTTGAAAAATGAACAAACAATGTGGTAGGTTTGGAGCATTAATTAATTAAAAAAGTAGAATTTTGCAAGGAAATTGCTTGTCACCTACTTGATGTAATTGTATATCATGTTAAGCGCTTGCCATGGGTTTGCTGTCATTTGTGTACTTTTACTTTTTCACTGTCATGGCTCTGCAACTCGATTAATGCACTTTGATGAATTTTTGGATACTGTTCTTATTCAAGTTCTAATGATAATAATGCAGGGAAGACATCTCCATGACTGTTCGACTTGTGATTAACTGCAATGGGATTAAAATCAACACTGTTAAAGAGTAAGTCAAACTTTGTTTGTGTGTGCATGAAATTTTAGTGGATTGGGCCCCTGATTTCAACAACTCCTTGGTATTACCTGGACATTATCAGCATAATGTTTGTAGTGGACCTATCATTTAATGGATTATTTTTAGTGCGGGAGTATGTTATCATTATATCATATATTAGTAGTTCAATTAGAATTTTTAGGATTCTCTGGGCCATGCAGGATTTTGTGTGAGAGTGTGTAAATGGAGCTTCCTTTCATTTTCTGATTATTAGACCATCCAAGTTACCCTCTGATTTTCGTGGGCTACTAACAAAAGATGTATTGGATAATTGGGTCTCAGTCAGGCATATTGAAGACCTTGATCTAAGTTTCTTATCCAATCACTTTATAAGTTTTTAAATTCAAGTTCTGTGACCCTTATGCTTACTGAAGCTAGGTCTTATCATAGAATATGGATTATTTACATGGCCAGCAATGCTGAGCTTCACCTAGAATAGTTTTGCCCTGGAGACTTGTTAACATTAATTCTATAAAGTCATAGATGAAACTGTAAGACTGATGTTGAAAATGAGCATCGACACTCACATGCTTTCATTTTATGTGCTTGCAGTGCCTTTGAAAAATCACTTCGAAACCGTTTGGCGAAGGTAAATTTTTCAGCTTGTCATTTTGTGTGCATTAATCAGTTTTGTAAATAGGGGGAAAATGGCCATTCAGGATTCTGATTCTCTAAAATGTTTTCCCTGACATCTCTCAGACGAACCCGGACACTGATTACAATTGCCTGACAACATTTGGTTCATTCTTCACAAAAGATGTCCCACTACCTGCGGTAAGTTCTTCTGGTTTTTGATCTCATTGCTTTACCTCTATTCATATTTCACCATTGCATCAGCTTTAAATGGAATTGGTGCAGGGAACAGTAGTTGATTTTCGACGAACAGCTGATGGGCAACTAATAACTGAAAGTAAGTAGTTATTGATTGGAAATCTTATACTCTATATACATTGTTGTTGGAGTTTGTTTAGCGGCATCTCCTTACAGATGCTGAGAGAGATTGAAAAGCATTACTATATTAGTTTATAGTTGTCTGTTTTCTCAGTAGGACGTCTCATTCTCCCTTTTTTCACATACCTGATCCTGTTCATTAATGAATTTCTTCCGCCCCCCACCCCCCCCAACCCCCCCCCCCCCCACCCCCCCCCCCCCCCCCCCCCCCCCCCCCCCCCCCCCCCCCCCCCCCCCCCCCCCCCCCCCCCCCCCCCCCCCCCCCCCCCCCCCCCCCCCCCCCCCCCCCCCCCCCCCCCCCCCCCCCCCAAAAAAAAAAGAAAAAAGAAAAAGAAAAATTGTTGAAGTCAGACCTGCACGTACTTATAATGGTGTCATCTGCCTGAGAGCTTCCCATTTTAGTGTAAAGCAAAAGGGCTGACTATTATACCCTATCAAGGTGCATGAATGATCTAACAATATCTTGTCATTCGTATATTGTCACATTTTATACGCAACTTACAGCAAAGATTCTATTCTTGCAGTTGGAGGTAACCAAATTGGAGCAGTTCGTAGCAAAGATTTATGTAGTGAGTGAATGGTCCTTCTCCTTGTCTACTTGTGTGCGCGCCGCCATTAGTTGATTCTAACTTTCAGTTTTACGTGACAGGGGCTTTCTTTGACATGTACATAGGAGATATTCCTGTCTCAGAGCAAACTAAGGAAGAGATTGGCAAGAATGTTGCCTGCATTATTGGAAAGTGCTAACCAAAAAACCTTCCATTGTCTCAATTTTTTACGAGCAGTTGGCTGCAGATTCATTGAACGTCTGGTTCACATTTTTGTGACTATAAAGATCTGTTGATGACACGCACCTTTTAAACCTGGTTGTGGCCCAGCTGGAGGAGATTTCAATGCGCACTGGAATGTGCATCTAGGAAGTGGTTGGATGGGAGGTCATACATGTTATATAACAAATAGATTTAGTTAAAAAATCAAATCTGAGATGAAGATGGGGACCTCAAGGGGGTGCATAACCACCACAGAAGCGATTCTTTGTAACTTTTTTCATGGGGCTTTGCTGCCCCCAGCTAGATCCAAGTTATTACAATTATCTTTCAGATACGAAGAGGATATAGTAAAGCATGCTGTCACTGCTGTGTTTATGCATACATACTAGAGTTTCTACCACAGAGGATGCACTATTGCTTGTAGTCAATGGCTGTAATTGCCGTTCATTCAGACCATGGTTCTGCCCTGCGTTTGAAACAAACTGCTCTTATATAAGCCTCATCGGGCACGTTTATGATTCACTCATTTAGCTATAATCCCAAAACCAGCACAGTGGCTATTCCATGGTTGTAAGCCAGACGAGCTCCTGGCCGCAAATCGATACGGAAGTGTCGGTGTACTCAAATGGGACATCCCAGAGATTTAAAGGGACAGAAACTGAAAGGATCAAATGGTCGCCATCTTATGTTGCGAACTTGTCATAGGCTATGAAAGATACAGTGAAAGATAACCCTTTCCTGTCTATAAACTTGGTGCCTGCTATGGTCAAGCATATTCAAGTATATTTAGCAAATTACAATGGTGGAAGAAAGAAAAACAATAACTAACAACTCTTAGAATAATAAATTTATATAAAAAAATAGAAAACATAATAATTGAACAACCAATGAATTCATAAAATTAAGAAAACACACACACACACACACACATATACAAACAGTGAACATGCATTCATTTTGTCTTGCAAAATCTAACACCCTCATATTGGTTTGAAATCATCATTACAGATTTAAAATATTTTATATACATTGACAGATGATAATTTATATTCTAATAGACACTTGATTCTATCCAGAAACAATAATATATCAGAAAACAGACACTTGTACTGTCTATAATGTGTTTTTTTTGGTTAATTTTTTTTTTTTGAAGATTTTTGAATTTTTTTTGTTTTAAATTATTTTTAATATATAATTTTAGATTGTTTTGATGTGATAATGTTAAAAAATAAATTTTTAAAAAATAAAAAAATATTATTTTAATGTATTTTCAAATAAAAAAATACTTTAAAAAATAACTGCTATAACATATATTTACTATCTAAAAATTAAACTTGTTTTTTTTTTTTCTATTTCTCCAAAAAACACTTATATTTCCATAGCATGAAGATATGCATGCAAATTTGTTTATAAAAGTAATCGAGTGTTAATATTATAATCAAAGTAAGAGTATTTTACCAAGTATTTGAACTCGTGTAGTTGATTGACCGTACATCCATGATAGAAAATGATTACATAATACACAAGAATATCAACTGTTAATATAGAGCACATAATGCTTACACATCACTTATCAACCTATTTAATTTATCATAATAAATGATTACTTACACTACATCAATTCATCTTTAAGTTAACTTTAATTCTTTTGTACCTATGGCTCTTTACTTTAAAGCATACTCATCAAACTCGATTTGAGGGTTGACCCAGCTAAGAGGCCGGGTTACGGGTTATATGGATCAACCCGGAAAAAATAATTTTTTTTTTAAAATTTTAATATTTCATATAAAAAAATTAAGAAACAATTCATGTGAATATAGGCTATATATGTTGTAAATAATGAAGTTAAAAAAAAATATCAAAAAGTTTTTTTTATCTTACATTGAAAAGATATTATGTTTTCATTTTAAGTTGAATTCAAAATTTTTTGTTATTCCACGTTGAGAAACATAACTTTTTTCTTGTGAACATAGAGTATATATACTAAAGGGTTTCAAATCCCACATTGAAAAAATAATTTTTTTTCTTGCGAACATAGAGTATATAAACTAAAGGGTTTCAAATCCTTCAAATCTCATATTGAAAAGATACTATGTTATCATTTTAAGTTGAAGTCTTTAAACCAAAAAGTTTTTTATCCTATATTGAAAAAACATAACTTTTTTCTTGTGAACATAGATTATATATACTAAAGGACTTCAAATCCCACATTGAAAAAATAACTTTTTTTTCTTAGGAACATAGAGTATATATACTAAAGGGTTTCAAATCCCACATGGAAAAAATAAAATATTTTTCTAGTATTTATATAATGAACTTTGAAAAGGGTTAATAACCAGCTAAAAAAATATGAAAAAAGAGGGGTCTAGGAGAAAAACCATATTTGAAAAAAAGGGTCTCATCCGGGTTTGCCTGGGTCATGGGTTGACCCGCTGGGTCGACCGGGTTTTGTTAGGTTTTTATACTATCCGATCTTTTGCCTTACCCAGATCGGTCCAACCACCAGTTCAACCAGGTTCTAGGTCGACCAGCTAGGCCGATCCAGGTTTAATAACAATGCTTTAAAGCTAGTCCATTGGCCCATGCTCCACCACAGGCTAGGGCGGAAAAAAATTTTAAAATATAAAAAACATGCTAAGAGTGCAAAGATTTTTTTAATTGTTTTATTCAATATAACTTAATAGGTCAATTTTGAAATCTTGCTACTTAACTATTTGCCTAACTCGAGTGTCAAACTAAATTGCGCAGGAGTTAACTCAAATTAAATTGATTGATTTTATGGATCCAAATGCAATTTTAATAATTGGTAAAAACATGATTTAACTTTTGACAAAATTTTAAGATGATAACTTTTTTAACAAAAAATATTGAGAAAATGATATATTGGATAATAATTTGTTTTTTATAAATATTTTTTTTATATGATAAAAATATATGGTAACAAAATTGAGCACCAACCTAAAAATAAAAATTTATTTGAGACGGTGATAGCCTTATAATAAATAAATAATAATAATAAATCATGTAATTTATTTCTCAACTAATCCATTATTATAGGATAAATCGAGCGAAAAATTAACAAACAAACATCAACCTAACACCACAGTTATCAGACCCGACCGGGTGGTTGACCTGATAAACCCTGGTCAACCTAGGAAAACTAAAACAAATTGAGGTTTTAAATTTTCACAATAAAAATTTAAGAAATAATTCATGTGGATATAAATTATACATGTTGTAAATAATAAATTTTAAAAGATTATTTCAAAAGATTTTTTTATCTCATATTGAAAAGATATTATCTTTTCCTTTTAAGTTGAAGTATTTAAACAAAAAATGTTCCTTATCTTATATTGAAAAAACACAACTTTTTTCTTGTAAATATAGAGTATATACCAACGACTTCCAATCCCACATTGAAAAATTAAAAGCTTCTTCTAGTGTTTATATAGTGAACTTTGATAAGAGTTGGTAACCAACAAAGAAAAGATGGTAGGCTCGCACATATAAGATTGAATCGAGTTAATGAAAAACCATCAATTCTTCCCTATGCACACAAGGCAGTGCTTATGCTAAATGTACATTACCTTTGGTCTTCTTTGATAATTTATTCTATTTAACATGCATGCCATATAAAATAGATGCCCCTAATTATTCATTGATGCTTTTGCCTATTAATTGATTTATTCAACCTGTTTAGAAAAATTGTAACCTTGTTCACAAGAGTTAGAATACTTATCTTTTTTTATAAATTAAACATTAAAAAATTTATCACAATCTAATTAAAACATAAAATTAATTTTTTTTTTCAAAAATAACATATCAAATAATGCATTATTATTACGGTACATTCACCTCTTTATAAACTAAACATTAAAAAATCATTATAATCTAATCAAAACATAAACCCAAAATTTATTTTTAAAAAATAACATATCAAATAATGCATTATTATTAAAAAAATCAAAATAAAAAAAACTAAAAAAAGAGAGAAAAGAATGAGGCCAGGCCAGGCCAACGCTTGACCCATGCCTCAAGGGCCCGCGTGTGGGCCTGCAATGTCAGGTCCAGTCACACGGGCCTTTATTATTTTTTTGTTAGATAATAGGGCAGACGACATGTCGTTCGCCTCAACTGAATTTCAAAAAAACAAAAGATGTGTCGTTTGGCATGCCTAGATTCCGGACATCATAGCGGACGAAAAATCAAAGTGGCTGGTTTTTTCTTTAGAAATCCATTTTCAACTCAAAATACCTGGAAAACACCCTAATAACCTTTTTAAACCAATCCTTAACCTTCAAAAGTGCAAAAAATCGGTCAAAAATCCAAAATCAACCGAAAAACCAATTTCTTCTCGATCTCAGATCTATTTTTTAGGCATTTCAAGGTTAAAAAAAATCCAAGTCAAACTCCCTTTATCATATGAAACCATTTGAAACAAAAGGCTAATGTTTTGGTAGTCAGAATCGAAGAAATGATATTTTTTCTCTTAAGGCAGGATTTCAACCATTTTCTCTCTCTCATCTCACTCACTAAAGACTGAAAAATGATGAAAATGAAGTTTAGTATTGAAATGAAAGTTTAAAAAATGCAAAGGATTGGTCACCTTATAGCAAAAACATACGAGAGACAAAAATATACTTCACAAATAAATTTAAACGTGTCACCCATGTTATCTTTGTTTTGCACTTTAGTCCCTGTTTTTCAATTCAACTCTCATCCATAAAAAAAAAAACATTTAATTAAGATTTAATTTGGGCTCAATTGTGTTAAAACAAAGTTTGAGGATCAAATTGAATTTTTTAAAATAATACTATTATAATTCATAGTAAAATATAAAAGAATGAATAGTAATTCATGTATAGTAAAAACTCACATCAGCTTTATGTATAATTTCTTGGAACTTTAGCTAACAATTAAGAAAAGTGCTGATATCATTATGAATAACGTGATGCTTCAGTATGCATCACTCACTCATTAGCTACACTTAACGACTAATTAATAACAAATTAATAAATATCAATACCATTTTATTAATTTAAATTAATTTTTTTTGTATCTATATGGTTTTTCAATTAAGATCTTGAAAACTGGCAACAATCAACTCAATCAAAACAATCAATTGTACAAGAATATCTATTAATTATCGAAAATATTTCTCTTATGCAAGGAAATATATTGTACTCTTGTCAATGCATATGAATACATCAAGTCCATACAAGAGAGGCAATGGTTGTATAAGCTAGAGCATGGCAATCAAGAAATGGCGCGTGCATGTGAAAGATTGTTCTACGTACTTTTAGAAGGTTGACTAAATTTCAGGCTACATAAACGGACACCAAACCCTCTTCAACCTACCGAATTTGAAACTAAAATTTGAGTAATTAACCTAAGATTGTCCAAAAGTTTGCCCCGAATATAGATCTACGTGCATGGAACTTTCTCTATGTTTAACCATTAGAATCGCCAAACAACCTAATTACCCCATGTAATAACAGCCTAATTACCCCATTTGATCATATTCCAAAATAATACCTACTCTGTTTGCAGTCTCTCGTCCTCAAACCTCGAGAAACCCCACGTTTCCATCCCCGAATCTCTCCATTAAGCTAGCACAAACACACGCATACAAACTCACTATCCCACATTCCAACCAACCATTATATGTATATATATATAACTAGCAACTGAATCCTTTCCCACACATCACATTTATAGCTAGCTCAAATAATTAACCATCTTCTAAGAGATCCAAGAGCCTAACCGCCTCTTTCCTTCGCTTTATATATAAACCCCGCAGCCATTCTAGCAAAAACACATCCAATTCTCTCATTCTCTATAAATCATTCCCTTTAATATTTCTCTACTTGTTCTTGGATTCTCTAATAGGCTCTTGGATTCTGAGTTTGAATTTGTTTTGTTTTTGCCTCATGGGTACCTCGATGAGATCATGGATGGCCATTTTGATCATGGTTTGGCTTACTCTCGTTCAAGGAATTTTTGTGGCTGTTGATGCTACTTTTAACTACAAGGATGCCCTTACTAAGTCTATTATTTTCCTAGAAGCACAAAGATCAGGAAAACTTCCTCCAAACCATAGGCCACAATGGAGAGGAGATTCTGGCCTCGACGATGGTAAACTTGCAAATGTGAGTCCCCTCCCTAATTTCACTACAATGTTATTCATCAACGTTGCATGAACACTTATGATCTTTGTTAATGATTTCAATTATCTTGCTTGAACTTGTTTTAGGTGGACCTTGTTGGGGGATATTATGATGCAGGAGACAATGTGAAATACGGACTGCCAATGGCTTTTACTGTTACCACTCTGGCTTGGGGTGCTCTCGCTTATCACAAAGAGCTCCATGCCACAGGCGAGCTGCCCCATGTACGTTCTGCCATTAAATGGGGCACAGATTATTTTCTTAAAGCCAGTTCCAGGAAGAACCGTTTGTACGTGCAGGTAACATATATAATTTTTCATATTCATTAATTATATCATAAATGATTTAATCTTAATTTGAGTTTCTGATAATTGTTTATTGGGTGCGAATTATTAAGGTGGGAGACCCAGTGCTGGATCATCAATGTTGGGTTAGACCAGAAAATATGAGGACACCAAGAACTGTGTTGAGGATTGATGAGAATAACCCGGGAACAGAGATTGCAGCTGAAACTTCAGCTGCAATGGCTGCTGCTTCCATTGTATTTCGACACACTAATCGTACCTATTCCCGTAGACTCCTCAACAAAGCCAAGTTGGTAGGTTTTTTTCATCCACATTAGTGTTTCCCTTAATTAGTTAATTTGTTCTTTACCTATCTTTTCTCATTTCTATTCTTGCAATGTTGGGATTGTCTTGATTGTACAAATTATATCTTTTGTGATTGATTATTTCTTTTTATTTCCCTTCCTTTTCAGCTGTTTGAATTTGCTAAAACACACAAGAAAACCTTTGATGGAGAATGCCCATTTTATTGCTCTTTCTCAGGCTACAATGTAAGCTCTCTCCCCCTCTCTCAAGTAAAATATAGATTATATGTTTAATATGGGACACAAGCAAGATGGCGATGGATATCTACAAGGATGACAATAGTATTATATTCATGGCTTATGTGTTTATTATAACTATATCTAATAGGTAAAAAAATTAAAAACTTATACTTCATTTATATATCTTATTTTAGATATTCATACAACTATATATTATCTAAATTCTATTGTTATTCAACATAAAATAAAATAATATATATAAGCATACTAAACTTATTATGCATATTTGAGGAAGTTTATTTATAAGCATACTAAAAATATCGAGAAATAAATGTTATCTTAATTAAGCTAGTGAATATTGATGGAAATGCAGGATGAGCTGTTGTGGTCAGCAACATGGTTGTACAAGGCCACCAATAAGCCTATGTACTTAAAGTACATCAAAGAAGAAGCCACTAGTGCTGCTGTGGCTGAGTTTAGCTGGGACCTTAAATACGCTGGAGCCCAAGTCCTCCTCTCTAAGGTGAGAATCATCTCTCTCTCTTTCCCTCTGAAAATGGTAAATGATTTCACTCAAATATGGTTCGTTAGTGCTAATTTTCTGAAGCTAAATAATCACAGATTGAGATGATATAATTTTCACTTGATATAATTGCAGCTGTATTTTGAGGGAATGAAGGATTTGGAATCCTATAAGAAAGATGCTGACAGTTTTATATGCTCGGTGCTCCCTGGTAGCCCCTTCCATCAAGTATATATCTCTCCTGGTGGTATGATTAACTTGAGAGATGGGGCCAACACTCAATATGTTACCAGCACAGCTTTCTTGTTTAGTGTCTACAGTGATATCCTTGCCGAACACAATCAAAAAGTACAGTGTGGAAACCAAGCATTTGACTCTACCCGCGTCATGGCATTCGCCAAGCAACAGATAGATTACTTGCTAGGGAGCAACCCTGAAAAAAGATCATATATGGTAGGGTTTGGACACAATCCACCAGTGCAAGCACACCATAGAGGCGCTTCTGTTCCAGTGATGTCTACTAATACAATAGTGAACTGTGGCACGAGCTTTGCTAACTGGTTCAACAAGGATGCACCAAACCCTCATGAACTAACTGGTGCCTTTGTGGGTGGACCTGACCGGTTCGACAACTTTGTTGATAAGCGTTGGGATTCATCTAAAACCGAGCCTTGCACGTACGTTAACTCTATTTCAGTTGGTGTTTTGGCAAAGCTTGCAACAGATGGCCGTGTCTAGTAATCAGTCACTAATCCATTCCATTATCTGTTGTTTAGTGATTGATCATGAGCACTCAAAGTACGTGCGTGTGTGTGTGTGTGTCTATATATATATAGTCCAAATTAAGACTGAATTTTGCATGCCTCAACACTTCTTCTTTTTCCATCAATTCCATTGACACCAGAGAATATAATGATATGTAATGTGATTTTCAGTGGTGTTTAGTGTAGGGAAATAAAGCTAGTGTAGTTTTGCCAGCATTCTATCTGGGTATGTATATTTTTCCACACAAAGTGGATTAATTTGCAACTATGAACAGAGACACTGGTTGCCCTAATTGTGAACTATAATTGAATCTTGGCTATGATCATTTGCGAGGATATGGCACTTCAATTTGTATTTGTAGAACGATGGGTTATATTGTTGAGATACATTACCGGTTTTTATACTTCTTTTCTTTCTTTATCAAACCAAATATTTTACAAGAAAGGGTTTGGTTTGATATATCATGTTTGTTAAATCCTAGTCTTTTAGATTCTAAGATGGCATGGATTATTTCATATGTTTATTATTTTTTTAAAAAAATTACCTAATTTAATCATTTATCCTCTAAATCTTTTTATGGATGTTAAGAAAATTCCACTTTTATACAATCTCTCGTAACAGTTTTTATTTTGAAAAAAAAATCCTTTTATAAGCTGAAATATAAGATTAAGAAAAATAGAATTGCAGACAACTGATGTATCTTCCATTGATTGAACTCTTGTGTATATATACACTTACGCGCTGTGTTTTTCTGGTCTCCCTTCAACCTTTGGCGACATCCATTTAGAGATAAGCTAACAACATTATCCTATGGTTTAAAAGACAAACATTGGTTGTAATAGATACCTAGGACATATATATATATATATATATATATATTATATATATAATAATATATATATATATATATATATATATAGGAGTACACCAATCAACAGCCCTCAAATGCAATGCCTTGAAGCGGGAGTTTAGTCTATAAATGGAGAAAGCTGAAGACCATGAAATAGTTTACCTTGTTCTTCAGACACAAACAGAATGGAGAGGGACAATTTATCACATGGACTAATTTAATGAAATCCGGAGATAACCAAAAGAACTTTGACTCATAAAAGCTAATAATTAATTACACTGAAAATTACAAATTATACTTTAACCCTCCCTTTTAATTTGTAATCTTTATAAACTTCTTAAATTGTTGAAATTTTTCAACTAGAACAACTTTTATGAGAACATCTGCAAGTTGATCATTTGTATTGATAAACTTCAGTTGTTTCTCTTTTTTGCTAACCATGTCTTTGATAAAATAATGTCTTGTTTTGATTTTGTATGAAAAACTGGATTTTTTATCATTACAATTGCTAACATGTTATCATATAATATGACAGTAGGATCAATGACCTTTTTTATGCAAATCAAAAAGAATTCTCGTCAACCACATTGATTGACATACTATTTTATTTATAGAAATGTATTTGCCTCTGCAGAAGATAAAGCTATAGAATTCTGTTTCCTTGAACACTATGAAATTATATTTGTTCCTAGACAAAACATATAACCAGATGTACTCTTTCTATCATCGCAGCTTCCAGCCCAATTACTGTCAGAATAACCAATCAACCTGTTATCTTCTTGTTTATTGTACAAGATTCCATGATGCTTTGTTCTTTAAAGATATCGCATGATTCTTTTTGTTGCTATAAAATGAAGTTTGTTGAGATCCTCCATAAATCTAGAAATAATACTTACCGAGAATAATATATCAGGTTTTAAATTTGTGAGATAGATTAAAGATCCAACAAGACTTTGAAAAATCTTAGAATCCACCTTAATAACACCATCATTCTATTGTGACTTCTTATTTGCTGCCATAGGAGATGTTATTGGTTTACATTTTGACATGTTGAATTTCTTGAAAAGATCTGCAACATATTTTTCTTGTGAAATAGAAATTCTCCTAAAGATCGCTTCACTTGAATGCCAAAAAAATATCTCATCAATCCAAGATTTGACATTTCAAATTCTTTCATTGTAGCATTCTTGAATTCTGCAATCATATCTTTACTTGTTCCTGCATATATTAGATCATCAACATAGAGTCAGACCATTAAAAAGTCTTCTCCATTTTTTTTCACATAGAGTGATGATTCAGATTGACTTCTTTCAAATCCATTCTGATGAAAATAAAGATCAATTTTGTTGTTCCATGCTGTTGGTGCCTGTTTTAATCCATAAAGAGCTTTATAAAGTCTATAAATTTTTTCTTCTTTTCCTTTTAATTCATATCTTTGAGGTTGCTCAACATAGACCTTTTCCTGCAATTCTCCATTAAGAAATGTTGACTTAACATTAAATTGAAAACCTACAATTGAAGTTATGCAACTAAGGCAAGAACTATTTTGATAGTTTCCATTCTTGTAACAAGTGCAAAGGTTTCTATAAAATCAACTTCAGGCTGTTGTGAGTAGCCTTTTGCAACAATTCTAGCATTATGCTTCTGAATATTGCCATCCTCATTGTATTTGATCTTGAACACCCATTTTAAGATCATTGCCTTCTTTTCTTTGGGGAGATTAACTAACTTCCATGTTTGATTTTTTTCAATACTTATCATCTCCTCATTCATAGCTTTCCTTCATTCTTCATTTCTTACTGGTTCTTCAAAATTCAAAGGTTCACCTGAAAAGAAAGCAAAATGACAAGAAATGTCAGTTAATGGTCGAAATCTCCTTGGAGGAGATTCCAAGTTTGATTCTTCATTAGAACTTGATAAGCTTCCATCATTCTGAGAATTTGAACCAATTTTATTTTAAGAAGAATTGGAAACATTAAGCTGCTTTGGAACTTCAAGTAACTCTAGTGTTGCTGATTCTGGATTGACTGAATCTTTCCATTTCCAAGCTGTAGATTCAAAAAAATAACATCTCTGGAAAGAAGTAACTGATCCTTTCTAGCATTGAAGAGTTGAAAGCCTTTTGATTCATCATTATAGCCAATAAAGATAAGTCTCTCTCCTTTCTTATCAAACTTGTCTCTGCTTTGAGAAGGAATAAGAGTATAAGCAATACTGTCAAAGACTTTAAGATGATTGACATCAGGTTTTTGTTTATGCCATGCTTCAACCCATAACTTCTTAGGAAGTCTTTTCCCCTTTAACATGCTTCTTGTCATTTCTTCAATAGCTCTATTCTTCCTTTCTACAACTCCATTCTGCTGAGGAGTATGTTGAACAATAAGTTGCCTTTGAATACCATTCTCTTTGCAATAATCAAGAAAAGGCTTGTAAATAAACTCTCCCCCACGATCTATCCTTAGTCTTTATCTGGTACCCACTTTGCAATAATCAAGAGTCTTTAGGAAGTCTTTTCCCCTTTAACATGCTTCTTGTCATTTCTTCAATAGCTCTATTCTTCCTTTCTATAACTCCATTCTGCTGAGGAGTATGTTGAACAATAAGTTGCCTTTGAATACCATTCTCTTTGCAATAATCAAGAAAAGGCTTGTAAATAAACTCTCCCTCACGATCTATCCTTAGAGTCTTTATCTGGCACCCACTTTGCAATTGGATAAAAATTAAAATAAAAAAATAAATTAAAGGGCAATTATAAATTTTCTATTGGAGAGTGAAATTGAAAAGAAAATAACTTTAAGAAAAAGACAAAAAATTCAAAAGAATGAGGACCAAATTGAAAAAAATAATATACTATAAACTTGGATTGAATGATGAAATTGAAACTAATAAAATTTTGATAAAAGGGCCAAGGAAAAAAAATAAAAAATCAAAAGAATAAGTAGCAAATCGAAAAAAAATAATATATGACAAATTATGATTGAATAATGAAATTAAAAACAAATAAAATTTTTACAAAAAAGTCAAGAACAAAAAACAAAATTCAAAAAAATAAGAACTGAAGTTGGAATATCGACAAGAAAAAGGACCAACTTGTTATTTTTTAGGGAGGAGAAAGAAAATAAGTTGACAAAAAACCTCATTGGCAATAAACTGCCCTGCCTCCGCCGACACTCATCGCACCAATAAAAAGGAGAACATAACGAATCTTCCAACGACATGGCGCGAGGGCATTTTTTGCTAGTGGAAAGGCGCCTCCCATGTGTCAACATCTTTTTCAATTGAAATATTAATTAATCTTTGTTAAAAGATTAAAATACCCTTGGACACATGGTTTAATTTTTTTATTTAAAGAGTAAACTTGTCATTTTACTATATTAAAAAGACACAAATACCACTATATACTAGTTTTTAAAATGACATGAATGGTAATTATGTTATTTTGATGTTCTTAAAAAACCAGAGAAGACTCTTATACTCCCAATCAATTTTTTAATAATTTATGGATTGCATGAGAAAACCGAACCAAGACATTTATTTTATTTTTGAAAGGACAAACACTGGAATTACACTACAATGCAGTGGAGCGTAGAAAAATATATCTATGGCCGAATAAACTTACCTTCCATTTTAGCTTTTTTGTTATTTATATTGCAAATTGGGTGTCCATTTACTCTTAATTCAGTAACTCGCGGTAAATGTTGAACTTTGGATCCGAAAGGACACTAGCCAAAGCAAAAGGCACAACTGCACAAGTCTTGTGAGGGCATTTGTGCTCCAAGCCATACCCCTCCACCGTCTTCCATGGGGTCTCCTCTTGGCCATGCGTTTGGAAAGTTATTTTAGGTAATAACTCCTGCATGTGTTTCGCTGATATAATCCAATACTGTCCCTCGAAATGTAGTGTTGTCCTTCAAAGCTGGATTTTTGCTACATTTCGGATCCCTTGATTCAGGCCAGTAGATAAGCTAGAATATCAGTCAACCTACAGGTCATTAAATTGACATGTCTAAGAGTTTTTTTTAAAAAAACAATTTATCTAAAATAACATCTTTTTGGATAGTTTTTTTTAAATAAAACTAATATCGTTTTGAAAAAAAACAATTAATGAGTTTTACCTGTTAATATCGTTTTTTTTTTTGAAATTGACGGGATTCATCAAGATTTAACACACCAGACTTCATCTAAGACTCGAGCTGGTTCCCAAATCAACTCGTAAGGTCAAGTTCTAAAAATTGATTATCGGAGATGAACCTTCTATTACAGATACCTTAGTGCAAACATTACCTTGGTAGGTGATTGACTCCAGATAAAAAATCTATCCATGTATGATCTCCAATTTCTTAATTGAGGCCCTACATCATCTCCAATCACAGGGATCACAATTGCCATGCAAGGATTAGCTTCCACAACGCGACTGCAAAAGAGAAGAAGTGTGGTTCCTCCTTAATTAAATCTTAAAACAATCATCAACATCCATATTAGAGCATTAATGATAAGTTTCTTTCTCCAAACTTTCCTTTGTCAGTGTGGGCGGATGCCCGCTGTGCCCACGCTGTGACTTCACCCCTGCTTGTGGTCGGGGTGGCCTAGCCAGCCATAGAGGGGCCATTCTCCTCGCCCACCCACTCCCTATGATAAAAGCCTAAATGGCTTAGGATTGTTGTCGCCTTCTAGGAGCAGTTTCGGTGGTGGTAAACTGGTAATTTGAACCTATATTTGCCGATGTTAGCTGGTTTTTTTGTCATTCTAACTGTTGAAACAAGTCCTCATTGCAATGTTAGCTGGTTTTTCTTCGTGGACTTTCTCAGGCTTCTTATTGGTTTGATCCCATCTAGTCTTCAGACCTGGTCCAATAACATATTTTATTTGTTCAAAAATCAAACGAAGAAATTAAACTCTAAAAATTATATGTACATATAATTTAAAACATGCTATTATAGGGAAACCCTCATGTTAGTCTCCAACTTGTATATCCATTCTCAATTACATTTATAACCTATGAATTTTATCAATTAGGTTCCAAACATTTCAAAATATTCTCAATTAGTGTTTTTTTTTGTCAACGTTGTCGGTATTTTTGTCAAATCTTCTCAAAACTGATGTCTGTTTTAGACATAAATATACATATTAGATTAAAAAAAAATGTGAATACTCATAAAAAACAGTTCCTCTATTTTTAAAAGATAAATTAATTAATCTTTTTTTTAATAAGTTAATTTATTTTTGTAATATTTATTTATTCATTTCCTTCCCTCTATTTTCTTAAAAATAAAAAACGTAAATGAATAGAAAGGACTAAATAATTAGTTTTTAAAATAAAATAACTAATTAATTCATTTATCAAAACTAGAAGGACTTAGTTTTATAATTTAGACCGCAGGGATGCATTGGAAACCTTGGACTCCAAGAGTGAGTCATCTCCACGTGACTATTGAGGATTAGGACAGGATTGAGGATGAGGATGAATATTGAAAGTGACCTTACCTGCAACACGTGGTCGTATGGTCTTTCAATTTCAGTGGACACATGGGTCCCACAAAACCAACATCATTTTATTTCATTTTCCCCTGTGCCTTGTGGAGAGAGAAAGAAAACCAACCAAGTCTTCTTCCCCCCTCTCTCCAGGACAGGAAGCGGGACCCACTCTCAAATACCCAACCCAATCCTAGCCGTTGATTGTTTGTTTTCTGGATTCCTACTCTATCTATCTAGCTATCTACCTGATCTAGCTGGAATTAGCTGTTACAAACTGTAACAATCATATTCCACCCGCTTGAGTTGAGCTTGAGCTATCTACCTAGCTAAGCCGTCGAGCAGTAATATTCAAGCCGACTTGAAATATTAGCCGCCATTGCGATTTCCGTCACCAGTCTATAACATCTAATTAACAACTTTAATAGTGATTCATTTCATATATTTTTAATAATAATAATAATAATAATAATAATAATAATAATAATAATGTACTCAAAACTTAGAAGTTATAAAATAAATATTTTTAATTTTTAAATCTTATATAAGATAATAATTCTTGTCAAACAATTTCTTACAATCATAATGATCATTACAGCCACAATAAAAGCTATCATTTTCTCAAATGAATATATATATATATATATATATATATATATATATATATATGTGTGTGTGTGTGTGTGTGTGTGTGTGTGTGTGTGTGGCGCATACAATCTTGTTTAAGAATATAAAATAATAGGATATTTTATGGATAAAATGCTCGGGGAATAAATGGATTCTCAAGTTATTGACTAATTAATATCAGTACCTAATCCTTGCACGACTTTCTTGTCGAGGACGTCATAAAATATATGGGGGGGAAAAAAGATAATGATGGGATAATGTGCGTGGAGCTGAGCCAAATAAATAAGTAAATAAATAAAAAAGATGTGGGTGTTATGAAAAAACGTGAAATTAAAAACGTGTGGGGCCATGAATATGGATAAGGCTAAGCGAGGAGTTTCGTCAGTTACACGTAATGGCATCGATCAAAGACACAAGAAGATAAAGATACTTGAACGTGTCTTAATTTTGAACCACTACCACCCTTTCCTCTTGCCACCTGGCCCCACCTCTTTATATTTCTTTTGTCCCCTCGTATTCTAACATTTGGGCTTCACTTTTGGTCGGCATTTACTTTTACTTTTACTTTTACTTTTCCTTTCTTCTTCTTTTTTTTTCTCTTTTAATTCACTAATTTATAGATTGCTGTATGAAATTACATGTTAATTACTTTATTTGCATATTTTTTCTTATGATTTTTTTTTATTTTTTGAAATAAATTTCCAAGGAGGCACGTTAATATGAGTAAATCAAGTTTTTTTTTTGTCATTTTCACAATCAAATTATTGTAATTTTAAGATGTAGGAGTGATGGCCAGAGAGATTTGTTCACTGTTTTTATTTCTTGAGTTATTGTAAAAAATCGGCTAGTAAAAATATGAAAGGTCAATACAAATTAATTTGAAAATTATAGTGACCGTTGAACCAAAAATCAAGTCAGTCATTACACGGAGTCAAATCTTAGGTCTTGAAATAAATGTTGTTGATTATGGGAATTCAAATCTTCAATTTATTCACATTAAGAGTGTCATTAAGGCACATGTTAGGAAAATTCTTCTTTTAATCTTAATAAATATTGTTGTTTTTTAAGATGTTATTAAGAAATATATTTTTATTTTTTAAAAATTATTCTTGATATCAGTATATTAAAATAATTTTAAAATTAATTTTAAATAAATAATATTTTTTTTTGTGATAAAACATCGTTTTAAACTGCATCTAATATACTGGGAAATGGAGGCAATTTTTTAAAGCAGCCATGGTATGGTACCCTATCCTTTTCCCTCATTTGTATATTAGAGTTGCAAACAAGCCATTCTAATTGTCAATTTTGGGTAGTTCGTTCAATTATTAAAAATAAATAAATAAAAATTCAAAATAAAATCACCATCACACATCTATGATTTTCTTGTTATTTTAAGCATAAAATTCGACACCACATCTAATTCCACCTTCGTAAAATTGTCTTTTAATCTTTACATGGAGGAAATAGGGTCCCCTCTCCCCTTTTTTTTTATTATAAAAAGCTATATTTAAATAATGTTTAAAAGTGTGGTTGGATTGTTTTTTAAAGTATTTTTTATTTAAAAATACATCAAAATAATATATTTTTTATTTTTAAAAAATTATTTTTGACATCAGCACATCAAAATGATCCGAAAAACTAAAAAAAATTAATTTAAAATAAAAAAATTAAATTTTTTTAAATTTTTTCAAATACACTTTTAAAACGTAAAAACAAACAGGGTATTAATCACAAACAATCATCAATAAAACACTAAAAAAAAAAAAGAGGGGATTTATTTCTATAAGTAAAATGATATTCCAATAGAATATTTTTTTACACCACGTAAACAGTTTGGTTCCGTGGAGTAAACACAAAAATATTCCACAGACAAGTATATAAAAAGAAAAAGAAGAAAAATAGATAACAAGAACAAAGCATCAAATGTGAAACCAGAAACACAGGATAGCAGCAGCAGCACCTAGTTTTTTTACGTAATTAAAAATTAAAAAATATATATAGGAAATTGTAACATCCATCCACGGGGTAGATAAGGATAAGGCTAAACTAAAGGGAAAAGAAACCCCCTCCTTTTTCTCTGTCTTATTTATTAATCATTAAAATTTCAATTTTATTTATTTTCCCAACAGATAGTTTGCTTTCATTTAATTAATTAATTAATTTATATTTCATTCTATATATAACTGAAATCAACACACCACCGCATGTTCTCTTTCTTTATTCAACCCAAATCTTTCTTTAAACTAAAGGCAAGAGCCCAGCAAGAAGAACATCCTCTGTTTTCAAACCACAGACACACAAAGAAGAGGAGTTTGTTTTCTTGTCTATCTAGAATTATGACAATAGCAGTGGATCATAATAGTTGTAATAGCGAAAGAATAGGGTGTGTGGCGACCTCGTCGGTGGAGAGGAGGAAGGAGATGGCGGAGGAGTGTAGTCCGTCGTCTTCGACGACATCTTCTTCGTCGTCGATCGGGAAAAATAGTGATCTAACGGATGGTGGAGAAGATGGGTTGGAGGAAAATGAGGTGCAAAGTGCATATAAAGGGACTCTTGATTCCATGGAGGCTTTAGAGGAGGTCTTGCCTATCAGGTATTTTTATAAATAAATAAATATTTCTTTTGGCTTTGCGAGAACCATTTTATTTTTCTTTTTTACTTGTAGTTTGGTATAAATTAGTTCTTTTCGGTAAATCTTAATCAATTAGATGTTTTTATTACTGCATTTGATGAGAACTTGATTTTCTTTACAAGAGCGTTTTGCTCTTGAATAAGGGGATCTTTAGAAGTGAAGATCTGAGCTTTTGATTGAATGGGATATGCCCTAGGTATTTAGTTATTTTCTTGACCAAGGAAGCAAGCCAATTTCAGTCACTGCTACCGTTGAGTCTTCATTTAGATCAGTATTATGTGCTGGGCAGATTTTTTTTCTAATTCCTATGTTCTTTCCTTTTTCATGGTTGTCTCTGTGGAAATAGCAGATGATTTTCTGTTTTTGGCTAGTTTCTGCTTTGTTATGCTCTTTAAAGTTTAGAATTACAAATTGTTTGCAAGATCTGAGTAGTGAAACTTATTTCCTTTGCAAGATATGAATAGTGAAACTTATTTCCTTAGAATGGCATCTTATGATTCGAGAATAGCACTGACGACAGTGGGACATTTCATATACAGATTGGCATGTACTAGATTTCTTTAGGGTTTGTCTTGTTTTGGATGTTTAGCTAATTGAACCGTGGAATAATTATGTTGTTTTGCATTATTTTGGACTGATGATTGAGAAATGTTTGCAGGAGAGGTATATCAAATTTCTATAATGGCAAATCAAAGTCTTTCACAAGCCTGTCTGATGCGTCCTCTTCTCCCTCCATAAAAGACATTGCAAAACCAGAGAATGCGTATACGAGGAAACGCAGAAACCTACTTGCTTTCTCTCATGTTTGGGAGAAGACCAGGAGTTTCCCTTACCGAAGTGGTATAGCAAAGAGACCGATTAGCAATAGCAAAAGCACATTGGCTTTAGCAGTTGCCATGAGCAGTTCTGAAAGCATCAGTAGTGCTAGCGAGGATTCGACTTCAACTTCAAAGTCTCCCCCAAATCTTCCACCTCTGCACCCAAGATCCAGGGCTTCTCATAACAATCTAACCTCGTTACCATCCCCACGACAAAATTTTTCTCCCTGGCGGTCGTTCTCTTTGGTTGATTTGCAACAGTGTACCATGGTAAATTCGTTTTGTGACAAAACTGATCACTAACTTGATACTTCCATCTTAGTTTGTGCTGATCCGGAAAGACTTTCAATGTTTTATGGGGATGCAGGGAAAAATGTTTTCTCGTTTTTCATGGTGCTTGCCCCTTGTGCTTGTTTTGAGTTGATGGAATGCCTAAAGGAATACGAATCTTCTCTCGTTCTGTTTTTATCTTTTTGTGATGCTGTTAGGTCTTCAACTACAACCATACGATGCTAGTTTGCGCCTATTGTCCCACCTTGTCTTCACATATGAATAAGCAAGGAACTAGGAGTAGGCTTTAACTCGAAACAGCCACTCCCTTTACCACCGCGATCATGT
The DNA here is from genome assembly GCA_007827005.2 of Populus simonii. Classification (NCBI taxonomy): domain Eukaryota; kingdom Viridiplantae; phylum Streptophyta; class Magnoliopsida; order Malpighiales; family Salicaceae; genus Populus; species Populus simonii. The sequence goes on from CM017469.2 coordinate 23,375,712, forward strand.
GGAAAATGCTGATGTAGCTTAGTACCTTGGCGGGTAGAGGACAGCAGCAAGTCCAGAACCAAGCACTCTATATGCTCCTCTGCCAGATGAAGCAGCAGGAGTGCTTCAGCTCACGATCTACCAAGCCTAAAAGTTAAAATGAGTGGCTAAGCTATGATGCTCGGAACCTGAATGGAGAATTTAGAGTCACATTGCCTGGAAGGGAAAGGAAATAACTACAATAGTTGACTGTCCAATTGTCTTTGTATAGATGACAAACAAAAAATAAAATCATAATACAAACAAGCAGAATGTGTCATCGTTCAACACGAGATAAGATTCCACAAAGCGCAGAACCAAGAACTGAGCCTACCAAGAGAATTCCATTGTTGAAGGATCTGTTGCAGGAGGTGTGCCATATTGATAGAGAATTGAATGCTGCAAATACAAACTGGAATAAGCAGAGAAATAAGAGAGAACAAAATACGAAGTACTCGATGAATATTCCTCTGAAACACATCAGAAGATAGGTTTGAAAATATTTCAATGGTAAATCCTAAAGAGAACAAAGATGATCATCTTTTTCATGAGTAATCAAAGACAGTCTACCGATCCGGGCAGATAGAGCTTTTATCATATACTTAATGAAAAATATTTTTTAATAAAGTTTTAACTCTAAAAATAAAAGAAATTCATTTTAAACTTGACCTCAAATATGCTAATTAAACATGGTTTTAAATCAAATTTCCTTACAGACCACCCAAACACGAACCTGTTGTTAACCCTGCACAAGTTCTAGAAATTTTACCAGCACGCCCTGCAGCATCATCGTTCGGTCCAGTTGGTCAATTTTTCTACATGAAACTATGAAACGATTTGCAAAATAAAATACAAATTTATATGTTAATCGACAATTACGCATTATGCAAGAAGAGAATCACCATCAAAATCATTTAATTCCCACTAAGAGATTAATAATCCAGCCTCTTCACTCTTAACATGTTGACCTTATTGTTCAAGTACATATATTTGTGAAAAATCACCTCCAAAATCAATGATAAGCAAATCCTACTCATTGCGGACTCGCCTGAATGAATACTAGATAAAGGGAAAAAAAATGAAAAATGAACTATGTATAGTTTGGATCAATAATCACAGTATAAAGATTAGATTTGTAAGTGTAAAAATGTTGTTGATAGCTAATTTAATTGTGAGATATTAATGTTTTTATCTATTATCTTGTTCATATCAAACAAATGAAATAACATCATAAGGTATTCTTAGCAAGCATTAATAAATAATAATAAATGTTAAAATAAAATCTTAGGCATTCTTAGCAAACAACATTCATAGTGCAGGAAAAAAAAAACTCAAGCATCAACAGTCACACATTATTAGCAACAATATCAACAACATAAATTTCTAGTAGCAGCTCATCACATAAATTATATAATTTTTCATAAACAATAATAATTAAATATATAATATGGTTTTCTCAAAATCATCAGTCTTCTTTTATATCCTTCAATTGACACAATTACTTTGGATAGAGTGTTAAGAGGACCTAAATATACCCACATGAATTTGAAAGATGACATAAATTAGTCAAAGTAGATATTCATTAACATTTGAGATATCATACTTATCTTCTAAAATAATATCGAGTGCTTCATTTGAGATATTTGGATTAACACTCTTTATAGACAATAATGTTTTTACAATCCATGTCGAATTAAAAGCTTTGATAGTTGATAACCTAATGCAACTATGTTTTTCTTTTAAGGATTTAACCATAAATGTATTGGAACCAAGAATGAGAGAACCATATATTTGCCACGAACAACCCTCGTTCATATATTTTTTTGTAACCTTTTGTTTTTTTTATTAACATATATTTTCAAGTGATAACCATGTTTCACTTTCTACCCTCTAAATATATCTCTAAATTCATTGACGTTGCTGAAAACCCGAGATTCTTAAAACATAATAGAACCATTAACTCTAACCTTAAACTTTCTTACATTTAAATTAAGTTGCGGGATTAATAAACTCATCACCACTATCACTCTAAGATTTTTTATATTTTATAATATTAATATCATTATTATCACTACTAATACTCCATTCATTGTCTGAATCTGAAGCATATACAGTTTTATCACTAGAACCATCACCTAACAAGCTATTAATCCAATCATCTTTAGCATAATTTATAAACTAAATCTTCATCATTCTTATTATTACTACACATATTAATAGCAGCATCGCCCATAACAACATCAAAACTAAAACTTATTTCAGCTTCAACATCATTAGCATCACTATCAACAATACTACTAACATTGACATCAAAATCATCACTTGTTTCAAATTCAACACCATCACCACCAACATAAGCACATGTTTCTCCTTCTTTTGTATGTATACTAATTACCTTTAACATTGAGGCATCATCCACAATCATATTTTCTTTTTCATTCTTTATTTTGAAGTCATGCGAGTTTGTATCAAATATTTGCTTACATATGAATAAGATATCAATATAAAAAATGTAGCCTGAAAATGTAGTCTAAAAAACAATTTCTTTGGACAAATGTTGAGCAACCATGATGAGCAATTATATTCGGCATTATATATGGGTGTTGCAATGGTAAAGGATATAATATTACATTAATAGATGAACAAAAACTTATAAGCAAATTATTAATGATTACACGCTACACATAACTAAGCTATAATTTCTGAGTTTTTAATAGGATTATCAAAAATGATTTGCTAATTAGGCTAAACAATAGTAAATCACTGTCAATACAAGCTTAATCACATTAATCAAGCATGTAATTAAGCAAGAATTACAAGATTAAGGTTTTTTGAATAGTAGCCCGTGAAAAAAATTTGGAGTTTTTTAAGAGTTTTCACAACAAAAAATTACTAATTATGGTCAATAACATAATGGGTTAATATATTTAATACATAATGGGTTAACATACTTAATACAATAGTTTATTGCATATAATCCATGTTATAAGAAAGATAACCATCTAGGTGATGGCCCAGTGGTAGAAGTTTGGGATTAAGAGGTTTGCTACTTCTGTGGTCTCAGGTTCGAGCCCTGTGGTTGCTCATATGATGGCCACTGGAGGCTTACATGGTCGTTAACTTCAGGACCCGTGAGATTAGTCGAGGTGCGCACAAGCTGGCCCGGACACCTACGTTAAACTAAAAAAAAAAAAGATTAAGAAATTAGGGTAAACAACGATAAATTCAAATTAAAATGGGGACTGTTTAGATAAACAATAATAAAAGAACTTCCACTACCAGAATCATATTTTTTATGTTGATTATTTTTTAGTAAAGAAGACTAAAATAATTTTTTAGGTTTTCTAGTTTTTCAGGATTGATGTTACACAATATAAATTTGGGTTATCTAATTGCAAATCAAAAAATTTGGGTGATGCATAAAAAGTATATGATATTAATAAAAATATTTTATAATATAATTATAGAAACCAAAAGGAAAGGAACCTTAGTCAAATAAGATGGTGTTGCCAAATTCAATGAGAAATTAATGGTTAAATATTTTGAGAGATGCATAATCTATAAAGAAGTGGCTTGACCCGGTGTGGGGTCCCTAAGAATGCCACGGGTTTGGCCCTTATGAAAGGAATCCTATCTCAAGATGACTTCATGACAGTTCGAATTATTCTTATAACATAATTTATTGTGCCACGTCAAAGAGCCCCTCTATATGTATTTATTTAATCAATCGTACTCTTAACTTATAAATCAGATCAATTACACTTAACCTACGCAACTCAAATTTATCCAAGTTCATACGTTGATGATTTCCATTAGATTATATATATATATATATATATATATATATATATATATATATATATATATATGGAATGTTAGCCTAATATATTTTTTATATATATTTTTAAATAATTTTTATATATTAATATAAAAAATAATCTAAAACAATCATTATAATATATTTTTAATTAAAAAATGTTTTGGTTTGTAATAAAGCTATAATACCAGAACATATGCACTTACACACAGGACCAGGAACACTAAAGAATAACAAGGCTGACAGCTCTCGCCAGAAGCATCAATTTTATTAGCAGCCGTGATTAGGGAAAGGCAAAAGGTCTTATGTTTATTCTCTATGAATAAGATTAAGAACAGTTACTCTTGTTGTCTAAAGACTGATACTTGTTTTTGGTTTTCTTGATCAGTTAAATGGCTACAAATCCCAGCAATGGACTTGAAGGTGACAACACTCTCCAGTCGATCTGCTACCACCGTGGTTCACTTCAGCTTCTTGATCAAGTCTCTCTCTCTATACCAATCTATCTTTATTCTTATTTGCTTAGGTCTTTTTTATTGATTAGTACTATATCTCACTATAATAATATGGTTGTTGTTTTAACAGAGAAAGCTTCCTCTGGAGACTATTTACTTAGATATCAAAGATGCTTCTGATGGATGGTATCATCATATCTTAAGCCCCTTTTGGTTTAATTTTCTCAACTTGTTTTTTTTTTTAATTTTCTAAAGTGAATGGTTTATTTGCCTGAGAAATGAATTGGGTTGTTGTAAAAATGGGGGACATAGCAATATATTTTGTGCATTTCTTGATTTTATGTCAATTTTTTCCCTACGTTTTGTTGTAAGGTTATTTTGCTATTTAATTGGGATTTTTCAACTTGTAAGTAATTCTTCACTTAATCTATCAGGTTGGCCATACGGGAGATGGTAGTTCGAGGGGCGCCTGCCATTGCTATTTCAGCAGCACTTTCTCTTGCCGTCGAAGTTTCTAATTTGGAGAATTTTAATGGGACACCTGTTGAAGCTGCTTCTTTCCTTGCAGGGAAACTGGATTATCTTGTTTCAAGGTAATCGTTGTGTTTGTATCCGACACTGTGCCTGTTGTCTGCATGTTTGGTTTGATTGTTTGTTTGAATGGTAGTTAAACCGACTAATCTTTCCTTTCCTATAGATGATTAGAATAGGTGCTTGCCCCCAAGAAGTTAAGATTGTGATTATGCCATTTCTTAGATTTTTGTTGGGATGTAGCTGATTATGGAATCATCTATCGTATTTTTCTTTCAGCCGACCAACTGCAGTCAATCTCTCAGATGCTGCAACGAAACTTAAAGAAGTTGTATCAAAGGCTGCTGCTGCTGCTTCCAACTGTCAGAGTGTTTTTCAGGTAGTATAACTCTGTTTAGTTACGTTTCAATCTTTATGCTGTTAATGACTTGGTCTGAAATCTATTGTCAAAGACATGCACTTGGTCAGAAATCTATCCTGGGGTTTATTCATTTGGTGAAGTCTTGATGACTCCAGTCTCCACTTACCTTCTCTCATTTGTTTTAATTTTATGTTGTAGAAAGTTAAACTGTATTCTTACCTGCTCCCCATAATGCTTGCTTCCAATCTTTAACCATGTAGGCTTACATAGAGGCAGCTGAAATTATGCTAGCAGATGATGTTGCTTCAAACAAAGCAATTGGCTCATATGGAGCAAGGTTTATTCAGAACCAACAGAAAGATCCTACAAAACTGTCTGTTTTGACCCATTGCAACACTGGCAGGTACTCCATGCGCTTCACAGTTTGTTTTGTCCATGGTCCTATCTTTTTTCTACAAAATATATTTTCTTTTGATTGGTAAAGAAAGATGGTGATTGAATTCATATGATTAAGTTAAAAAACTGGTTCATTTTGTTTTCCCAGTCTTGCAACAGCTGGATATGGTACTGCCTTGGGTGTGATTCGTGCACTTCACAGTGAAGGAGTGCTCGAGAGGGCCTATTGCACAGAAACTCGTCCGTTCAATCAGGTGATTATCTGCATATTTGCTTTTCAGTTATTGTTGCGAATGAACCTTGTGTAACAAAGAGATATGGAGAGCACTTGTCATGTCAGAGTTGAGTTCTTTGGTTTCATGAAAGCTTCAGAAAGTACAGGAAAGCAGCATTAAAAAAATACAAGAAAGTAGATCATGCTTAAAAAAATGTATGTAAAGACATTTGCTTATTGGAATGGCTATAGAAAAACTTGGTAAAGACTGTGCTAGCTGATAATTTATGGGCTAAGATAGGCACCTCTAAGGTAAATTGGGCAGTTGCATGTAATCTGCAGGGTGGTCCTCCTGGCAGTTTCTACCACCCGGGTTGGACAATCAATAATATAATATTGCTTTGAACCTTTGCCAACTGTTAGATACTTGAAACGCATGGATTCATCTCAATGCCCAAACCTCTGCCACCTTGAAGAGTGAGGTTGTAGGACTGGTTTGCTGAAATACTGATGTGAGTGTGGCTGTGATAGTGTGCTCAATAAATTTGGTTATCTATTTTCCAAACACCTAAATTGTAATAGGTTTGTGATTTGGTTGTCATGAACTGTTGGATGCTATAAATGGTGAAGGATAATGACCAACTTATCTACATTTTAGCTGACTATACCTTCTTTCAATTATTATATATTGCATTTGAATTTCTAATTGCAGGGATCTAGACTCACAGCTTTCGAATTGGTACATGAGAAAATACCTGCCACCCTTATAGCAGACTCTGCTGCAGCTGCATTAATGAAAGACAGTAAAGTGAGTGCTGTTGTTGTTGGAGCAGATCGTGTGGCTGCAAATGGTATTGAGTTAGCAGAAAATACAATTCATTTACTTTTGTATCCTAGTTCTGCAAGTGTGTCTTACTGATTTCTGCAATGTAATTGTAGGAGACACAGCTAACAAGATTGGAACCTACAGCCTTGCCTTATGTGCAATGCATCATAACATTCCATTTTATGTTGCTGCACCACTTACCTCCTTTGATTCATCCCTTTCTTCTGGAAAAGAGATCATTATAGAGGAAAGATCTCCTAAGGAAATGTTGAACGCACGTGGAGGACTTGGGGAACAAGTTGCTGCATCTGGAATTTCAGTATGGAATCCAGCTTTTGATGTTACCCCTGCCAGCTTGATAAGTGGTATCATAACAGAAAAGGTATGAATCCTTTTGCAACTTTGATTGGAAATGATCACAACATTTGGTGGATTTTGTCTGATCATTTGCATCTCTGAGCAGGGTGTCATCACAAAGACGGGCACTGATGATTTTGACACAAAGGATTTCATAAATAGGGCTGTCGGCCAGTGTATTGCATAAGAGGCCAATGTAGTGAACAAGGTTTTGGTTGGTAATTTGAAGAGCTATCTGCCTGCATTGTATTCAGGCTTCTATGATTACAGACCCATCTGATTGTTATAATGGTTGTAATTTCAGTGCAAAAGCACATATTCTATACGGTCTTCTTGGTAATTGGTCGTCACAAGGCAATGAAGTAAATGTTTTGGTCATACCAAAACCTGAGAATATCTTGTTCTTGACTCCTTTTTAGGATTTGAGGCATGCCACCTCAAATCCTTACATCTATCTAATGACGAATTGAAGTGTGCTTTGCATTGTGCACTCTTATGCAGACAACTGGCCATAAAATAGAAAAAAAAATTCTACATGTTCAGGCAAAAGGTCATCCTGAGATTTTCACAAATTGATGAACCCTAGTCCTGTACATATTTACATTGATTGATCATCTAAATTGCTAGAGAAATATGTACATTGATTGATCATCTAAATTGCTGCCTGCTAGCCAGTAGCCACCCATATGTGGTTAGACTTAACCATATGAATATTGTCTTGGTTTGGGCAAGCTACACAAGTTGACCCCACGCAAGCATGGCATGCTCAAGGCCGGGCATGCAACTTGCAGGGTTATTCTTGGCTTGGCAGTTCATATGCGTGCCTCCACATAATATAATAACACGAATTTGTTATTAATTAATTGTATAATTCTCGTTAATTCTTACAAATAAACTCCATTATTATCAGGCTGACAAAATCTAAGAGGCAGTGCGGCACACACCCGTTCCATATCTGAAATAAAGCTCCAGGATTATCACCAACGATCATGTCATTCATCATCTTGGATGAGCGACTCATTTGATAATTTTTTTTTTTATGTGGATGTTCAGGGAGTTTGCATGCACTCGACACGAGTCTTAAAATTAATTATTATCTAAGTGTCTAGTAAAATAAAGAACACTCAAACTCATTACTATTAAAAAAAACAAATTCAAAACTTTTTAAAAGCTAGAGATATCCTTTTTGTACAAATTACAGTAAAAACAGATGAAACAAATTATAGTATTATCACATCAACTTAGACGTTAACTGAGATTCATTTTTAAGTGATTTTAAGAGTACATTCTCATTTCAATCCAGTGCATTCAAATAAATAATAAGCCTGTTTTCTTAAGTAATCCGAAGTCTGCTTCCCTATTTCGGCTTAATATATTCAGTGAAATGTGGATATCTACACAGTGAAATACCGACCCCAATTATACATGTAGCAATTTTATTTATATAGAAGCTAATTTCAGTAAACAAAATAATTAGGTATTTAAAACATAAATAATGTCTGAATAATAATAATTTAGGAATTGAATTGAAGATGAACAGTAAGGGTTAAGAATATTTATTCTTCACGCCACACGCCAAGCTACTGAGTTCACTTAAAATCTCTCTCCCATGCTCTTCTTACATGCCATGTACCAACTTTAGAATCTCAATCAAGAACTAATCTCAAACATTTTTTTTAGCAGTAAGTCTTCACCTTACAACTTCAGTTCTTGCATCAAATGATATTAGAGTTTGATTTACATCTCAATTTATTAACACACTAAACATCACATCATTAAACACTAAGTTTTACACCATTGAAGATGAATCTTGTAATAATTATTTCCATGATAATTCAACTCCATTTTTAAACCCTTTCACCAAACACCATCTAAAGTCAGGTGACTTTGAGGGGAGGGAGCATGTTGATATAAAATCGTATTTTTGTGACTCATTTTTCACTCTGAGTAAAGCTCCCCCGTAGAGAAGGATTTTAGAAGAAATTGATAGCAAAACAAACTTTCAATGATGATGGGGTTTTGTTTTTCTTTCATGATTTCGAGTTATCATGACTTCACTCAAATTTAATTTATTTTCTGTGATTGAACTGCGTAGACAAAGAAACTTTACTTATTTTTCGTTAACCGGTGAAGAAAATTAATCTCAAGTTTTTTTTATCATTTATTTAATATTTTTATTTGCAATCAATTTGTGAAAATTATTTCGAAAATTGAACTGTCGGACCAGCCCTGGGTTAAGAGGTTCGATAGGTTCCACAACGGATCATGAACTCAAATGATTGGTCTGCCTTTGAGAACAAGCGGGCCTATAAAAGTGGGACATCGAAGAGGATTTTTGGTAGTGGCCTCGCGATTGCAAGGTTTAACGCTTGTCTGCAAATTTTGTTGACTTTTTTGGTTTCGATTTGGCTGATCAGGAGCCAAGCAATTCCCAGTGTGCTAGGTTTAGACATCATCTGGATTCAAATTCAACTTTGAAGTGTCCCTCTTGAGGCTATTCTGTCTTCAGCTACACAGCACGGCAATCCTGCCCCTGAAGGCCTTCCATTCAATACAAACGAGAAATGATCTTCACTGGCATGAAGGGCGATTGGCACCTATGAATCCACTTGCAGCGAATAGGAGTCAACTTTTAACCAAACAGCGGTCACCTTGAACGGTAAAAATTGTGGAAAATATACAGAGCGTTGGAGGGATGAAGCCAGCAGGAAAGCTTCAACTCCTTACTTCTCAAATTGGTGTGTGTTTACTTCTATGAACTAATGCTGCTCTTAAAAAAAAAAAAAGTTAATCAGTAGCTAAGCTCTGAAGTAGGAACCTGAAAGAACTAAATGTGTAATTCTATATATACAGATTCCAAATTAGGAAGGAAAAAAAAATCATAAATCATAATACAACAGGACGCTATTCGGAAGTGAAAACATGTACAAAGAAAGAATGAGCTTCACAGAAAAAAATAGAAGCATACTTAACCTAGATCCGACCATGTAAAGCTGACTAGATCTGAAAATAATGTATCTATCCATCAAATAACGCCAATTGGATCCCCAATATCCAGACAAAAGTATCTATCCATCAAATGGGCAGTATATAAAGCCAATATACTGATATTTTGATGGCCACTGCTCAAAGTTGTCTTCCTGTAGAAACCAAATAAAATGGTCTTCAAACCTCCACGACAAGCTAGACTTCCAAGGTTAATTTTGCGGTTCTTTTGCAGCTACAAAACTAATCATTTACGTTTGACATAGGACCAGAAACTGAGCACAAGGATGTTCTGTCAACAACTTTGGGAGTTCAACGCTGGAAGGATCTATTACAGGAATTGCCATGTCTATATCCTCAGTAGAGAATGGAATGCTGCAACAAGAAAATGGTTTATAAGCTTAGAAAATAACAGACAACACGATACAAATTACCCATTTTGGGGCTGAAATGCATTCAGTGGTAAAATTAGCATGTTCCCATAAGCAATGAATACATTCAATCAATTTGTGCACCTAAAGCCTAAAATGACTAGTTACGGAAAGACAAATTTATGTTAAAAGGACTAATTTCTTTAAACTAAATGAAAACAGAGGGACAACAAATGAAATAAGTGTCAAAGGATAGGTTTATTAAAAAATCATTGATTGCGTCATAAGATTTTAATAAATTGCTAAAACTAGAGGAGAACCCAAGCTTTGATGAAGCACCAAGTATTGCAACAACAAATTTTCATAAAAATATGAACCTGGCTTATGCAAAAATTTGTCTAGAGATCACTTTGGTCAGGATAACTGCAATAATTGAGCAACCAAAACACATTCCCGCAAATCCAAAGACAAAAATTCAAAAGGTACACCAACACATACCCCCAATCCACTAACCCCCCTCTTAATATGTAAAGGCCGGATTTGATCCCAGGTCTCTAGCACAAATCCTAGAGATTTTACAAGCAGACCATCTAGTACCTTCATTCAGTCCAGTCAGCCATTTTTGTTACCAAGCAAGTTGAGAGACAATGCAGCATACCTGAGGTCATCATCCAACAAGAAAGAGTTTGAGGTCATATTCTGATTGTCCTTGTTCAACATCTCTCTCATTTGGGCAACCACCTGCAAATGAATTGAAGTTTAAAAACCACGAGACCATTATTTTCGACAAATTTATCCAAACAACAAAAGGTACCAAAACAGAAACTTGCCTCATTTGACACACTCTGAGTGCCATATTTATCATCCCAGTACATGGTACTTATACGATAGATTTGGCGAACGGTCAATGCCTGTCCAAGTGTCATGACACGCTAAGCCTTAAAATAACTTCATATCAATGAATGGACAAAGAAAATTGAAAAGAGCAGTGAGTGAGATCATACTGGACACAGATCTTGCATGATTTCTTGAAGAGACTTTTTTCTCTTCTGATGAATTACCTAAAAGAATTGCACTATCCATGAGAAAAAGAAACAGCTGACAGTCCACAAGTCAAGCGAGAAAAGGGTAGAAAAATTACCAGAAACCCAACAGCTTGTCTAATATAATTTAGCTCATGCCAAGATGTTCCTGCATACTGCATTTTGTACAGATTCAGACACACAAACTGTTGATTTTAACCTCTGTGGCAACTACTTGGCAGGTAAAGGACATTTTTACCTCCTCCGTTGCAACCACTATCCATTTCTCCAGTTCTGCTAGACCAGATTTCACATACTCCCCATTTGAAAACGAGCAACATTCACGTCGTAGTAGAAGGCTAAGAAAGAAATTTGTATTAAGCAACATAGGCAAAAACTAGTCATATGAAGCACAGAAGAATTTTTCAAATCATGATCACTCACCTGTTAAAAAGGGATATATTGACAAAAGAGAAAACCTGGGTGATGAGCTTACGGATGAAGAAAGATGGTACCTAAATGGATGGTTTTGAGTCGGTCAAAGAATATCTGTTAAGTAACTAAAATTCACAGTTACAGCCTGCTTGTTTACCAGCAAGCATCAAGAGATAGGGAATTTAGAGCACAAAGATAAGGAACAAAGCCAAATTGAAGCTTATTAGGTGAGACCAGTCCTCTCTGATGTTTGTTGGAGGTATTCAAGGCACTCAAAATAAACAAAGTAGACCGAAAAACGGTAGCAGAAACAAAAGAAAGAGAAGAACTCAAACAGATTCAGCACCTGGATAATGAACATCAGACAACAGATTTTCTGAAAGTTGAAGGATGCATGTGAATGTCAATCTATCCAAAGAAATTTGTAGCAGATGCATGTACAATACAAATGATAAATTATGCACGCTGTGGGAAAACTTTGCAATTGGCATGGACAAATGCATTCTGAATTCTGAAGGACTCAATGATGAGTGAATATTACAAGCACAAGGGCCTCCTATTTGAAAATCAATTAACAGGGAAGAATGAACATACATGATTCTCACGTAAACAGTCCATGAGAGAATCCAAAAATTTAATAATGCTCTCCCACTGGCTACTAGCTGCTTGCTGAGGAATGCCACCGGGTGATCTTGATGATTTCCCAGCATGCCGTGCAGATTTGGGTGCCTGACAAGCAGTCATCAAAATATAAATTTCTGATCAATTACATCGAAAATAGATTCAAGAAACAGCAAAAAAAAAAAAGCAGGCAGAACAGAAACAACATTTCCAAGCATGTAAAATGATAGATGTTACTATAATTTTTTGCTCAAAGAAAAAGGTTAGGAGAATAGCTCAAAAGATGAAAACATTTATGTCAACATTATGAAAAGTACAGCTGGAAAATATGCATAAAACCTATATACAGTTGAGAACACCCATCCATAGAGAAGGGAAGAATATTGTTTAATGGAAACAATTTGAAAAGGGAAAAAGATTATCCAAAAAGCATGAACTATGAATTATTTTGGGTGATAACTCCACACTAGAATAGTTAATGCTCCCAATTATCATGGTCAAAACTCTATCTGAAAAACCCATCATTCAGAACTAACATTCAGAGCACTTTGTTGGAACCAAGAATAAGTGATTATTCAAATAACCAGTTTGATAGGAATGCAACCTAGAATACAGATTTTTTGTATATGCAATGAGATCTACGTCCAAAATTACAATTAGGCACTCAAGACAGGGAAAGATAACTATAAAACTGATCATAGTGAGGCCATGCTGGATTTGCTAAAACTCGCCTGAATACATAAACCCAGCAGTGGTGATAATTCTTTCTTCAAGTTGTCTCTAATCAAGCCAAAAATCTTCTCTACACATGCAGTTAGTTGTTGTTTAAATAGTATAGCTGGATATCTTGCTTCCACATGTGACAGACCATCCTCATATCCCATGAATTTGAAAGGAGATTTAAGACCCTGGGAAGTATAGCAAACTCAAATCAGCTGGACTCAAGTCAAATTCATCAAAAATAAATTTAAAATAAACAAAATGACCAAAGTCAAACAAAGAATAAAATGTCACAGCTAGTAAATTCAGAAAATTGATGATGATTTGTGTCGTGGGAAATGCTAGAATGCTGCATTTCTACAATAACAAAAAATACTAATTTTTATGGAAATCTCCAACTCTTGCATATCCAGCCAATAAACTTTTCTTTTCGTTTTTTTGTAAGGCAGAGAAGAAACTAAATTGGGAAAATCCCTCTCCTGTAATTGAAGTTTTAGATTTTTGAGTGGCACAAAGCCAGCCATCTGTTTCTACGGTGTCCAGTTGTGTAGGACATGTGTATAGTGTTTGTTGTGTTCTTGTGGTGTACTGATTTGGAGGTTTTAGGGCATTTCCCTTAATGATATTCAGCAGGATTAGAATGCCTTTCATACATTCTCCTTTAATCTGCACAAGAGTACCATAAAAAAGCCTTGAAAGAATGTATTACATGTATGCATTCCGCAAACAACAAAAAATATTCAATTTTACACAAACTCACATGAATGACCCTCCCTGATAATCCAGAAGATGTAGAAGATGGAACAGCTGCAGTCAAAAAGCCATTTGACCTTAAGTTCCTCTGGAGAAGGCAAAGTAGTGCTGAGGCATTTGACAGCCAATATGGTAACGTAATGTTCTCATCCCCAACCTGAAAAAATTGTGACAGGATAACTTAATAGATGTATATATTGTATCCTAGAAAAAACAATTCACGGCCAGACTCTCAGGGAAGAAAAATATGTATGATACACTAAAAGTTTGATTTTGGAGTGCCCCAGAGCGTTTTGTCCAACAAAGTTTTCAAGTTAAAACATTAATAAAAATTGTACAGAGATGTTTTTTAGAGTGGGTGGTTAAAAAAGGAAAAGAAAGCTGGGTTTCGAAACTGAAATTTACATGTTTTTACAAATGAGTAACTAGAAAGTTCTGAATATTTCCTTACAATGTTGAGATATCAGAGAGTAACAAAATAATTACAGAGAAGAGAGAGTAAAGTAAAATGGAGGGAAAAGAAGAAGAACCAAGGCTCGTTACCCAGACGCATTATCAGGTTGAGTAACATCACTTGATGCGAAAAGAACAATTTGTTTTACAAAAAAAAAAAAGTTTTCAGGACAGTTGTTTGAAGACTGAAGCATGTAACTAACCTTCAGAACTTCATTTATTCCTTCAATAATGTAGTCAAAAATGGCTGTGCGCTCAGATTCAAAGGCATGCCAGTGAAGAAGACATCTGTATATGATACAAGCTGCTAGTGGTTTGCCATCAATAAAACCCAAATCTTCTTTGATGCATTTTGAGAGGAATTCATAGTTCTCCTGTATGTCAAAGAAAATTCACTTCTTAGGTGATATCATTTCGAGAGGAATTCATAGTTCTCCTGTATGTCAATGAAAATTCACTTCTTAGAACTGAAGGCTTCACAAACAAGGAAAGAAACCTGGTGACGTTCAGCTGTAAACTTCGATCGACGTGATTCTGACAAACCATGCATGGAAGGCACAATAAGTTTTGATGGTGTAGGAGATTCCTGGAGAGAAAACAATGTCCTTGAAAAACATACTATGGTTCACAACTACATTAACTCTAAATATTTTAAAAAAAATATCTTACAAATGCAGACTTCCGCTCAGAGTGGGCAAGAGCTAGCGCACTAGAGTATTTCTGTTTCGTTAACAGAACAACAGAATCAGTGAACACTTTGTTATCCATGAAATTTTTGTTTTGTCAACAAACAAATAGCATTACAGCAGAAAATTCTCCCTATATCTATGGAAAAGGAGAATACATATCTAGTACCGCGACCTAAAACTAAAGTCTTTAATAAGAAACCACGCAACACAAGCATGCATCCAATGTTCAGGTATATATGGGAGAATGAATTTTTTTTACGGGAGACAAGGATGGAATTGTGTTTGCAATAACTTACTTCAGAAAATGCCCTCACAAAACCAGGGCGATTGCTCTTTGAGGATGGGGTCAAAGCTTTTTGTCGAAGGACGTGATTCTCATCTTCCAAATGAGAAAGCTTCTCCTCAAGACTGTAATATGGCAAAAATCATGCACAAAGATACCAGGATATAAGAGTTCATTACAAGAACAGCTTTATAACCCCCCCCCCCCCCCCCCCCCCCCTGAAAAAAGTGAAAAACCACTGCAACAATAATCCACAGTAAGGTTCAGATGGATTACATTTATGCAGGTGGAAACCTCAAAGAGGCAAAATAACCAATTTATGAAACAACCATCTGTTTCCTCAAAGCATAAATATGCAAAAAATTATAGACACTCTCAATTCAAACTGTTCTGAAAATCAAGTCTTTGATGCAAATACCAATCAACATTCTCAAATTTGCGCCTTTGACACCAGCAACAACCTCCAATAAATTCAGAAGAATAAGCAATGCATGAGAAGATTAATCAAGTTGATGTTTCTGTTTACAAAATTAAAGGGTGGCTGATATTGTTATTTTCAACTGATGAATACCTTCGAACAGTTTGTTGAAACTGAGAACATTTCTCTTCAATTTCCTGCAACTTCACAGTGGTATCGTTACCATTCTTTTGAGCTTCAATAAGCTCAAGCTCAATAGCAGAGTTTTTCTTTTCCAAGGCATCCAAAGAACTCTGTAAATGCAACAAATGTTTTCATTAGAAAGCATTCCACAGTAAAGCAGATGGGACCATGGGAAACCAAAAGGTGAAAAAATGAGAAGGAGATGGTGCTCCCCTATCAAAATTTATTCAAAGTGAAACAAGCAAACAATTCATCATATCAAACACTCCTAAGAATATCATAGCCATTAAAATTGTATTAATATGCATAAAGTTTCCATCATGAATCCTAAAAACATTATAATCATAGCCATTAGAATTGAACTCAATATGCATGAAGTTTCCTTCATGAATCCTAAAATCATATTAGCCATTAAGCTTTACCCACATGCATTCAATTTAGGTTAGGCAAACAAAGAAAATGTAAAATATATTCAAACAGATTACACCTTGATCAAAATCTTGTTAATAAAAATGAGCTTGGTTATTTACTAGTGGACACTACTATGATGTAAATATCACCAATACCGATTTATACTTCTGCCAAGCAAGTTGCTTCTTTGACAAAAATTAGCTATTGTAACTCATTTACACGATATTTTGATGGTATTTTCATCCAAAATTTCTAACCCATGATGTTGAAAACATGTGTAGACTTCCAATTAGTCCCAGAAAAGCTTTCTAAACATTTCTAAGAAAAAGAGGATGCCTAATTTTAAGACAACTGAATGTTTTATAATAAAAGGTTATTCTTATAATGTGTGGAACCAAAATAAAAGAGCAATGGGAACCCAACAAGCATGGCCAATCAAAGCCACAATTAATAAACAAATAAATTTGCATATATGCAAAACCTTGCCAATCACCTTTAGTAAAGCATTTTCTTTTCTCAGTTCAGCCATCACTACGAGTTCTCTTTCCAAAGCTGATTTTTCATTCACTGTCAATTCTAATTGTTTTAGCAATACTGCATTTTTGTTGCATTCATTGATAGTAGCAAACTTAGCTGCATCTAACTCAAGGCTCATAGATGACACAGTATTTCGAAGCTTGGAAATTTCAACTGATTTAGCCTCGTCATTTGATACCTGTGTTCCAGATACAGGATATTCAACACAAACACAAAGTTATAAGAAGTTCAGTAAATGAGCATTGCAAGATTTAGTTGAAACAATCATAGTAACTAGCCAATCAAATCTGCTGAAAAATAAATTGTGCCTTATTTAGAAACAAGTGAAAGCTTGAATCAGTAATTAACTCAGCCCTTTCTTTATAGAAAACTTTCATATTCGTTAATTTGGAGTCAAGATACAAAGACAGGAGACAGTGAAATAAGGAATAAACTGTATTTTTTTTCTTTTGAAGAATGAAAAGGACATAAAACTTATGTCTACATATAAGTTTAGCGATGCATAACTATTCAAATGCATTCAAAAGAGCACCAAAAGAACATCACAAGAAAAAGCAATACCCGCAATCTTTTTTCTAGATGCAACCGCCATGTGAGATCTTCTAACTGCTTCTCAAGTTTAGTCTTAGCTAAACGCAACGCACCCGCTTCATTAGCCTCCTGCATGGTAATAAACAAAGAGACAGTAAATAAATGAGGAAAAGCTAAACTCAAATAGAAATGCAAATAATAATGATTTCCCACTTGTCTAAGCCTTCGGAGCTCCCTTTTTGCCAGCTTTTGCCTCCAACGACACTGTATTGCTATGATAGAAGCCTGGCGATGTCGCAAAGCTGAGCGGAACTTGTAAATCTTCCAACGAGCCTAAGCAATTTATATTATAAAATAAAAACAGGAAATCAAATGAGTGTAGCCATGTGGAAAACAACCCCCAAAGGCATTGGCCATGACAGTGAGAATGACTTCAGATAACTAATTCAAGGTCCCAAGAAAAATCACACAAAGCCCTGTAACACTCTCAGGAGACAATACCCCAACTTTTCCATAACATTTTAGCTATAGCCATAGATAGCTATCAAAAAAACAAAAATTCAAGTAGCAATCAGAAACTAATTTAACACTTAACTGGCAAATGAAATACAATATTGCAACAAAACTGAGCATAGGGACATCTGATATATCCATCACTCAAAACAAGTGGTGAGGTGAATTTAGGCATTTTATGCATTACACAAACATCCTTGCAAAGTTTTGTAACTAAAATAAATTCA
Source organism: Populus simonii (assembly GCA_007827005.2). Lineage (NCBI taxonomy): Eukaryota > Viridiplantae > Streptophyta > Magnoliopsida > Malpighiales > Salicaceae > Populus > Populus simonii. The sequence goes on from CM017469.2 coordinate 23,393,839, forward strand.
CTTTAATTCCCACTGATATGACTAATGATCTGGCCTTATTATTTAGTACACAAATATGCAAAACATCACCATCAAAATATTAGAAAAAGGCAAACACAATTCTACACTTGGCTAATTTACCTGAATTAGGGTGGCAGCTCCCTGCTTCTTTTCTTGCAGAAATCTTTTGCGAGTCAGGAAACCGTGTATGTTTGACTGCATGAAAATAGCAGCTGAGAGCAGTTTCAAATAAGCACGCCTTAATAGCCACTTGCGGACATACTTCTGTATGGAAACAGCAGCTGCTCTCTCTCGTTTTGCAGCAAACATTTTTCGAGCAAGGCATCCTACAAATACATCTTATATAGCAACCCCAGAGAGCTAAACCAAAATAAAATAGAAATAGAGATGCAGGGAAATGTCCATCTGATAAAATGTGGTTTAATTAAAGATAAACCATTAACAAACACATAAAGGTAAGGGCAACGCCAGTGATTGGAAAGTTAGTAGAGCTGCAAAAAAAAGTTTTGGAGCTAGATATATATAGATGCAGTAGGCAATTGGTATAGAAAATTAGTTGATAGAAATAGCAAGGCTGCTGGAATGACAAGACAAAGCATGGTCGTGGCACTAGTTGTAACTATGGGCTTTATCCTAGACACAACCCTCATATAAAATCAAACAGATAAGACCCTGTAAACATTTATGAAACTGAAACCAGCCTTTTAAGGCTACACTAATTGATAAAACATAACATTTTCAAAGTCACACAAATAATGAAGAGCTATGTTGGGAAGACTGAAGAAGGGAATGCTATTTTGTAAGAGAAAGAATCACATTACAAATAAGACTAGGTCAAATGCAGCAAGTAAAAGCAAACCTCTGCAATATGATTGAATTGCAAACGCAGCAGCACGTGTTGAGAAAAAATCTCGGCGTGCAATAAATGTGTGCAATTGACGCTGAATACGCTTTGCAGCACCATCCAGAACCTCAGCCCGTCGCAGGTCTAAAATGCCAATCTGACCAGCCCTGAGAAACACTTTGGTCCTACCTAGCTGCAAACAAAAATAAATTTAAAAACAGAGAACTTGAAACAATAACAAAAATAAGCAAAACGTTAATGATATTACAGAGCTTGATACCCAATCCTTAAACAGCAGTACCTGAAAATTGTCGAGCTTTAACTTGTGCAGAATTTTCTCTGTCCAAGTTTTTTCATCATAACTGCAACTGAGTAAAAGTAGAACTTCTTGGTACAATATAAATGCAAAAGGAAAAAAATTCTCAGCAAACAAACTGTTAAGAAAAGATGGTAGAGAAAACAGTGCAAAAACAGATCACATTTTCTCAAGATCACTTGTGAGACACAAACAAGCATTCATGCATGCACGCACACAACTGATCATCCTAAAAATTTATGTCTCTAACCATTACCTATTGCCCTTTTTGTGAAGGAAACATGAAAAAATTAAAACATAATAACAAATAACTACACCACTCATTCATAGTAACAAAAAAACTACATCCTTCAGAATCATTGGTAAAGATTTTCCAAGAAAAAGCAGTGGTATTAAGAACAACACCTTCCATCAAATTCAGGAGCTAATAGTCCAAACCGATCCACAAACTCTGTGTAGCTTCTTCGAGTGGGATAACCTGCGAGACTTATCCGAACAGCTTCCAGCACACCCTGTCCCAAATTTTAATAATAATTATATCAACCTAATTTGCTAACATTTATATTTAAAAGAAGCAGTACACCTCTTTCAGCATGCAGTGTGGGATAAAAATCTAGAATAAATGGATATGTGCAAGAACAAAATGCATAGCTCAAGCCAGTCTAACAATGAATTGCACACAGTAAATGAAAGAAAATTAAAGAAACATCTGCTTGTCTACATGAACAATAAGCAACCATGACATGAATTTTGTCATCACCATCAATTCAGGACAAGACCAGGTCATAGTAGCATCATGTGCTCATAGCATTCTGGTATCCTGTAACACTGTATGCTGGTGAAGCATTTTTTTACAATATTCACTGTTTACTATTCATGTGATGCAAGTCACCACACAAACAGCGGTCTAAACTCAATGGCAGTTACTTCAGTAAGACGGTCAGGTTTTTATGGCTATGCAATGTTTTTGACATGTTGCATTAGAGACAATTTGATCACTCTATGAGAAACAAATGATAAATCATAGACAAAATAAACTATCATGGACACTTTTGAGTGATATAGACTGCATTACATTTAAACTAAGAAATATGACCACTCTTCTTTGAGCTCGGCCACATAACCCACTCTACCAGAATATTCCTACTTAGATTGGCCATACATACATCTTATGCCCTAGGACCACACTTGAGTTGACTTGGACATACTCATTATACATCCTCATAAGTACCATGTCATAAACATCACTCCTATGGACAATTTTGTGCAGGCTAGGGCCTCTAGGCAAGGACATTTTACACTCTCATGGCCTCTCTTATGTTTACTAGTATCTTATACTTCAACAAGCATTCTAACATGGATTATCACCGCTCATCAATGATTACTCCATACATCTTAGTTTCTTACACTTCACGAACTATTTTCTAAAGCCTAGATCAAAAACCATAAACTCCCATATCCAACTAGCTGGTAAACTATTTTATCAAATTGCTTGAACTAATCAATACATCTACAATCACATAGTCATTTTTGCTTGAATTAGGTTATACATTGGCCACTCTCATGTAATCTAGAACACGCATCTTACAACCCCGGCCATCCTTGTCTCACTTAGGGCCATTCTTCACTGGATTTAATCATACATCCTATAGTCCTTTAACAAGTGTCATTTGCACCAAACTATACTCATCATCTTCCCCATAGCTTTTCTTGTGTGGACTAAGTAATAGATCTAACACTCATATGCCCAGACTTGCATGAGTTGAATTGGACTTCTTATACTTCCCAAAGCCATTCCTTGTAAACTGGATCTCACGCCTTACGCTCACAGTACCACTTTGTGAGTACAAGGTGCACATTGTATATAAGTCAACTTTTGGGCAACTGAACATGTAATTCTTTTGTAGGTAAAAGCATATGCACATCTTTGTGAGGGAGGTTTTTGCAGATAAACTTCCATAAATTTTAAAATTTTGATTTATACTCTCCACCAGACAATTAGTATTTGAACCTTCCATCTGGATTTCTAATTTTACAATTACAATCCTAGGAAGTGATTTTGAGCAAGTTTTTGTCTCATACTGGTTGGGATCAACAATAAGAATCTTTTTCTAAATTATGTTGTATTATCATTAGGATTCATATTGTTAGGAAAAAAAGAATACAATGGTCTTTTACTATCACAACCTCCATTATGTTTTATGTTATTGTTGGCACAAAAAAAGTGTACCTTTCCATTACCAATATAATTTTCTTTTTATAAAAAAAATATGGAGAAAGTGTAAAATCTGGTATTGTTGTTCATGAGTGTGTGTTTGTCTAGAAATAGAGAGTACAATATTCTTTTTGACATGTTATCATTTGTTATTGGATGAAAAATAGGTTAATTTTGACAAAAGGATCTAAAATACAATCAGCTTCTGCGATGGAGGGGTGTAAATCAAACTTTTAATACATGGAAGGATCTCTTACAAGCATTTCATAGTTGGTGGGTCTTCATTATACCTTTGTTCTATCATCAACCAATGCTAATAAATATTCCAGTATTTTTGTAGAAAATATTCAAGTTTAATTCCTTCATTGCTCTCACGAGAATTCAACAAGAAAAAATGAACATATCTGCTGAAAATTCCGAGATCATGACAACTCGACAATATTTAGCAGGTACACTTGCGAGCAGTCACTTTATCAGCCACAAATGAGGGAAGAAAAGAACAAACTAGAAAATTCTAACAATGAGTGCAGTTAAAATCTAAGGAACACAAGCCATCCATTTAAACAAAGAACAAATAAAAAAAATAAGACTCTTATCTCATAAGAATCATGGATAATGATCATATACAATTGCAGAAACTCAAGTGAGCATAAGAAATGATGTTAAACAAGCAACATAAACACAATTACGATCTACTAACCCCACAGCGAAGTTGATGTAAGATGCTCAAATTCTCAAATTTCTGAGGTCGGTTCGTAGAGTTCGGCTTCACACAACGTATATAATGAGGCTCTGTTGAATTAAGGGTCTCCATAAGAGCCTGAAGTTGTTGCTGCAAACCAAAAAATAAAATTATTTACAGCATCAACATTAACAAGTTATAAACAGCAAATCAAGCATTAATGTGCAAACTGAAACCTAATGGAAAAAACAAGAAAAACAGCAGTGAAAAAAAATATTCCCACTCCAAAACTATTAAGAAGAGAAATAGAGGAATGAATCCAAAACAATCGAAGAACAAAAAAGGGGAAGTGATAAGCTTCTTCCTCAGATTACATTGCTCTCTCTCCCTCCCTCCTTTTGGTGGTTTAGCCATCCACTCAACACAATTTTAACTGCTTAGCATGCATAACGAATCCATATCAACAAAAAATGTTGATACTATAGCATAATCTGGAAAAAATATTCACCATAGAAAGGGACCATGCCTTGTTCTATAAAACCATACATGAAGCCTTATGGTTCACTCAACCCAAGGGTTATATCCATAAAAATATCATCATGGCTATTATCATTAATTTGCTTAAAGCATCTTAATATAAAGTCAACAGTCGAAGCGGTATGGGAGTTGTTTCTTCTTTCACCGCTCCTTGTTATTGTCTATTCTGCAAACAACTAACCAAACTGCATAATACTACAATGATAATTGAAGAAAGGTAAAAGTTTTCTACCTTAAATCTTGAGGCCACAGATGAAAACTTGTAAGACGATCTTGAAGATTCCTCAGGAGGCGAAGGGAAAAGACCAGCAACAAAGTGACATTTCGAAGACAACATGAGATTGCAATGTTCTACAACAACATAATCACGATTTTTATCTAAAAAGGTGTCTGTTTGATAAGTAACCTGCAGAAAAATAAACAGTTCTTTGTAAAAGTTTTCACTTTGCAAGTTCTATTTAAAGTAATATAGTCACGAATAACATGCCTTGCCAGCATAATGTGAAACGGTAAAATCCGTTTCTGAAAATTTTGCCTTTTCCAGCCTTGGGTGGGCCCGGAAATTCTGAAATAGCTTGGTTGAAAAAGTTTCGTGTGTTGATTTTGGGAACATGCTGCAAAAAAATGAAATCACACTTAAGCAATTTCATATAGAAAACGCACCAATTTATAGGGAAGAACTCAAACAGTACCAAGCTTCATCCAAAAGACCAATTATTCCAATAGGTTTCTGCAAACAAGTACACGATAACATAAGTCTAAGACTAACAGAAATCAATAGGTGGCATATCTAGAAACAGAAAAGAAAAGAAAAGAAAAGAAAACTTGAACTACAGACATGAAACATATTCCCCAGCAAACATTCAATTTCCTTTAATTTTTTCAGCACAAGAAAGAGAGAGATAGAGAAATAGAGGGGGTAGATCCCTACAAGGATATGCTCGGATATTACAAGTCAAACAATATAAATTTAAATGCCAATATTGTCCCTTTTGTGTACATATAAGCTCATCTAAATTCATCAAAAAACATAATTACATGCTAAAATTTATTGCAGTACATAATATCTGTTCCTGAAAGAAGTCCTTTCCCACAATCCTAATATCTCTGGGAGATGCCATAGTGATTATCTAGCTAAATCACAAAAAAGGTAGAACATCAAACACTCACTACTAAGCCATTCTTTGTCTTTGTAGCATCTTCAATCGCAAGCATTGCATCATGTATCATTAAATGCATCATATAAAAGAGAAACATGGACTAAATTTGTTTGTCGATCCAAAGTATTATTATCAGTAAGAAGGAGAATGAGAAATCAGCAGAAAACTGCATACAAATTCGGGAAATAACAGATTAGCCTAACTAAACAATATTTTCAGAGGGGAAACAGATGAAAAACCTTTTCAATTAAATCCAGAACATCCTGATTGTCAATAAATTCAATGTAGCTCCAATTAATTTCTTCTTTTCTATATTCCTCCTGCTCCATCTTGAACACATGCTGAAACAGAGGGAAGAAGGAAATGAGACAGCATAAATTTAGTGAATGTCATCACATCACAAAAGACAACATTGCACACCTCATTGAAATGTTGCTGAAGTTTTTCATTTGCAAAGTTAATGCAAAACTGCTCAAAACTGCAGAACAGAAAACATTAATCACTCAGTAGACATAAGTTAAAAACAAAAGCATTGCTGCTGAAAACAACATATGACAATAGTAAAGTCAAATTAGTGCAGAGGAAAAAATGACATGACTCAAGGCCAATAATATTGCAATGGAGATGCAAAATGCAAAAGGGCATTAGAAAGAATGTTAAAACAACATTAGAAAAATCTTTTGAAGTGACAACCTGATAGGGTAACTGCCAGTAAAGGTGACACACAATACAAAGTTAATCACTTACAATAGAGACACACAGCATTCCACAACACATTCTTTAGAACAGTTGACTGCGTGTGAAAATCATGAACATAAATAACTTCCAAACACCAAACAAGTTCAAGGCAACATGAGAAGCTCAATAAATAATTTTCCTATAAGATTACACCTTAAGATATAGCAATGGACTGAAAGACACAATTGAAACAGGATAATGCATTTATGAGATATTACCTATTATATTTGAAGCATTCAAAGCCATAAATGTCCAATACTCCAACTTGTATCAGGGAAGTTGGATCCTGCCCGACAGACCTATTAATCTTCTCAACAAGCCTAAAGAAACATCAAAACCAAACAAGTTTAAATTATGACAACTATGGAAAAAATATAAAGAAATTATTCTCTGCACAGTGACAATAGGCATACCAATCAAACAGCCTAGCATAAACAGTCTTTGCCAGGGCATCTCGACTAGCAACAGCAGCATTACAGTCAAGAGCTTTTATAATATTTCCTTCACGGGTTTGAATTGTACGAGTACACAATGTTGCAAACAAGAGGTTTGCATCACACCTGATTAAAAAAAAGTAATTTAGTAGCTTAAATTAAAAGCCAATGAGCAATTAAAAATCATTACAGGCAGGAATGTCCACTGCCAAACTCAGTACGGACAACTTGTACTCATCCCCCCTTGATTATTCTAAAGTTGATAGTTTTTCCAACATTTTAAATCCCGTTAAAGCAAAGCTCCACAGAATAAATGTGTTATAGATTAATGAAACAAAATTCATAAGAGGAATAGTTCCAATATTTTCTGACTATGTTCCATTTTTAAAAGTTCAGTTTTTTCCTCTCTATCGCTATAGTGAAAACAATTTTATCTAGCACTTTCACGTCCAAATACACAAAAACACAATATGAGAAATTTAGCTTGCTCACTTCCAAACTTGAACAAAAATAAGAGAACTGATTCAATGCTGATGGAATGTCAAAGATTGTTCAAACAAAAAAAAAATTCCCGAGCAATTAATGCAATCACCTACATAAAAAGATCAGCCGCCATTTGCATGTGAAAGCTAGATTTTTCATCCTTTACAGTGGAAGAATCATGTTCCTTGCCAGGAGAAAATTCAATATTCCCAAGATGCAAAATTGCAGCCAAGATGCGAAATATAGCTTCCTAATAATAACATGGCAAACGCAAAATGAGTATGACAGCATCCCAACAAGATAATCCAAGAAAAAGCAAGAAACACACATCAAGAACTAAGTCATTCTATGGTGCTTAAACCTGATCTTCATTGCTTATACCAACAATATCCATTGCCCTCCTTGTCTTTATGTATTCTTCTGCGTTGCTCACCCCATCTAATTCATATGTCTTACTTTGATTTAAGTAATGGAAGTGATGCGGGTTATCCAGTTTGTACTTCTCTGCATCCTAGACATATCAGTAAGCTTTAAAATTCTATTAGAAAATAAAAACACCATCACAGACAAAACGCCATATTGCAAACACAACTCACAAAGACTCAGCCAGTAAGAACATCACCACACAACACTAAACAGAAAATACAGGATAGGAAAGGAAGAGAGCGTACCCTCTCAGATGCACACAATTGATAAAAACAGTGATAATTCCTTTCGCGATCTGTTATTTGAACTACACGAGATCGTTCCAGAAGGTAAGTTCTAATCGCAGCACCGGATATCCTGCCAGTTGCATCAAACTGGATCTCGACGAACTTGCCAAAGCGACTGTCGAGACAAAGAGTGAGATTTTAAGAAAGCTGGAAATATATTCAATGGACAATTGGGATTGCCAGGTTAACAAGTTGTATAAGAATAGATATAAGATATGGTAATCAAAAATCCAATCATATAAAACCAATAGTGGAAATTAATCAAATTTCTTCCTGAATAAGACTTTATTTGATGCACACTATCTCCAATCCTTCAATATTTTTTTCCCTTCATGGTTGTATTCAGCTAAGATTCAGATATTTTCATTATCCTAAAGCTTTCTCCCCATGTCTGCATTTCACATGCTGTGTTTTCTTTTCTTTTTTCAAAATTTTGTTTACAAGCTCATTCATTAAAAATGGTACCACGGGTGATGAGAAAAAATACAATACATCACCATGTTCTGCCAAGTTGATGTTGTTCAGTTGAAGTATCATGTACAGAATATTTATTTATTGGAGTATGGAAGAAAAGGAACAGCTGGCAGCAGATACAGGTTAGCAATTAGAGCTACAGATTGGTAAAAGCAGAGTATATTTGGAAAACAAACTCCATCTCACCTTGAGTTGTCATTTCTAACAGTCCTTGCATTACCAAATGCCTCCAAGAGTGGATTTGACTAAATTATGAAAAGGATGAATCAGCCTCGACAAAAGACAGAGATGAAAAAAAATTGCCAAGACAGATTTCACCAATCACCTTATAGCAAGTTAAAGACAAGTCAACGACCGGTTAATGTTTCTCCAGCAAAAGGGGAAAAAATTAACAGAGGATAGATGAATATGGGGTACATACATATATAGACTGAGAAACATAACCAAAAAGTAAATTTATAATTTTACAGTGAGTATATGCACTCTCTTCTTTAAAGATAGGGGCTAGCAGCAAATGGGACAAAGAATAGAGGAAAGGATGTGTAAGTCTTACTTCAAGGACTTGCTGCTCAACTGTTCTGTCGTCACCAGCAGCTCGGCCACCAACAAAAGTGAGATATTGCATAATCAATTTTGTTGTCTCAGTTTTCCCAGCCCCACTTTCTCCACTGACCAGTATAGATTGGCTTCGACCTTCACTCATCATAGCTCTGGAGTTTAAACCCAACAGAAGCCACTAAATACCTTTATATGATAGTGATTTATATCTCAAATCAGCTCTCAATTTTCAAGAAAACATCCTAAATACAACATACCTGTATGATGCATCTGCCACAGCAAAAACATGGGGACTTAGCTCACCAAATGGAGCTCCCTTATATTGCTCCATCATATGCACATTGTACAAATGAGGAAGCTTGGTGAATGGATTAACCGCTATTAAAATGCTTCCCGTGTACGTCTATCAAAGACAAAATGCAGAATATGTCACATAAATATCATCACAAAACAAATGATAACTTAGATTACAGTGTTTCGGTATTAAATCATAGACTGATTAAATGACGCCCACCTAAGAAAAGACGTTATTCATCAATATGTTCCACAACATAAAAGCATAGTTAAATGGGCCAAAAAAAATCACCTAAATGCATGTTGAGCATCACGTTATCCATTTACATACCATGATCTCAATACCAAAAGGACAGCGCGGCATGCCTAACGAGAAATTAATTCAAGAATTGAACAAATTTATTTTGTTGATTTGATTAACCAAAAAACACAAAGCACTCAAATTGATCATTAGTTAGCAGCACCTTAACAAAGAGCTGCTCACATCAAAAACGCTTGACCCGACATGTCAAGTGCCAGCTCATAATTGGACACCTAATTTAACAAATTTTAAATACACTTGACAAAAAAAGTACCCTCTATACCACATTAACTTAAAATACCTAAAATTCAAACAATCACAAAACCACAACTAACAACAAAGCTTACTCAAAAAAACACCATGATTAATCTTACAAATTACCATATTTGACGAAAGACATTCATTAAACACGCAAAAAAAGACACTTGTTAACAAAAAACAAAAAAAACAAAAGGCACGGATTGTGAAGTCCATACATAAATATCATTAAGAGCATATCTTCTTTGAAGATTATAAAGCACTCCAGGCTCATTCAAGTAAGTCAATTTAGTCATATCATCAACACCTCCATGCTCCTCCTCTTCATCTGCATCTCTCGGACACAATTTCTCAGGCACAGTCAAAACCTACACCACCAAAAACAAAAAGTTGAAAAACAAGACAAAATCCACTCAATAAACCACCAAAAGCACCATAAAAACACCAAGATTTCACCTGTTTTCCAGTAACAGTAAGGATTTGCACTTTTTTGGCCAAGAAATCCGTTACTTCAGCAGCAACCCATGCCAAATTCTTGTCTTCGGCCCATACTTTTGAGCCTTTCCGCAGATTCATCTTGGGCTCCTGTGAGATCACCAATCAGTGAAATTCAAAAAGCCTAGGTGAAAATTTTGAAATTATATTTTGAAAGAGAAACCCTAGAAGAAGAGAGAGAAGACTTACTGGCATTTCTTTTGGGTGAAGTTTTGGGTTCCCGCCCTAACAGGTGCTCTACAGTTAAAGTCCAAAAATAAATAAAAGGAGGAGAGGAAATTTCTTATTAAATATTTATTTAAAAGAGTATTTTGAGATGACACGTCAAACACTGCTGTTTTGGACATGTGGGTATCTTGCTTCCTGCCCTGATGTTAACGCTTGTAGCGGAGAAAAGAAAGCCATTTGACTGGCTGCTGCGATATGTTCTGGCCTTGGGTTGGGCCTTGGAGTGTGAGTGAGGTTTTGCTTTCTTGGACGGGTGAAATGAAAATCCGTGGGGGTACGAAATGTTGTCGTATTTGTCGTGCAGAAAATTACAGACAATTTTTAGTGATTTTCAGAGCTACTATAGAATAGTAAGGGTTAATTTTTTAAAGTATTTTTATTAAAATATATATTAAAATAATTTTAAAAAATATATATTTAATATTAACACATTAAAGTGATCTGAAAATATTAAAAAAATTATTTAAAATAAAAAATTATTTTTTTTCAAAAATATTTTTAAAATATAAAAACAAACAGTAGCTTATAGAAATTAAAGTGGGCTTATGCTACTATAAATTAAATAGGGATTGAAGTGTGCTGTATTTTTAACATTTCAAGTTCTATGTTAAACGGCATAAGATGTATGAGCTAAAAGTCTTGGAGTTTTTTAAAAAATAAAAAGATAGGTACTCCACTTTATGTCAGAAATATTATGATTGAGTCTCATTTCACAAGTTAATTGTTATGCTCCTCTGATAATATGTAGGCTGTTTGGGAATATATTAATGATTGTTTATCGAAGTTTTTTTATTTAAAAATATATTAAAATAATAATTTTTTTATTTTAAAAAAATTATTTTTTATATCAGTACTTTAAAATGATTTGAAAATACTAAAATATTATTCTAAAAGAAAGATAATTTTTTTTTTTTCAAAAATACTTTTAAAACACAAAACAAATAAACCTTAAATTTTATCTCTGCTATTTATTATATTAATATTTTAAAATTTTTAACATGAAATATCGATTAAGTCAACAACATATCGCATAAGAAGTGTGATGCTTTTTTGAAAAATTCAAAAAACATTGATGGGAAAATTTTAAAATATATATTAAAAAAATCTGAAAAAATAATTTTTTTGCAAATTATTTATTTATTTATCACTATAAATTATTTTCAAGATTCTCTATTTACTTTGGTTTTTTTAATTTTTTCTAAGAATAGAAAATAAAATATTAAAAATATTAATTTATGCTTATTTTTTTATTTTTCTTTGTAAGTTTTTATTTTATTTTCAAAATCCAAACAAAAACATTAATAAATAAGATTTATGAAAAAATTATAAAATCTTGAATAAGTAAAATCAAAACTGTGATGAAAAAGTAAATTAGAGAATCGCAGCTATAAAAAATACACAAATTAAATAGATGATGGAAGAAAATAAAGATTTTTTTCAAAATAAAGTAAAAAATTAAAGCACTTGTTATGGTAAAGTTAAAAAAAATAAACAGTTAGCTAACAAAATAAAAATAATGACAGGCCCATCCTAAATCAATAATAAATATTTTATTATTCTGTTTTTTTAATAAAAATTTAGAAGTTAATAAAAAATAATTTTAATGTACTAAATTGTTATTGGTCGCGCTTCCACCGTTACAAGTCATCAGTTTTACCGTTCTTTCAGGGCAGGGAACTCAAAGGGTGCATAATGCACGGCAAAGGGATTTCACATCAGTAACAGAGGGACCCAATTAATCAAAACTCAATAATGAAGAGACGTTGGATATAAATCAGAGCCTATAAATTTTCATATGGTATCTCGTGTACAAATCACCTAGTCTAGTCTACTGTTCTTTTCATTGGCTAGGAAAATGATCTCCAATGGCTATGCAACTTCTCGTCGTTTCTTGTTAGGAAAATTATTATCAACATTAAAAAATTTATTATTATTGAAGAAAAACCATAATTTTTTTAAAAGATTAAAAAATATAATAATTTAGACAAACAAGTGAAATATTATTATTTATATTATTGTTAGGTCTAGCATTACAACTAGACTCAGCGTTTTTGAAATCTTAGATTTTTTTTATATTTTTTATAAAAATAAAAAGTTGACCGTGACGGAATGAGCCACTCACTAATCTTAATTAAATAAGGAAAATAAGATTTAAATAAAGTATATATATATAAAAGACTAAAGAAGAAGGAAGACAAATCGATTTATAGTGTTTCTATCCTCATCGGTGTGCCTTCACACCCAGAGTTTTCCTTCGCAACTCTCTTTCCAGTAAGTTTCAGATATCAGAACACTAACTTTTATGGTTATTCATCTGGCTTGAATATTCTCATAATAAAGGAAAGCATAGAAGTGAAGGGATGGGAATTATGAAATTACTCTGCACCTTCTCAATAATTGTATTAATCTGTATTATTTTTTTGCAAACTTAGCACAAGACTTTTCAATATATACAAGCACAGCCCTTCCATTTTCTAGAAATTCTTCCATCCTCCAACTCTCTCCATTTCTTCAAACTCCTTGTGCTTTAAAATCAAAATTCTTCACATTCAAGCTCGTTTCAGTCCTTGTTATTTTCCAATCTAATTCACATCTTCAACTAAAATAACAAAGTTAATTTCACATGAACATGATGTGTAGAATTGAGTTGATGAAGGGGCTATTTGGAATTGCGTTTCAAACAGTGTTTTTAAAAAAATTAAAATTGTTTTTTTGCTTAATTTTTTTAAATATTTTTAAGCTGTTTTCATGTTGATATTAAAAATAATTTAATAAAAATAATTTTTAAATAAAAAATACTTTGAAAAACAGTAACTATCAATCCCGCAACCATCTTAAAAAAGGAAACGAATTAGCAAAGCCTATCAAGTTTGTCTTAACTGTGATTTTATTTTTCAACTAATCATAAATTCTCTTAGAATACTGTTGGAAATAATCTATCTAGTTATTACGAGACCTTGGAAGCCAAGCACCATCATTTATCATAAATTGTAGAATAAGCATCCTATCATTGTTACATTAAGGGTTAGGGGAGGCGCCTAAAGTTAACATAGGCTGAGCTCAAACCAAAACTTCACCCTAACTAAGGGCAACAAGGAAGCCTTTTCTGTGGTTCGGAGTCTAACCAGATAGCATGATAACAGTCACCGGTCAAGTACAGGGTTTAGATGTAAGAGAAACGATCACATTACACGGTGGTGGAGCTGAAACAAGCTCCACAAGGCTGCTTGATACTGGGACTTGATACCTCCCAGTGAAGAAGTTGCAGAATCTTTATACAGTCCAACATTAAACTGGTTGAAGGAAGCAGTGTACAGCAGAAAAAAACTTGTTATTGACGAGTTGAATCCTTGATGAATTTTTTATCCTAATTCAGCGTTGGCCTAGTGTGTTGATAGTATTATTTAGCATAAACTGCATGCAAGTAAATCTTCGGTGACAGTCGAAGGCACACAGCGCAGGTAGCAATAAATTGTTCTTCTCTTGATCCCGGAACCATAGTTATTAAACTCGGTTTGAGAGTTGACCCGGTCAAGAGACCAGGTTTCGAGTTTCATAGGTCAACCTAGGTTAACCCAGAAATTCACTTATTTTTCTTTCTTTTGAAAGCTGTTGACAACACCTAAGAAAATTAATATTCCCACTGACAACTTTGTAATTTACCTTTCCAGCCAAATGGCTCCAAAAGTTACGGGGAATGCCCCACATTGCAATTTAATATATTTTCTAGTCAACTAAAATTTTTAAAGGAAAGACACAAAACTTAAACTTTTCACTGTCTCTACCAAATAAAACAACAAGCCGCCGCTCCCCTGCTTTTAGATTTTCCAAAACCAACCTCTCCCAAAACCAGCCACAACTTCCCTTTTTGCTTGGCCAAAACAGTTGCCATGAGCGACTAACTATCAAAAATTAGAAGATAAAAGATATTCTCTTCCTTTTTTTCTTTACTCTCATTCTAAAATGCATTCCGTCAAGCAGCATAAGATGAAGACCTCGACAACAACTTACCTCATCCCTCTCTCAATCATCCCCCTGGTTTTTTGGCCAGAACTAGAGAGCCCCTCATTCTTCTTCCTCAGCCGTCTCCTTCTCTTGGCCAAACCAGAACCGCCACCCACTGACACACTCCTTCGACCATCTTCCAATGGCAATGTCCCTCACTCTTTTTTTTTCTTTGTTGTTGCTAACAACAACTTATTGTAGAGAAAATGAAATAAAAAAGGAGGCTGAAGGACAGAAATCACATTTAAAAAGGAAAAAAAATCAGATCTGTTTTGGATTTGCCCGGGTCATGAATCGACCCGTCAAAATTAACCAGATTTTGCCAGATTATCACGTCAACCAGTTTTTTAACAAACCCGGGTCAGCCTTAATATCTATGCGAGGAAACATAAAAGGCCACCTAAAAGGCCTTTCTCCCTGCAAAAATTATTGCCACCCCATTGATTCAGTGGGCTAGCTAGCATCTATTACTGCGAAACATCAACATCTAAAAAGGTGTACTAAACAGCACAGTTAAGGCTCCCCAGTGAATTATTACTGATTACGCAAATAATGCACTGCTGCATCCACTTCTCAGATGCCAGAGCCTGAGGCTGTAACCCCACCAAGCTTCTCGTGGTCCTACAGCTGAGACTGACAGAACCATTCACATGATTAATAAAAGTACATCACACACAACCACATGAACTTGTAATTGCAACATTTTTTAAATTTCCTAGTGATGTAGTACTGTCTTTTCTTTTTCTTAGCTACAATAATTGGAATCCAAATCTTTGTATACAATTTCCACTAACTGGTCATCCACTAAAACCCCAACAAACATAAGAAAAAGCATAGAAACACTTGCTCGATACTGCTCTGCTTTGGGATGTTTATACCATACTCTCACAATTTAACACCCTCTTTTCATTGACTGTTCTGGGATATTACCTCACCAAACTTTAGGAAGAGTTGGGCATCTGAAGTGCTCATGGAGGGACAATTCAAAATGTGTGGAGACTTGATATTCGCATACTCGTCGATATAGCATGGGACTTTCGCAGATGGGAGTGGGGCAGGTGGAGCTTGGGTGCATTGTTTGGGTGGTGTGATGAGTGGCACAAGGCTCCCCAGGACGCGTGTCACTTCGTGCATAGTCGGCCGATCTGTTGGTTGTCTCTTGGTGCATAGGAGGGCAAGTTGAAAAACCTTCTTCACTGCTCCAAGATCTTTACATGTGGCAGTGATCTCAGGATCAACAGTTTCCATGACCTCATTGTTAGCTGTCTTGGACAGAATCTGACACGGATAAGAAACCAAAATGTCAGAGAAATTACCAAAATATTTATTTTCAAAACAAAGTAGTAATGCAATATGCTAGATTTATACTTTTAACAAGATGAATGAACAGTACATCAAATTAAGAATGAATTAAAAGGCGGAATGACGCATGTTCGAACATGCATGTCTCTCAACTCCGAAGGACTGATAAATATTTTTGTAGTGCCATTTCTTTCTGTGACAAGCTTTTGCTCGATGCAAAACCTCCATTGTAAGACAAAAGATGTCAAATAAAGGAATACCAGAGATGGATAGAAGACAAACCAGATGATGAAGATTGCATTCATTGTCAACTGCTTTCCTTCCAGTTAGCAACTCAAGTAGAACAATCCCGTAACTGTACACATCAGACTTTTCAGTGAGACGTGAAGTGCGGGCATACTCGGGGTCTATATAGCCAATCGTTCCCATTATGTAGGTAGAAGTATGGGATTTTGACACGCATAAGCGCTTAGCAATCCCAAAATCAGTGAGATGGGGCTCGAAATCTTTGTCCAGTAGAATGTTTGATGACTTCACATCCCTGTGAATGATGCGAGGACTACAATCATGGTGTAGATATGCTAGCCCTTGAGCTGCTCCAAGTGCTATCCGGAGGCGAGTATCCCAGTCAAGCCTTTTCTTCTTCATAGGGCCTGAAAACAAACAGTACTTACAAATATCAGAATCTAGAAGAAAATTCGTAGGTGCATGCAAGTAGAGAACTCAGTTGTGAATGAACTTAAACTCACCATGAAAATGATCCCACAGACTGCCATTTTCCATATAATCATAGAAAAGAAGGTTCCCGGAAGGTGACAGGGAGTATCCTTGAAGGCTGACCAGATTCCGATGCTTGATGCTCCCTACTGTCTCCAATTCTGTCTCAAATTCCTTCAAGCATTGGGGATAATGTGAATAGAGCCTCTTAATTGCCACCGGCCTGCAATTTTTCAGGACGCATTTGTAAACAGTGCTTGATGCACCATGACCAATTATGTACTTCTCACTCAAATTCTCAGTCATCCTCATAATATCCTCGTACACATGGAGTGCCATATTCATGTGAAGGATCACCAACTTTGGTGTTGAATAACTAACTGCTTGTTCAACAAACACATGAGTTAGCAGCCAGGCATAATTTTCAACTGCAAGACTATCATACTCTTAAATCAAAATTAGATTGTGCAAAAACCAAATTAAACAATATGCAGATTCCAAGTGGTTGATTTTATTTGCAATTTTCTTCACACGTCAAAATTATCTCCCGAAGTAGGAATTATTAAGATGTTTCAGATCTTTCAGTTTAAGTTGAGGAACATTCATTTTCCTTCAATGGGAAATTTCAGACTGACAAAACTCCGCCATAGTAAAAAATCATCAAACATGGTTAGCATACTATGATAAAAGGAGAAAGAAAATGCCTGGTTTGTCAAGTGATCCATCTGGGAAAGGTGCTGGATTATGTGGCCGACATGCTGCTACTAAGATCATGAGAAGAATTACAAGGGCACCCAAAGCAATCCCCAGTATTGCTGCTTTAGAAATTGTGGCTGCATCAAACAAAAAAAGGTACTATCTGAAGATGATTTCATGTTTAGAAGGAAATATTTGCCTTTGAAAGGCACAAATACATTCAAATTCCTATCTCATATAAACTGATCAGTTGTCAAGATGAAAACAGCAGAACAGGTATTGCCGTCACAAGTTATATCTTACACTCAGTACTTTGGTACCAAGTGTTATTCCCAACATGGTAAAACATTGGTACAAGGTTACTGCAATTGCTGGTATTGGACTCACATCAAGTCTCAATCAATTTCCAGGACTTTACCTAGGAGCATTGTTTTGGTGAATATTGGATGGTTACTTGTAATACATGAAATTAAAGAGACTCGTCTAACTCATAGGATATTTCCATTGTGCTGTGATAAACTGTACATCTGAATACCTCGCTCTGCTGGATGTGAATCATGGCATGGAGAGTTGAGCCAATAGCCACAAAGACCCAGGTTTCCTATGAAACTGCCACAGAAGGCTACATCAGTTAGATGCAAGTCTTGAAATGTTAATTAGAAGAGACATGTTAACGGTAAAACAGAATAAATTCAAGCTTTGAATCGAAACAATGTCAATCGATTTCTGAAAATAATTACAATGCAAACTAGAAAATTGCAGTTAGAATTTTGAAAAGTTTGCAGTCGGATATTCTAACCTGTCAGGTGAAAACCTTGAAAAGTTGTTGCTTGTAGGAATAACACCAGCTAGGTTGTTATAGGATACATTTCTGCACGGGTTCAGCAAGACAGGTTTAAATAAGTTAATATTTGAATCATACCATCTTAAAGCACAGTAAAAGCCAAGCATCATTCAGAAGAAAGTAAAACTTTTTATGGTAAACTTACAAGACACTTAAACTGAGGCAGTTGATTAGAGACATTACATCGCCGGAGAGATTATTGTTTTCCAGCCTCCTGCATTTTATGACAGAAATTTTAACTGAAATCATTGGCAATATTGATATCAAACCATCATATAACCCATAGCTTAAAGGAGCATTCAAGATAGGGCATCGTCTTCTTAAAAATTTGTGAAGACAACAAATGACAATGACATCAGCATATAAATTTCTTTCTGAGACTAAGGCAGTTACAAAAACTTACAATAAAAACATGTTTTGAATTTGACTTAATTCCTGTGGAATCAATCCTGAGAGATGATTATCTGAAAGGTCTCTACAAGGAAAAATTATGAAACACAATTAGAATAGGCTAATCTTAATTCGAGTACATTTACAACAACATATAATCATTCCTTACATCTCCATGACACTTCTCAGGTTTCCAAACTCAGCTGGAATAAAACCTGTTAGTTGATTTCTACTAAGATTACTGCACAGCCAACATGTATCAGCAAAGAGAATTTTAAGATGGTGAAATTATTTAGCATTGAACTCGAAAGGTTTAAGATTAGAAAGAAAACTCACAGCTTCAGAAGATGCTCCAAGTAACCAAGAGAAGAAGGAATGGATCCACTAATTTTGTTATTGGAAATGTCCCTGTGCAAGATTGATCAGGTTAGGGAAGAAGTACTCAGTTATAGAAGTAGAATACACGAGGAGGAAATTTTAATATAGGAACAATCAATACTTACAAAGTATCCAAATTACTAATTCGAGATAATTCAATAGGAATAGGACCTTGAATATTGTTGCTAGAGAGATTCCTGAGGAAGGCCAGGAAACAAAATAATGTGAAATTATGTAAGCTTAGGAAATGAATTCACTTGAGAAAATATTGATGAGTGATATTAAATCAATATTTCTAAAAGAACCCAGCTTGATCAAATATTCATCACAAAGTTGGACGATTAGAGAGCCCACTCACAGGTTTGTCATACTCTCGAGCCTGCGCAGAGCACGTGGAATGGTTCCATTCAAATTGTTTCCATGCACATTGCTGACATCAAATGAAATGGTCAAGAGTCATTTCTTAAAATAGCTAAAACTATTAGGAGTCGGAAATAATACAAATTGCTTACAGGCTATTGAGATTTGTGCATGAGCTAAGATTGTCAGGAATAGGCCCTTCAAGGTAGTTGTTGGCAACATTTCTGCCAGAACATCACACTAGTTAATATAATATATAAAAAAAAATAAGAAAAGACACTCAAGGATATCAGAACATACAGATCATATAAATCAGTGAGCTTTCCAAGCTCTGGTGGGATGTTCCCTGTGAGTTGATTATCATTCAATTCCCTGGTAAACACAAAAAAGCACTTAAGAGAGCAATATATTTTTACATTCATCATGAACAGAAGGTACTGTAATGACAGCTCAGTACGTGGAAAAGGAAAGGAGAGAATTTTCACATCATTCACTAGGATTTTACACTTGTATTCTCAAGAATATACTTGCCTTCATTGATATGGGCAAGCAAATACAATATAGTATAATGACAAATAAAGAGTATTATGAGAACTAAGAAGCTTCGGGACCATGCTTGTAATAAGTTACACTAACAATATGCTGGTGGCACTCTACAACGAGCATTATATTAAAGAAAGAGCTAAAACACGTGGGAAAAACATTGTGCATATACCTTCGTTTATTGGGGATTGTAATAGCAAATTAATGGTTTTATCCTTGTAAAGACTAACAATAAACTGTTGTTTTAGAAGTAATACGATCTTTTCATTTGGTTCATTTCACATTTTAGAATTTTCAAGGGACATTTTAGTCTTTTCATCATTCTTTGATACAGTAAAATGACTTTGTTGTCCTTAAAAGCAAATAATCATTTAACTATGGTCTAGAGTCTTTTAAGATATTTCATATTTTTGCAATGGTAAATGACTATTACCCTTGGATTTAATTTTTCAAAAGCTTTACTCGAGCCAATTCATCATTTCAAAATGGCATTTTGCAATAATGTTTGGGTCCTAGGGGCAACATAGTATTTTAAAAAATTAAAAAAAATATACACACAAAGTTGCTGCCTACAGGCAGGCAGCACATTTGGCTAACTTGGATGATCAAAAATGTTATTCCATCGTGTCATTAGATTCATCCTTTTCTTTATCTTCTTTCTTTCCTCGTAATATGTGCTTGGCCCTCCACATTTTCATATCAGTCCTTCGAGTTATTTTCTTTTGATTGTCCCTCATTTTTTTTATTTCTATTATTTATCAAATTTTGTTTTTAGTCTATTAGATTTAATATTCATTCTTTTGATTTTTTTTTTCAATTTCACCCTTTTCATATTTGAAGCTCATTCTTTCCTTCAACTTTTTTTTTTGTTAGTTTTTTAATTTTTTAATTTAACATTAAATTAATAGACAATTAAAATTCTTAATTGAACCGCAGTTGTGTTGTCAATATCTCGAGTTGAGAATTTTAATTACCATAGGTTGAAAAATAAAATTTACCAGTTTTTTCTACAATGACTTTCATACTCGCCCTCGTTAAATTATTATGAATTAACTATTTTTTAATTGATCAAAATTAATATTGCTTGTTTTATTCTTTTTAGTAAAGTTTACCAGGAAGCCTATAAATGCAAAACATTTAACTTGAGTCTAAGGTTTTTTAAAAACATTTCACGTTTAAAGCTTTACTTCAAAAGGTTAATCATTATCATAGGTGCAATTTGATCTTTTATTTAATGTTAATAATAATTAAAAAAATTATTTTTTTTTTAATTTTATCATTTCATGTTGGATTGATTGGGATATAGACTCTATGAATGGTTTTATTTTGCTTTCTTTAAAATTATTACAGTTTCAAACAAACATATATTTTAGAATCAATGCTCAAAATTGCAAGCATCTAATTTTTATCATATAATACAATAAAAATGATTTAAAAAAAAAAGACTTTAAACCCAGCCAAGTTCATGACTTGGATAAAAATGATTTAAAAAAAAAAGACTTTAAACCCAGCCAAGTTCATGAATCAAGTCGTAAGTGGTCGGGATCATCCAATATGTCATCTCTCAATACCTCAATAAAAACTTTCTTGGTTTTTTTTTTAAGTTGATCCATGCTTTTATCGGCCAACTAAATGGCCTTTGAACTCATAAAATGAATCGATTTACATCGGGTTAACTCTTATATAGTTTAATTAAAAACTCGAGTTAGGCAAGGAACTAGATCAAATGATTTCAAGATTTACCTGCTTGCTCAGGTTTTAATAGCTCTGCCAAAAATCACTCTTCGTGTTCTTTTTTATGCAATACAATGCACTAGTACAACTCTAAAAGAATATCATTTATATTGTAGCAACGAAGTAGACCAAAGAAAGTAGCATCTAAGAGTACGTACAGGTAATGAAGCTTTGTCATATTCCCAAGCTCAGGGGGGATGGATCCAGTCAGCTGGTTACCATGCAAATACCTATAAAATTTGGCCATTCCAATTAATACATAGCATTCAACAAGGAGTGAGGGAATAAGCATCACGGAAGACGTGAAAAATAATCGTTCATGAAAAGTTGATGACAGTTCTGTATCACAATAATTTCAAGCTTTGCAACATAACATCATAGACACGTGCAACATACTAGCAACTGCTTCCACCATATTTCATCTTTCCGTTCAAGTTGCACCTATAAATCATAAACTCTAAGAATGGCAAGCACGTACTTACAATTTCTCTGTGTACGTTAAATTTCCCAATATAGGAGGGATTGGTCCACTTAGCATGTTGCAGCTTAAATCTCTGGTGTTTTAAGACAAAAAAACAACATACGATGAACAAATCATTCAGAAAAAAATTGAGATAACTGGAAGAAGGGAAAATAAATAATAACAGAACAAAACTCAGAATCCTTCGGTGTCAAAAAAAGTCAATAAATAGCACTTACAATACAGCAAGTGCCTGCATCAGACCAATCACTGGTGGAATCTTCCCCGTCAGTTGATTTCCTTGCAATGATCTAGCATCACAATCAGTTGTTAGAATAGTTAATAAACTGGAAATCATCCCATTAAAACTCAATCTGTAAACCAAATACAAGTACATTGCAAGCACATACAATGTAGCTATCTGCAAAAATCCAATGTTGAATGGAATCTCTCCTGTTAGCTGGTTGAAGGACAAGTCCCTGCCAAATAAAAGAAAGGCTTATAACTCTCAAATAACCACAGAAAGTGCGAGAAGAATATGAGTTCATAGAGTTGGATAAAGCACTTACAAGACCTGAAAGGAAGTACAGTTGCCTATATTCTCAGGAATTTTGCCGGTCAAACTGTTGTTTTTTACATCACTACAGTAAAAGGAGGGACCTAGTTAGGCAACACACTGAAAGCTGCAAAGAGTTTTGTCATGTTAATGTTAAAGCAATATATACTAAGAAAACTTACAAGAACCACAGCCCCGTTAACTGGCACATATCAGGAGAGAGAGTACCCACCAAATTATTTCCTCGCAAGCCACTAAAAAATGTGGAGCATCAAGATTTATGAGAAAATATCATAAGATGAGTTAATATGTTCTGAAAATATTTCAACAGACGAGAAAGGAAATTTCAAACATCAAATGTTTTACTCACAGATACTGCAAAACTTCGTTCCAGTAAAGAAGTCTTGGTATTTCCCCACTGAGTCTGTTCTGCGCCAGGTCTCTGAAACCGGTAATTTGGGATGTATCGAGTTTAGCTCGTTGATCATTAAAATAGGAAAACAAAATATAGGGAGTATAATCTTACAAAACTTTTAAGTTCGGAATCTGTGACAGAGTCAATGGAATTGGTCCGATCAATTGATTATTTTTCAAGACTCTGAAAATCCATGGAGTTGCAAAATTCAGATTCCAACAATAGAGAGATTCAGCAGAACACGCAAGCTTGAAAAGCTACTTACAGTAATTCAAGTTGCTTCAACTTGGAAATTGAAAATGGTATATCTCCATTTATCTCATTAAACGAGAGGTCCCTGGTGACACCATGCAATCAATATTAAACTGAGATAACAAACGACAAGCATATCTGAAGTGATATTGTGGTTTTGTCTTTCAGATACAGAACTTACAAGTCTTGTAAAGAAGAGCAGTCACCCATCTCATCAGGTATCTGGCCAGAGAGACGATTTCCTTTGAGATCACTGATCAAAGTAGACACTATAAAATCAGCGTTGACCCTAGCTCGCACTCATAAGAAACAAATATGCGTACTCCATTTCTTTGAATTGGAGAGTGGGGAGAATAAAAAAAGGTTTTGAAACATGTTTCTTTCAATTTACCAAATCACTTCCTTGGAAGATTTTCCATCCGAGGATTTTGAGGGGAACAAATGGAGGCTTAGCATAAAAGCACAACAAAATAACTACAAAATAGAAAAACGGTAATGAGGAACAGTACATGGAGGTCAGGTCTTTGAGATTTCCAATTGCAGGTGATATCTCCCCTTCAAGATTCAAACCTGATAGATTACTATAACAACAGAAAAGGCCAAACATGAATAAAAACGCGATGTAACTAATTACTACTAAGAATGGCAATAGCTTTCATAGGAACAGGAAAACAAACTCACAGTGCAATGACATTGTAGGTGACATTATCGCAGATGACCCCTCTCCAAACACAATAATCAGAAGATGGGGAGTCTGTCCAGTCATACAGAACATTATCCACATCCCTGAATGATTTCTTTATCTCCAATAACGTAGCTCCTTCAATAATTCAACAAATAGAATCGAAAGTGTCACTCTCACTGAAGAGCAAGAAATATACATCACATACTACAAAAACGATTGAGCCCTGAAAATGCTAAACCCTGGTTTTTTGGAAGAAAAGGAACCACACTTTAACATTAAAAACTCAACCTTCGGCAATAAAACCTAATCAAACTCACTATCAAAGTCTTGATTTTGGGGGGGGGGGGGGGGGGGGGGGGGGGGGGGGGGGGGATGCCACGAACTGAATGAATTTTTAAAAGGACAAGATATAAAAAAGAAGTGGCATATTGTCCACAAGACCAACTGTATCATTAAAAAAAGGCTCTCTGGCTGGTATAAACAATTACACAAATAGAGTAGAAACTTAAAATAATAACAAAGTTGTGTACTTTAGTTTCAAAAAACAATTCAAATAGCAATGCAGATTCAACTACTTTCTACGCTGCTTTCTATATATCCCCATTAACCAACAAGAACAAGGCTCACCATCATCAGAATGCACAGAATCAACAACCAAAGAGAGAAGAAGAGCAAAAAGGACAAGTTCCAAACGAAATGCCATCACTTCACTGCTCTTCCAACAAAGAGAACCCAAAATTTGCTCACTTGAGAACAACCATCGTTCAAAAAAACCCCTCCTCCAAACTTAACCACTCTAGGCAGCCAAAATAACCATTCCCGTCACTTAAAACTTGGAGAAAGAAGAAACCCTTTTAAGCTCTCATTGAGAAGTCGCCGACAATGAAATGAAAATACAAGGTTTCCAGAGAAAGAGAAGGGTTTATGCAAATGGGGTTATGATTTTCTTTTTGAATAAATTTTTGCTTTTGGGGCTTATGTAATGTAGTTATAACATGACTAGCTCTCAGTCTGGCTTGGCTTGGCTTTATATCGTTCCATCACATCGTTCTGGCAACACACAGGTCTCTCTATCTCTCTAAGAAAAACAGTAGACTCATTTAGTACCAAAAAGATACAAGTGTGAAAGAGAGAAATATAAAGAGAACAAGCAGCTAGCTCCTATATAGAGAGAGAGTAGGAGAGAATTATTTGATAGATAAAGTTAAAATATATACTCTCTTACTGTCAGAGACCTCTGCTATAAAACCTGCAACTCTCTCAGAGTCCCTTTCTCTCTCTCTTCTATAACTCAATTGGGTTATTGGGTGTGGTGTATGATTTTCTGATTAACCAATGCCATACTAGTGAATAATAACAAGTCGTTTTCTCCCCCCCTCTCTCTTTGTTTTTGCATTGAGCTGTCTTTATAACCTTACGGTAATGCACAGAGAGAGGGGGATGGGTAAGGTAATGTAATTACCATGATTGTATTTAGAAGAGGCATGAAAATACATCTCCCTCTTCCTGGTGCAAGGATTAGTTGCCTAAAATGGGTTTTGTGGTGTTAATGTTGTAGTTGGCGTTTTTGTTTTGGGTCGTCATACATTTTTACAAGGTGGTGGTAGTGGTGGTGACCACTCATCTTTTCATGTAATTATTGTTTCTTCCCCTGGGGTCGTCAGGGGGCAATTTCCCATTTTGACTGTCCTTGAAACCAAATCATCGCCGTATTGTAAACTGTAAAGTGTAAACCATGACCTACTATGAAATTGTTCAGGTAATTAAGAAGGTTCTTTTATTTTTTTTTAAATATAAATCTTAGTATTAGTAATTATTATTATTATTATTATTAATTTATCATGTCAATGTGAAGAATATATTTTTAAAATCATTCTAAAAACATTTGAATTTCGGTTGACGCACAAGCTAGCTCGGTATAATACTCTTACTGTCAAAACAATAAAATATATATCCTCTTCAACGTCATTTTCAAATTATTTTATGGTAGATTAGTCTTTAAAAAAAAAAACAGTTAAGTTATTTAAATATCCCAGGAAAAAAAGAGAGCTTAAACCCAAAGGATTTTATGTCTTTTTTAATTTTCTATTAAAGTTAAATTACTTAATTATACTTGGGTTTGAAATTAACAAAACTATTTTTCAAGTTTTTTTTTGTCTTTTCATCATGGTTTTTTTAATGTCAAGATAACTCAGGGGTATTTTTGTATTTAAAAAAATACTTTTAAAAAACCTTTGCATGCCTTAACAAGTGGACGACGCATGTGAGGACGTCCAATCACCAAACATTGCCTTCTATGGCGTTTGAAAGGTTTTGAAGACCCCCGCGAAGGGGCAACACGTGCACTAAATGCACCTCCAGTTTGGCACCAATGACCAATTTTTTCCTTTAAAATTTGCATCAGCCCCTTTAAAAGTTTAGGATAACCCCTTTAATTTTTTTCCCTACATTTGATCCATGTCCTGTTAATTACTATTTGATGTGGAATTGTCTCTTAGATTGCTAATTTGAAGTTTGAAGAAAAGTTTACAACTTGATCCAGCAAGAACCTTGCCCTCAAGAACCAAAGTTATATGCAATTGATCATCTTCACCCCACACTTGTAATGAGACGAGAACTAGAAGTACAAATCAAAGCAAAGTTGATCAATCCTTCTAAGAGTTTGCAAATTCAATTAAGAAATTAATATGAGAATCATTCAACCACATAAAGAGAAATAAACACATTATATGCTGCAACTTGTAGATAAAATTCATCAACCTCAAAATAATGTTAACAATTGGCTTGTATACAATAGGAAGCTAGCAATAATTTGACTTAATGGACCCAAACTTGATAAATAAGCACTAACACAATAAAAGCCCAAAATAACTAGAATAATAAAATAAAATATAACCCAAATAACCTTTAAATGCCACAGACCCTATAATAAATTAAAAGATAAATAAATCATAGCCCAACTAATTAAAACAAGCCCAAAGTTGAATTTTATAATTTGATGGCAGGATTGAAACCCAAGTTTAAACGATTAATTCTCTCTTATCTTGGTGAATTAAAAGGTATACCATATGTCTTTGAAAATATGTGAATGTCTACTTTTCAATGCAACTAGAATCGTATCAAAATTTATTTTGTAGCTCCAGTTATGGTCAAGACAATAACGAATGGTCAAAATTGGCAGATTTAAATTTTCTTATTCCAGTCTTTTTATAATGTTTGGAAGCTCCCCTATAAACTCTTGTTGAACATGAATCAAGTTAATCAAGGCTTGTTCTTCATTCTTCGATATCCTCTCAAAATCCATTTTAAGAAATATTAAACAGGTAAGGAAAGGATTTGTGAAGGTCAAGAACGAAGAACTTGTAAACATAACAGTTATCGACTTCGCTTATCAAGACTTTGTAATAGGGTTTTGTCAAATAGCACTGGACTTGTTTAAGATATCTTATAATACCCACGTATATAACCTAATAGAACAAAAAACCAAGAAAATACAAGATACAAAAATGGGATAAAATCTAGATAAAAGCTCAAATGGTCTTACCGTTTTGGAAACAACAAGGCAGCAACCAAAACGATCCAACCATTTTAAGAAATGGTTAGACTGTTTCTTAAACCGGTCTAGCCGTTTCCCAAAATAGCTATTTCATTTTTGGAAAGTTTCCATAAATTTTTGGGGTTTTTCAAAACAATCTAGTCAATTATAAAATGGTCTAACTGATTCTGCTAATGGGCGGAAAACTATGTCTGACGACTAGTTTCTTTTCTAAACCTTTAAATAGCCTTTTACTTGCCTAAAACAAGTGTGTAACTCCTAAGGTAAAAATCTAAGCATACTTCTTTTAAAAAACAACTTGTAACATCCTAGTTTCACTTGTAATCATTAAAAAACAAGGTTAGGTGTGAATTGACAAAATAATCTAAATAGCTTAATTTTTATTCAAATCAACTCTACTAAAAAAGTATATTATGGAAAGTGTAAGTGACACTCTAAACCCTTGGAAAAGTCTCTACAATGATAAAATTATGAGTGGTTTAATACATGTCCCTCAAAAGTTTTGGTAAAGGGTTTTCTAGTTTTTAACCCGTAAAAAGATTAGGGGTAACGATTTGATTTTAAGCCCACAAAAAAGATTGGGTTTGATCTTGCACCCACAAAAAAGATTGTGTAATGGTTTGGTATCACCCACTAAGAAGACCGGTTTGCGATAGTGAAAATTTTGAACGAAAGTTCAATGAGAGAGTAGGCAGTTTGCCGAACATTTATAAATCTTGGTGTAATCTCTCTAAACTCTCATTCTTTAATCATCGTATTTATATTATTTATTTCTTCTGCATTTGGCTGAGTGTTTAGAATTACATGTTATTAGGTAAAAAGATTTTTAATTTTTAATTTTGCCTTACATACCCCCATTCACTCCTCTTTTTAGGTGTTTGTGTTGTCTTAATCATGGAATAACACATTGGATCTGACCCATTAACTTAGCTAACAAATTAGTCTTTATTATTTCCATTTTGGTTGTTTTTTTTAAGGAAAGTCACACCCCCACTACACTTACTTGATATTGTTACCTCTTTTTTTTATATTTCCAACAACATTGGATTGGCCTGGTGAATGATTTATTTTGTATTATTCCAACATCTTTACTTCTCTTACTTATACTCGTATATGATTGGGTTTGCAATTTCTTTCCTTTGACTGCCTAACTTCACATGCACTACTTTTAACTTATTCATGTGCCTTTGTCGCTATTATTTTGGTGTCTTGTTTATTTTTTCACCCTACTTTTCCTAAAATTGATGCAATGTTAAGCTATTAGTCGAAATGCTTCATGTAAAGCTTGTTGATTTTTTTTTGAATTATTATTGACCTTTACCCATAACACCCTTTTCGTTCAATTAAACTTGCATATACTAGACTTGGTAGTTTTTTTTTTAATTCGACAACTCTTTTGTTTTTTATGGTCATTCACATATTTTTTTTCCCTTTTAAATAATGTCAACCCCCATTTCATTCACATTCAAAGCTTACAATTTCTTTTTAATGTAGGAGGACCGACTTCGAGTGGATTAGTTTGTATTTTTAAAAGGCTGCAAGTTTGTTCATTTTTTTACTTTGCATTTCTTGGTTTTTATCATGGTGTATAAGATCTTTTATTGCTGCCCATTTTCTCTATATGCATTAACAATGTGCTTATGTGCATTTTAATATACTCTGGTATTCTTAATATACGAAGCGTAGGCCGGTCAATTTTTCTTTTGATGTAAAAAAATGCCAAGGGAAAGAAATTTGAGACCCGAGTCATCAAACCAATTGGTAATTTAAATAATATGAATAAAAAATGCAGTAATAATAAATAAATGACAAAAAATGATAACAAAAAAAGTTAAAAAGAACCTAGCATGAGCCCATCTGAAGTATCAAAAAGCCCAATGTGTGAATATCATAAATGCAAAAAAAAAGAAGAGAAAAAACCCTAGTGAAATCAGGTTAACTCACAAACTCTATGATCATGGACATAAGATTTGGATAACCTCATAAAAAGAGAAATATGAGAAAAAGGACCACTTGAAAAGAAAGGGTAAAAAGCACGAAAACCAGTTTTCAATACATCAAATGTAAAAAATGAAAAAATAAAAATAAAAAAAATTTAAGTAATGATAAAAAAAACAAAATGTCAACTTGCGTTAATCTTTAAAATCGGTGACTCTAGCCATGAACCCAAGACTAACAAAAATCAAATTGTGTTAAACTTTAAAACTAATGACTCTGGTCATGAACCCGAGACTAACCCCATAGAAAACAAATTCAAAAAAATAACAAAGCAAAACTTATAATACAGGGTAAGAAATAAAAGAACATTAGCTTAAAAGACGGGAAAAAACAACAATAAGCAAACCCGAGCAAACCTCCTAAACCTGGGTTGAATCTCTAAAATTTACAATAACCTCCTAATCTCTAAAATTTGCAACCCGTGAAATCATAAACCTGGGTTGAATCAAGAAGCCGAATCACCAACCAAATTAATTTTGAATGATGAAACAGTGAAAAAGTATCAAATTTAAAAACTTGCAAAAGAAAGAAAAAACTAGTAATAAAAACAACGAAGATCAAATTTGATAGAAAAGAACCCACTGAAGATGAAATTGTAAGAAAAAACAATATAAAAAATGATCTCAAAAAAACAGATAGCAATAAAAAGAACGGGGACTAAATTTAAAAATTTAAAAAATAAAATGAGGTGAAATTAAAAAACATATGTAACTTTAAGACACAAGTGTGTTTAATTTTTATTTTAAAAAAATATGGCTCGGGACATAGACTCAACCAATTAAAAAAGGTTGGTGTATGGATAAACAAAAAAAGAAGAAGAAAGGAAACCACCCAAGAAGAATGATTAAAAAAATCATATAGAAGATAGGTAAAAAAAAAAAAAGTCTAACCACTAATGATATAAATATTGAGTGATAACACTTTAAAAACATTAGATTTAAAAAGAAGAAGAAAAACAAGTAAACTAGGGCACACCTTCTAAACCTGGACAAAGATCTTAAACTCACAACCCATTAAATCATAGACTTGGGCTGAATCAAGAAGCTCAATTCTCAAATAATTTAATATTGATAAGCCAAAGTAAATCTAACAAAAAAAAACAATTAAAAATATTTGAGAAAACTCAAGTCATTTTCAAAATCAGTGAAGAATTCCAAAGAAATTTAAAAAATAAAAATAGATTCAAATTTTTTTCTCAAATAAAACAAATAGCAATTAAAAAAAATAAGAACTAAATTTGAAAGAAAAAAAAAAAGGGTTGAAATATAAAAAGAATTTTAACCTTATAAACTGTTTTAAAAAATCATTTTAAATGTTAAAAAATATAAAAAATATTTATTTTAAGAATTAGCCAAAAAAAACCCAAGAAAGAACGATAAACAAAAAGACTTAAAATAATCTGGTTATTTTCAAGACTAGCAAAAAATTTCACTAAAAGCAATCTAAAAAAAGAAACTCAGTCTTTAATTAAATAAATACTAAAGGATGTAACGTGAAAAAAAATAGCTTAGGCAAAGAAAAATTAAAAACCATGCAAACCCAAACAAGCTTCTTAAACTTGGTCAAATTTTTAAAACTAGCAACCTGTGAAACATGGATCCGGATCCAATCAAGAAGCTTATTATAAATCAATTTAAAAAAATTATCAAAGTAAAAAAAAATGACAACTATAAGAATGAAGATGAAATTTGTTGGGGGGGAAAAAACAAAAAAAGAGTGAAATTGTAAAACAAAGTTAATTTTTTAAAAAAATTCAAACAAAGCAAATATAAATAAAAATGAACGGGGATCAGATTTGAAAGATGAAAAATTGAAGGGGGGTGAAATTGAAGAATCAGTAATGGAATTGAAGTATCAACAAATTAAAGGGTTTTTATAAATTTTTAAGTGGCTAGTGCGAAAATCTAGACATAAAGAAAAAGAAGAAGGGAGAAAAAAGAGAAAAAAATAATAACCGGCACCAAACCGTTGAGAATCTTGGATCACGCGCCGCCCAATGACATTGAAGGTGTCGAATCCTTTCAAATGTCGTCTCAAAATGTGGTGTTTAGTGTCAAGACAACCCCCTACACGCCGCTAAAACAACATCAGGGTCGTCAATACATTCAAGAAGTTTTTTTTTAATAATATTTAATATATTTTAATTATAAAAATACATTTGTTTAACCTTTAAATCTATAATAAAACCAATAAAAAATGATAAAAAAAGTCGTTATAAAAAAGTTATTTTGATTTTTTCTTAAAGAAGATCAAAACAGTTATACTATTTTGAAAAAAACTTAAAAGATCAAAACAACTCTTATTATATTTTTATATTCTAGGGTTAAATTAGTAGTTTTATTGTACAATAAAAAATAAAATAATCAATCTAATTCATAAAATTCATAAAAAATAACTGTATCAAGGTAAAAAAAACCACATTACCTTTACCACCTAGCCTAAATATTTTTTTATTTAAAAACAATTTTGTCATCTTATTATTTGGATGGGTAGTGAAATAAATATGTATTGGGCTACAATAACTTCTCATCATCCTCTTTTAGTTTTTTTTTGTAATTAAACTATTTTTTTGGGATAAAAAATGAGAAACAAAATTGTACAGCACGTGTCCCTTTATCAAGGGGAGTAGACAATAAACCATACAATAATACGTCGTGCCATTTACTAGCAATCAAGCATAACGGAGACCCTGTCTTGTATATGTACATTAGTAACTCGGCGATGCCATAATTATTAGTAAAGTAATTTTGACCATGGTAAGAAAAGGGAGCATCGGTAAATGAGATGGAAAGCGACCGCCAAAGGATAATCTGCAAGAACTGCAACTCAGTGGGGACCCCAACACGTCTAGTCGCAGTACTTCTGCTTTAACCTCCGCCTACCAGAGAGAAAGCAAAGGAAAGTTTTACCCTGCAATTTCTCTCCTCCCTTTTTCACCTCGGGAAGGTCAATTGTCCCGTCCATTCTCAGACCTTCTGACACCCCCCACTTGATTGTCATGTGGGTCCCTTCTTGACGGCTCCCTAACGTCGTGAACGTCCCTGTCTAAAGTCATTTCGTGCCTGTTTTCCTTATCTTTATCGGCTAGAGTGAAAACTAATTCAAACCGGTCCTTACTTGTTATTTAAAATATAAATCAGTCCCCAAACTATGTATTTATCGGATCATACCATCTACCTATCATTAACAATCTAGCTTCGGGACTCAATGTACGGCGGAGATGGTCGATTAAAGACAGCATCATAATTATTTTAAA
This sequence comes from Populus simonii, assembly GCA_007827005.2. Lineage (NCBI taxonomy): Eukaryota > Viridiplantae > Streptophyta > Magnoliopsida > Malpighiales > Salicaceae > Populus > Populus simonii. Next base: position 23,426,716 of record CM017469.2, read on the forward strand.
CAAAACAATAGAATAGAATATCTTAACTGTAGTTGGAGTGACGTTATTTTTTTAATTTTTTTTTATAGCCCAAGGTATTCGGATAGTTTACGCACACTACGACTAATTCTCGGATCCACTACATACCCTGCAAGCTCAGTAAACAGGTAAGACACCGCGAGGATGATAGGCATACACAAAGAGAATCAAACTTGGATGCTAAAAAAAGAAACAAGTTCTTGTCATCACCGCTAGACCACGACATTAAATGTGAGTGATTTTATTTTTTGTTTTTAAAATAAAGCATGGAATTGTTTATAAAAAGAATGTTACATTCTTAAATCAATATCACATGTCTTTTTTTTTTTTTTTTGCTAGGAAATCATTAAATCAAATACCATTTCCTTTTCAAAATAAAAATCTAATTTTTAAAAGAAAACACAATAATTAATTATCAAATACTTATCATAACAATTTTTAATACTCCAAACAATTCTCGTATTAGCTTCCTTAGCATGATGTGTTGCTAGCTTTCCTTGACATCATGTATAATGGGCAAGATACTTATTAGGATTGATCATAATAATAGTAGTTAAATTAGGTATAGAATTTAAAAAAAAAAGGACTGACTTGAAATTTCCATCACAGGTGGGAGAGCGGGAGTGGGTTTCTAGAAGTTTTCTTTAGAGTTATTTAAAATTTTTTTAAAAAAAAAAACGTATGCAGAAGACATGTTTTGGTTTTATAAATATTTATTTTTATGGAGGGGGAATTTGGGATTTTGAGAGTAACTAACTTGAATCCTTTTTTTCTAACCGGAGTAATGTTTCCTGGGTTAGGGTTTGTTCCTCTTACAGCAACATATCTCTATCGTCGGCCCCCCATAAACCGGTACCACGTGGTCGCTAAAAGGTTATATTATGCTGGTAAGTGATTGCGTAAGCACAGGATAGCATGGGACCCCCCCCCCCCTCCCTTTTTTTTTTTTAAAGTAAATCCTTTCCTGGTCTAGTTAAAAAAATATATTAAGTGTTCTTTCGTATATATCTTGAAAATATATAGTATAGTAGTTGTGTTTGTTTAAAGAAAACAATATTGTTTTGCTGATATAAATAGAATTTTATGTTTGGAGTTGGACCTCTTACTCCCTCTTGGCTGATTAAAATAATAATAATATGCATTTGTGTGTTTATTGTAGTGATAGATTTATTGTGTAAATAGTATAATAACTAATTTGTTATTTTCAAATAACATCATTTCATTGTTTATTAGGGGTATATTGGGGGTAGTATGATTTTTTTTTACAAGGTTTATTAGTTATTTTTATATTAATAAGTGACAATTAATTCTTTTCATATTTTTAAGCTTATTAAAATTACTAGAATTTTATTTTCAGGTCATTGCTCTAACAACACATATGATCTTTTTCAATGTCGATACACAACCTTTCATGGTTGTGTTAGAACCAACTCGGTAAGTTTTTTTTTGTGGTGGGACAGTGTCCATGATGGAGCGATAATAAATCTTCAACAAACTTTTCTTTATTCTCCTTCCGAATATAATATTAATAACTTATTTTATTATAGTTAATTATTGCCAAAACAAATCTGTTTTGTTTATTGTAGATGCTTTTTTAAATTATATTATTAAATTAATCGAGTTTATTGAATCTAATAAAGTCAATGACTATAGTTTTTTTTTTTTTGCTTATTTAAAAACACCAGCACCACTTGAATATTTTTTGAAAAAAATTTAATCCAAACTACAATGCAACACGGATAGGCCAACTATCTACCAGGTTAATATAACATACATATAGTTATCAGCAGTGTGAAATTAATGCTTCTAATAAGGATTTTTAGTATTAAATAAAATGGAATTTACAGAATTAAGTTGACTTCGATATTTAGCAATAACTACAAGTTAATGTAATTAAAAAAATTATTGTTTAACACACCATTACGTTTTCATTCAGGGTGAAAGAAATTAAAGACCAGAAAAAAATAATTCTGTAGGATAATAATTTAATTGATTAGTGTGGTACGTACTGACAAATCTTATTGCTAATTCACCAGACAATATATAGCAATTTTAAATCTAGTTAAACTCTCAGCTTCTTTTTCTTTTCTTTTCTTTTTTTTCAAGTAGTGTTTAAGATTTTGGTGATAGTTGTTTTTTAAAATATTTTTTATTTAAAAATATATTAAAATAATATGTTTTTATATTTTTAAAATTAATTTTGTTATCAAAATAACCTGAAAATTAAAACAAATAAAAAAATTAAATTTTTTTAAAAATATTTTTTTTTTTAAAAACAACCGGGTGTTAATCCTATAACAGTTGTGCTTTCGGTACAAATTAGCATGCTTAGAGGAACAGTGACAGGGAACATTCCCAAACAGTTTAGGCAAATTTTGATAGCACTGTTTTTTTTTTTTTTAATACTAGAAAAAAAAAAAGCTTTCTTTATTTTTTATATTTTATACTTGATTTTATATCTAGATGATTCTTCCTAAAGCCAGGGGGGAATTGGTTTGCTTGAATTGTTAAAGCGACATCAATACCCTTTATGCTTGCTATGAATTTGTCTTTTATTCAATGATTAAGTATGGTCCGTTAATCATTTTAGCTTAGCCACATAATTTGTTTTTATCATTGCCCCAAGTAAAGTATAGTCTAGGAGTATCTACCCATTACTATTTATTTTATAGTATCACCATTAAGAAGTTGTTACCTTTACTATTCACAATTTGTGATGAAGTTTTTCCAATCATCATCTAACAATTGCCATGGGTTTTTTCAAATTAAAATACCCTTAACCGCTCTAATTGCATTTATTCTTCTAGTAATCATCATTAAGCATGCATGAATCACCATCATCATTTTTGCTAAGAACTCTGCAAATCTAGTCATTTAGAATTTTGTTGTAAAACATTATCCTTTTTATTTATTTATTGTGTGACTAGACCGTAAATCTTAATTATTGAGCTCATACATGTCCAATTACTAGATAAAATGATTGGGATATAAATTTAAAAGTATTTACAGTAAATAGACATGTAGGTTTCTTTAGTCAAAAATCTTAATTATTAAGCTCATATATATCCAATTACTGAGATAAAATAATTGGGATATAAATTTGAAAGCATTTTCAATAAATAAACATGTAGGTTTTTTCAGTCAAAGGCCCAAATCATGTCATTCAAATGTAAAAATGCAACTTTTGATATTTTTGTTAGCATATGAGAAAATGGATTTGTTAATAAGAGATACCTCTAAATTTCTGGTTGTTCATGAGAAATGGATGGAAAGAATTCTTTAACAAATTAAAAGCTTTTTGTAAATAAAAAATTGGATTTTAAATTTTCTTAAAAGAGAAAGTGTCTTGCCTTTTGTTATTTTAATTTTTTCCATGATCCGATATCATATAGAATGATATGAAGTACACAAACAAGTCATAATTTTTTTTAACGAACATTTTTCTTCTCTCTTTAGAGGTTAACACTTGTCAACATAAACAAATTATTTTTTTTATATATAAGAAAGGGCATTTTAAACATATAATGTAAGCTAGGGCTCACATTTATAGAAGAATATGATAAACACACATAATGTAACAGCCCAACTTGCCGTATATTGTCCATTTTAGGCTTTATCGCCTTCACAGTTTTGTTCCTGGTGATGCGAGCGCACTTTTGAGTCTGACGCCCCAAAACACGCACAACAAGTCAGCGACCAGCACTACTCATAAAGCCCTTGCTCTGGACGCTCGCTTTCGATGTGAGATATCACACATAAGGCTTAAATAGTGTTTAAGAGTGTAAAGACACATGGTCACTTGTTTATATATTAAGATCTTCTAGTCTTGTTGCCTTGATTTTGAAATTTTAATGATTTATTACATTACAACTTCAATTCTCTAATTTATCTCATTCTTTATCTTTGACATTTTATCTAAAATTCTGGACTTTGCACAATCATCAGGAACATTTTAGAGATCTTTTTTTCCTTTTGTTTTGTAACACTTTTATTATTTTGAGAAAGATTTTTAAAATATGCTCCTGATATGAGTGATGATCATAGTTTGGGTTATTACCTAATAAATATTCAAGGCTCAAAAGGAACGACAATAGATAAATTTTTACTCGTGAATAATATCAAAAATGATCCTTTTTCATCTCAAATCCAAGTATATTAATGTTGATAAATCCTAGGCTTATTCAAATGTAATTATTAATCACAAGGTTAACTTTAAAGAAAAAAGTGATAGAATCATGACTCAAATGCAAACTATTTACCATCAAATTATTTGGTTTTATTTTAGGTTTATTGAGATGAAGATGGAAATCTTAGGATTGAAAAGTGAGAGCTAAGCTGGACTCTATCTTTTAAGATTTATCGAGATCATAATATGAATTTTTTAGGTTTAAAAAAAGATTTCCACTCTTTTGAACAACAGGAAGGGGCTATCATGTGACCGGTTGTCATGTCCTGAAAGATTTTCCACTCCTTTGAACATTACTATCATTGAAGTTTGTACTGCCATTAAGGGTAAGGAATTTGTCTAATGTCCTCCATCAATGAAAGTTATTCCTTATAAACGCACCTCCTATAAGTATTGCATGTTCCATCAGGACAAAGGATATGATACCAAACAATGCTATGCCTTGAAGAAAAAGATTAAACGGTTGATAGCTAAATGCTATATCTAATAATTTGTGAAGAGGGATACCCACATTGAACTAGGTAGAGAAGAGTTCAACCAACCCAACCAAGTATTGCCAGAGATTAACATGATTTTGGGTGGAATCTCGACAAGAGGTGATGGTGGAAGTGGAACAAAAAAAACACATGAAGCAAATCCTTACTACTATCTACCTTTCAAACACGTGGTATGGACCTATCATATTTAACTTAAAAGATAGGGAGGGGGTAACTTTTTCATATGAAGATTCTCTTGTCATCTCAATAGTTTTGACTAATCACCGTGTTTATAGAATATTAGTAGATGATGGTGGTGTGATTAATATTCTTTCTAACGACATAATGACACAAACGAGAATAGATCCCTCAAGATTAATTCCTGTAAAGACTTCCTTCATTGAGATTGTGGGTACGAGCATGCCAGCGAAGAGCGCCTTGGATATCTTTGTCATCATCAATACTTACCTTAAATGCCTCACTCTCCAATAGACCTTCATGGCCATTGACACGAGTCTGGGTTACAACGTCATACTTACACCAAATGCCTAACTCCCCAACAGACTTTCATTGGTATTTACTCCACTCTTCAACACACCTTCAAATGTTATTAGATCAAGAGTCGTGGTTTGTACTTTTTTCTATATATATATATATATATATATATATATATATATATATATAAATCAAAGCAAATAAGTTTTTTTCATTGATCTTGATTTTAAGAACAAAAACTATAAATAATATATAAAGAAAACACACCCTAACTTTTAATTCTAAGTTTTTTTCCGGCTTTTTCATCAAGATTAGATTGAAGTTAAAATTGGTTATATGTAGGAACGGGAGGCTAATCCATGTTGTTACTCAAAGTCCCGTTTGGCTATGCAGTGATCATCTTGTAGAAACCATAGAGCCAAAGATACTGGCTAGGAATCAGAATACAGTAATAATATAATAAATAAGGCTTACCCCACTCTAGCTAGAATCGTCTTCTTGCACATAAGCAAAATAAAACCAGTATTATTGTAATTATAGCAAAGAGACACCACAAGTCACCTTCTTATCCAACTCACTATGCATCAACTGCATTGATCTAGACAAAAGGTTAATTTCCATTGAAATTTCATCCCCGGTCCCTTTTGGGCATGGGAATCTTAGCTAAGGAGGGTAAGCATGCCAGAAGGCATGTGATTGTAGCACAGTAATTTATTGAGGATGGTGAGCCCTGCCAATTATGTTCATACGTCAAACACATCTTCCCCAATTTGTTTATATCTCGGTAGCCTGTATGTACAATCCTTTCCTAACTGATGGACTGTTTCATCGGTGTAGTTTTTGTAGAAAAATTGTTCATAATATGCCTGTTTTCCTCCTAGATTGTTAAATGTTCATAATTGCTAGACAATAGGCTCTAGTACCAGTAGGTAGTAGGGGAGGTAGGAGGTCCACCACGTGTAATCAATTGGGAGCACTGTAACGTGGTGCATGGCCCATGCAGTGCCAAAGTGGATACTAATTTTCCTTAAAAGAATTTTTTTTTTTGGGTGACAAGATGGCAAAAACTTCTGCTATTGTACTGGTAGTAATCTGCGCCACGTTATCGCATGTAAAGCGTTTTTGCGCAGAGTCACGTGCCCATTTAATGCATATATTTAATGGATTCATCATTCATGGCCTAAGAGTCTACTCTTCTCCATTGGTAGCCAAACATCATAAGCCCATAATTTATAAAAAAGGCAAAAAGAGAATATCCCATCCGTTAAGATTAACTAAAGTAATATATTATATAATAATATCCAGTAGAGGACAGTGAATTTTCTAATGTGATGTCACTGTTGTACTTGCTACATATCACAGCGTCTGTTGATGAGGTATTCTGCCTGCTTTAGGTAATTGATCAATCTACTTCTCGTAAAGAAGGAGAAAAACTTAATGCAAATGGAGTCGCACGTATCGGAGGAATTATTTAAGACATACCAAAAAAAAAAAAAAAAAACTTAAAAACATTAAAAAAAAAATCTAAAATAAAAAAACATTTAAATTTTCATAAAAAACATGTTGAACTGGAGCTCCAAACAGTCACTTGCATAAATGCAGAACTCCGGTGTATCTATTAATTTCTCGCATGTGACTAAGAAAATATAATGGCTAAAATAAGCAGTAACAATGACTTTCTGCTACTAAACCTTTGCTTCAACTGGAGCGGATGCTTCCTCTACATTTAAAAAACCCAGACCTTTCGGAATGAAGTGAAATGCTACAAACACCCACCTTGGAAAAGTGGGATGGTCATCTCTCTCAACATGATGGGGAGGATGCCCTTAAAAATTAAATGCTAAAATATCAGTTCGTAAATTCTTACCCAACATGTGCTTTGTTTCTAGACAGCACAAGCAAACACCGATCTATGCATTAGATTACAGGGAGATGATTCTTCTATTGACCGTAAAGCACTGATGTCATACGTTTGGAAATACGAACCGAACATGTATGCAAACGGGAAATTATGCTCTACATAGTTTTTTTTTGGAAAAACCTCCACTGTTATCATTCAATCGAGTTCTTGTATTTTATTTTTTTTAGCTGACTGACTCTATCTTGCCAAACCGGAGAGGTTACTCAATGAGAAGTGTGTGTATGGTGGGAGTGAGAAATGACATAACAAAAATAAAAGAAAAAATGATGATAATCAATCAAGTGGCAAAGAAAATTACTCAGCACGATGAGATAAATTTTCAATTTTAAGAGATTATACTTGATTGGTTGATTTTGAAAATACATGACTGAAATGATAATGGAGATGCTATTTTAACTAATCCAAGAAAAAACTGGAGGTGGATACTGGGTTTAGCCTATTTTTTTTATCATGCAAATTTATGGTCAAGTGTTTGATCTCATAAATTTCAAGTTATCAACTATGTGAAGCACGGAGCATCTAGTTTAACTTGCGTGACGTAAAAGAAAAAAGAGACAAACAGACGGGAGTCCTGGGTGGGAGATAGAGTTGAAAATGTCTGCTCGCCCAGTACTGGAAAAGCATCCCATGCTTGCACTGTGGAATTAACACGAGCACAGAGAGGCATTTCTCATTTTTATTCCACTACCTGGGTGTTTGGATTAACTCGCTATTATTTATACAGGCCATCTCGTAAGCAAGTTGAAACGTAGGCATATTAGCTCTCTATCTGTTCCTCTCAGTTTCAGACCTATGGAGCTGTAGAAGCAATGAGTTGGTCACAACAAATACCGAGCTCAAAGCCATCAGTCCACCTGTCAAACCAAACATCAATAGTTGCTCCGTAAACACGGAAAGGAAATTTTCTGGGATAGGATCCATGAGCAATGATGAGTCAAAGACTTGCTTGCTCAAATTACGATCCATGGCCTTTGTTTTCATTCAGTTAAAGGATTTTTCTCAGTTATGGAATAAGCAATGTAACTTTACTCACCTGAAAGTGAAGGAGTCATGGCAAAATCGTATTGGGGAAGCAGTACTCCGGCTGCAATAGGAATGGCAACAACGTTATACGCAATTGCCCATGATAAATTTTGGTACACCTTGGCCATTGTTGCTCGTGAAAGATCCAGGGCATCTACGACCTGTCATGACATATATCAGAACCATCCACGAGGTTTTTATCTTGGTTCTACTCACTATTAGTTATGATTGAAAATTCCAGTAGTATCATCAATGGGTAGAAATTTCATGCCTGAAAAATACAATCCCATTCCCCCTCTTGTAACTGAAAAATAAAAATTGGAAGATGAAGTTGGTATCGTCTTAATACTCTCGGCGACAAATAATGCCTATGAGTAATATGAATCATAATACACAGGGAAATGAAATTTCAGGATTCATCATTCATCAACAAAAAGAGATTAGTTAAATAAATTTTATCAGAAAAGCAAATCATACCTGTGAAAGCCTGTTGCCAAAGATGTACAATGGATGCAACATCAGATGCAGCATTTTCTTGAGCTTCATTCTGGATGGCAATCCCAACATCGGCAAGAGCCAAAGAAGGTGCATCATTTATCCCATCACCTACCTTCAAAAACCTAACAGTCAGCTGTGTATGGTTTCCACCAGTCATAATTTTAACTTAAATGTGTTGACAGAATAGGCATCATATTTTACACTTTTAATCTTGTGTTTACAGTATGGTTTGACTGCGAAAATAAAAAAATCCACTGCAGAACTATATTTGTAGCATCCATAGCAGTTAGATTTAAATGCATGGAGAATTCACACTAATTCCCATATAGAACAATGAGTTGCAACAGCATTTCTTCAGTGAAAATATTTCAAGAACTCAAGTTCTCCAATTACTTCTGCTGCAGGCAATATTTCACTGAAAAGAATGACCGGATTTCTTTACCAGATGAGATGATTGTTGTGATATTGTTTTGTCAAGGTCAAAATAAAATTCTGGAAGAACAAGAGAGGCTACCATTGCAACCCGATGCCCTGCTGCTTGAAGACTTGTTATAGCTTTATATTTTTGCCTCGGATTCAAGGATGCATTGATAAATTCATTACCTATTCCAACTCCTTTTTGCTATGGTTGCAACTGCTTCTTCCCTGTCTCCTGATAAGAGGACCGTGTTGATACCGTTCTGCTGGAGCCTACCTATCAGAGCAAAACAAAGAAGAGAATAAAGCAGCAAACCATGTGCTTAGATGGCAAGTAGAAGATTTTAAGTCGATATGCATGATGCAAGGATAGTAAAATGATTTATATTCAGTATCCACACAGCTTGTTAGTTATCATCCAAGTTCTGCAAAAAGCACCTAATAATTAGGATAAAGTACTGAAGTAAAAATCCCCTGATAAGCTTGTAACGAAGCTCCTATCATGATTCAAGATCGAGGGAATACTCTAGAATTTCTTTAGTGGTTGGCCAATATTGTCACTGACTGACCATTGACAAAGGCAAAAGAAAAACATCAGGTGCATTGTGCATCACTAAGATTGTCTTGAAGAGTTCAAAGCAATGCTTCTGTTTGGATTTTAGAAAACAAAGTATTTACCAAACAACGATCAGGAAAGAACAACAGCCATTTCACTAATTCTAGTTGGAGATACTAAGGACAAGTCTGCTAGTCATGGAAAAGAGAAATCAAATTAGAACTTATATTTATGAAACCCGAATCCTGGTACACATGTTAAGAAAAAAGGAAAGCTGTCATAGCAACTTGCAACAAAATTCACTCAGAATTGTCATTTGAGAAAGAAATTTACCTAATTACAGTAGATTCAGCATCATGGCGCAAACCGTCAGATATTGCAATAGCACCAATAATGTCTTCCCCTTCACGTCCAACATAGACGACTGTTTTTGAATAGCTTGATGATGACATCCCTTCTTATGACTGATACATCACTTCAGTTTCCAGATCCTTTAGATCAGACATGCTTGTCCTTCTCTGGAATCGTTCCTGAACCCAATCCAAAGAACCTACTGCAACCAAACTTCCATCTACCTCAGCCAAGGTTCCAAAACCTGGTTCTGTCAATTGCCCTCTTGTTACCGGGATAGTCAATTTCAATGATTCTGCTTTATTTACAATAGCCCTTGCAATTGGATGCAATGCTGTTTTCTGTACCGCAGCTGCCATTTGAAGAATTTCTGATTCTTTGTAAGAGTGTTTGTTTTTGAGGTAGCTTTTGTGGTTGTGGTTTGAAAAAATTAAGTTCAAAAAAAGTGTGGTTAGCTGAGGTTAGTTGGATTTAGATACGTGTTTAGTAAAAATTATGGGTGAAGTTTATGTGTAGTAAAAAAATATGTATAAAATGTTTGGTAGTTGTGTGATTGCGGTTGCTTTTCAAAGTGATTTTTACTTGAAAATGCATTAAAATAATGTATTTTTATTTTTAAAAAATTATTTTTGATATCAGCGCATCAAAATGATTTAAAAACACCAAAAAAATATTAATTTGAAGCAAAGAAAAAAAATTTAAATTTTAAATTTTTTCAAAAGCGCTTTTGAAACGCAAAAACAAACAGTGTTTTACGAAACTCAGTTAAAAAAGCATGTAAAAACTGTTTCATAAAAACTGCGTTTCAAACTTAATTTTTTAGTGGATCCCGCAGTATAAAACGCAGTTACCAAACACCTTGCTGCGTTTTTTGCACCGCAAACACAAAAGCAGGTGCAAAACAAACGCAGCCTAAAAGAGATGGAAGACACAGCAGAAACGGCTGGTTTTCCTTCAGTAAGGGTTCCTGTCTGAATATTGGAAAATGGGCAAGGATGGAGTGTGAAGTTTCTCGATGATCAAGAGTCAAATGCAACAACCTCATGATTTATTTCCTATGTCAATCTCAATTCACATGTGTGCAGTGTGTATTGTGTGTCTGTTGACAGAGAAAGAGAGCATAGTTCTATTAAATTAGAAATAACCTTATCTAGAGCAACATAATTAATGCTTGCTAAGCGTTCCAATACATCCCCTCCTCTTTATTAGAAGTCCCTGCTTTGCTCCTAATGTTTTCAAAAGAAAAGGGACTTACCGTTTCTAAAAAGAACAGTGACCATTAAAAGGAAGATATGAGACTTTGCTTCTGTTATCATTAAAATGGAGAAACTACAATCTCATAATGGCAAGTTACCACTCCATTAGAAGTGACTTTGTATACAGGTTATTAAACTTGAAAGAAACAACTGACAAGTCAGACAACATACCAACCGATGTTCCAACTAGGATTGCAGTGGGTGTGGCAAGTCCCAGTGCATGTGGGCAGGAAACTATCTGGAATGAAAATGAATGTTACAGTCAAGAAATATAAAGAAATTGTATATACAGCTTCAAACTCAGTTAAATAGTTCATCATGGTTAGGTTGGGGAATAAATCCATATTCACTAGGAGGTAACTCCACTCACCAAGACATCCACGGAAAGTTTCAAGCTCAACAGCAAAGGATCTCCATCCGGTCCAGCAATATCATTGAGCAAAACATCAGGAAAAAAATGTGAACCAGTGTAATACCTGAATGTGCATGCAACAAAGTGTGAGAAGCAAGAAGGATAAATCTATGAATTTATAATTACATAAACCCAATGCTTTAGCGAGAACTAAACGATATTATTCAAACAAGAAGCAAAGAAAAATTCAAATTAAGACATAAGTTCATGACTGATTAAAATCACTCCCCACTCCTGTCAGACTGAAACATGAGTTATCCGCATCAAGTTCAAGGCTAGCACTAATAAATGGAAATCAATAACGCAAGCAATCTAAATTTAGTGATCTAGCAAATGAGGAAAACTTAAATATAGATTTGTGTTGTACAAATAAAGGGAACAAGGTCTCTTAGCTAGGTAAACACGATACCCAACAAAGAATGTGCTCTGTTATGCCATTGTTGAGTTTGATAAATCAATAACATCGCTATCACCAACCATGTTGCATCCTAGATTCCAACAAGCTGATAATAACAGGTACTATAAAAGGTGGGAAACAAACCCTACCAAAATGAAAAAGTTACTGCAGATATAGTCATTACACTATAAAAAAAAGGTCCAGCTATTGAATCTGCAAGCCTTTGTATAGGCGCCTCATTGCCTTGAGCATCCTCAACCTGAAATTACATCATAAAGCTTTAACAATTGTAAAAAAAGTTCGAAGCTACAGTCAGGTTATAATTCCCAAATACAATAAAACAGTGAGCAGCATTCATCTAGAGGTGAACTTTCATACAGCCAATAAAGCTGAAGGCAGACCTTGGAGCTGCTCACGCAAATGTAACAAGTTGATGCCACAAGACTTGAAAGAATCATTTTAACATTTCATGCATGCCATTATCATGAAGTCTGAATCCATGGTTTTATGTTTATGAAGAATGATCAAGACTAAAAAATAGAACTACTTTCTCGCTCTACTTTGCATTACTGTCTAGTAATCAACTCAATTCAGGTCAAGCCTCAATACCAAACTAGTTGAGATCAGCTTCATGGATCTGCATCCTTTTATTTATTTATTTTTTCAGGCTAAAACACATACATACTGAACTCCATTATTAATTGAATTTACTTTGTTGCATACTCGAAGCACAATTATGCAAAAAACAATTGGTGATGGGTACCATAGACAGGCTACACATTTTTCTACACCTACAAAAGTTTAATTCTTTCCCTTTTTATCTATATCACCAATACCTGCATCTGCACTCCGTTGATATAATAAGCAGCTCATTTTCAAAATGTAAATGAACCATTCCAAAAAATATCATGGGAATCTTGTTTAGGGTCACATATTGAGTTACTATGAAGTAATAAAAAAATAAAAGCAAATCCGTTTATCCATCTGTATTATTTGCTTTTTATTCTTTTAACAAGAGGGAGACAAATGAAAAAAAAAAGGAACAGTGAACATACCATTCGAATGATAATATTGTTGAGTTGGAGCCAATAGACAATGCCTCTATCCTTAAAGGACCATCCTGAAACATTTTTAAGAAATGCTGATGGTCAGCAATGCATTATCAAAACATAAAAGGAAAGGGCTACAAAAAAACAGGATTTTATATTCCATGTTCAAAAGAGTTACTTTAGCCGGAGATATTGACATAAGTTAGCAACACAATTTTATGAGACAACTTTGGAGCTCCACGGTATTTTTACTGTGATAACCCACAAGGCTAATCCTAATCATCCGAAGGTAATAAATGCATCGATACAAAAGGTGCCACCCAGATCACAAATATAAGCAGTGATGGGATACATTGCAATTTAAAAATATAATCATACCCAGTTTACTGTTCCAGCTGAGACTTTGAGCCCTTCTTCCTTAAATACAGGCAGTGATTCCCCAGTAAGCATGGATTCATCAGCAACACTTCTTCCTGCAAGAACTCTTCCCTATGACGGGAATATTTAATGTTAACAAGATCAAACATGAGTGCTACTGAGATTCAAATGACATTGCAAATTGAAATACTGGCCACTTATTTGTCAAATAATCAGCAATTTCCTTTCAGTTTGAAAAGAAACTATGCAACTCTATATAAAAAATAGGTCTATCCACTAAAAAGACATTGGTAAGTAGATGGAGCAAGCTAGTTGAATATCTGAATACACAAGCATTTCAACGATTGAAAATGTGAAAGAAATGTTTTTTACATTGTTTGTAACATTTCATGAATATAGATATAGAAAGTAGCAATTACAGATATACCATATGCATTATATCATTGAAGCATAATTTAGGATCACTTCTTTCACTAACTCTAAAGATTCCTGCTTGTGAAAAATATCAAAATCTACTGCAAATTTATGTCAAGTCTTATAGTGTTGTAAACAAGGAGTGCATTCACAAACTGCACACACCCAGCGATTTGGATCAATGAAAAAAAGTGTTACCATATATAAATTAAGCACTGAAATATGAGAAAAGAAAATCAAAATATAATTTTAATACCATGAGAAATTTGATAAAGATCATGTGATGCTTTTACATCTACAGGAATAGTTTCTCCGGGTAGAACTAACACTGTGTCTCCAACTCGAACATCATCAGTGGGGACTCCAGTGCAAATAGCAGCAGAGCAAAGAACAGTATCCGTAGGGGAATTGCTATCTGATGAAGAAATTACAGGTCGTGACTGAGTGGACATGAGTGACTAAAAGATCAATGAAATCACACAAGTTATTACATATACACTATATTATTAAAGCTTACTTGGTATAGTTCAACAATAAAATTCATCCAACTTGCAGTTAACAAAAAAGTCTACCAATGACTTGTTTCGATCACTCAACAATGTTGGAATTAATTTTGAAGGGTAAATTCAATGTCTTTTTAGTTCTTCTAAATGCATGTATAAGTATTAATGATTTGATTATCCAATATCTAAAATTCTCTATAGACTATTATAAAGATGTGTCATGAAAGTATTGTAATCTCAATAATATCAGTCCAAGTTCACGGGACTTCCTCTCTTAGAAAAGTAATATGATATGAATGAGATATGTTTCTTCAATTATTTCCAACAAAGTGGCATCGGAGATAGTTTGGTTTGGTGTGTGTTTAGAGGGATTAGAGCATGTGTGAGTAAGAAAATAAATATCTTCCTACAAACACTTCCTCTTTCTCTAACAAAAGATCCTTTCCTTGGTAACAAAGTGATATCAGAGCCCAACAAGAGAATTGGAATCTTAAATGAAAAGAAATAAAAGATGCCTAAGAGAGAGGCTTAGTGCAAGTTGACAATTCCCAACACGAGAAAGTTTAGTACAAATGACATTAAGAAATCTCTTTCTAAAGAAAAAGATAGAAAATGGCCAGGGAGCCATGTTATAAAAAAAGACAGCAGCATGATGAAGGGTGAGCCAAAACAAAAGCCACTTGAAAAGTCAAATCTTTCAAAAGCCACTTTTGAAAAGTCAAATCTTGAAAAAAAAATGTTTGGTTAGAGAAATGTGACAGCAGGTCACAAGAAAAGAAAAATGGTTATGTTCAAACAAATACAATTATTGAAGACAAGCAGATGACAATGAGATGCCATTAGCTAGCCATGATGAAAAGAGTGACTAAAACAAAGATGCAAGAAAGACCTTAATATGAAAAAGGAAGATTCAAAATATAGTGGCAAAAATGTGGCCATCCAAAAAAATTAAAATAGAAGAAGATATTGAATTGTTTGTCATCAACAAAAGATGAGAAAGGTGTAGTAATCATGACGAGTTGATCCTCCAGCACAATCCAAATTTCAAGAGTTATGAGATTTTAAAAAATAACAAGAAGTGTTAGAATTGATTTTGAATTATACATTCAAAGTGTCCTTTTAGTTATCCTAGGTACATGTATGTAGGAGATGTGACTATCTAAATATCTAGAATTATCTATAGACTGCTATAAAGCAAGTATTGAAAGAGTTGTATTCAAAGTCCAAGTCCATTGAGAATTCCAAGGTTATGCCCAATTCCTCAGTTATGGGAGGGATATGATACGAAAGAGAATTGTCTTCCACCATGCTTCCCTTCGACCTTTCTCCCCTAATTTTTTTCTAACAAACAAGAGAACAAAAAAACCAATCTAGAGCAGCTAACCATGAATTGAGCCCAACATAATGAAACTTAACCAAGTTTGAAAAAACATCAGCCATCAATGCTTAGTCAAGCATGCTCCTCACAACAAGCAATGTTCTCTTGTATGTTGAAAAATAAATATTGCCTTTGTTGTCTTCACATTGGCAATAGTAATCATTCTAAAATCAACACACTGTGATATTGGAACAACGCATTGAATGAAAATATATGAAGCATATCGCATCACAATGTTTCAGAAACTAATGAAGCTTTCTGCTGTTAAGGGTTAAATCAAATTTCCATTAAATGGCCAATACCAGTGTTATTCAACTACGAATGTAAATAAACCCAATGCAACCAAGGTCAAAGGACACAGAAAGTACAGGAGGAAAAAAGGACCAAGATTGTCTCAGCTTGAAGAAATGACAGTGTTTATAAGTACAACAAACACCAAACAGATAAACAATTTACCGGGAATAAAAAGAGTTGGGTTTCACATGGGAATCAACTAAGCATCCCATTTACTTCTTACAGTAATAGATATAAATGTCATTACTACTTGCAAGAAGTTCATTCATATCACTAGATGCCCTGATCCTTGCCTTTTCTTCAAGAGAACGTCCTAGAAGCACAAAACCAAGAAGCATGACCTGCACGCTAAAAAGCAATAGCCACCCATGAGAAACTTGTTAGTGAGACATAAAGTAAAAGCTAACTTCTGGCTTTAAAACACAGAAAACTAGTGGCTGAAACATGTTAAAAGGTTCTTATATAATAAGATGGGTGACAGCATTTGAGAAGTCTCAGCATGACCAAGGAGTAAACTTTAGCTGAGTTGAGCATTATGTCAGACTCAATTTGGAAGATTAAGTATTTTTCTCATACAATTAAAAAACATAAAAAAAAAACTTTGAGAAGAAAGTGCAAATGCTGAAAGTAAGCAAGTCACCGGTTCCTCAAAGAAAGATGCATCCCATTCCAGCTCAGGGCTGAGAAGTGAGATCTACACAAGAGAAGAATTCAGCACAAAAAACTTAGCAAAATGAACTCTTTTGCAATGTGAGCGAAATGAAAATCTTAGCACTGACTAGAGTCTCACCACGCTGATGATAAATGCAACAACAGATCCGAATCCCACAAGATAATTCATATTTGGTGATCCCTTCTTGAACGCCCTTAGACCATCAACAAGCAAGTCTGCAAAAGATTTCAAAGTAAAAAAGATTTTATCAGAATTGTGATTGCTAGTCTCAACATTACAGAGTCTATTACACTTTGTCAATTTTAACATACCAGTAAAAAATCAACACAGTCTAATTTGAAAGAAGAAATACGATAGTCAGTTAGCAAGAATTGTAATGTCAGTGGCAGTAAACAGTAAACAGGTTTTGAGGCGTAAAGATTACTATTTTTAAAATATTAATTGCCTCCACTATATTTATTGCATGGTTAAAGCAATATATCTTCAGGATATAGCAAAATTTTAAACTTATAAACACCAACTTCTATATTTTGTTTCTGGTATAAACATGAACATAGAGTTTGTTGAGAAAAATTAAAGAGAGAAGAAGATTGTTTTCTAATAAATTTTTGTCAATATCAAACTGATATTTATAAAGAAAATAACACTTTTTTAAACCAAATATGTGTAGAGTATAAAGACGCACCTCTACCTTCAAATTAATTGAACAACTTGGCAAGAGATGTCATGCATAATTAATTAATTCTGAAAATTAATTAATTAACTTAAATTAAAGTACCAAGTGCCATTATATATATATATATATATCAATTTTGGTTTTCCCTCCAAATCTTCCCTTCAACATCCAAATCTATTGATTTAGTGTCCTTGCATTATAAATTACAACAAAACCTCTTATCTTTTTAATGTGAAATAAATTTCTCTTTAACTAATAATATTTAAGCTATATTTTATAACAAGAATGTTAAGCAGTGACCCAAGTTTCATAAACAACAAAACTTTACCAGATTGCACGATTGGTACCAAATAAAAAATAACAGAGTATGCATGATCAAGTGAATTCTGGCTCATTCCTATGCAGGTGATATATAAATATAACAAGCTTGAGAAAAGTGATACTGCCAAGGCAACTAAGTACCTCTTCCTGGTCCCAGGAGAGCTCCCAGAGCTAAGCCTCCCTTCACATACGAACTATGCAGCACCTCCAAAACGAACCTACACAAAAAAAAAACGAACCTACACCAAAAACCACATATAAGCAAGTCACAAAAATTTCAATTTTGCAACTTACATCATCTTCACTTGACATCTTGAAAGTAGCACGAGTCAGGGATTATGATTGAAATGAATGCATTACATTGCGTTATCGTGTGTGCATCGCATGCATGTTAGAGTGTTCGTATGATTACCATGACCAGCGTGAATCCCGAGAGAGTGCAAAATATGAGAAGCATGAGATCCACAACACAAAGCAACCAAAGTCCAAGCAAAAAGCACACGATTCCTACTCTTAACGATCAACTCCTTCTTTTTAATCATATCTTTCCACATTTTTACGTTTTCTGCTACTCCACTACCCGATACCCTCTTCTTCGCTTCAAATCCGCACTCACTCAATCTCTTCACCAAGCTCTCTGCAACACTCCCCGACATTTCTCCCTCCAACAACGCCTCCGGTTTCAACTTCACCGCCGCTGTCTCGGTCAACATGTTGACCACGGCGGATTCAACTCTCTCGTCTGCGGAGAGTACCGATTTGACGCGCGAAACACAGCGCCGCACATCATTCCGGTTACATCAAGGAGAATAGGCGAATTGTTTTTCTTGTTCGGAGCTTGAAACGCAGCGTTTTGAAGGTTAGTTTCGGTTTGGAGAGAGCTTGAGAGGGTGAAGTTAGGGATCGCACGTGGCCGGAGAGCCAGACGGCCGTTTAGAGATGCCAGCACTGAAATCAACGTGGTCAAAACGAATCAGCGCTTCGGGTTCGGAGAGACGACTAGAAGCAAATTGTTAACCATTTTGAGATAAATTAAAGTTTTAGAGAGAGAAACTGTGGAGGAGACAACATACTGACATAGAGAGAGAGATTGCTTTGATGGTGGTTAATGGAGGTGGTCAACAAGAGGAGACCGTTGAATAGGTAAACGTTGGCGAATAGTGTCTTGCCACGTGCGATGATTGTTATCAATTTGGCCTTTAGCGCGAGCGCCAGGATTTAAGTTGGTCCATGCTGGATTTTCCTCGCCCGTGTTTGATCTAGAATGTTTTTTTAAAAAAAAAATTCATCACTAGTCTTCACTTTTAATTAGATCAATAGAGTGAAAAACTTTTTTCACCTGGCTAATATCTATCATTAACCGACCACTTCATTTTTAAAAAAATTTATTATAAAATTTAATAAAAAAATAAAAAAATAAAGTAATTTTATTATATCTATCTTCAAAAAAATACAAAAAATTATTCATTATAATATTTTTATTCTTTTTTTTTTTCATTCTTCAACATTAGATTTATTAAAAAATAATTATTTTTTTAATTTATTTTTTATAAGGTTATCTCAGTCTCATGACCCGAACCGCAAGTTTGACAAGTTAACTCCGTTAACTCGATTTTTTTTCCCTAATTGACTTGTTTTTTCAATTTCATTCTTCAATATTTGGTAGATCAAAAATTAGACTTCATAATTTATTTTGGTTTGCTTTCTGCGAAGTTATCCATGTCTCATGTATCAAGTCATGAGTTTGATAGGTTAACAAAAAACTAAAAGAGAAAAGGATTTTACTATACCCCTCCTCGTACAATACTATTAACTAAAATAATGTTTTCTTTCTTTCTCTCTCTTGGTTTTTTTTCCTTTCCAATCTTTTTTTTTTCAATTTTAAATACATCATTTAACATTAGGTTTTCTAGAGATTGAGTTTCATAATCTTTTTAAATTTTTTTCATAATGTTATCATAGTCTTATGATCCAAACTGCGAGTTCGAAAAGTTAACTCAACAGACTTGAGTCGTTTATCCCTTTTCCTAGTTGACTTATTTTAAAAATTTTATCATTTAACACTTGATTAATTGTGAATTAGGCTTAATTATCTATCTTGGTTTATTTTTCATGAGGTTATCCTAGTCTTATGACTTGGGTCACGGGTTTAACAGATTAACCTCGACTGACTCAAGTTGTTTTTTAATTGGTTTTTGAATTTCAATTCTATCATTCAACATTAGGTTTATTAGAGATTGAGTTTCGTAATTTTTTTAATTTATTTTTTATATGGTTATCCAATCTCATAGTTTGAATTGCAGGTTTGACAAGTTAATTCGTTTTTTTTTCTCCTTTTTCTAATTGACTTTTTTCACTTAATTTCATCCTTCAAGCATTGAGTTGATTAAGAATCAAGTTTTATGATTTGTTTCAGTCGGCTTTCTATGAAGTTATCCCCGTCTTATGACTTTGATCATAAGTTTAGTAGATTAACCCGGATTGACTCATTGTTGTTGTTTTTTTGTGTCATTTTCTTAATTGATTTTTTTCTCAATTTCATATTTTAATATTGGGTTGATTGAGAATTGAGTTTCATAATTTATTTTAATTTTTTTTCTATTGAGTTTTTCTGATCTCATGACCTAAATCACGAGTTTAATACGTTAATTCGGGTTGACCCAAGTCATTGTTTCTAGTAAGGGTGATCGTTTTCGGTTTGGTTCGGTTTTTATCAAAAACAAGTAACCAAACTGAATTTAAAAAAAACAAAACCGGTTCAAACCGACCGGTTTCGGTTCGGTTTTGGTTTTTTAGGATAAAACTAGTTCAAACCGGTTTGGCTCGGCTTTTCTCAGTTTGGCTTAGCTTTTTTCAGTTCGGGTTCGGTTTGCTTTTTTTGGTTTTAGGCTTATAAAACCGAAATCAAACCGAACCGGTTGGTTTTTTCAAAATTTTAATCGGTTTTTTTTTCACGATTCAGTTTTTTCGATTATTTTTTTCCAGTTTTCTCAGTTTTCCGGTTTTTTTGCTCACCCCTAGTTTCAAAGTTTTTTTTAAAATTTTATTTTTTTAATTTCATCATTCAACATTGAGTTTATTAGAAATTGAGCTTTATTATTTGTTTTGATTTATTTTCTATAAGGTTATCATAGTCTCATGACTTGGCATACAGATTGGCAGGTTAACCCATGTTAACTATGATCAATTCAATATGTTTTCGTCTTAATATTTATAAAAAAAAATCTCATCTTAAATATTTATTTTGAGTAAAACAATGTTTTTACCAATTATTCGGCTTACCTTTGAACTTACCAAGTCAACCGAGGCACATCAAGGTAGTCCCCATACGATTTAAATTTTTTTCTACTAGAATAAACATTAACAACAGCTATTTTTGTTTTACGTTGAAAAAATTGATCCAACCAGCAGCGTGACGCAAGCCAATTATCTAATAATATCCAAGCTTAAAACATAAACTACATCTTAATATATGAATCATAAAATCATAAATACAATCTAAACTTAAATTATAAAATGAAAACTTATGTGTTATATTGAAAAATAAAATTATAACTTCATTGTATTTTTTTTAATAAAAAAATAGGTATAAGTGTTGAGTGAATGGACATCTTATAGATAAAAACTAAAAGAGGTTCACCTTCTCACAAAGTATTGATCACTGTAACAATGCTTTGTTTTTTTATCTTTAGTTTTTATTTTATTTTTTTTAGTATTAGATTTATCAAGGTTTGGGATTTGTAATTGTTTCAATTTTTTTTATGAGACTATCTTGATTTCATGATTCGAGTTGCAGGTTTGACAAATTAACTCGGATTGACTGAGGTCGATCTAATATATTGTCGTTTCAATATTTAAAAAACATCACTTTAATTTTTTTAGTCAAATTATATTTTTATTAGTATTTCAGGTTTTTTTTAAACTCAATAAATTAACTAAATCACATCAAATCAGCCCCAACATAATTTAAATCTTTTTCTATTAAAAAAAACATGCTAACAACACTTATATATATTTTTTGCATTAAAATAAATTTTGCCCGATGTTGTGGGCCAATAATCTAGTCTACCTCTGTATCTGACTTTAATCTAACCAAATTGAATTATACTCGTCTTAATGGTTCGAATTTTATCCATTCTAATTTAACATGTTCAGATAAAAAAAAAATTATGATACATAATAAATAAGTAGTGATATTTTATAATTATTTTATATAATATACATTAAATAAAAAATAAATATAAATGAAAAATAAAATTCATAACTCATTAGTAAAAATATATCATGTTAGTATTTCTTTTTCTTTTGGTTTTTATCTTTTTATTTAATGATTGTGTTTGAAATTATAGTAAAAATTATTTTTTAAAGTATTTTTTATTTAAAAATCAAAATATTATATTTAAAAAAAATTATTTTTTATTTCAATACATTAAAATAAAAAGATAATTAATATATATATATATATATATATATATATATATAATTTTTTTTTTCTAAAAAAAACATGGTTGTGCCGAGAGTAGATGCCACTAGTAACATAGTATTTCGATGAAAAATTGTAAGAAAACAAGCAAGGGCATTAGCATGAGGAGATTGGAGTGGGAGCGAATGAAAGCTTACCACGTGGGAGATACAAATATCAGCGTCGAATCTAGTCTAGTAAATAAATAAATCCTTGTACGTTATCCATCTGCTTCTCTATCTCTGAGCTCGTCTTCCTCTCCTCCCACCTTCTCTTTAACTAAATAAATAAAAATGGCTCCTTTGAACGAGAATTGTTTAGAGAAAACAAATTCAAAATGCCAAGCACCAATTTTTGCTCCAAACTCCCTGGTGTTACTCTCTTCTTCAATCCTTCAAAACCCATTATTTCTCAGACCCCCAATCAAGCAAAATCCAAGTATTTTCATGGGTGAGCTTCATAATTCAATCACTTCAGCAGCTGACAAATGCTTGAGATTCCTCCATTCCTTTGCCTTTCGAAATCCTATTCTCAAAAACATTGTAACTGATTTTAACCAACATATGACCCGGGTTAGTATCTGTCTCTCAATGTAATATTATATTGCTTAAATAATTTGTTTTTACTGGAGTTGTTCTTTTTTTATTTTAGATTCAATGCAGGAGGGAGTACTGCAGGAGGAATATGAACAACTATCTGTCAAATCACAACTTTGCAGCTGTCTTACCTGGTGATTCAGTGGCAGGGCTAGTGGTGGCTAATGGGATCATTAATTTCTTGAATATATACAACACTTTGTTGGTTGTAAGGCTTGTTTTGACCTGGTTTCCTAACTCTCCTCCTGCTATCGTTAGCCCCCTAAGGTACATCCACCCCATCTATGTAAATCAACTTATTTTTTCTTAATTTTAGACTTAGTGCTTAGAATCCAATTGTTATAACATTCTTAGAATTGCCAAAATTACTTAATTTGAGTTTTGATATGGCTAGAAAATGTCAACTTTGGTGAAAATAGATCGCCTAGTCTAACCTAATATGTTTGATTAATGAATCTGTTGCCATGCCAAAATGGATCGATGTCATATCACTTTCGGCTTGAGCAACTTTTTGCTTCAGTGATGATGAAAAGCTTGATAATTGCTTGTTTATTTGCTTATTGGAATTTGTTGTGTCAGAATCTATATGCATGCATGTGATTCAGTCTTGATGTTTGAATGCAGCACTTTGTGTGACCCATACTTGAACATATTCCGCGGGATCATTCCACCACTAGGAGGGACACTGGATCTCTCTCCTATACTAGCATTCTTGGTTCTAAATGCCTTTACTAGCACTGCTACTGCACTTCCTGCTGAACTGCCAGAAAATGGAGCTTCTCCAAGAAGTCGCTCATCCCCTACATTGTTCACTCATCTCACTACAGCACAGAAGAAATGGATGAGAAGGCTCAATGGAAACAAGTCAAGGAGCTCCCCTGGTGCCGATTAGGTCATTCCCTTGACAGTCTTCTAGGTATATACGTTGTGTATTTTCGTGAGTTCTGAATACTGGGTGGTGATCTTCCGGCCAGTAATTTGAATGTTCATCAACTGACAGAAATATAGGATAATCTGTTTCTGTATCTTAATGTCAGTTATATAATCTTTTCGTCAGCATGACAGTCTGATTACATACACAGTGGCAATTCCATTCTGAAGTTAATTGAAATCTTTTATCCTGAAGCCTGAAGTTGCCCCATAACCATAAGCTTGCACATAACTCCTCCATGAAGCCATCTCACTTCTTCAGGCTCCAGCTGGGCACATTTAAAGCCGAACAGTTAATTTATGTTGTCAATGAAAACTGTGTCACTGGATGGCTAAGCACAACTAACACCACCAACGGTGTATTGATTAATCGACCGCCCTTATCACCTGGTGATTCTGTGTGGTTTGTCTCGTTCGATTTATTTTGTTGTGCTGAAAGATTTTGCAGTACAATCCAGAAATTTCTTGACATGCTGACAGCATGCATATATATATATATATATATATATATATATATATATATATATATAAAAGCAGAAAAACCATAGGATGCTAATAGCATCAGATTCCCACCAATTATGTAGGCAGCAATAGAATCAAATTTAAATCGTGTGCATCTCTATTGCCTTGTTCACATCCATCCAGCCTAACTCCAAAGAATTTCATTAAGAAGCTGTCACCACTATATTTCCTACAGAAGATTATCTAACACCTGGAACTTCTGGAAGGATTCTCCGAAAATAACTTTGTTAAAAGAGAGTGCTATTTTCTCCTTTCCCGCTTTGGATAGGGACATTCCTTGAGAAAGGCAATGCGAACCAAATTTTACTTTAGCTGCAAATTTAAAGAATATTCCATTTCCACGATCAAGATGCAGAGTTCTAAAGTCTGAGTAATCTATGCTCTCTCTAAAGCATCTGTATGCTACGAGTAAACTATGTTGTCAGATGATCTCAACCATCTGATATCATTTGATTGATCACTAACCGGCTGTCATGTATTATGGAAAAATAGAATCATGATTGAACATTTTTGGGCCATTAGATATGCATTAAAAATTGGTTTTGGACCAAACTTTACTCTTCATAGAAACAATTAAGAATTAAATTATTCGAAGGCATAATCAATGGGGCAATTTGGTGATACCTGTGCCGACTTTGCTAAGCTTCAGTGGACTAAACATAAAGGAAATTAGGGGGTAGTTTCTCCCCAATTCTGTTTCCTAAATGGAGCCAATAGCTGCATGCAGGACCAGCAGGGTTTCCTCTCGTGAGAAGCTTGTGGCCATAGGCTTGGGCCTTCTAGCTGTGGTTTCACCTCTGTTTATTGATCGGAGACCAGTCAGTGAATCGGAACTTGATGAGGAATCCATCATACATGCTTCTTGGGTACCTCTTCTGCTCTTGGTGCTGATCTTGGCCACTGCTTTATCGTTGTATCTAGACAGGAGCTTTACCAGGTTTGATCCTTATTGGATTCACAGAGCTGGTGGCTCTTCTGGTGGTATCATGGTAATACTTGTGATTCTTGCGTTGGTTTTGAAGTGTAGGGCGTCGGATATCATTGAAGAACTGGGAATATTCAATGAAACTGGAGCTTGAGCTGCTTCTGTGACAATTTGACAACTCTCTGATGTGCTTCGGCGAAAAAAGTCAGCTTCTCAGTTTATTCAGAGAAAACTTTCACTATTTCCTTCCATAAATTACAGGAGGAAGTTCCTGTGAGTTGTTGTCATTTCTTTTCAAAGAGCTAGCTACTTTAACTAGAATTGCATTGTGGGGTCTTAATTTCTACATTTGGAGAAAAGAATAATAATTTTGTTGATTTTTCAAGTAGAAAATATGTTTCTTGCAAGTAGCTTCTTTGTACCTACATGCCTCTTGCCAAAATCCAATTCCTAGCATGAGGCATAGCCTAATTGATGATACCAACTCTTCTCTAGAGGAAAAGGCTAGTTTGAGACTGGAAAGTAGACTAATTTGCTTCTGAATACAACTTATTTTGAGATTACAGAAAAAATAACGCTGTTGAACAAGTTATGTGGCTTCAAGATGCATAAGTAATATTCTTGCTGGCTGCAATTAATTAGATGCATAGACTCGACCATACTAGATAACATTGGTCACCTTTTTTTCAAGACCTAGGCTTTTCTAGGAGAACAGTTAGTTCTAAGCATACCATTTGAACATTACATGCAAAGCTTAATGACAGCAGACCTATAATTACAATGTTACATATTTTGTCCAGTAGTGATCAGAATTCACGATCTGTAATGCTGCAGCGTTAACAGACTGAACTGATTTGCTACAGAAAATGTTTGCTGTCATCACATTACCTGAAGCAAAGAAAATAGTGCACTAATAAAGATCTTAATTTTACTCATTCAAGCAGTTTATTCTTCTTTTTAATCATATTATATCAACTATTCAATTTTCCTTCTGTCTATACAATTTTCTGATGCATCATGCCATCTTGCATCAGTATCAACAAATAAAAAGACATAAATAAGGGGAAGCCCAAGTGAGGTCCGGTGTTAAATACACTCGGGGAATTTTTTAGTTGACAATCAAGGTGTGATAAATGCTTTGGTTTTCAGTGTTCCATGGGCCAAGAAAAAGCTGGTTACTGAAGAAGAAACAGGGTGGTTTTTGATGTACAGCAGGGATGCAAGTAGAAAAGTCAAGCATCCAGGTGGTATATAATATGTTGTTGATCAGCAAAAGCTTGTCAGTGGAGAATATCGCAAAGGATTTTCTTGAGGTTCAAGCGCATCAAGATGCTCCAACACTGGTCCAGTTTTACATCCAATGATTCGCACCATGGGGTTTGAGTGGCCATTTAGAAATGCTTCTGTAATCTGCACAGAATGCAACAAACATCACTTACTGTACTACCATGCATTCTAACTTGTATTGCTAACGTGCTTCAGCACCAGCTGAGATGTAAAAGAAAAGTATCCAAATTTCAAAAGCTGGAAATGATGTTATGCAAGAGCTTATTATGCTCACAGGAAATACCATGTGCCTGAAATGATGAAAAAAACAGCAATTCAAGTCTGATTCTCAATGTAACCAAGAAACAAAGATCATAAAGTATGCCTCAGAAACTAAACAGCGCCAATCAATAATTTGTATTGCACTTGGGCATCTTTGAATTACAATCCAGTCCCATAGCCTACCCCTTGAGTCCACAACCCTTGCATCATTCCCATCATGTATTTTGCGATTGGTTAATTTTATTGTCTGTAGACTCTGTACTAGTCAAGGAGAGGCTGGCCACATGGATGGCTAACTAAATGTACAAGAAATGCCATGATAAAAATGCTTTTCTAAATATTCATCAATGTTTATCCAGATAAATAACATGTGAAACTGGAGAGCATGGAAAGCACAATTTGTGGCAAGCATCAGCACATAATGGGCCGGACATTAGAAAAACCAAGATTGTTTCAGATCACTGCCATATTTTCCTTCAATCACATATTTTGGCAGAACAATAAATTCACACATAATTCTCACTCTCCCTCTCTCTCTCACACACACACACAGAAGAACACACGACCACATGCATGCACACATGAAAAAGTGTGTGCCGCACACCCTTCATATTTACAGAGATTGCAAATGAATATATAAAGAAGAGATTGGGTGCATAACTTCCCAAAACCAGCAAGTTGCAGCAACATCTACGCACAGGTGAAATAAAAGGCTTAAAATGAAACTGGGTTGGTAGTGGGTATACCTGCGTGCATCCAAATAGCTTGAGCAGCTTCAGTGATAAGCAGCTATCAACAATCATTCCTAGTGCCTCATCTGTTAATCTGCGGCACCATGATAAGTCCAAACTCACCAAATTTCTTGAACATTTGGCAATTGATAAGGCAGTGTTGTGAGCAACCTGTTACAAATTATTCAGATGTAAAGTTGAAGATAGGCCAGGCTCCTCTTTTTGGATTCAAAATTATATGAATAGAAATCCTGATCTAAAGATTCTTGATGTTACATAAATGCTTTTAATTAAGCTCCTACACAGAAGTAAGTTAACTAAAAAGGAATTTTAATTTTTGTAGGAAGTTTTTCTACCTTGAAGTTGGAAGTTCTCTCATCTTTTTCCCCTACTGGGATTTGGATTTTCCTAACCATATCAGGATTTTCAGGCCTATAAACAGGCCCTGTTATAAGAACAAAAAACGGAATTTAGTAAAAAAAATTCTTTTCAAGCTTGCAACTTTTCTGTGGGAGATATTCGATTAAAGAATCTGTTCTAGGTTCATAGTTGTAGAATGCCCTGGTGCGACTCTTAATTGTAAATCTTGAAATTCATCAAATCTGCCCATAAGAACCATCAGCATGCCTTGCTCACAGACCCTGTACAGCTTATTTTCAACCAAAAACAGCCCCCTTTTGACACAAACTAAACTTCATTCAAAAACCTAATTTCTCTTAATGCAAATCTGTAAGAATTTCAAGCATTAACTGTCTTATATTGGTTGCAGAATAATCCTAATTTTCTAATGACTGTCCTAAATCAATAATAGCAGAAGTTAATCCCCCAAGAAATATAGATTACATAAGAAAAGCTTTTCTGGATCCAACTCTTGGCTCAATGCACTCAATGCCATTCATTGGTGCTTACTTTGCACTCATATAACAAATATAAAGATAACTCAAACCCCCCTAAACCATTGGTCAAAGTAGAATTAGTCTCTAAACAAATCATTCAGAGCTCAAAGTCCTTGAACAACATTAAAGACCTAAATAGTTCCTTCTGTTAGTTAACCTTAGGTTTTCATTGAATTAATGTTAACTCAAGCATGTGAGATGCACAAGATATTGTATTTCAGTCTCTAAATTGGATCAAATCTGAAAAAGAGAAGGAAAATAAATGAAAAAAAAGTGGATTTTTTTTTCCTTTTTTCAATTTTCCTTTTCTTTATTTTTTTCATTATTTCTAATTTGATCTAAGTTTAAAAGTCGAGGTATAAGAACCACGTGCATCTCACATGCTTGAGTTAACAATAATGGATGAAAATCTAGATTTAACTAACATAAGGATCTAATTAGCTCTTCAATTTTGTTCAGGGACTTTGAGTGCCTAATAATTTGTTTAGGGACTAATCCTAGTTTGATCAATAGTTCCAGAGGGCACCTTTTACCCCAAATGTAATAGCAAGCGTGAGAAAACATCTTCAACATTATGAAGCTTAAACCATTAGGTTGAGCTTGCAAGTACAGTCAAAATCAAAAGACAGAATGAAAACACAGTGAAAAACTAGAAAGCAACACAAAGTATGAAGTAATCATGAGATACCATTGCAAGACAACTTATCCATGCTTCTGGGAGAAAAGACAAATTACAAATGCCACATGAGAAATCTGGTAAGGCATAATGATGTCTCACCCTATGGATATTGTTAACTGAAAGCGCATCCAGAGACTGTCCAGAGACTTCCAAGAAGGCAGCAATAGCTTCATCACTGTCATGTGTAGAACTTCCTACTGTTAGATTACATAAACTTATAAACATATCTCTTAAGCACAACTGGCAAAGTAAACTACAAAATCGCTATGGAATGAAGTCACAGAGAAAATTTTCCTTTTAATTTTCAGTTTTCTACAATAGACCTTCAATTAGCATTAGTTCATATTGATTCCATTCAACAGGATTAGCTCATATCTGAAAACTTTGGATTTGTCCTACAGTGTTTTCATGTTACCTTGTATCCTACAGAATTGAATGCATACGCAACCAAAAATAGACTCTCCTGTTTGTTTGTTATAAGGACCTAACTCAGTTTCCCCCTTGTAGGCGACTGTGCTGAAACTTAGGTCCTCAAATGGCTAAATCCAAGGTTACAAAATTAACACGAGATATAAATTATGTGATAGGTACTTCTGAACTAAGCAAAACAATTACTGATTGTGACATCCTATAACTCTCATGTCATTTGTCATTATGATGAAAACAAGTATGATCCCCAACTAGTTTGGGATTGAGGCTTAGTTGTTGTATGAAAGAAAATAATGATAAATTGATTATTAAAAATCTATGTTGCAGACACCTCAAAATATTAGAACTAGCATTAGTAAAAAAAAGCTACCAATATTAACTATGCAAGTGAGGCACAAAATCATACTCAATTAACAAACATGCAAATGAAATTGGGAACTGATGCAGGATTGCAGATACAAAACCTGAAATCATTTCGGTGAAGTTTGAGTCTCCTAATTGATTGGCAACCATTGGCTAGGTGTTTTAATGCAGAGTCTGTCAAGTTATGCAAGTAAGAAAGATCCAGAGCACATAAGTTGGGACAATTTTTGCCTACAATTCGAAGTGATATATCAGTCAGTTGCCTGCATCCAGTCAAAAGCACACTTGTCAATAAAAAAATTACAGAAGCTGGTGGGAACCTCCTATCTATCTGTGAAAGTAAGATACAGTCAAAAGTAAGGGAGGCGTACACGCAATTAGCAAAACCAAGCTCTTTCATGTTTATGCCACGTGCTTTGACCAGTCCAATGACAAAATTGTCACAAACAGTCTCGATGCCTGCCACTGACAACACTTCTAGGCACTTGAGTTTCTTCAGTGCAGGTAAAATAATTGTCGCATCTATATTCTGACAATCATCTATATACAGCTCCCTCAAAGTAGATTCAAAACAGCTAACGAAATCACTGATGCCTTGAGATGTGAGAAGGGAGCACTGGCTCAGATTTATAGACTGTAATGCAGGTGCAGACACAGCCAACTGAGTTAGTCCAATATCTGACAAACGATGTGCACCCTTCAAAGATATGGTAGCTAAGGAAGGAAGTCTATGTGATGACCTGGCTAAGGTGCCATTTAATATATAATCAGGCATGCATCGTCCACAAAGGTCAAGTTGTAGCACCTGCCACCAGATTTCAAGCAATGTAACAATTAATAGTTGATGTTTAATAAATGGCAGACTCAATCAAATATTATGATACTTTTCAAGAAATGTAGTTTCAAATGGTTGTCATGAATAGAAGTAAGCGCACAAAATTCATAAAAAGCTCCTGCAAGATAGTAAAGTTTATAGTAAAACTCAAATAAGAATGGTATGAAGATACCTACAACCAGTCTTCCAATAAGGATGAGGTGATTCTACAATACCATACATGCATAAAAGAAATTGAACCTGTAAAGTTACTCACAGTCAAGTCCTTGGTGTCACAAACACTAAATATTTTGGAAAACTCCTCTTCTGTCAACCGCGAAATATTCCTCAGACGAATTTCGGTTGGAGATCCCCTTGCAAGAAGTTCAACAAAGTGAGCATCCACTACTCCACAATCACTAACCAACTGACTAAGTCTATGCCGTAATTTATCTGGAACATGTTCAAGTGACACAATAGCATCAGCGTTTTTTGCAAGAGCATTCAAACTGAGGTCCAGAAGTGTAGGAACATCGCGTTTCAGAGCATCGCAATCTTTAGCTTTTGCAGGAACCCATTTGAAGAGCGACTCAGAGAAACCTGTTAATGACCCTTTTCGAACAGTTTGCCGCATTTTGATTGCTTCCAGTGCCAATGAAAATGGACTTTGAGAATCATCCAAGTCCAGTTCCATTTCCAAATCAACTTCTCTCAATTTAACTTTCTTTTCTTTATGCTGCTTCATCTGCTCTTGAGGACCTAAATGTGCAAATCGTGGAGCAACATTCCTAGCAATTTCACGCTGCATCAACTTCTGTTCCTTTCTTCTTGATTGTCTCTTCCTTACACTTGACAAAGCTATCTCCTTTCTTTGTTCAAAAACGATGTCCTTTCTTGGAACATCATAATTCTCCACCTGGGTATTTCTCTCTACACTATCAGGAAAGAAATTGTGCATCACAGGTCCTGAACTCAATAACCCTGCTTCAAATGGCCAT
Source organism: Populus simonii (assembly GCA_007827005.2). NCBI lineage: Eukaryota > Viridiplantae > Streptophyta > Magnoliopsida > Malpighiales > Salicaceae > Populus > Populus simonii. The sequence continues at coordinate 23,458,301 of CM017469.2, forward strand.
GTATCCATTTTCCCTTCAACTGGGTCTTTCTCAAATCCCCACAAATCAAGATTAAGATCAAAATCAAGATTCACTTGACTACCACCACAGTCAACTTTAGCCTTCCCCTTCTCTTCAATTGTGTACCTCAATCTCTTACTACTAGTAAAATCATCCGTTTCAACAACGGAGTCTCTTTCCCTTATCCTAAAATCGCTATCTCTACCAAAATCATGACCCAGTTGGTCATTTTCAGCTTCTTTCTCTTCCCCTAAAAAATCTTGAAACCCTAAACCAGTTGAAAACTCCTCCTGTATAGATAAATTTAAATCAAGACCCCATTTTTCCTTCTCTTTTTTTTCCCCTGAATCCATCTTTGAAGATGGTTTCACTTCTTTTTCTCTATAATAATAAATAAGCTAAAATTTGAGTTGAGACTCCATAGGTTTCACGACAAAAGAGGGTTTCTTTTATCTTTGAGAAACCCTCGTTTTGGTCACCAAACACTATTGAAAGAAACCCACCAAGAATCTAACTAGCTTTTTCCAAAATAAAAAGGTCTCACCTTTTTGAAGCCGCAACCCTTTTCTTCCCTTCATTTCTCGGCTATTTCCTTGCCTTGTTGCCTTGTATAGTTCCCGCTTAAAGGTAACCAAAATTTCTTTGGTCCTTGTGCAATGCCATGTGTTTAAATATTTTTCCAACTATGATCGGTTTTTTTTTTCTTTCCAAACTTAACAGTAAAATTGGTATACAAAATTTTAAATGCATTCTAAGAAAAGCCAAAAAAAACAATTTTAATATAGAAAATATGGGATTTTTCTTCTTCCGGGATTTCATGCAATTTTACGCCTAAAACCATACTTACATTCTAGTTTTTATATTAAAAAAAATAAAACTATAATATTTTGATAAAAAATCAATAATTTAAAGGTTTAATTTTGATTTTTTACTCTGAATTAACCATCAAACTTTATCATTTCTTTTATTTTTTTAACTTTAAATTCAAATTAATTGAATCCCAAATCAACCCAGCCGGCTAATCTACGTTTTATAACTAGCCTAAAACACATTATTTTAATTCGGTTCGATAAGTTAGGTATATCATTCATTTCGCGTTGAAACTTGAGATTACATAAAAAAAAATTAAAATTAAAAAAAATCCGTGACATAGACCGAAGAGTTGGCAGAGTTTGGGCTACGTGCCTGCTCATGTCCAACGTAGTTTTCAACCAATTTCTTAGAACCAAGAGGAGTTGTATATAACAATAAAAATGAGCTAATTGACCATATATTTTTATATATTCGGCATATTCTCTTATATACCTTTCTATATTTATATTTTATATTATATTCTCTTGATTTTCTTATATACTTTTTGAGTAAAAATATGCCTAGTGCCGCCACCTGATAGGAAATATTAACTCTCAAACCTAGAAAAATAAAATTAACAAATATTTGAAAATGTAAAAAAATAGCAAGCCTAGCAAATAATAAGACTAACTTGTAGAATTAAAAAATATATATATTTATAAAGCTTCCCAGATAGAAACATGTCTATGAAGAAATAAGATTAGCAGGCAGGCGGTTTTTCATTTTTCACTGATTTCCAAAACAAATTTATGTTTTATGAGTTATTTCAATTTTTTCAAGGTATTCCAAGTTCTTACATTCCTAATTTTTTCTGATTTTTTTAATATTTTCTATATTCTGGATTTTTCAATTCTTGTCGAGTTTTAGTTTTTTTAAAAAAAACAAATGATGTCTTCTGGTGATCTTAATGGGTATTTTTCCAAAAATGACAAAAAATATATATATGTATATAAGAGAAATTTTGAATTTTCAAATAATCATGTGAGTGAAAAAAATTTTAAATGGTTCACGGAAGAGTGTTCCAGTATAGTATGCAAGGATCGGTGGATTCATCATGAAAAGAATGGAATCATAATGGAGAGTTAATTAAAAAAAAACTATAGTTGAAGGAGAAATTATGCAGTTCAATACTTACATTATTATTTATTAGAATATTGCTCGGACATTATTGCTCCTGTACAAAAATAAAACTATAATATAATTATTTTTTCAAATTATATAGGGTTATGTTAGTTATTTTATTTTTTTACACAGTAAAAATACAAATTTAATCTTGTAATAAAAAAGATATAATGCCTATTATTTCATATCTTTTCGATTTTTTCTAGAGCCAAAATCATTATAACTTTCTCCCGAGTTTTTTTTTTTATATATTGGTTTTATCATAAATTTAAAGGTTGTTTAAGAATTTTTTTATAGTTGACATATATTAAATTATTTTTAAAAAAATATGTGGCACATGTCGGAGTATGGATAGCCCTACGTCATTCATAACCAAACATCGCCTTCCTGGACTATGTTTGAAAAATTTTGGTGCCTCCAACCCGATGAGACGGTGCGTGTTTCAAGATTTACGGTGGTTTGATGTTAATGATTATTTCTTTTTTCCTCTCCTTTTCTCTCTCCCTACTTAGATTTTCATGCCAGCCCTTTAAAAATAAAATTCAAGAACAACCCTCTAACTTGTTGATTCTTCATATTTGGTCACTTTTTTAATGATGATTTTTTTTTACCTTGAATAGTTTATAAAACTGGTATTCCTTTTCAATTTTATCTCTCTTGAATTTTGTTTTTTTTCAAAATTGGTTTTCATTTTTTAATTGCTATTTTTTTTTGAAATCATTTTTGAAATTGATTTTGTTTTATAATTTCACCATCTTTTTTCCTATAAATCTTAATATTTACTCTTTTAATTATTATTTTTTTGTGCCTTGACAAGCTTTTAAAATTGCTTCATAATAAACTTCTTTATCATATCCAAATCCAAGGTTTTATGGGTTACAAGTTTTTAAGATTTGATTAAGTTTTGGATGTGTAGCTCGAGTTTGTTTGTTTTTTTCCTTTCTCCAAGCTATTTTTTTTTTATCCTTCGGTATTTATTCAATTATAGATTGAATTCCTTTTTTTTAGCTTGCTTTCCATATAATTTTTTATTGTTCTTAAAAATAACCCGTTTATCTCGGTCTTTTTGTTTATTGCTCTTTGTTGGGTTTTTTGTCTCATTCTTTAAATTTATATTTTTCCCTACCCCTTCCTTCAATATTTGAGATGAATTTTCTAAACAATTTACAAGGTTAGAACTCCTTTTCTATTTCATCCCTCTTTATTTTATTTTATTTTTTAAATTTAGTTCCCATTCTTTTGATTTTTATTTGTTTTATTCAAGGTAATTTTTTTAAATTTTTTTCACTTGTTTTTTTTTCTCTATGATTTTCCATTGATTTTAAAAATAACTTGGGTTTTCTTGTGTTTTTTTAATTGTTACTCCTTGTTGGGTTTATTTTGGCTAATTAATATTAAATTGATGAAAAATTAAGCCTTTTAATTCAGCATGGATCTAGGATTTAATAGGATGTGAGTTTGAGACATTCATTCAAGTTTAGAAGATTAGCCTTGATTTTTTTTTTTGGATTTTCCTCTATTTTAAAGTTTATGTTTTTTTTCTAATTTTATCATTTAACATTTATATAATTAGTGATTATGTTTTTTTATATGATTTTTTTTAACTATGTATTTTTGGTTGTTTCTTTTTTTTTGTCCACTTATCAACTTTTTTTCCCTAGTCATGTCTATACCTCGGGTCACATTTAGAAAAAGAAATAAATAAAAATATGCTTGTATTATAAAATTATAATTTATTTTTCAATTTCATTCTCTTTCATTTTTTTATCTTTTAAATTTGATTCCATTCTTTTTATCACTATTTGTTTTGTTTGAGATCATTTTTTAGATTTTATCTATTAAATTTAATCTCTGTTCTTTTTATTGTTATCTTTTTTACTTTTACAAGTTTTGAAAATTGATATTTTTTTTCACGATTTTATCATTCAAAATTAAATTAATTGGGAATTAAGTTTCTTAATTCAACAGGGTCCAAGATTTCATGAGTTGCAAGTTTTAGAGATTCGACTATATTTGAGAGGTTTGTTCGGGTTTGTTTAGTTTTTTTTCTTTTTTTTACGATGATGTTTTTTTGTTTAACTTTTTTTTTAGAGTTTTTCCTTGTTTTTTTTTTTTTTTGACTTGTATGAGGTTAGTATCAAATTGCCGATCAGAGTCAAACGGTTTCAAAAATTAATAAGAGTTGATTTTAGTTTTTTTTAATCTATTTTTAAAGTTATTTATTTTAATTTTATTATTCAATGAACTTGTTACTCTAGTTTGAAATTATATAAAGAAGAAAAAAACCACTTGTGTCACCATTACCTCAACTCTAATTATTGCAAGAAACAAAACAAAGTGTCTCTTTTGAGTGTTGGATTTGCCAGGTTTTAATTCTAAAACAGACACAGGGATTGTTTTTGACAACAATATGTATTTTGACAGATATTTATTATCCAAAAACCATGTACGCTAATGAGACATGAGACATGCATCTCACAAGCGGAGGGTTTGCTGCTGACTACTGAAACAACTGCAATGCAATTCAGACAACTTATACTATAGTTTTTAGGCCCGGTTAAGTGACAAGCACAGTTCAAGATCCGGATTTTTATCGGGTTAATTTTTTTTAAAATCAAAACAATATTGTTTTTGTTAAAAAAAAAAACTAACAAGTTACAACCAGATTTTTGACCGGATCAACCTGTCATGTTAGCCAGGTCACACTAGGTTTTTCCTTTCCCTATTTTTTCTTCAACCCGACCTGGTTTCAACTCCGGGTCGGCCAAATCCCAGATCGACCCACCAAACCATGCCAAGTTTCAAAACTATGACTTTGACCCAACAACCTGCCTTCAGAAATAAAATGATATTATCATAACAAACCTAAGAAAAAAAAATGAATTTCATAACTAGATCTCGCAAACAATACACATGTTGTGAAGGTAGGGACCGCACGGGCAAGCCGCTGGAGGACTCTCATGCTCTCTACACAATCATTTCAAAGTTCCGATCTTTCCTGCAGAATAATTTCCATTAAGAGATGCAGCTCACGTGGTGGAGTAGCATTTTGGCCTCTATGAGGTCGAAGGGTTCAGATTGCCATCCCCAGGCTATATATGCCTCCCTATTAACCAAAAGAAAAAAGAAAAATTCCCCAAGAGAGAAAATAAATAGATGTCCCTCTACTTCAGTAATACAGAATTTTAAGAAATGGAGACATAATTGAAGAGAATGAAAGCACATTATTGCACTCGACATAATATGAATCAATAAACTGAAAATGAATTAGAGTACAGAAATTGCATAGGCCACGCATGCCAACCAATACAATGGAGCAAAAGATGGCCCAAAATCCGGTGAAAAAATAGCTTAAACTCTGAGAAGACATGATATAGCATCTATAAACCAAAGGCATATGCAGCTGCAATGAAGGCCGTGGCGATGTAGGACCACAGAGTGATCGACCGAGGCCAATCATTAGCACTGCTGCACACATCATTGGCACCACTAAAGCACCCAGGCTTTGTTGTCTTAGCTTCGCCTCCCTCCAAAGTAAAGCTACTATTGCGCGTACCATTGCTGAACAACACACACCAAAAATAGGGAGCCCCACCATCAGTGCCAGTAACAGCAGCCCCTACTTCTGTGTGATTTTTTATTGTGGAGTATTTCTAAGCTCTTGCTATCCTTCATTAGAATTTCTGAGAATGCTTTAGAAGGCTCAACATATTTGGACTGGCAGGCAACTAAACGACCAGTGATCTGGCTGAGAGTTGAGGCTGTGACGCCACAATTGGGGGCAAATGTATCAGCGAATTGAGATTCAAAAGGCTTCTTGGCATCATCTCCTCCTACAACACTGCAATCCCCTTGGTATGCTTTTATGTACTGCAAAGCAATGCAGCCTAGGCCTGGGTTGTCATAGAGGGTTGATTCCTTTTTCTCAGTTCTATTATCGTTAAGTGCAGCAACAAGTTGATCTGCAGGGTTATCAGTTACTCTCGCTACATCTGTTACAAGTGAGTAAAAGAAAATTTTATGAGACCCCAGGTATTAAATAAATAAAGCAAATGATGTGTGCAGCACGGACTTGATTCTCATAATAACTATTCCCCATACATACTACCAGATAAAGTGCTTTAGATTCTTACGTTAACACAAGTAAATAGTCTGATTAAAAAATAAATTTTAACATCTTGCATTGTGGATGTTTAACATATTTATCTGGTCGTGGTTTTAGTGTATGCATGTGTGTAACAGTTCCCATGGTAAAATAAATGTCCCAATAGCCTGCAAAAGAAGCTAACATAAGGGCATCATAATTTCCAAGAGTCTGTTTCAAGCCAGCTTTGTTTAGCAAGCTTGTTCCATCCAATTCCTAAGATGGACACGAGTATCACTTCAGTTCAGCAATGGCATCAACTTGGTCATTAGTTCATCTAGGATGTCATTCTCCTATTTCTTTCTTTCCACATTCCAAACACGGATCTGGGGACATAATTCTTGAAAACATGAACCCGTGACAAATTCCCAAATAAAAGAACTAAAATAACAGCATATCATCCTCTTGTTTAAGGCTAGCAAAGATGTATTGAGCACAATAAAGCTCTAGTTAGAAGGGGACAAACTGCCAAGTCTTTTAAGAAGCCATATACAAGCTGAACGCAAGATTTACAGAGGAAAAATCAGTGCTTTCCTAATTGTTCAATTCCTCTGCCTTGCTCCGGGCAACCGTGATAACTCTGGTGGAAAAAGACTTCTTTTTGGAAGGTTCCAGATCAGTGAAAAGTACCACTGGTACATCTCACAATGTGGGTCTCGTACCTGCTTTTAAGCATTTCAAACGGGGAGGGATGGAGCTATATAGTTGCACATGAATCATATTTCTAATAAAGAAAAGAATCCTGTACATCTCCTATATTGAGACCCATCTTAGTTTTAGTTCTATTTTCTTTCCCACATTTCTCTTTCTTTCTTCTAACAAATCTCACTCATCGAAAACTCATTAGCTATTAGGAAGACCAAGAAGTCTCCCACAGTCAAGAATACAAGTTTAGATCTTGTCTTCACTAACCAAACTTCGAATTTTCATAGATCTTCAACAACTAACCTTGGAAACAACAACCTCTCTTATTTGCCACATGTGTTTATCACTTGGTTGCAAAAATTGGAATTTTCTTTCAACTAATTACACCAAATCACTAAGGTTGACTTTTGTGGACCAAGAACTAAAGAACCCAAGATTCAAAAACTAAAGTTGCCTCCTTTCCTCCAATCTCTTAGCAAACAAAAAACAATATAAGCTCCAGCAGAGCAGACATGGGTCTAAACTATAAACTAAAAAACAGAGATCTATGATCGTACTGCAACGATTAATACCACAACCAGCACCCAGTTTGAACAAAGCAATCTCAAATCTAAAAAAGCAATATTCAATGAAACTCATGACAAAGCTACGAAACGGGTGAATGAAACCCCATGAAAACAAGTATACACATTTTGGAAATAACCCATAAAAATAAAAATGCACACATAAACAAACAATGGGAAAGCAGATCAAGCACTAAATGCAAGTTATAATTTCAAATCTAGTAACATGTCAAGTACATTTATCACATACTATAACAACTACTCCTACTACATTTAGAAACAAAAGGAAATAGGGAGGCTTTTACTTACAGTGAATATGAGCAGAAGCAGAGAAGAACAGAAGAGAAAATAGTAGAAGAAAAAAGGTAGCCATTGTGGTTGGTTGCAGCTGTTGTGTAGTAGAGACCAGAGAGAAAGGAAGAGACTTTTAAAGAGAGAGAGAGGAGTAGATGGGATGAGTCAGTGATGCGTCCACCTCTTGCTTGGGTTACTTAGCAGCTTAAATGGCTTTCTTTTTGGTAATAAATTGCCGACGTGTCACCAACTTTTTTTTTTTTTGGGGTCTGATGTCTAAAAACTGGCCGCATTCAATCTTGCCTTCATCACAATAGTGCCCTGATTTTCAATGCTGATAATTTTTTTTACAGGAAATTAGATGATGATGATTTAAGTAATGAGGATAATAAGATAAATTTTTAATATTTATACATTTAATTGATTGAATAAAAGAGTTTTTTTATGAATTAATGAAAATATAAAGTGCAAGTAATGGATTTAAACTTCTTTTTTCGTTATTCTTTTGTATTTGAAGGGTCACCTATTATTATTATTATTATATTATAATAGAAAACTCTAAAGATTGTGGAGCAGAGAAAACTTTGTGTTGGTTTACATACTCTCATATACATTTTTGTTCTACTTTAGTCATCAAACTTTTATTTTTGATGATTTGACCCTAAATTAAACATCAATTGCTTATGATTTCTTAGACAAAGACAACATTGAAAGTAAAAGGACCGAAATAAAAAAAAGACACTCAAAATAGGTGATGTGTACATAGTTTGCACAAAAATACACTTTGGTCCTTCATCTTTATAAATAATATAATTTAGGTCTCTTTGAATGTCTAAGATTTAGTTTTGGTTTGAAACGTTATTTTCCTTATATTTTAGTCTTTGGTTAAAGAGAAGACAGAGAAGAACTCGTCGGATTTTAAAGAGAGAAAATCATCATTGACAATGATTTCGGCCACCAAAATTGTTGACATTGGTACCAACAGATTCCATTCAATGAGGGATTCCACTTAGATGTTTTTAAACTTTAAAATTGCCTAAAAAACTATATCTAAGCTCGGGAAAGTTTTTGGTTGATTTTGGGTTTTTGTGCGGTTTTCTATGGCTACTTATGAGTTTATCAAGGTATTTTAAGTCTTTTCTAGGTATTCCAGGTAAAAAATAAGTTGAAAAATAGGTTTCGAAGCCAGAAAACCAAAATCCTTGAGTTTCTAGGCACCGTAATGGCTGGGATTTGGAGAATTCCAAACGACACGTCGTTTGTTTTATTTACTTTTTCAAAAACTTTTGAGGCGAACGACCCATCAATTTTAAAACAGATGAAGGCTCGCACACGTGGGCATGCCCTTGCTGACCTGCGCGTTGACCCTTTTATAATGGGCCCAGTGGTTGGTCTAGCTTGCCAGGCCGAGTAATGCCTAGCATCTTTCTTTCTTTCATTTTCTTTTGCTTTAAATTAATACTTCTTATATGTGTTTTTTTTTAATTTATATTTCAATTAATATCTCATCTCCATGATTTTTTTGGCTTATTTAGTTTTTTTTAAATAGCAATTGTTTTTTTATGTATTTAATCTTGAAGAGGTTATTGTCAGTGTTTTAAAACCCGGACCGGCCCGGCGGGTCGACCCGGGACCCGGCCGACCCGGGCCTGGGACCGGTCCGGGTGGAGGCAAAAACCCGCTTGGGAATTGGCCCGGCGAAACCCGGTCGACCCGGAGGGTCGACCCGGAACCCGGACGACCCGGGCAAACCCAGTTGAGACCCGGCTGTTTTTTTATAATATATATCAGTAAAACGACGTCGTTTTTTGTTGAATGCCATCCTCTCTCTCTCTAATTGAATGCCATCCTCTCTCTCTGTCTCCGATCCAAAATCTCCATGGATCTCGATCCTTGCTAGTTGCTTAAACTCTCTTTCCCAAAAGCTCACAAAAAGAAACCACATGGTGATGACATCTGTTCAAAATCTAGTCAAAGGAAGAAAATACCCTTTCATCTTCATTCTTGCTATCTTTCTCTTTTCCGCCACTATCTTCTGCTTATACTCAAAGTCTCAAACAATTTTCAATCTCATGATGGGAGAAGGAGAAGAAGCTGGAATCTAAACAAAGGGTTGCAATTTTACTTTTGAGATAAATGAATAAAAGAAAGGATTTATTGAATGGAAGATGAGTGGAGTAACAGTGGCCTTTTCATCAGCCACCGAGTTGCTTTTTTATAATCTTGTTTTGTTTTATCTCGTTAGAGAAGGGGGGAGGTTTTATGTCTGGTATTAGAAAAGAGGAGATGGTTATTATGGTTCATTAATGGCATGTGATGTTTTGTTGATTTAATCAACTTGATTATCACAGGTGGAGTAACGGTGGCCCTTTCAGTAGCCATTGTTTTTTTTTTTGGGTTGACCCGGGTTAACCCGGGTCAACCCATCTGACCCGTGACCCGATCATCATACCGGGTCGACCACCGGGTCGGGTTTAAAAACTATGTTTATTGTGACTCATTTATATTTTTTCTTAAATTTTATATAGATTAACTTTATTTTTAAAAATATAATATTTATTTTTTATATTTCTAATACATGTAGCCTTGCATGATATTTTTTTTTTACTTTTATTTTATTCAATTAATTTTATGTGTGTATTGGTTTTTATTATCATTTAATTTAATAAAAAAACTTATTTTAATAAAAAAAACTTCATTAAACTCAACTGGGTAAGTGTCTTATGTTGTGAGATTAAATATTGTAATTTACAAGTGTCTCTTAATTTTTTTCAGTTTTGTTTTTTGTTATCATCAATGACTTTTATTTATTTATATAAATATTTATTTATTTAATTAATTAGATACATGCATAGACTTTTTTTATTTATATTTAGAATTTCTTTGTGTAAAAACAAGCATCGAAAAAGTCTACTTGCTCAGTTTTTTATTAGTAAAGAAAATACTTGACGCGCTGCAGAGCAAGAGACAAATAGCTAGTTACTGTGGTGTTTTCACTATGCATAAAATCACTATTAACTCTCTCACAAATAACTGCGGATTGAAGTAGTGATTTTTTTTTAATTCTCAATTTGATTGTCGAACTTTATATTTGTATAATTAAGTCATTTTGAGCTAAAATTAGCATCCAATTGCATTTTATTTTGGGAGGAAGGGTTGAATTCAAAGACAAGAGGACTGAAGTGAAGAACATGAGTAACATAAGTGTTGCTTTCAAATTTATTTGTGAAGTACATTTTAGTCCCCAACTTTTTTGCTATAAGGTGGCCATTCTGTTTAATTAAAAAAAACACATCTTGGTACAAATATTTATTTTTTCTATTTTCCAATCTTTTTTTTCATGGGAAAAGAGAGAAGTCGTCAGATTCCAACGAAGAAAGAGAAAATTCTTTGTTAATGACGATTCCAACCACAAAACAAGTTAACATTGGTGTCAACGAGTTCCACTAGGTCAGAGGAGCCTCACGGTAGTTGTTTTAAACCTTAATGTTGCCTAAAAATCTAAATCTAGGTAAAGGATGCAATATTTTTTTTCCATTTTGATTTAATGGTTTAGACTGTTTTTTAGGTTTAATGGGTTAATAAGTTGATTTCTTGGCATGTTAAAGGTGTTTGTAGGGTGTTTTGTAGTTGAAAAAAGGGTTTCTTTGGGTACAAAACTCGTAGGCCTAGTTTTTCGACCATTACAATGGTGGCCGGAATCTGGGCTGGCAGATGACACGTCATTTGTTTATTCTTTTTTTCTTAAGAAAATAAGAACGGTGTCATGTTTTCCTCCCATTTTAAAAAAATAGCAGGCCCAAATGCATGGGCCTGAGCTTTTCAATTTTTGGTACTTTTTTATGTTTTTCTTTTTAATTAATACTTTTTTTTTATGTCTTTTAAAAGTATTTTTAATTTTTTTTAATTAATACCCCTCCATGTCATTTTTGTGTGCTTATTTAACTTTTTTTAAATAACGATGATTTTTTAATTATATTAAGTATCTTTAATCTTTCACGAGGTTAGTATAATTCATCAGTAATTTTTTTATATATTTTATATAAATTAAATTTATTTTTATAAATTAAAAATATTTATTTTTATGATATTTGTAATATGTGCAATCTTACATGGTTTTTTTTTGTTTTATTTTATTCAATAAAGTTTATGTCTATATTAATTTCTATTACAAATTGATTTTGATAAACAAATTCATTAAATAAAACCGGGTAAATGACCGGTATTGCGCTATTAAATATCTTGATTTATATTTGTCTTTTAATTTTTGCAATTTTTTTTTTATTATCAATTTTCTTTTTCAATCAAATTATATTGACCTCATGATATAGGACGCACGATAGACATGTCATCTTGACATATCTCATGTTTAGGTCATGTATTTCGCGTGTTAACCCAGCTTTATCAAGAGAAATATATTTTTATATTTTTTTGTTGTTGCCTTATTTTTTTATCATATTATGAAATTAATCAAAATTTAACTCGGTTATTGAATTCCTCTCGCTTCTTTAAAAACATGAACGTCTGTTTTTTTCGGGTTAAAAAAATTTGACCCAACCTGCGGCGTTGCACAGGCCACCAATCTAGTAAGAAACTCTAAAATATGTAGGAAAAATATTGTAGATGAGATATTTGGACTCTCTCGCATCCATTGTGGATTCATTGTTCAAAGTTTTTATTTTGGTCCCCCAAACTTTGTTTTGGTCGATTTCACTCTTTTATTGCCAAATTGAAGGACACTTGCTTTAAGTTTATTGAGGAGGGTAGGATTAAAAGAAAGAGAATCAAAGTGAAAAAAATAGAGAAAATAGGTGTTATTTTGAAATTTGGTCAGAAAACTCAGCTTGGTCCTCGTTTTCAAATTAAAACTTTTTGGTCCACCAATATTTATAAAATTCAATCTTGGTCAAAAACTTTATTTTTCTTATTTTATAGTTTCTAGTTTGAGAAAGGAGAGAGAAAGTGACTGGATTCCGATAGTAGAGTGAGAAACACTTGGTAAACACCGATTCTGACCACTAAAAAGGTCGATTTAGGTGTCAACGAGTTTCTTTTGACAAGAAGAGTTTATCTTAGGTATTATTTGATCATCCTCTTGCCAGTGATGGTAGATATAAGCATGAGAAATGTTTTAGTTTCTGGTTGATTTTAGGTTTTTAGATTATTTTTTGGGTTTTTTAGGGCATAAATTAGTTTATCATGGTGTATATGGGATTTTTTAGGTGTTTTAGGTAAGAAAACAAATAAGTTGAAAATTAATTTTTTTTTTAAAAAAAAAACCTTAGGCCCACTTTTTCAGAAACCCTTGATCTTCAGAAAATAGGTCAATAGACAATATTTTTTTAATATTATAGAATACTCTAAAACGCGTAGGATATTCACTGTAGCAGCAGTTTTTTTTTTTTTCTCTTTCCGCTTTTGCTGCTTCTGTTTTTTATATCACTGTGCACACAGTGATACACTTGACTTTTTCTTTTTCTTTTTTTCGTTTTTGTTTTCCTTTTTTTTTTCCGCCTATGGTTTTTTTTTTTGCATTTTTCTTTAATGAATTTTTTTTGGTTTAATTTAATTTGTTAATTTAGTTTGAAATTTTTTGTTTTTTTCCTTTTTAATCAATTTTTTTCGTTTGACCCATCGATTTTTTTTTTATTTAGTTATCAAACTTTCATGACGCGAATCCCAGGTTTGACGGGTTAACCTGGTTTGACGGACTAACTCAGTTGATTCATATTTTTTTTTTTTTTTCTCATTGGTAATATGTTTATGTCTTTTGTTTGTTTTTGTTTTTTTTTAATTAATTCCTTTTCGTTTAGTTTAGGTTGTTAATGTTCACTTTTTTTTCTATTTCTTTTAATAATTTTTTTTTTAATTTAGTTTGTTAATGTGAAAAAAATTTTTTATTTAGTTATCATACTTTCATGACATAGATCTCGGGTTTGACGGGTTAACCTGGTTTAACGAGTTGACCTGAATTTTTTTTGTTTTTTTCCTTTTTAATCATTTTTTTTTCGTTTTGTTTAGTTTGTTAATTTTTTTTCGTTTGACCCATCGATTTTTTTTTTCTATTTAGTTATCAAACTTTCATGATGCGAATCCCAAGTTTGACGGGTTAACCTGATTTGACGGGTTAACTCAGTTGATTCAGATTTTTTATCTTTTTCCTCATTCATAACAGGCTTATGTCTTTTGTTTGTTTTTGTTTTTTTATTATTTTTCATTAATTTTTTTTCTATTTAGTTATCATACTATGGATTATTACAGTATTTCCCTTACATGGTTTTTGTTTGGTTACAGTGTTTCCCCCACATGTTTTTTTTTTAAATTATCTTTGTTAAATTTATTTTTTCAATATTGAGTTGGTTGAGAATTTAGCTTTAGCTTTAGCTTTCCTTACTTTTTTTTTTCATTTTTTAAATTTTCCCCGCGTTTTTTCATTATAATTATAATAATAATTATTATATTGTATTATATTATATAAATGTGTTTTTTTCTTTTGTTTTTTCTTTTTATTTTTTTAATGAATTTTTTTTGTTTGATTTAGTTTGTTAATGTTAAATTTTTTTTATTTAGTTATCAGATTTTCATGATACGAATCTCGGGTTTGATGGGTTAATCTGATTTGACGAGTTATTTTTTTCATTTAGGTTAGTTTGTTAAAGTTAATTTTCTTTCTATTTAATTATCAGACTTTCATATTTTCATGACACGTATCCTGGGCTTGACGGGTTAACTTGGTTTGATGGGTTAACCCGGTTAATTTTAGGTAAACCCGTCATTTTTTTCTATTTAATTATCAAACTTTCACGACGCAAATCTCAGGTTTTACGGAATAACCTGGTTTAAAAGGTTGACCCAATTAATTCAATGTTTTTTTTTCTTTTTTTTCATTAGTTTTTTACTTCCTGATGATTTTTTTTCTTTGTTTTTTTAATTAATCTATTTAATTATCACACTTTTATGACACGACCTTGTAGCCAGACCTACATCCAGTATTCTTGGGTCCGGTGTTACAGCCAGACTCACTTAAACTTCTTGGATATAACTTTGCAGAAAAACCCAAGATTTTAAAATTTTTATTGTTTTTTAATATTTTTTTTGCAAAAAAAATGACCCGCGGCATCGCGCGGGTATCAAAGCTAGTATATATTAAAGGATGTACAATGTGTCATTTGTATATGACATGTCATTGCATTAATTTTTTATACTAAAGGATGGTCAACATGTCATCCACTCTTTAATCTAAAAATATACACCAACTAACCTTCAATGTCTTGAAAAATGCATGGGCTTGGAGTGCGAGACATACGTTCCTTATTTTAATCTCACACACAACCTATATTTTTTATTTTGAAAAAAAAATTAAAATTAAAAAAATTCTCATGCACCTGGTTGGCATATCGTTAAATAAAAAAAATATGAATTTTATTTATTAAATCCAATAGATGCATGATCTAGATTACGAGTTTAACAGGTTCTCCTCAATTCACTCCAGTTTTTGTTTTGTTCTTTATTGAATTGAATATTTTTATTTTCAATTTTGTTTTTCAACATTGAATTGATTGAAAATTGAGTATCATAATTTATTTTAGTTTGCTTTTTCTGAGTTTATTACATTCTCATGAATCGGGTTGCATATTTAGTTGATTGACTCGGGTTTACTTAGGTCGATATAATATGATTCTATCTCAATCTTCTATAAAAAATTTCATCCAATACGTGTTAAATTTTGAATTCATGATTAAATCTTTTTTCTTTTTAGAAAATACATTAGCGACGCTTGAATATTTTTGGCATTCAATTTTTTTTTGACCTGGCTCGCTTTCTTTTTCGTCTTTTTTTATTACCATCCGATTCAATAAAATAAATTAATTTTAAAAAATAAAATTATTCAATACAACTAGATTCATTGTCCATAGAGATCATATATTTTAATACACATATATCTTTTAATTTTTCAATTTAGTATTTAACTATCAGGTTTTTTTCATTTATTATTATATATAGTTCTCAATTTATTTAATTAAATACATGCATAATATTTTTTATTTGTAATTATATTTTTTTTTTGGTTGCAAATCACATGTTGTAAATACTCACATATTTTTTTAATTTGTTTTTGAAAAAAAAATTATTCTACGCACAGCAAACCACGATGCACATAGCCAGTGAAGGATTATTGCATGGGTTAAGAAAAAGATGATGGCTACCTCATTTGAGCTGTTTTGTTATATTTGAATAACGTTTGGGTCGAGGTTAGTTTGCCTTTCGTTGAAATTCTTCTTACCCAATTTAAGAGTTACTATTTGATTAAGATTCTTGGTTTTAGTTCAATCAATACTAATGGTTAATGGTCTATTATATTGTAAGCGAGTATGCTTTATAGGTTTTAAAAAAATATTTTTAATTGTGATTAAAAAAAAAACAGGTTTAAAAAACATGTATTTGGTTAAAATTATTATGTAATTGATTTTTATATATAAAATAAATAAAAAGCATGTTTTCATAAAATAAAATAAAATATTTTAGTTTCTATAAAATTAAAGTTTACGATGCAATTTTGGGTGGAATTTAATGCAAAAGATAGAAATTATTTTACTAACTAAACAATTTTTTCTCTATAAATAAAAATAAAATTCAAAAGCTACAACCCGGAGAAATTCCCATTACTGGTTTAAGAATAGAATATTAGTTATTGGAAATTTCACTAATTAAGATAAAATTGAATAATATAAATACGGAATATTACACCTATAAAAAGAAAAAGAAAAGAAAAGAAAAACTAAATTATTAACAAAATGTTACATTATATTTGTTAATCTTCAGATATAATATTTGCTTATTATTATAAATTGTTGGATTGAAATCAGCATTTAGGATTTTATAGAAAAGGAAATATTTTTCTTATTATAAAATAGTTATTTTAAGAGGTATTTGTGGGAATGATAATATTTACTTGTTAAAATATTTTCTGTTTGAAAATATATTAAAATAATATATTTTTTATTTTTAAAAAATTATTTTTTATACTAAGACATCAAAATAATCTAAACAAATAAAAAAATTAATTTAAATTAAAAAAGTATTTTTAAAACATAAAAATAAATAAATAAATAGTATCTTGATCATCCTCTAACTAACATCAATAAAAATTATAGGCACTGATTCTTAAATTAGCAACATGAGAGCATCTCACAAGTTGATTCTTACAGTAACTAAGACAGACCCTCGAGTAAAATATGAAGACATAAAAGGACAACGAGACAGGCAAATGGATAAGCCCTGTTTCCTTTTTATCTTCTTCCCCTAACACCTCACCGACTGGATCCACCCAATACAGTACTGTTGGCATGGCCACACTTAACACCACCTCCTCCTCCTTCCATTCCTCAGCTCTCCCTTATCATTTTTCTCTTTCTTCTTCGAAACCAAACATTAAGTCGGGTAGTCGAGGAGTAATCAGATGCTGCGCATTGATGTCCTCCTCCACCACCTCAGAATGGCAGGGTCAGAGCAGGCGTTCATTGCTTTCCAACTCTCTACTTCTCTCTCACTTCCTTTTTGTCCCTAATGGTATGCAATATATCATAACAAACTTACTCCTTTTACATTCTTTGCATGGAAAGTTCAATAAGGTAGTAATAGATTAGAGCACTTCCTTTTGCTTCTTCTTCTTCTTTTCTTTTTTCTTTTTGTTTTTGCCCCCTTATTCTACAAACAAACATGCCCTCTTAAAAAGACTGAACTGCACGTGATTCGAAGGGTTTGTGCTTGTCTTCCATTTGAAGTAATGCCATGTGCTTCTAGCCTAGCCAGGGGTTGCTTCAAACTGAAGTCTGATTCACTACTACCCTGTTCTGTTTTCAACCTCCTGCTTTTTGAAAAAGGAAAAAAAGTAAAGAAATTGAAAATTTTGTGTTTCTAAGTTGTTAATTGATTTGGGATAATTTTATTGAATTGGAGATTCTGTTTGATGTGGGCTCACTATATTTTTTGTTTTGCAGATGCTATTGCTGGCAGTTTTTTCGATAAGTATGTGAAACGGTATGGTATGATTGATTAATGAGTATGGATTTTGGCATTAAATTGTTAATGGATAAAACCAAAACAAATACATTCGAAATGGTCATTGGATTGTAGTGAAAGGAAATGCCTGAGGCCTAAATTTCTAATTCAGTTTTAATTTTTTACAGAATTGAGTGGACACAAACTTGATTAAATATTGACAAATTGTCAATGCCTTGCCTGCTAGTGGAATGATACTCCAAATTTTTCCAGCAATATATTAAAATAAACTATGATGACTGCGATTGAGCCTTGTCTGATATTTGTTTCGTTCAACGAGTGCCTCTGCTACTATCAGAACTAATTCCTTTCCTAAAATTTTTAACAGGAAAAAGCTTGATCCACTAGAGGCTTATGTGCCTGCTGTTATATTGACTGAGTTGCAGATTAAGGATTTAGGTAATTCCTTGTCTTGCCACATTATTTCCTTCCCGTGGGAACTGGAGAATTTAAGAGACGATGCCAAAATTACACTTGCGATATTAATGTTGTCAGAAGATGCACAAAAGTTATTCGATCTTGTATCTCTTACCTTTTTCTTTTTCTATTGCACACTCGCACTAAGGATGTTCCTACATCCTCGTACCAAGCAAGAAACCTGAACTCAATTAGGCATTAAAGAAGATATTGATAGTGTACCCTGATGCTTTAATTTGTTCTTTGACTACTGTAGAGAAAATTCTGGATGTTGATCAGCCTCAATTTGGCAACTATCGATCTTTATTACGTTCTGGTCCGGCAGCATCTCTTCGTGTAAATATTCGAGCAGTAAGTCAACTTCTCTAGCTTTATTCATTTTGTATCTAATTGCTTGTGAAACATTTTTTATTCCGGGAGAATTTTCATAATTCCTTAAATGGTGTTTTATCTATTTGATTTTGGATACAGCTTAAATGACTGGAAAGTATGTAAGGTACCACTAAGTTGGCTTCAGAAGAAACAATATGATTATAAAGAGAGAAGATATTACTTTTTGATTATTCTCTCAACTATCATTAAGGCTTCTAGAGCAGTACTGGGAAAATGGAGTATAATTTCTCTGTGTATGGTACTTAAATTGGAGTTTTAATTGACAGTAAACTCAGCAGTCATCAACCTCTAAAATCTTGAATTTGATTTTCGACCATTAAATCAACTGGACAGTGGACAATTGTTCACTAGTCCAAATGAAATCCCTGAAGCTAAGAGAATATCTAATAGGAGCTTTGCAACACCAAAAGGTCATTTATGTTGGGATTAGGATATTCATGAGCTTTACTTTTGTAACTTCTAGGAGACGAGATTTGATTGCCTAATAACTCAAAAAGAGGACATACCTCTCTTTAACCATCATGCTAAGTACTTTCAAGTTTGTTCATTAATATGCCGATAAGTGATTTACATAGAGGGTAAAGAAGCACCATGCATTTGAGTTTCTTTCTTAAATTCGTTTGGAGCCAAGATATCATTGGCTAGGTCCCCATGATGCACCCGTATTGAATTTGTTTTACAGAGATGGTCAGATAATATTTGCATCATTAACTTGAAGCTTAGAGGTTATCTAATTCAATTAGATGGTTCAGGCAGTATTGCCATTGGAGTATCATGTTACTGTTCAGTGAATTTTTTCCTGGTATCGTTAAATGCTCCAGCCATTGTGAGCAGAGATGGCGGGCCTGTCTCTTAGATGGCGTGAGGATGTCGGTAGTTTGAAACTTTAGAAATGTCAAAAAGAATATGGAGCATTTAGAGCCCAATTAAGCTCTGCAACATTTATTTGGTTGTGTGATAGCATTTAGAGCCAGCCATTTGAATGTCGCAGGTTTGGATCAAAACTCTTGCCTTGACATAGTGGTTATTAGACTGTAAGCCATGCTTGTTCATCACTACTTGCTGTCAAACAATCAGTCTTGCATGATATGGTTGGTGTCATCTGAAAAGCCTGTGTTTAAAAAAGATGTCCAAAAAACCAATTTCTTATTTGGATTTCCTTTATGGCAGTTTTTCTGTACATGAGTTCCTGAGGTTTGGAAATTTTCTTCGGAACTTCAGGTAGCACAATATGCTTCAGATGCTGGAAATGGTAACGCTGCTTTCAACAATGTTGATCAATGTCTCAGGTATCTCCCAAAATCTCTCTGCTGCTCATGAAAATGGAAAATAGTTATAGGTGTCTCCCACATTGTTTTGAGTGGATTTCTAAGTGCTCCCTGCACTCTGGCCTTCCTAATCGTGGATCACAGTAGAATTACTGTGCTTATATAGGACCGGTGGGATATAAAACACGCAGTAGAATTACTGAAAATCGTTTTGGCTTTTCATTGAAAAATGCTTCTCTTGGATAAATTTATCGAAATGGCAAGCAGGTCAATTGAAGAGCACCAAAACTACACAGAAAAAAGGTTAGTGTAGATAATGAACATCAAACAAATTCTGACAGAAATAACTTGTCCGCTTTTATAGTGCTTTGGAAGAACTCGATTCCTTGCTTCTGCGTGCATCAAGAAATGAGCCAGATGCTTCAGTTAAATCGATGAAGGCAAAAGTAGGAATTGCCCTTGCTGCAATGGAAAGGTAATCATGCAGTGGGTTTTTGAAACCCCCCAAGAAAAGCAACGCTGTGCATTAGTAACAAATTCTTGTTTTATGGTATCACTCATTTATTTCTCCCTGTCAATATCTATATTTCAAGGAAACTTACTTTCCTCCCATGCTCTCTTCACAGCCTTCTCCAGACTGTCCCATCTGATGTGTTAGATAAAGGGAAGGCTGTTGCCGATGCTTACCGGACCCCAGATGAAGACTCTGAAGCTGAAATCTTAGACCCAGAATTGAAGCAGTTGGAATCAATCTTATGACATATTATGATCTTTCTTCTATCCTTTCCTCTTTGTTTCCCCTCGGGTACTCAAGACGAAAGCGCAATGAGATCCAAAACTAAGAAATTTTGTACCCATCATCAGTCTGCTGTCTTCAAATAATCGTAGCAACGTTTATTATCATTACGTACCTACAGAGTTTCGATTTTATAGTTTCTACAGCCTCGGTGTACCTATTATGAACAGTAACTGATGAGAATATAAAAGTTGCAACTAGATTTTACGGAACAAAAGTTCAGGGTAGTAATTAGCATGTAAATTTCTTCATTTTTATATGCTTTTTTGATGAAGACAATGTAAATTTGCAACTAAATTGTTACTCCCAACAGTTTCAAAAAATAAAACAAAAAAGTTTCGTAGCTGCAAGCTCAATCCTAGCTGTGGTCGCACAAACGGTTGCTACACGCAAGAACCAGGCAAGTGAGACTGCAAACCCCTTCAAAAAATATTTACTCACCAAATTGAGTAATATTGAAAACAAATAAAATTTATTGTATTGTTACAGTAGGGAAGCTACTTCATAACCTGGTATACTTGGAACACGCATCAACAAGATAGAAGAACATTTACAGCACGGGTGTGAATTGTGGATATTACACAACAAACAGGATGCTACTTCAGTAAAAGTGAATCACCACTGGAGAGAAAAAACAAAAAGAGGTAAATTACGAGGGTGACAAGCTACTAAAGATGCGCTTTAAACTCGGGCATGCTGCACGTAATCGGCCCATGCTTATTGAGCATATCTGGGGGTGTCAGAACACAAATAAATTCAATTAGCAAGCGAGTAATACAAGTCTAAAGGAAATAGAACAAAATCAAAGACCGTCTTTCTGCTTGGTAAGATAATTAAGCTCTCCATTTTTCAAAAAGAAAAAAATATAATATAGTGCTGATCTCACCTTCGGACAAAAACGTACATCAAGAGTCTCCAGCATGCCACATTGAGATATGGCAGCTTCAACAGCTTCCTCATCAATGTTACAAGACTGCAACAACAATTAAAACAGAAGCAAAAAAAAATAATGCATTAGACGGGGGCAATTTGAGATGCGTTGTCTCAAAGGCTAAAATGATAATTGCCCAAAAGATACGGCTAGCACATACTCTCTCCTGTAGGAGAAGAGAGGCAAATAATTGAAACCCGAGGAAAATTACACATCAAACCAGAAAACAAGTGATCCTTGTGATTGGTATTGAGGAGGCTGTCCAGTTTTCTTATACATTTATTCCTAAGGAGAGGGACCCCCCCACTAAGCACAGTATATGCATCTATAGTGCAAGTAGCACTGCGATACTATCATGTATTCAGGCTAATAACTGTGGTACCAGATTGAGGACTTCCCCAAACCCAGGTAAAAGCATGCAGATGAATTAAATGGCAAAAGAAATAGCCACATTATTTGTGCAAGGTCCTTCATTATCCGACTTAAAGACAAGCTATTTTTTTTCCTTTTCCCCTTGAATATAATAGGGGTAAACCCAGACAACGACCAAATCCAGGAACTCATTGAAAGTCAGAAAAGCACATACCTGGAGAAAAAGACTAGTCAGCCTTGGACACTCAAGCTTCAATATTTCCAAGGAGCAACAATTGCTGAATAACATACAAACACACAGATATTAGATAAAGAAAAGTATAAAAAACTAATATGAAAAAATCTTAAACAACATCAACAAACAGAAGCACACCTCAAATTAAGAAAGCACAAATTAAAGCAAACAACATCGACTTCCTTCAAATTGGCAGATAAAGAAAGGTTTAGTGAAGACAGATGCAAACAAAGGGCCACTGGTGGAATGACAACTTTCCTAATATTCGGACAACCAACACAGCTGAGGGTCTGCAATAAGCGATTTGGCTGCTCAGGTGGCACAAGAATATTCTCATGAGAGAACAAGGCAGATGAACTAAATTTGCCTGGCAACTCAGAAAGCTGACCACCACTGCATCCCCAATTCAGGTCATGCATATTTACACAGCCATTCAAGCTCAAATGAGTAAGGTGTCTACAACAAGCAAGAAGCTCTTCGATTGCAGATTGACAAAGGGTCCCATAAGACAAGTCCAACTCCTGAAGTGCTGGAAGAGCACCATCCTTGTAAAGAGGCTCCAATGATGTGTCAGTAAGATATTTGCATGCTTGTAATTTTAGTACCTTAGAAGATGAAGAGGTAAAAGAAAATAAGTCATTAAGGCCAACAATTTCATAAACTGTAACATGGAAAAAAGCAAATCAGATGTTTAGGTCAGCCAGGGACACATGTTCAGCTTAAAAATGAAATATTTAAGTTCATAATTCAAGCTGAAGATGACAAAACCTTAAACAATCTTCAGATGGACTTCTTTTGAATAATTAGACAGTATGAAATTAAATCGCAAGCAATTCAACATGTTTTAGTAGAAAGCTTTAGCACGTTCACAATGAGCTCTTTTGAATGTTCAAATTATACAAGCAAGTGGGTTGTAGAATAGTAAAATAGACCTTGCCAATCCAACAGGTGTCCAATTATTATTTTTATTATAGGGATCCGATTTTATTAGAATCCAATTGACAAGGGTGAGACTCAAACCTAAGACCTCCACCCTCATACCTGTGCGTACAACTAGCTACAGGCTCATTGGTTATAGACGTACAAATTTTACAAAAGTAATTGAAGTGAACTGGATGTAAGCGGTTGAAGTATGCAAGCTGAAATTATGAAGTACCTTCAGTTGCAAACAAGAGTCGAACACTGGCTGCAGATTAATCAAAAAAGTGTATGACAAATCAAGAACAGACAAATGTGGAAGCCGCTGCAAAGAAAGTAGTCCGTCAGAACCAACAGAAGGGCAAGACATTAAAATCAATGACCCAATCAGTGGGCAGGATGCAGTGGTTGCAGACAAGCAGTCATCCTTGAGTTGGCTGCATGTAAATAACACATATCAGTCATAGGACATGAGTGGGGACAGCCAAAAAAACTACCAGAAAGTAACATGACCTGCAAAATGAAGCATCCAGAGACGTCAAGAGGGGACAATTAATAGATGCTTCAGATAATACACCACATCCTTTTAACTCAAGGGACACCATGCATGGTGCTTCAATGCTAAGGATTTTCAATTTGGGACATATTCCCAAATTGAGTGATCGGAGAGCAACCTGAAAAGAGGCAGAATGTTTCAGTTTACCATCAATTTTGTTTGCTATAATACACCTTGCGTATCATGTTAGCAGAACACGATTGGCATCAATAATTCCCACTTACTGGGCAGAATGATGCTTCCTCAAGATGATCACAGCCATCCAAACAAACAAGCTCTAGAGAAGGGCACGCCAGATCAAGAGCAGTAATAGCACGACAACCAACTAGGGAAAGACTGACTAAAGAAGTGCTGTGGAATCGCACAGCTGTCAAGGCCTGAAAAGTAAAAATCATTTCACTCAGTTGAATGGGAAAAAAACCAATTACAGGAACTGCAGAGGTTATTGCATAACTTCACTCACCTGGGCACATAAACATTCAACAGAGAATATTATTTATAATAAAAAAAGTTTAAAAAGGGTGAACCTATTGCATACTACAGAACCAATGATTCACCATGAATCTGAATTTAGCTGCCAGGCCCTTTCTCCCTGCCCAATCTTCAAAAGTCCACTTATTAATGTTTACTTGCTCCGCACATAATTAGAAGTCATTCCAAATTTTAGCAACCCAATATCCCTATGAGTGTGATTTGGAATTGCACTCTTCGTATCACTGAAGTCCAATTCAAATTCTAAAGGAGTATCATCGGCATCAGAGATGCATTGTTTAGAAGCATATGTCCAAGTCTAAATAATTCACCAGTGGAGCTCCATCTTGGGAGTTCGTCATTAATGTACTGAAAATGACTTGATCCATACTAGTTGGGGCTGGTTCTATGGCTCATTCTCCTCTATTTAATTTGTTCCATTGAAATGATATTTTTAAAAAAATCCACTTTTAGAACATGAGATATCCCATGACCTATATCATAGCTGAACAATGCAAATCCAGAAAATCTGTTCGGGAAAAATCTCATTATCGAAGGCATAAGAAATTGGAATTCTAATACAATAACACCACCAATACCTTTCTTCCTTTATAAGAATTACTGCTCCAGAGAAAACAAAACATGTGAAAGAGTATAGCAGCAAAAAGATAACAGCATTAAAACACCAGGATCCCTCATCATGCACGTGCCAAGCATGATCAGATTTCACAAAATGCATAAACCAAACAGACAAAAAGAGCCTAATTTACAAACCTCGCAATTATCAAGAACCAATGATTTTAGCATAGGGCATCCACCACCATCACTAAAAACTTCACAAATAGAATTAGTCAGAGATTCACAATCTGTGAGGTCCACTTCTTGCAAATATTGACACTGCAATGCTAATGTTGTTAGGTTTTCCTGTTTCTGCAACGCTAATTTCTGCAAGTTAAGAAACAAATAATAAGAGTGCTACACTGATAAAAGATGAAGGAAAGCATAGTGAATATACAGGAGTCATCTGGTGAAACATACTTGAAGCGAATTGGAAGTGATATTGATTCGATGAAGGGCTGGGCAATTAGACAACATTATAGATGATAGCATGATACTTTGTAAGTTCAGATCAGCAAATCTGTGGTGGAGGGAGGGGGCCAGAAAATAACATTACTCCAACCAAAAAGAACAAAAAAAAAAAACTCTTGCCATCCGACAAGAATGCTTCTCAAGATTTGAGTGGTGGGATAGAGGAATGAAAAAGCATGCTTACTTTCGACAATGTACTAATCTTATGTTTTGCAGGCGAGGGAGATCCAAGGACACAGAAGTCAGAAGACTGCAATTGTCAAGCTCCAAAACCTAAAATAAATTACAATGTCAATGCTCCAAGTTATTTCTAGAGGACACCCGCATCTAGGCAAGACCAGCATGCAAAGGAAGAGAATTCATACCTCCAGCATATAACTATATGCAATCGCAGACATTGAAGCTGAAGTGATGCCCTCACAGCTATGAAGCTTGAGAACAGTTAACATTGGCATCCTAACAGACTTCAAAGAGAAAAGAGAAAGCTTATCGTGATGTCAAACAGCAGAATATCACCATTTAACCAAATCAAAGATGGCACTGATTTAGAAGAACTAACCTCAAGTGATATGTTTGGACAATAAGATGCATTAAGAATGTGGAGATTAGCACAAGTGAGGGCTATTTCACGCAGTGTCTCATCACTCACACATGAACAATTTGACATGTCTAAAGACTCTAACTGGGGGCATGAAATTGCTGCTGAACGAATTGCTGCATCTGTAAGCTTGTGGCAAGACCCTATATCAAGGAGATGCAAGAGAGGACAATTCAGCACAGCCTGTGCCATGTTGCTGCGCTTCAAAGACAAAGTCTCAAGTTGTGGACACCTGCAAAAGATGCATCTTAGCACAAAGTTTTAGCAAACTAACAGAATTTTGATTTAAGAGCTTAATAGTGTTTCACCTGACAGATATTCTCATCACTCGGCATTTTGTCAGTTGAAGATGACACAATCTATCATGGTTTATTGGTATCTCCTGGATACCACTACCAAGAGTAGCATCATTGACATTCAAACTCTTCAACATGATACAATCTCCCAAGGCACCAAAAAAAGGATCCCCTAGCTGTCCTTTTCCTACGGTTAAAGTCTCAAGATTTCTGAAATAATTTAAAGATATTAGCATCAGCTATGTGTTATTACTTGACCATAACAATGATGAACAAAATGAAAGGCATCTACCTTAAAGAAAAGAGTGCTTTCATAACAAGCAAGTGAATAGCAGGAGCACCATAAATATTCACTTCAGTGGCATTTGGGTATCGCCGAGACATGTCCTCAACTACAAATTCACATTAAATACAATCAATTTGATTCCAAAACCACTATTTGACAATGAGAAGGGAAAAGGATGTAAAGTGCTCCTTTTATAATACATTGTACAATATTGCTTTCATTTGTAGATCATAGCATTTGATTGCTAAATGCATGATTCACACATAAAAGTAGGCTAACATTGCATGCTCAACAATGCTTTTTAACAAATTCACACTTTAGGAATGCTATGCTTGTATACTCTATTCTACAAATGTACAATCCATCCCACCTATATAATGTCTGACTATTGATCTGATACATCCATTCTTATTTATCAAAAGATGATTCAAAAATCACTTATTTTAAATGAGTCATCCAAATAAATTCTGCAAAAATGAAGAAGATACCCATAGTTGCACATCTACTGAGGTGTATACCAATATTATGTAGAAAAATTCTGACAATGATGTGTGTGGCCCACGGAATCAAAAAATGCATGTCTAGCCTCAAGGAATTTTCCAACATAAGGACCATCACATTCATACATTTATAAAAAAAAAAACAAAACTTCTGCATCTACGCTATCCTAATTTGACTGCTTTTTGTTGCATAACATTTATTTCACATACTTTTTCCTAGGCAGTAGCAATAAAATGACCAAAAAAATATATAAGGTGCCCTATGTTTTACATGAAATTTGGGTAGAAATTGCAATGCACATTTGCAGGGTTTCCGATTTCCAAAATTCAATCATTCTTAAGCTACGTAGAAAAAAACATTGACATTAAAGCTTTCTGGTGATACGATTGAGAGGGGTGGGTGAGGGAGAGAAGATGGTGACAAGCTCCTTTCGGTTTTTCAAAACCACATCTCTTCACACTCATACAATACTCTACCCATATGCAGGAGGAAGATTGAGTAAAAGATTTAGCAGAGGGTACTAAGTCGAACTCACATTGTTCTACAGATATGTTTCGATTCTCAAAATTCAAACACCTCCAGAAGTCTTCATGAGCACTAGCTGCTCGCCACTGCCTACAAACCATCGCAGCCCGACATAGATTAATGGGGTCCAAGAACGAGAAAACCTGGGTAGAAAAAGGAAAGTATAAAATTAGACCCTGAGAGGGAAGCAAGGTGTGACGCATATATTAAAACAATCTGAACAATGCACTTTACCATATGCAACAAGTCATCTGTAAGATCCATCCTAACTTCTAAGTCTTCTGACTTGGAAGTGCCGCTATCATCACCATCATCTCTTGCACCATTAGAATCAAAGGGATTATCATCGCTGTTGTTATTCCACATGAAGTTATGATAAAAAATCTCATTATTGGATGGAATTGAAGAGCTCTGACTTAAACCAAGGTGTCTATCCGCTGATGAAGTAGAATTGCCAGCATCTGAAGCCATTACCGCAGCATAGTGACAGTCACTGCAGAGAAACAATTATCCATCATGCAGGAACAGCAACCATTAAAACCATGAAGCACGCATACACTCTGAAAGAACTCATTTAACATGCACATCACCAGATCCTAATCAGGTATTACATACAACGCTGGTGAAGACCATTCCATCAAAATATGAAGGTAATCGTAGCAAGTTTGAAATGTGATGTCCAAATGAGACTACATGCTCGCAAGCTAAAGACCAACGAAAGAAATGCACTTGCTACAAGTTAACCAGCAATGCTACGTACACTTCAACAGTCAAAAGAGAAAACTAAACCTATAAATCCAAAAGGTCTGGAAAAAACAGAGTGTGGTTTAGCTTGAATTCTCTAACAAAATGACAAATTGTGGAACAATATTAATTTCAAAACATGACCAAGAAGCATAGACATCGCAGTAAGCAGAAAAGCATTGAATTATCATCCAAAAAACACTGAAAATTCGAAACTTTAATAGAGAAAAAGATGCCATTTCAGAATAAAAGATAAAAATAAAATTCAACCCCGATTAAACACAAAACAAGTTCAAAACTCACTTAGAATAGGAGTAAACTTTAGCCCTTTTATTATGTGAATCACGATCGCACCCCCCATTACCACTCCCGGCAGCCTCTGCCACTGCAGAACTACTACCACTATTTTCTCCCCGTCCCAGCCACGAGGTACAAAACGCAGACCTCCTCAAAGCAAGAGGAGGAGCCACAAATTGACCCTCCTCCTCGAAACCCGGCCCCACCTCTCCCCAATCAGTCGTACCGCTGCTGCCCCCGCCACCAAAACCACTACGAGCACGTTGCATCGCCCTAATCATTTCCTCAATCCACCTCATCGACTCCCGGCCATAACGCTCACGGCGGATATCTCTCGATGCAATCGCCTCAGCATCTTCCTCCTCCTCGTTATTTCCAAGATTGCCCTCGGTCTTGCCTTCATTTTCTGAAATGCCCTCTCTCATGGCTTTGTTATCTTCTTCTTCTTCTTCTTTACCGAAAATGAAGCACGAGAAACACCAAATCTTCATGCAATTCAAGGTAAAGGTAGTACCTTTACTCGCGCACACACAAAAAAACCCTAGGTGACGATCTCGTGCATTTCTGTAACAAAATCAGAAACAAAATCCCTAATTTGAAGAAATGAGGTGAAGAATTGCAAAATCCTGGTGTCAAAAGTGTAGAATCTAGCTTAGATTTAGGGTAATTAGAGTATGAAAGAAATAAACCGATCGGTGTTGACACATGGAAGGAGGAATGAAAAGGAGGGCTTTAGAGAGAGAAAGCTAGAGGGTTTTTAGAGAGAGAAAATGATTTTGAACGGATCTGATCGGATCTTGTAAGCTCTCTGCCTTGTTGAAGGTTGTTTTTCGCTTGAGAGAGAGAGGGGGATGGAGGATGGGAGGGAGGGGGATCGGCGTTTATGGGGGGGTATAATAATAATCTCTGTATTCCCCTACTTATATGGAAAGTGTCAATTTTTTTCGTCGAACGATGCCGTTTCGAGGAGGTTCAATGTTTAAAATGTTACCCGTGATTGCCTTAATAGTATGGTTAAGGACAGGCACCTGAGTGATATCATATTATTAAAGTCTGACCCATCGATTGCATCAGGAAGTGGAGAGCTTTTCTTTGAATTTTAACTTCTAAATATTAGCTTTGAGGGTATTTTTATCATTAAAAAAAATAAAAAATTACACGGTAACTTTTATTTTTATTTTTTAAGATAACACAATTCGTTAAAACATGCACGTATCACTCACGCTTCTAGTGTTAAGATTGAATTTAAAGAACATGCGGATCCTAGTAATGCATGTCTAATCACGGGGCGTTGCAATTTTAAGGTTATGCATGTGATGCACGCTAGATTTTTAAATTTAGACCTCTGTGCGACATACGGGCGTCCTAATAAACAGTTGTTCTTACAAATAAATTTATAACAGTGTTATTTTATTTAAAAAAACAATTTTAGCCACGGTTAAAAAAACAAGAGAAACTCTTAGCTCTTGCTGTTTAACAATGATGTTGTTGGTAATTTACATGGTTTTTGGAAGAAAAACAGCAGAGCAAATCACGTGTGTTTTATGTTTGTCCTTAATTGTTAGTGTTTTCCTTGGCAAGTTTAGTGTTCCCTGTTCGGTGTTTTCCTTGACTGTGCCGGAAACCTGTGGGCTTGAATTTAGAGGTAGCCGCAATAAATTTTAGAAAATTAAAAACAATTTATGAGCTTGAATTTAGAGGGAGGGGTAATAATTCACCAAGAAAAAAAAAAAAAAGGAGGTGGGTAAAAACATTCTTTTGTATTGGCTGTTCAGCAAATGATTTTGTTGGTATATATCATTTTGGGCATGCAAAAACAGTTGAGAAAACCCCATGGATGTTTTTGTAGTGGCAATGGAAGGTGACATACTAATTGCAGTGTCTTTTTTTTTTTTTTGGCTCCTTGTAGTTGCTGAGGCTGCATCATGGGTGCACGGACCTGCATATAAATTGATCTTGTTTGGCCAGGAATAATCCAATGGCCGGCTCTCTCAAGTATTTTGCTCTCGTTGGGAGATATAGTTGAAATTATGTTTTTTTAAAATTAAAAACAAATTATTTTATTAAAAATTATTTTTTATGTGTTTAGGTTGTTTTAATATGTTAATTTTAAAATTATTTTTAAAAAATAAAAAAATATATTTTAAACATTAATAACTATCACAGTACTACGTCTGCTTTCTCGAGTCACCCTTCCAAGTTCGAGAAATTATACTCGCTTGTCCCCAGCCTTCCTGCTGTCAGCGGGAAAAAAAGTTTTTAAATAAAAAAGGCAAGAATAAGGCACGATTTCTCCGTTTATTCTATATTGTGCTGTACCAGGATCAATAAAAGGTTTTATTCCACGCAATTAACACAACCACCTAACATTGTCCTCCATTAACTTTCTTTGCAGCCAGAGAGGAAGGCAATGAAAATAGAGGACCCCTCAAATTTCTTTTTATTATTTATTGCAGTTAAAATATTGTTTGTTTAAAAATTTAAATTTTATTTTTATTGTTTGGTATGCTTATAACAAAAATAAAATTTAAAAAATATTATTTTAACATTAGAGAAAATCAATGTAAAACGCAATTTCTACCCTTCTTCCCCACACGTCACTAAATCTCAATTAGGTTTTTTAAAAGCTACTAGATATTCTAAAATGTATTTTTGTGTTATGGTGAGGAGTAAAATGATGTAAAATGGCAATGTTTTAAGTCGGAAGAAATCAATTGAAAATATCTAAAAAATTATAGGAATGAAATTGATAGGAATAAAATTAAGTAAATAATTTAAAAAATTTTAAAAATATAGTTTCTACCGCGTTTCCAAATATATTTTTATAGCCAGATTCTGTAATATTTATAATTTATTTATTATTTAACAGGTAAAAAAATTAAAACAACATGTATTTAAGATATTAAAAGTTAAAATGTCAAGGCAGCATGGTAAAATTGTCATTGTGATCACCATAATTATTCGGGCTGATCCACCAATACTGTAATTAAGCACCAACATCATAATTATTAGAAGGTTGCCGTTGTCACTCCCACACAGACCAAACCTGACCCTATTGCCACAAATCACCTTAAGAAATTTGCATGACACTTAGCCTGTTTATTTCATGAAAAAATGATTTTATAAAAATGATTTTTCTAAACTTTTACAAGTTTGTTTATTATTAAAAAAAATTATTGATAAAAAATATTTTATAATCAGATAAAAAATTAATTTAATTTCTATAAAAGTATTATTCTTTTATTTCTTGTGAAAAATACTTTTTAAAAATTAAAAATATAAAAAATATTGTTATTTATTAATTATATCAATTTTAATTCTTATTATTTTAATTATTAGTTATTTTTCTCGTATACTTCTCTTAATTGAAAATTTATATCTACCAAATTTAATTTTTATTCTTTTAATTATTATTTATTTTATTTGAAATTATTTATGAAATTTTTTTTTCAATTTCGCTATCTTTATACTTTTTTATCAGTCAAATTTAGTCTTTATTATTTGTCTTATTTAATATAATTTATGAAATTATATTTTTTTAATTTTATCATCATTTAACTTTTTTTATCTATCAAATTTAATCTTTATTTTTTTAATAAATTTGAAAAAAAATATAAAATTTATTTTTAATTTATTTTTCATGACATAGTCAAATATTTAAAAGAATTTTTCAATTTATTTTTCGTGATACTATCAAATATATATAAAAAAATTACTTTCAAAAAATTCCCTTTTTCATGAAACAACTTCTAAAATAAATCATTTTTAAGCAAACAAACAAGCATTGATATGATTTACTTTAGATTCACGTATTGGAGATCCATACAATTATTTTTCTGTAACTAAATTGAAAGATAAAAAAAAAATTCATTTTAGTTTTTTTAATCATTCTAATTTTTTTTTTCATAAAAATCAAGAAAACACGTTTATTAAATTTTTTTAAAAAAATGTTTGACTTTTAAAAAAGAAAATAAATGGACAAACTAAACTCTTATTTCTATAATACAAAAACTTGAAAAACAATATCTTTTTATCTTTCCGGCCTCTTTAACAAATATTAAAACAATAGAAAACCCTTGTTATCTAAAAAAATAATTATCTTGATAATTTATTTTTATAAAAAACGGAGGGACACCTCACCAAACCCATGAATCATTGCGGTCCTCCGTCAATAGAAGAGAATTTACAAGGTATATGCCAAGTAGAGGGAAAAGTATATCCTCATTCTTGATGAAGGTAACGATTTAATTTATGCTTGTTTTTACATTTTTAAAAAAAATTAAAAAAATTTTATTTTTATTTTTTTCTTTAAAATAATTTTTTTTAATATTTTTAGATCATTTTTATATATTAATGTCAAAAATAATTTTTAAAAAATAAAAAAATATTATTTTGATATATTTTCGAGTGAAAAGCAATAATAACTACACTTTCAAACATTTATGGTTGTTTTACGGTTTAATATGTTTTTAAAAAAAGTTAATTTTTTTATTTTTATTTTTAAATATATTAATATTAAAAATAAATTTTTAATATATTTTAAAAAACGTTCATAGGCAAACAATGTTTCCCTTCATCAAGAATCAAGAGATGAGTTCATCGTCACGTCTCATGTTTGAAAAAGTCTATGTAACTAACGGACATGATGGGCTTCCACTTTACAATGGCAATGATGATGGGATTTAAGTGGGTGGGTCCCGCGAACCCTAGCGAGGAACATTGTCCTTTGCTCGTACGAGTCAGTATCAGAGCAACGGGACAGGGGTTTCATGAAGTCATGTCGTGGGACCCTCTCAATGGCCAAAAGTGTTGTCTTTTAACTGGGATGTGAGAAGATTTTTAACTCATCGCTGGCCCATTTTACTCCGATAAGTCCAACTCCAACCAACAGCTGTCATAAATCATAATCCACCATTTTTCATGTTGTTTTTTTCCCCCTAATAAAATGTATTTGCTTGGTATTACAAACGAGTGGGTCATCGGATATCTAACTTTGTCGTACCTTTTTATTAAATTATTTAACCGTTTTATTTTAGTTTAAGTGTTTGTTTGGTAATATGGTGTATAATATTTTTTAAAATGTGTTTTTTAATTTAAAATATATTAATTTTAAAAAAAAATTGATATCAACTCATTAAAACTATTAAAAAGTACATATAAAAGCATTAATTTGATAATTTTCCATTCAAAAAAAATTTAAAAACACTTTGAAAATTAAAAAGCTATCACAATATCAAACATACACTGTATTAATATGGTTGCCCATGCGGATATGAGATAATATTTATCAGTGCTATTAAATCTGTCATGGTCTAGTTTTTCTTTGATAGTTAATCAACATGGTAACCAGCTGATTCAGGCTTTAATCTAGATTGAATGTCAAAGTAAATCAAGTAGGAGTAGATCCGGTATGACCCGTTACTCTAGCATATGCACACGCGACTCATTTGATTGAGTCAAAACTTGTTTTGACTTTTTTATAAAATAAAATTTCAAGAACAACGTTGATGTAATGTTATTTTATTAAAAAAATTAAAATGACGACGTTTTGAATTGACTCGGGTCAATTTAAATTAGCTTGCTTAACTTGCGTTGTAAACGTGACCAGGTTTAGTAACTTTACTTTTTGAAATTTATTTTTTATTTGATCATTCAATAAGAGAAATAGATACTCATAATAAAGAAAAAAATGATATATTTTTAATTAGAAAACCTAATTTTTGTATTGATAATTTTTTTTCACCAAAACATGTTTTTTACACTAGTGACATTGTTTTTTAAGGAAAAACTTTTTATGATCATGAAAGAAAGAATTGAATTGATCATCTCTTTTCAACTATATAAAAAAAGTATGAGAATAATAAAATTGGAAAAAATATAAAAAAATAACAATTTAAAAAATTAAGAAAATAAACATTTTATTTTCATTCAATACTAATGAGAAAATTATTTTAAAAATCTGGTGTATTAGGACAATACATTATTATCCATAAAGGAACCTATAATATTATCATAAAAAATTGATCTTCGAAAAAAGAATGGCATGATTTTTTTATTAGTAGTGTGCATTTTGAATGAAAGGCGGAGACAATCATTAATTGAAATAGGCAGGAAAAATGGATAATTTCAATTCATTGAATATATACATGATCAATATTTTTTTTTGCAAAATAAATTGCTGCCATTCCAATAAAAAGTTTAATATTATTTAAAAAAACATGTGAAATTTGAATAACAATTTAAATCTAATGTTAAGTATTTTATTAATGGTATATTTGAATTAAAATATAAAAAAAATAATAAAAAGAGACTAGACGTCTTGCCCAAATAAATTACCTTTGTATGCTTATCATAAAAGAAAGAAAGGCTGGTATGCGTGGGCCAGTGAGGCAGGCCCTAACACCTAGCCTTCTTTTAATTTCTTTTTATATTTAAGGGTGACCCACACATAGACACCTAGTCTTATTTTAATTTCTTTTATGTTTAAGAATGGACAATATATTGTTCACTTTAAAAAATTTTTAAAAAAATAGATGATATATTGTTTAGGGTCCCAGTTCCCAGGCCCAAACGCACCTAGTTTTTTTAGTTGCTAGCTAGGAATGCAGGCTTTGCCTGTTAGATCTAACAATGTTTGACTCTCTTTTTTATCACAACAAAGAAACTAATAGGTGATGAGGTTTTTCTTGCATGCTTTTTTACTGTGCAACCTCTTACAGTCCACTATAGATTCAAGCAATAGTTTTTTTTCTTCTCCTTGAACCTTTTTCCTGCTTGACTGAGTAATCATGTGGCCAAATTGATGGTGCTTCTAATTTGTTAAAAATAAAAAATGCATGCTCGAAAGAAATAGGATCAAAGTGAAAATAGTAATTTCAAAATTAATGTGAAAAGTTCAATTTGTTTCTTCTCATTTTCAATTGATAATTTTTGTTCTCATTTTTTCAAGCTGTCCAAGTTGTTTTTTGACTTACTAAGTTGACCTGATTATATCAAGTTAATCATCACGTGATTAAGTTTTTTTTCTACTGAAAAATATATCAGCAATGCCTACCTATTTTTTTGTTTGCATTAAAAAAATTAATGTGGCACACAACATAGTATGGACTAATGGTATGATAAGAACTATATGGTGCTTGTTCCTAGCGAGAGCTGGTATAATGTCTAGCTTGAACTTTATATCATTAAAGGTTGAAAGCCTCCATATCATGATGTCATCTTTAATGTCATTAACAAAACCTAAAACATGAGGGGGAAACACTATAAATTATGAGCGAATACACTGCTCACTAGAAGTTATTCCCATAAAAAAAACTTAAAACTAATTATTAAAGGTATTGAGATATTTTTATAAGGTCCATTTGTTATTATCGAATTGATTGAATAAAAATAAGTCTTTTTTATATTTTTAAACTACAGTAAAACAATCAAAATGCTCTTGAAAGTAAAAAAAGTATAAAACTAGTGTTAAAGGGCTTTTTTATATTTTCACGATGGTTTTTTTTTTTTAATTATCAGGTCAACTGAGGTGCAATTTGATATTTTAATAAATATAAAAAAAATAAGGTGGTGCAACGCACGTGCCAACATGTGAAAGGAGCTTTTGCCATTCAGGTGGCTCGTATGACGCATTCCAACTTCCAAAATCCCCATTATACCATATCGTTAGAAGCGTCATAGTGTCCTCTTCCTTTTGAGACGACACGATTTGTCATCGACGACGCTTTCTTTCCCTTTTTTTTTCTCTTCTCCCTTCGAATTTTGTATTAAGAATGCAAAATCTCAGAGTTGTCCTTTGATTTATTGGGATCTTCACTTCACTTCTTATTTTTATTTATTCTTGACCCTTTTGTAAAATTTTAATTTGTTTTAAATTGCATCATTCAATTCCAAATTGTGATGTGTTGTTTTTTTTCTTCCAATCTGGTCTATTTTCTCTTGATTGTTTTTCTGGTTCCTTTTATGAAATTGATTTTTCTTTTTAATTTCACCCTTTAATAAAAAAGTTATTTTTATTTCAATTTTGATCCTCATTTTTTATTTTCTTTTTGGCTTTTAATTTTTTTTAAATCTCACCCTTCCATCAAATATAAAATTTATTTTGCATTTCAGTCCCAATCCTTATTCTTTTAATTTCTAATTTTTGTTTTGAATTCTTTTGCATAATTGATTTTTTTTTAATTTCATCATTCAACATCTGATTAATTGAGAATTGGGTTGTATGGTTTTTCTAGAAATGGTGTTTTTGGTCTAATGATTCGGGTCATGAGTTTGAAAAGTTAATACGGATTGACATTATTTTTTTTACTTATTTTCTTCTTTAATCGTTAAACATTGTTTTGTTTTCTTTTTTAAAAAATAGGCTCTATGATTTTTTTTGTTTTTCTTTCTGACGGGTTATCCCGAGTTGGCTTGGCCTAAATTAAAGGGTTATAGTTTTATGACGAAATTTTTTAGATTGTTTTTTACCTAATCTTATCATGTTGTATTTAATGGGTTAGAATTGAGCTACATCGTTTGTTATTTTTTGAAATTTTTTTTTCAGCTAATCATGATCACTTCTTTTTAATTTGGTCTATTTGCTATTGTTGTCTATTTTTTTAATCATCCAATTAAAATAACACTAATTTATTTGATCTAGTCTAGTTTATAACTCGAGTCACGTGTTTTCTTCATTTCTTAAAAATATAAACACATGAATGACATCTAAACATTACTTTTTATGAAAAAATATAGACCTAGGATTTAGCACAAACCCACATCCAGTGAGTAACTAAAAATAAGTTATGCTCAATAAAAAAAAAAAAACTAATTATTTATTGAGCCACCATCTAAAACACCATTTAAAATGTAAAAAATAATGTTAAGAGAGCATAGAGTTTTTTAACAGTGTCATTAAACTTGATTAAGTGGGTCAATCAACCCCTCGTCCTATCTTTTCACCTAAATCAAGTTTCTAATTAAATCGCTTGAGATCTGACCCAATTTAAATTGATTGATTTTATGGATCCAATGGTAACCGAGATGACCAGTAAAAACATGGCTTAACTTAAAAAAAAATAATTCAAAATGACAACTTTTAAAAAAAATATCAAGACAACAACATATTTGATCAACCACGGCCCCCCACGACCCAAGAAATGGACTCTATTGGGTTTAATAATTTTGTTTATAAATATTTATTTATTTATTTATATAATTAAAATAATACTCACAAAATTGAACACCGACCCTAAAATAGATATTTATTTGAAACTGTGATAACCTTATAAAAAATAAACAAAAATAAAATATGTAGTCTATTTCCTAACCAATCAAATATTGAAGGAAAAAATAATAATAAAAAAGAACAAAAAATAATAAAAAAAAGCATACTCGGTTGGTGTACAAACCCGTCAAACCAGTGAATCAGATAACCCGAGCTAACACGCCAAATCCGTGAACAGTATTATGGACTCCATAAGGATTATAATTTGTTTTTTCTAAACTATTTTTTATTTAACTATATGATAACAAAAATAGATGATTGTAAAATCGAATATCAACCCAATACTAAGATATTTTTTTGAGACCGCGATAATCTTATAGAAAACAAATCAAAACCAATTATAAAACTGAATTCTCAATTAACCCAGTATCTATAGATGAAAAAAGAAAAGAAAAGAAGGTTAAACTTTCCAGACCCGTGAACCATGTCAACCAGCTAAACCTATGAACAAGTCCATGAACTTTATAAAGTTTAATAACATGTATTTTTTTGTAAAATTATTTTTTTAAATATATAAGAAAAAAACCGATGATAACAAAGTCAATTTCAATTTCAATTAAAAAGAAAAAAAAAAACACCCCACTAAACCCGTAAACCGAGACAACTTTCGTTACTCTAACAAATCCGCAAATCATTTTAACCATATAAAAAAGTAAAATAAAATTTAATATTAAAATAATAATAATAATAAAAAAGAAATATACATTAGTAATCCAAAGTATAATGACCCTTTAGTTTTTTTTTTTTTAATAATTCAAAAAAACCTTAAAGCAATAATAGGCGGGCCTGTGTTTTTGTTGAGAATCATTACTATAAACATAGAAAAGAGTCGAAGTTCAAGCAAAGGGTCATTTGGGTGCGCACACATGTACAGAAAGATTATGTAGGTTGAACATGTGTACGAGGGTCATATGAATCTAATTGGTTAGGCAAACTTAAAAAAAAATTAAGCCTCGTAAATTTTCTCTCTCTTTTTTTTTAAAATAAAAAATAAAAAATTTCTTGTTTTATTTTTAATGTTTTTAGATCATTTTAATATGCTAATATTACTAATAATTTTTTAAAGAAATAAAAAAAATATTATTTTAATACATTTTAAATAAAAAAACACTTTGAAAAACAACTACTACAACAATACCAAAAAGACTAGAAAAAAAGCTAGAATTGATAGGGGTATTTGAGAGTGTGGTAACGGTTGAGATTCAAAATACTATTTGCTCGGAAATACATCAAAATAATATATATTTTTAATTTTTAATTTTTTTTTGACATTAACGTATCAAAATAAATCTAAAAATATAAAAAAATAATCTTAAACAATTTATTTTTAAATATTTTAAAAATTATGATTTCAACCGTTTCGAACAATTCCTAGTAGACCTTCAAAATGGCCAAGCTGAATTTGGATATTATCTTCCTCGTTCAGGAAATATTTTGCGCAACAACTGCTTTTATAAATGGAGTAATTTTGGTAATACTTTGAAAATACTTGCATCTTTATTATTAGGTGAGATCTTTTATACTGTGCTGTTATAATTAAAATGATATTGGATCAACATTCGAAATAAAAGTAGATCAATCGTTGCGAGAGCTTGTTTAATCAATGTATATTAACCCTCCCTCCAGGCCCAATTACTGGTCCTATTTATATTTATCGATCCATATTGCACCCAATGGGCTAGCACTTAATGACATCAGAGCCCACTACGACAACCTATTTTTAACATCACTTGCACCGGGTTGTAAAATCCACAATGGACATCACGTGATAAGTTTAAGTACAAATTGTTTTTTATTTAAAAATATATTAAAATAATATATATTTTTTATTTTTAAAATTTATTTTTAACATCAATATATTCAAATTATTTAAAATCATAAAAAAATAAATTTAAAATAAAAATAAATTTCAAAATTTTCTATTCAACCTAATCTCAAACACCCAAGAACCTGATTACAAGCCTAAAGTTGTAATTTCAAATTTATATATATATATAAAAAAATTTAATATTGACATTTGTTTATTTTTTAGATTGGATGTTAATACTGATTTTCATATTTAGTTTCATATTATTTCAAATAAATTTTATCATTTATTTGAAATTTGATTCCAAAATTTATTCTTTAAATTTAGAACTAAAAAACTTGGAGGAACCACCGAAGTTAAATTGAATATCAAAAAGAAATTGTGACCAAATTTTAAAAATAAAATCACAGTTTGCAATATATATATATATGCGTGTGTGTGTGTGTGTGTGTGTGATATTATTATTTATCTGTGTCTAAAGCTAAAGTTACTATAATATTTTTGGGGTGCTTCCTTCGCAATATATTCACAATGATATTGAATTTAATGGGAAATAAGATTTTTGGAGTGTTTATTTAATAATTTGCAAATACATAAACATACCTGTGAGAGCTCCAAGTATTTCTTCCATGTGCAGCCCCACACCAGAGTAACGCTTCTTGGGAAGTCGTTTATGTTTTTTTTTTTTTTTTTTTTGATTATTGTGGGGTGTCCGGGCTAGCTTGCGTGCACCACGACTATTCCCCACGGCCCACTGAATATCCTGCAAGCCCAGTGAGCAGGTAAGGCACCGCGGGAGTGACAGGCGTGCACATAGAGGATCGAACTCGGGACGGGAGCGGAACAAGTCACACGGTTGACCACTAAGCTAGACCCTCGAATGCAGTCGTTTATGTTTTTGCACTTATGAAAAGGAAACATGTTCCTGGAAGAAGACTTTGGACTTCCACGTGGATCTGACAGAGAGGTTAGGCTAGCTGATGGTAATAAGACTTCGGACTTCCACGTGGATCTGACAGAGAGGTTAGGGTAGCTGATGGTAATAAGACTTTGGACTTCCACGTGGATCTGACAGAGAGGTTAGGCTAGCTGATGGTAATAAGACTTCGGACTTCCACGTGGATCTGACAGAGAGGTTAGGGTAGCTGATGGTAATAAGACTTTGGACTTCCACGTGGATCTGACAGAGAGGTTAGGCTAGCTGATGGTAATATTCATGTCGTAAGCTTTGCTATGACCCTTAGAAAGCCTTTAGGGACACTGGGAACTTGACTATCTTGCCCACCACGATGAATTTGATAATTTTTTAGCTTGTTTGTCAAAATGACTTGGCATGGCCCTCAATTCAATCAGTTCTTAATTTTATGTTTTTTTTTTTTTTTGGTTATCGAAAATTAGTTCATTCGTAGAAGAAAACTTCGGGTCGGGGATGGATGAGGGTGTGGACCAAAGTTTTGAAATTTTAATGCATGTATATATCTCGAAGATGAGACGTCATGAGAAATCATGGCTCCAACTGTAAAGGTCACCATACGATAAGAAGTCTGTGTGTGTGTGTGTGTGTGTGTGTGTGTGTGTGTGTGTGTGTCTATATATATATATATATATATATATGCGCACAGGAAATCAAGCCTATCCCAACTTGTGGAGTCCTTGGTTTTTCAAACTGCTGGCTAAAACCGGATGATTCATGGTCAAAAGAAGAAGAAGAAATTTCATTTGAAATCAAGATTGATGATTTAGTTAGGATAATGCCAAGTGAATACTTCTAAAACTGATCAACTGGAGCCAGTTTGATTCCTGGAAATCTAATGTGTGCGCTTTTCTAGTGTAGTTTTTGTTTGTTTATTACGCTTCCTTTAAAGTAGACAATTCACATGACAAAAAGTATGTATCGAAGACCTTTTCAGTTCCCCCCCCCCCCCCCCCCCCCCCCCTCCCTTTAATTAATCATCTTTTTCGAAAGAAGAAAGGATTCAAGGGGGAGACTTGATTTTGTTATAGATAGATAGAGTCCATGTATGCTCCTCGAAGGGTTTTAAATCACAATTAAAGCATTGAAGATCTTGTAATTAAGGAGCTGCGTTTGAGAAGAGAGGGGATCAAGGCTAGGAAGATATGAGGGTTTTTCTTTATAGCATGTTAATTTCCTCTTCTTTTCAATTACAAATTAAAGAAAATCTTCGAAATCGAAATGTTTTGGACAAAAAAAGGCAAAAAAGAGAGACATTAATTAGTTCTAAATGAACTATCATTTATTAATTTCTTTTTAAAATATGTTAATTAATTTGAGAAAACAACTGAGAGACCTCTCGATCGGACCACAACAATATCTTCACTAGAAATAAAAAAATTAAAGCCTAATCTAAAAGAAAAACATCAGTATAATTTCCGATAATTGTTAATCTAATTAATGCATGAGAACTTCGGACACCATGCTAGGAGGAGTGGTTAAAATAGTTGCCCCTCCATAGTTACTTTAATTATCTTAAAGGGCACACCACGTTCGTGGAGGACACGTTTACCAAAGGCAAAGAACGTAGATTACTTTGCATGGGTTAAAACGAGAGTCGATTAGCCAGTGCTTCCTACAAGAAATCATGATCTTATAATTGCTTCTACTTTGGAGCCACTCAGTTTTTATCTTTTCTCTACTTTTTAGAAGAGCTAGCAGAAAGGAAAAAAAGTTTAGTAGTGGAGAAGCCAAGTAGATTTGATTTCGCATGAAACCAGACAAAAGGCCGATCTAGATCATTAGAGAAAGAAGAACCAAAATCGTTTAACAGAAAAGTAAAAGCTTTTTGTATTTGATCTTTTGCATGCAAAGAGAATCGGATACTACCTAATTCCAAGCCTAATCGGCCTCGTCGCTTTCTTTTTCTTTCTTTCTTTCTTTCTTCTTCTTTTTTTCTTTTATCTTCTTGTGATTGAAAGATAGAATATTTGACCATTGAATCGCGCAGCATATACAGGGAGTCAAATAATCCAGAACCGAAAACATCAAAGACATATTAGGAGATGGTCTATATCGATTGGATTGAAGGCATTATAGCCTGATAGAGACACAACGTACCCATTGAGGCCATTATTGTTTGTATAATCTTTTTTTTAAGAAGCGATGGTTAAGTTGGGATAGTGATCTTGGCCGCTTTATTAAGCCAAGATCACAACTAGTCAAATCACGATGAACAACTCGTGAAGGCGAACAGTCTTTGATTTATTTATTTTTTATTTTATTTTTTAACCTCTTGCTGTTGGCTTTATCTTTGAGAAGGATAATTAATTATAAAAGGGATCAATTTAATTTTTAATTTTTCTTCTCTCTCCCGAAATATTCCTTTACATTGCTCCAACAATATTGTTTATCGACTGATTTGCAATATTGGAGGCATGCAAGAGCACTGATTGATGAGAACAAGCTAGCTTGCTAGCTGCAGGGAGCAGAATACATTCTAGGAAAATTACAATTGAGATGTAAAACCGATCGATCGATATTTATTATCAATTGACCGAGCTAGAGTTGGGAGATCCTCTTGAATATTTTTTGGCCTGGTGCAAGAATGGCCAGGGGATCGAAACTGGCCTTCCTCTCAACAAATCTTGACCACTGACTTCCAAAGTGTCTTTTCCATTCCTCTTCAGATTGGTAGTGAGGGAGGTACAATTTGAAGTCGAGACCTTCCTTGACACAAAATTGGACAATCTCTCTGTTTTGAGACACCAATTTCTCGGCAGAAGGGGCCTTTGGGCATGGCATGGTGAATCGGAGCAATGCCACCAAGTAAAAGATTTCCCCTTCCGCTGGTAATACCACGGATGTCCGGTCGTCCCACCTACGCACAAAGGGTAAGTTAAGGGAAGAATTATTTGGATGGAGTTAAGAAATAGGCAAGATCGATCAAGCAAAAGGGGCATGGCAAACATTTAGATTAATTCGGAATCATTGATTTGCCACACATATATTCATATCCCAAGTCCTAACCACTCATCAAACCCAATTGAGATGAGTACTCATTTGCCTTTTGCTTTATAGCTCCAAAGTGACAAAAAACAACCAACTTTTTAGTATGTGCTGATAAAAGCAACATTATTGGACATTGGATTCCAAGGTAGAGGAAAACAAAATGGGCATGGGGAAGGGTTAAGACACTTAAAATTGTACCTCAGCCATTCAAGCAAACACAAGTGTCTGATGCTATGAACTCTGGCCAATACAATCATATCTTCTTGAATTCAACTTGAACCATAAACTTTTAAACATACTTTTCCAACAA
This sequence comes from Populus simonii, assembly GCA_007827005.2. Taxonomy (NCBI): domain Eukaryota; kingdom Viridiplantae; phylum Streptophyta; class Magnoliopsida; order Malpighiales; family Salicaceae; genus Populus; species Populus simonii. Next base: position 23,502,025 of record CM017469.2, read on the forward strand.
TATTATAACAAAAAAAAAAACCCTCTTTTCAACAAGACAATAACAACACTTAGCTATATACATGCATGCATGTATGTATCAGGGAAAGAAAGAAAAAACATCATGGATAAGATTGCCTGTCACAGCCTCATCCTTTAAACGGCTTGGACAGAACGAGTCCAATTTTCTTTTTTAAGATTTCCAGTGCATATTTCTTTCTTCCAAGGCCAAGTTTCCCCAGCTGGAGCCTGGTGGTGTTTGGCATGGCTGGTAGGATCTTGACTGGAAGATTTAGACCCCTTAGCACGCATTAATCTGCCAACTATAGGGGCAATCTAGTCAAACGAAAAATCGTTGTTGGAGCCCAGACAAATTATGGTGTCATTATAGCTAGGTTGGCGAATAAATTTCCTTGTCGTCTTCCCGTATAGCAGCTAGTCTGACCGTGAATGTTACATCACTTGAAAATCCCATTCTCCCCCGCAAAGAGTACCCTCAACCTCAATGACGCAATTACCATTCCTCCTCTTCCCTTACATTTTACCTAAACACCCATTCTTTTACCTCACACCATCTACAAACAGCTAGGGAAGAAGAAGTTTATGCCTAGAAAAGAAAAACAAACTGTCCACGATGTAGGACCTACCATATCTTTGTCCCCACAAATAGCAAATTAATATGTATACTTTACTGTGGATTAAAGTTTTGCAACATGGACTAGGAAGAAAATGAAACTACAAAGTCGTTTGCACGCAATGATTTGCTAGTAACAACGCATCATTTTTTCTAAAACTTTGTTAGATATGCAGTATGCCTTTTTTATATACCAGAAGCAATGTCTCTTGATGGGCTAAAATTTAGCGGGTGTTTGGGAGTGTGGTTGCTGTTGCTTTTCAAAGTGCTTTTCATTCAGAAAAGTGTGCTAATAATATTTTTTTATTTTTTAAAAATCATTTTTGAGATCAGCACATCAAAATGATTTGAAAACATAAAAAACATATTACTTTAAAGCAAAAAAAAAAAAAAAAAAATTCAAATTTTTTCGGAAGCGCTTTTGAAAAGCACTCCCAAACAGCCTCTTAACCAATCACAAAAACCCTATCCCGATTGTTTTTGCGGCGAGATCTTGTTTTTTAAAAAGTTTAAATTTAAATTTTTATTCTAAATGAATTTTTTTTTTATTGTTTGATATACTAAATTTAAAAATCAAAAATATTATTTTAATATATTTTTAAATAAAAAATATTTCTGAAATGCTTCGAAAATTCCAAAGACTTGCTTGATGCGTGTTATAATTAGTCAAGCAAAATAGGACATAAGATTTGAAAGGGTGAGGTGAATTAGACTCTAGGTGCCAAGTGGCCACAACCCCACATGGCCCATATTTTTGTCTATTTTTAAGACACGTGTTCAAACAAGAGGCTGTGTTTCCGAACCTCGTCACTCTCACAGCAGCGTGAGATTTCTTATCTAACTTACACGTGTAAAGGCATGGAGGGAACCAAGATAACAAACTGAGGTAATGACGATGGGGTCGCCTCTAGCAGAGAGGCTCCCAAATTAATGGGTGGGAAGAGAAAATTTACTTACTTGCTTCGCAGGAGAGGGTAGACTAGCATGGGCCCACCAACACCCTCTTTCAACATCCTCTTGAACACCACACGATCAAAATCAGCTACGTCCCTCTTTGACACGAACATATTCAACCAGGGGTGAGGAGCGTCCCATGTACCATTTTCCCTAGCGGATTCCTCTGCATGCTTCACACGCAAGAGGAACTCGACGTAGCTCACATCCACTTGGAATTTCATATCCTCGATAAATCCTAGCCGCCCAAGCAAGCTGTTCACAGCCTGAAACACAACCAAACAAGAAAGGATGAGCGCAGGGGATTTAATATAAGGAGTTTTGGATTAAAACGAGGGGCAAACACGTCATTTGGGAGGACAAAGAGCCATAACATTACGATCTACAGATTCCAGAAAATGATGTCTTCTTGGCCATTTCTGAAACCGTGGGGACCAAAACGTCAGCAAGCTCTCAATGATCAGCATCGGAATACCTACTTCCCATTTTAGCCCTCGCGGAACTTCCATAATACGAAAGAAACCATTCCAGTGGCCACAAAAAGTAACAGGAAGCACCGTACAGTGTCATTATCGTAATTGCACACTGATTACACGGGCGTTTCCATGCGTTCTTGTGTCAGAAAATCCAATGAGAGATGCATTATACCGTATGGTCAGTTTCACTTTGGAAGCAGGTGACGACTATAGTATACGCTACAATTATTACTCTTTTTTATTCCAAAAAATACACACACACACATTTTTGTTTCTTTCCTTGGGCAGTAGTCAATATGGATTAATAAGCAGTAAAGTAAATTGCTGGTGTCCTTGTGGTATGAAGGACGAGAATTAGCCGTCCTCTTAGGCTTAGCCCTGTACACGTGTAATTGAGTTCGTGCTCTTTTGACTTTCTCACTGTCCGGCCACCGGACCCCACGTTTTCGATGTGGGACCTGTGACCCACAGGTGGTCAACATCTATTAACGGGCCCAGCTTCTGTTCACCTAGGTCAAAACTGGGTCACAACTGCCCACAAAATGGCCCACTAAGTTCTAGTAACTCTTCAGGACACCCAAAGTACCTAGGAGCCATTAATCGGAAAATCTCGATTTAGGTCGCATCCTCTTTTACTATGAGAATGCATGCAGCAGATTGGTGAGGTGTTACCTTGTCCACCGTGGAGGGGTGGTCAGTCTTTTGGTAATGCAGAGCTGCTTCAAGGCAGTAAAGAACGGAGCCGGCGGTTCGAGGGACACGGCTTGGGTCGAATCCTTGGTCCGGGTCTAACGGCACGGTTGGCCACCCATTTGCAGGGTCATCAACACTGTTCACAAACACGAACCCTTCAACATAATCGAATGACTCGCCCTCTGGACGGGTCACCAGCCACTCAGCATCTCGAGTAAAGTCTTCAAACTCAGCGTACACCACCCTTATCCATCTCACCTAATCCCAGACACATCAGAACAAAAGGGAACAACAACATTAACAAAACTCAACCAGAATTACGTAACGTAAACGTGTAATTCATGCACCAAAAACATAAAAATGAAAAGAAGAGTAATTTTGCAAGATGAATTTAAGAAACAAAGAAAGAAATCAAGACCCACCATGTCTGGTGCAGACTGGACCACTACTCTGGCCCTGGTAACGATACCGAACTGGCCAAGACCACCAAGTGCACCAAAAAACAATTCACTGTTTTCATTTTTATTGCAAGTCATTAGTTGTCCTTTACCAGTAACAACATCCAACTCTGCTACGTTGCACGTTTGTGGGCCAAACCGAAAAGCCTGACCACTTACGCCGGCGTTTGATAACGTGCCACCCACCGTTAAACCAAGGTAATCAGTCCATGACCTTGGAGCTAATTTATACTCCAAAACGCATCGTTTTAACACATCTTCCCATAATGCCCCTCCCGACACATCGACGAAGGTTTCCCCATTCATTCTTACAACCTCAAAATGGTTTCCTTCAGTGGACCTCATGTCCATGACAAGTCCTCGGTCGCTCATGGCTTGCCCGTTGATAGAGTGTCCGTTACCCCTTGCTGCAACCGTCAGATTAGGTGACCGGTAAGCTGCTCTAACTACACGTGCCACGTCATCCGGACTTGCTGGTCTGATTAGAGCTAGAGGCTCGCATGTGTACATGCCGCCGAAATCCTTACCGGCTAAACCGGTAGCCACACAATCGATGGTGCCTTGGAGGTCTAGAGAGTGACATATGTTTGGAAGCTGGTCTTTCTCGTCGTCGTTAGGTCTGGATTCGCTATCGTTCTCGTGGATAAATCTCTCTAAGTAAGCAATCATCTTCGCCGCCGAACTGGGTTTCTTTTCTTTTTGGATTTCGAGTCAAATATTCCGGTAACCGGTTACCCTCTCTCCTTTGAGAGCTCTTTTTTCTTTGGCAGTGTGTACTGTGTGCGCTTCTTGGTCTGATCTTGGAGGCTAAAGTTTAGGGGGGGAGGAGGTTTAAATAGTGGCTGATTTGGATTATTTTTTTAGGGGAAATAAATGAAAATGGAGGGTTTTTGACTTAAGGGAATTATTATTATTTTTTTGGCGTCAGCTAAGAGCCTTCAATTTCCTGTTTGACGTTGTGATCCATTTCGACATCCCTTGTCTGCCACTTCTGTATTATATATTAGAGAAAGAGAACGTTTTCTGAAAATTTCATATTTGGAGAATAATGAGTTTGTACGAATAAAATGTAATTGATTTTAAATAATACAAGATTTTATATAAATAAAGTACTGACGATAGAAAAGGAAATTAATGAGAAGAATTAATCTTAAGGATCAGTACTTAAATGTGTATATATATATATATATATATATATATATATATATATATATATATACACATGCTAAACATTGAATATTACATAGTAATTATAGAATTTGTTTCTATATATTAATCTGTGGTCAAGAACTAACGAAGATGTGTTGATTTATCAGAGAAATGATTTCATATAAATAAAGTATTGAGGATAGAGAAGGCGATAAATCAGAAAAAAATAATTCTAAAGATTGATTACACACACACACGCACGCTAAACATCGAATATTACATGTTACATAGTAATTATAGAAAAAATAAAAAATTTGTTCCTGTGTATATATTCTGCTTGGTCGCTTTTTTTCTTTCTTCTCAAGTGCGATGGTTCTTCTTTGTTGTGGTCCATGCTTTAATCTTGCTCGCTTCGTTTGCATTCTGGCTGTTTTATTGCCTTTTTTACCATCCAAAATCTTATACAATATATGCTTGCTGACTGCTGCTCCTCCACCCCCACACACACACGCACGCACTTGTGTGTAATAATATTTTTTAGGCCACTAAACAAGTAATTGATGTTTCAACACTTTTGTTTATCTTGTCTAAAAATGAGTACTTTTCATCACATGCAAAAAGGAAAAATGTTTTTGCCAGAGATCATGCAATTTTTTTTCTACCATTTTCAAAGGGGGTTTTCAGCAGTTTATTATCCCACACCTTCAAGGTATAATAACTTGATTTTTCAAAGGGGTTTTTGGCAAGTGTGTTTTAACTTTTAAGACGTGCCAAATTATTGAAATTGTCCATGTGACATTAGTGCATCATGTTCTTAGTGCTGCTCTTCAGCCTCCATGCCAATACTTTTCTAAAATCTGAGGTTAGGTACATCAAAATTTAGGCAAAAGGGTGCGAATTAGATCATGGCCCGATGATTTTTCATCTGGGACACCAAGCTAGCCATGCACGCTTCTGCTTATTGTATAATAATGCATTGAATAAAGCCGGTTTAAGATTAAGAAACCTGCAATAAATTAAACTCCAATTCAAACAATATTATTCTTCGTCTTTGTACTGTTTCTTTAACTCATCCCTGCAGTACGCCAAAGGGTTTTCATTTTTAAATGTTGCAGGTCAAAATAATGACATCCAAGTTCTTTATTATAGGTCAATCTATGTAGGGATGCCACTTCCCAATAGACACCCCCTCCAAGTTTTGGCTTATTGAGTCGCTGACTTTTTTCCCCTAAATTTATTCATAGATTCGTTGAGCCTTGTACTGTATGTTAGAATATTATTAAAACTCAACAGCGATAAATTTTTTTTTGAATTAGTTTTATTAAATCGATCTAAGGATGTATTTTTTTGTAATACATTCAAAATCATAAAGTCAATCCTTTTTTTTATTAATTACAACTCATCGAATGAGATTATAAATGTCGTAGCCCATTTTTTACCTTCTTCTTTCAACATGTTTTTTTTTTAAAATAAAATAATAAATAAATAAAAACTCTTGAACATAATTATATTTACAATGCAAATCAACCAATCTGCAATTTTAAGTCCTTTTCTTGCCGTATTCAAATTAACAAAATTAAAAAAAAAATTGTTAGTAAGTGAAATGAGAGGGGGGGAAAAGAGAAAGAGAGACCGAAGTAAAGTTTAGAAGGTTAGGAGAGTTATTAAAAGGATTTAAAATTTAATTTAAAAAAGAAAACAAAACTAAAATTAAAATTTCAATATCGGAAATATTTAAAATTTAAGTTTTAAAATATAGAAAAGATTTGGAATTTGAGTTTCAAAATAAAAAAATGATTTAAAATTTAAATCTCAAAATAAAAAAAATATTCAAAATTGAAATTAAGAGTAATTATAAGGGAATTTAATATTTGGATTTGAAAATTCTAGAAGGAGCATTATAAATTGGTGTATGAAAAGAGGGGGGGGGGGGGGGGGGGGGGGAAGAAAATTTTGAAAGTGAAAAGATTTTTGGAGAGAATAAAAGAGAGAAGATTCTAGAAAAATTGGGAGTGAATAAAATAGCAAAAGAGGAGAGGAGATAAAAAAAAATCAAGGGAAAAGAGAGAGAATTTTAATAGAAAAAAGAGAGTAGAGAAAATAAATAAATAAATATATAAAATAAAAAATAATAGGAGTATAATGCTAGTATTAAATTTCCTTATTTTCGTCTAGCATAAAAACAGCCTGATGAATTTTCTAAAAACAAGTGGAGTATTTTCATGTAAAAAAAAAAAAAGTTGGACTGTTTTCGTGTAAAAAGGTTTGTTTCTTGTGTTACCTTTGTTTGTTTGTTAATAAAAATAAATAAAAAGAACCTTGATTTTCTATGTTTGTTTTTCTTATCTACTATCTGTCGAAAATCAAATATAATTGATATTGTTATATTTTCAAAATAAATTGTTTTATTGATGTGCGTTTGGATGTGTGAATAAATCAACCCTGTTTTTTTATTTTTACGTTTCAAAAATGTTTTTAAAAAACCTTGAATTTTTTTTTTATTTTTTTTACTTTAAATTAATATTTTTTTAGTGTATTTAGATTATTTTGATGCGCTGATGTTAAAAATAATTTTTTTTAAAATAAAATAATATTTTTTAAATATATTTTTAAATAAAAAATATTTTAAAAAATAATCACAACCATAATTTAAAAAAAAACAGAAGAATATCTTAGGCAATATCCTTTTAATTTACTCTTTACGTCATTCAGTAAATTTCTATCTTGTCGATGAAATTATCACTGGGGTGACAATATTTGATTTGTTTTGAAAAATAAATAAATATATATACACACACAAAAATTATTCTATTTGGTTGACACGTGGAACCAGATTATCAGAGTTACGGATATTGATCAGTTCTAAGCCGTCTAGATATAAGACAAACCCTGTCCACATAAAATGTCTGATGGTTAACATTACTTATTTAAGTTGACTTCCTTTCTGAGCATTTCCATTTTCTGGCTTAAAAAAAGAAAAGAAAATGCCACTCTATTTGTTTATATATAGGGCACGATGACTTGGAGATGCAGATCACTCACAAAACGTTCCCCAAAAAAAAAAAAAAGGGGGGGGGGGGGGGGGGGGGGGACCTATGGAATAATTAATTAATGAAACCAAAATAAAACTAAAGACGGAGCCAATTTAAGATGGGGTCACGAGGAAATAAATAAATAAATAAAAAGGCAGAGATATGAATAAAGAAAAGGGCAGTGCTGGGAGTCGGAGATAATCGAGGGCCGGTCTTGCACAAAATATTGCATCACAAGACTCTTACCTTGGTGTATTACTTTTGTTTTCTCATAGTATTTTAGAACAACGTTAGCGTTGCTGCAAGAATAATTGCTGTATTTTATGTTGAACTTGCTATAAGTCAACAACATGTAGAAGTCAATTCATTTTAAAATTCATTTTAATTTTTTATATATATAATTCCGGATCTTTTTAATGTGCTGATGTTAATAAATAAATTTTAAAAATAAAAAATATTATTTTAATTTTTTTAAAAATAAAAAACTCAATCGCTACTATATTTTTAATCACTACCTAACACAAAAATAAAAAATTGACCCGCACAACTTTAGATTCATGAAACTTAACCCAGAATTGGGGACCCCTGCTTGTTTAATCAGTTGGTCAATTCATTTTTTAGACACTAATATTCTTCTAATGACTATAATTTTATTTAAATTAAAGTGTGCGTGTGTGTACAAGATCAAAGAGAAGGAACTTGAGCTGCTTAAAACCTGACCCCTAAAATGTTAAACGGTGAAACCGAAATTCCGTCAATAAAAAATATTAGTTAATTATGCTAATGTATTTAACAAATACATGGCCCAATATCTCTCTAATTAGCTCTTCGATTTAATTTTTTAAATTGTTTTGAGTGACCCAAAGGATAAAAGGATAACCGACTATTTCTCCAAAACGAAAAATTATAATTATAATTATAATTAAAAAAGTTAATTGGACATAAAAAATCATTTTAGCTCCAAACTCATTGAGATTATTAATTGGAATAGTATAATGGTGTTTTTACCTCTCCACCTATGAAACTTAACATAGGCTTGCAATGGTATTCAAGTCTTTTTACATGATCTATTTGTCATTACTAGATAGAATAGAGATAAATAAATGGTTTTTTTTATCTTGATTTCACAATTAAATAATTATAATATACTTGAAACAAAAAAAAAATACCTAATATCAAGGGATATTTTCATATTTTCACAATGGTTTCTCAGTTATTATAATTTAAGCTTGGATGCAATTTGGTGTTTGCACAAATATAAAAAATAACAAATAATTAAAATGCATATTAAAATGATGAAATAACCCTTAAAATAAAATAAAAAACTTTAGACAATGGGTGTTTTTGACTTTTCACAAAGGTTTTTTTTGTAATCACAAAGTCAGCTCAGGTTCAGGTGGTGTGTTCATTACCTCTTGGCATCTAAAAATACCTTTCTATTTTGTTGTTGGAAGTCTCGTTATATCCTTTTCATGTTGATACAGCACAAGTTACCACTGATAGTTTGGTTTGGTGGCAAAGAACCTTTTTTTTCTTGCCCTTCTTCTCTCTCTCTTTCCTTAAAAATCATTACTTGACCCTCTTGGTTGTTGGTATTTTAACTTCAATCCTTATTTTTTTTATTTTTAATTTGTGATCTTGACTTTTTTATAGAAGTTTTATTTGTTTTTAATTTCATCATTTAATCTCAATTTACTAAATACTATATTCTCCTATACGATCTTCATTCATTGAATTTCTATTTTTTTTCTTGGTTTTTTTATAAAAATTTTAGTAGTTTTTAATTTCATCATTTAATTCAAATTGATAGTATTATATTTTACAATATGGTCTTCGTTGTTTTTATTTCAAATTTTTTTCATGGCCTTCTTGTAAAAATTGTTATTCTTTTTAATTTCACCATTTAATTACAACATTATTTTTATTTTTTATGTCATTTTTAATCCTCATTTTTTTTAATTTTTTTTTGTCCTTTAACTAAATTGTTTTTTTTTAGTTTCACCCTTCAGTTAAATATAACATTTATTTTGTATTTTAATTTTGATCATTATTCTTTGAATTGTTATTTCTTAGAAATCTTTTGTATGATTGAAAATCTTTTTTCAATTTTATCATTTCATATTTAATTTATTGAGAAGTGATCTTCATGATTGTTTCAGATTAGGTGTTTCGGGCTAATAACTCGAGTCACGAGTTTGAAAAGCTAACATATTTTTTTTTTAAAAAAAAATTTATAATTCTTTTTATTTTATTTGAGGTTATTTCAATCACATAATTCATAATGGTTTATATCTTTTTTTCTACCCCCATTTAAGCACACAAACGTCATTTTATATATATATATACAGCCATACATGGGGAACAAGATTAGTTAATAACAAAGCAGGCTATGTGACATGATTACGGTTTACTATAATTATTTTCTTTTAATAAAAAGAAAGACTCAATAATGAATTGATGAAGGTGGGACTGAACTCAAAATCTGATAGGATTATAGAATAATGTGGTTCGTAAGAATCTCCATCGGACTTTGAATTATAGTCCACAGTTTTGCGCTTAAAAGAAACTATTAATTTATTTGACTAATTGGAGGTCTACAGGGTTTTGATTATATATATATATATATATATATATATATATATATATATATATATATATATTAGTAGAATTCGCAAAATGTATTTTCTAAATTATATTTCAAAGCCCCTTGTTATTTACTATATATTTCAAATTGCATACCATATGTTTGCTGTGCTTTATTAAGGCATAATTGTTTGAGCTATTTTTTTTTAATTTAAAAACAGTTTTTAGTTAATACTCATTTGCTCTAAAAAAAACAAATATAAATTAAAAAAGAAACTGCTTTACTAATAAAACAAAGCAGGACAGCCCCTCCTTTTAGTAAAAAGCAAGGCTGTTTATTGTTATAATTGTTTTCCTAATTAAAAAGAAAACTTTATCAATCAACTTTTTTAACAAATTAATTTCACACATGTTAAAAATGTTAGTGTTTTACTTAACTCAATTTCAATTTTTTTTAATGAAAATTATGTGTAACATTGCACAAACGAACAAGAAATTATAATTAATTTAACTTGATAAATAAAATATTTTTAAAAAAATATTATTAACGCGCTATAATCTTTATTGATCATTTAATATCTCGAAAATATAACATAGTAAGCAATTATCAAACCCTATAAGGTACTGGACAACATATTTTTTTATTGGAGTAGTGGATCTACTTTAATTTAACTTTTAAGTTTTTTCTAATCAAGTGTCTTTGTTACATTATCATGAAAATTTCACTTTATTTCCAACAGGATGTCCATACTTTTATTTTTTATTGGAGTGGATGTACTTTTATTTATTTATTTATTTATGTGTGTGTAATTTCAAAAATTTATCAATTCAGGTTTTTTTTAATCTTAAAAGCTAATAAATATTAACTTTTCATAATTATGTTGTCCATATTAGACTAAGTTAAATAAAATTAAAAATTAAAAAACAAACAAACAAACAATAATAATAGTTCTACAAACCTTGATCCAAAATTTAAACTAGAGAAGGGGTTTGAGATATGAAAAATCAGTCATATTTTCATAGGTTAAAGTATATGTGATAATCATCTAGTAAGTGGCCTAGTGATAAGAATTTGGGATTGAGAAGTTTGCTCTTCCTGTGATCTCAAATTCGAACCTTATAGTTGCTAATATGATAGTCACTGGAAGCTTACATGGTCGTTAACTTTAGGGCTCGTGGAATTAGTCGAGGTACACGCAAATTGGTCCGGACACCCATTCACCCATATTAATAATAATAAAAAAAGTATATGTGTTTTAACTAAGCAAATGAATTATTATGCATGGATGAAATAAATGAATGTTGTTATTGACTATCCGTAAAGTGGTTTAGCAATTGTGTGAATTTCTTTAATTAAGCGCCAAAGTTGAATCATGGACTTAAATATTATTAATGCATTTGAATTATATATTTAGGGTGTATCATATGTAGGAACTTCTCACTCATGGTCTCTATCTTAATGGCTGTCACCTTACCTTTCTGTCATATTATTATATTAGGTACAACTTTGTAATAATTTATAATATTTAAATTTTGATTTTGTATATTTTAAGTCAATATAATACTATTATGTTGTATTAAAATAAATGGTTATCTTAAGTATGAATAGCTGTAAGTATATGATGATGTTATAGCCCTTATAATTGGAGGTGCAATGTTTGTGATTGTATTTTGTGGGAATGATGGTTGATGTGGTTGCATGAGTTGAATGTGGTTTGTATTATTGATGTGTTTGTAGAAAATTAATACGAGATAAAATTTTAGATTGGATTTCTATGCAAAGAAAACACCGCTGAAATTTTATTAAATTTAATAATTTCATTATTTTAATTAGAAAATCAATTACATATTAAACATGTACGTGTGGTGTACAATGTTATTACAAATTATGTCAGATTATTTTGAATAAAATATGATAAAATAATATAAGGATAAGATAGTTTTTTAAAAAAACTTGCCACTTCTTTTATTCTAAATGACTGTTAACGCGAATGAAAATAACAAAATAAAAATGAGGGGAATTACAAGTTCATTCAAATTTAAAAATAACAGCAATAAAAGACTTCTTATTTAGATAAAAGAACCTATATTACTCAATTTCTCTGCTTTCCCACGAGCCAAATTAAACTTTTCACTTCTAATTTTAAAAGATAAAAAAATTAAATAGTTTTTACAAAATAAATAATCAATGATTTGATAGAGATTTCCCTCATGTTTAAGAAACAAAACAAATTTTAATTTGTTCTTACGAGATTTATTCATCATTATTACTAATACTTGGCTCGGCCCTAACATGCCAACCAAAGACTTTGTTGACCTGTACCTAATCAGAGATGAGTGTAAAAAAAAATTAATTTAGAGTTAATTCAATCAATTTGGTAGGTCAACTTGTGATTCAGTTGATCTAATCAAAATTTTACTGATTTTTTTTAATAAAAAATATCAATTTAATTCTTAAAATATCTTAATATCACCTAATAAGTAGAAAATATTTGAATAGAAATAAACAAAATAAAAACCAAAACTCAATAACATATATATATGTGTGTGTGTGTGTGTGAAGTATTCATTCAGATCAATTTAAATAAATATTAATCAGGTTAAAATTAAATTATGATACCTATTCATTCCATAGGAAACATCAACAAATTGATATTTAACATTTTGACAAGAGAAATAGCTCTTTAATAAGGCCAAGAAATAAACTTTTGCTAACAAAAAGTTTAGATGTTGACTTATAAATAAGACACATAAGTATTGTTTTTAAATCTTCTATCCTTACATTAAGCTGTAAGAAGTTAAGTTAAATCTTCATATATCCTCGATAGGGATGGCTTGTTTTTAAATGAATTAAAAGTGTGGACTTTAAATTTCGAAAATGCTTGGAAGTGTGGTTATGGTTACTTTTTAAAATGTTTTTATTTTGAAATGCATCAAAATGATTTTTTTATATTTTTAAAAAATTATTTTTGAGATCAACGTATTAAAATGATCCAAAACATAAAAAAGTTAATTTTTAACAAAAAAAAATTAATTTTTTTAAAAATATCGGTTGACCTTCGTTTCTAACACTATCGAAATTTAATTTAAAAATATCAACAATCATAAAAAAGAAGAAGTTAAAACATACTTAACAATTAAGTACCTAACAAAAAGCACTTTAAAAAATAATTTTACCATACTTTTAAACATGCTTTAACATCTTATAAACCCTAAACATATTTAAATTAAAATAATATTTTATTAGTTTTTAGAATAAAAACATGAGTTAGCTCGCTTTACCAACCGAGTTGCTAATTCACTTGCCAACCTAGTTCAAGTTATGATCAATAGGAAGCGAAGTTAACAACAGATCTTGCCCCTCACTTACACTAGAGCTTTCATCTCTATTTGCCGAATCAGTCGTACCCAAAAATGTTATTTTTTCGGGTTCACATGAGTTAAGCATGTGAAAATTAGAAAAACTTTAGAGCCTCAGGTTAGTTTTGCTTAAAATATTCTACTAAAAAAATATTTTTAAAATTTTCTTGTATTTGTTTCTAGAAAATATTTCTTAAAAAATATTTTTCTGTTTTTATTTACTGTAAAATATGTTATAGGAAACTAATGAATACAAATATTTGACCTTATAACCATCATAATGACCACTTCTCCATCACCATCTCCTTTTTTACTATTGTTATTTTATCATTAAAAATATATTTTACATATAAATATTTTCCAAGCTAAATATTAAAAAATATTTTATATGTCCATTTAAAAAATACTTTAAGCACAGCAAACGTACCTCAACTGGAATTTTTGCACCTTTATAAGAGGTCTTTGAAGTCACAAGCACATCACAGGTGAGACTTGTTGATTCAGTTAATTGTTTGACAAAAGGTGAATGAAAAGGTTGTACTGAAACCCTTAGGTGGTGTTCGGGACATGGTTATGATAGTTATTAAACCTGTTCATGGTGTTAGCCCAATCAAAATCGAGTTAGGTTCTAAATTATATAGATTGACTTGGTTGAATTTGAAAAAATTTAAAAAAATATTTAACATTTTAATATTTTACATAAAAAAGTTAAAAAAACAATTCATATGAAAAGTATACTATATATATTATATATAATAAAATTTAAAAAATTATTTCAAAAGATTTTTTTTAATTTTCTTCTTGTGAATATAAAGTATATATGTTAATAGACTTTAAATTTCACATTAAAAAAATAAAACTTTCTTCTAATATTTATATATTGAACTTTGATAAGGGTTACTAACTAATAAGGAAATAATGGTAAGACTTGAACACATAAGGCCATGTTTGTTTCCCGGAAAGTGGTTTCTGGGAAACCACTTTCCAAACTTTCTTGTGTTTGTTTGTCATTAGAAAAGTTGGTCAACGGAAAACACTTTCTAGTCAAAGGAAAATTAGCTTGGTTTCCAGGAAAGTGTTTTCCTGAAAAATTTGGGCGGAAAACATTTTCTGGAAGTTGTGAAAAATTTAAAAATATCATATTATTTGCTGATTATATCAAATTTAGTCATCAAACTTTTGATATATATATATATATATATATATATATATATATATTGTTTTGAATATTTACTTTTCAATTTCATCTCTTAAAATTTAATTTTTATATTAACTTTGGTCCTCATTTTTATAATTGTTATTTGTTTTTCAATTGTTATTTTTTTATTGAAATTTTTTATCTATCAAATTTAATCCTCATTCTTTTATTTATTACTTATTTTATTTGAAATAATTTATGAAATGTTAATTATTATTATTTTAATTTCTTCATCTTTTATTTATTTTTATTTTTTAGATTTGATCTCTATTATTTTGATTATTATTTATTTTATTTGAGATAATTTATGAAATTATTTTTTTTTCAATTTCATTCTCATTCAACCTTTTAATTTGTAAGATTTGTTCCTCATTATTTTAATAAACTTGAGAAAAATAAAACATTAATAAGTTATTTTCCAACTCATTTTCCATGACATAACCAAACACTGAAAAGTGTTTTCCAACTTATTTTTCATTACACTACCAAACATCAGAAAATAATTCACTTTCCTGGAATTCACTTTACAAAAAAAAACTACTTTCCAGCAAACAAACAGGGGATTGGACCGAGTAAGAGGAAAACCTTCAATTGCTCTCCTTTTGCCTTTGACAGTAATTTGTTTTTGACTTTTAAAATGAAACCACTATTTTAAAAGAAAAAAATTGACAACTTATTTTCCATTACACTACCAAACATCAGAAAATAATTCACTTTTCTGGAATTCACTTTCTAAAAAAAACTATTTTTCAGCAAACAAACAGGGGATTGGAGCGAGTAAAAGGAAAACCTTCAATTGCTCTCCTTTTGCCTTTTGCCTTTGAGAGTAATTTGTTTTTGACTTTTAAAATGAAACCATTATTTTAAAAGAAAAAAAATAGTATGTCGAGAGAGCACCAAACCATGAAAAACTTGTTCATGTAGATAAAGGTGTTAATTTTGGTATTTGTAAATTATTTACTTTGTTTTCAAGAACAATCACTCAATAGAATTTACGAATATGATGCAAACCGTGTTCTTTTAAAATTTAATTTTTTTTGTTTTTTTTGCTAAAAATTATTTTTTTGGGTATATTTTAGATTGTTTTAATGCGCTGATTTCAAAAATAATTTTAAAAAAATAAAAAACATTATTTTGATGCATTTTGGCATTAAAAACACTTTTGCGAATACGATGCAAATCGCGTTCTCCTAAAATTTAATTTTTTTTGCTAAAAATTATTTTTTTGGGTATATTTTAGATTTTTTTAATGCGCTGATTTCAAAAATAATTTTAAAAAAATAAAAAAAAATATTATTTTGATACATTTCGGCATTAAAAATATTTTAAAAAGCAACCGCAACCACATTCTTAACCAGGCTATAAATAAGAGACAAAATTTTAGTTAACCTTTTCTTGTTCTTGTTCTATATAGAAGTGGAAACTTGAAATATTTCAAGAGTGATCAGTTTCATTTTTTCTGTCTTCCTTTCTTTTTCTTATTATTTTTTTAGTTTAATGTAGGTGTCCGGGCCAGCTTGCGTGCATCTCGACTAATCCTACGGGCCCTAAAGTTAACGATTATGTAAGCTTCTAATGGTAATCATATAAGCAATTATAGACCTCGAACCTGAAATTACAGAAAAAACAAACCTTTTAATTCTAAATTTTTACCACTAAACCACAATTTAAATGAGTTATTATTATTACTATTCGTGTTGTCTTCATGCTCAACGATCCATGCTCAACGATCCATAATTCTCCTGTATTTATTTAGCTTCATCAGAAAAGGACAGAAAACAAAGAAGTAATCATACACCCTTTTTCTGATAGTATCAAGGGGCTGTAACCATCAATCATCATTTTAGACTTAAGAATTGATCATTTCGGACTTTGATTGAGAGGAGGTGGGCCATGGTACCATGGGAAAAAAAAAAAAAAGGTTTCCTTGATGAGATTATTAGCTTGATGATTTAAGGGCTGGTTCCAGTAATCTATTTGAAATTTCATGACTTTTCTTGCATTTAATTTCTCTCAATCAATTTCCTACTTCGATTCCCTCTCCTCTCCATACACGCATCTACGTTAAAGGGAGACAATTCCATAATCAATCATCTTGATGGGATAATACATAGCTTTTGGAAGGTGCGAAGTGCATATTTTCTATGAAATAAATCTTAATTTAAAGGGTATAGTTAGAGATTTTTAAAACAAAACAATAAAAACTTTCTCAAAGTCATGGAGTGACAGGCTACCTTTAGGTTCTGCCCCTCTCTTTATCAAGTAAAACGCTAAAAGAAAGTGTGTTTTTTTATTCCTGATTTTTTTTTTGTGCTTTAATTATTGAACTTTTTTTTCTTTGATTTATTGTACTTGTATTTCATGTTGCTATGGTTTTATGTGTTATAATTTATCTCGTTTTATATACTCTTGCGTTTCAGTTTTTGAATATTAAGAGGAGAATGAAAGGGTTTGGTTAGCCAAATTTTAATCACAAAAAAAGCTTGATGTTGTCGTCTTGGTCTTAGAGAGTAGAGTTCAATAATAGAGGTGATATTTTCTTGTACATATGTTATAAAAAAATTGATCTATATACATAATTTTTTAAATTTAATTTAATTTTTTTATTTAATTTTTACTTTTGACTGATTAGAGGATGTTTTTGGATTGAAAATTGGTTCATTAAGGTTTCTAGAATATTTTTGAGATATTTTAATACGAAAACAAGTTAAATTTTGAGTTTTTGATATTTACAAACTCAAAACCCGATTTTAGTAATTAAAAAATATTCTAGAAGACGACATATTATTTGCCTAGATAGGCAAGGTGTTGTTTGTTTTATATATAAAAAAAACACCTCGAGTGGATGATGTAATTTTTTTTTTAAAAAAAGAACATGTGTGCTTGGGCATTTTGTTTTTGGTTAGGCGCAAACATGTTCTCTCTCTATTTGTTTTTTACTTTTGATTATTTTTTAATTAATATCCTCTTTTTTATTTTTTAAATTATTTTGCATAACTAATTTTAAATAGTAATTAGTCTTTTGGATGATTTCTATAATTTCATGATATCTCAAAGAAATTATTATAATTTATCATTAATTTTTCTCCCCGTTAAATTTGAGATAGATAGATTGTCTTTATATGATGCTTTTATACGCTTAGCAACTAAAATAACCCTCCAGGATAAATAAAATTAAAAGGAGAACTAAAATAAATTATTTATGTATGAATCTATCTTTTACTTTTTAATAAAAAAATGAATTTTTTTAATTTTAGTTTTTAATTAGTATTCACAACTCTTTTTATGATTTATAGTTTATTCTTTGTTTTAAGCACAAACATCTTCTTTTCATTTCCTAATCAATAAACTTCATGATAATATAAAACACATTTATAACGTTATTGTCTTATTTTTTAGTGCTAGAAAATTAATTTTAAATCATAATCACTAACACAGAAAAATTAAGACTTCATAACTCTTACCATGATTTTTTTTGTTAAATTTAATTTATTTTCTGAAAATAATTTACATAAATAAAAGCACTTCATTAACTTTTCCCTAGAAAGAACAAAGAAAAGAAAAACAGAAATAACCAATGACGACTTGAAGTCATAATTTATTTTCTTAAAATACTATGTCCAGTCTCCTGTTTTTTTTATTCAAAACAGTATTAGATTAATATTTTTTTTATGTATTTCTTAATAATTTTAATAAAAAAACGTTATTTTAATATTTCTTAAATTAAAAAAGATTTAAAAATAAAAACACTATCAAACACACATAGAAAGTAATCTGGGTATCTTACGTAAAATCACAGTTCATCAGCTTGCTTATTCAATCGCACTGAAGTCTTAAATAATTAAATGTGACCAGTTGAACAGGTAAATGTCGTAAACTGGGATCCATCTCTCTCTTCCTTGTACTATTAAAAATTATAATGTAATATTTTCTCTGATTGTTTCCTAGATACCGTACTTGTCTCTTCCTTGCTTGACGGGTTTAGGTTAATCTTGTGCTAGATTTTCTTTGGATTCTCTTAATTGGGCTGAGAGTGTCACTTTTATCCCAACATTGTGTTTTACTGTCTTACCTACACTTTCTGATTAATCTTTGGTTAACTTTCTTGCCTTGATTGAGACTTGTTCAAAGACGGCACTTCTTAATTACTTGCAGGTTTCTTTTCTTTTTTTTTTCCTGAACCACAGTTTCCCTCATCTGATGCCGACTTGTTCTTAGGTGGGGTGTTATGCCAGTATTAATTAATTTATTTTCTTAAAAGAAAAACTATTGTAAATTACTCGATACTCTTTTCAGACATGGGCGCACACAAACACCAAAAAAAAAAAAAAAAAACAATATCATAAGCTTACTTGGAAGAGATGCTGGTCACTGCTGCTGCCTTTCTTTTACTTGCACTCAACAGCATCAAGCCATTTTGAATCATATCCAAATCCTTTGATTTTCCTCTCTCTTTCACTTCCCAGTTTTCTTTATGCTCTCCATTTTCTCCATTTGCCTTTTCGCTGGACAGCTGCCCTTCGCCCCATCTTTCGTCTTCTTTTGGGCTACCAAGCACCACTTTTTCTTGGCTGCCATTTGTTTTTATTGCATTCTTCATCCGTAGGGTTTTTTTAATTGTATTCTTTCATCCGTTTTCCGTCCAAATCAGTTAGATATGTTAAATTCTTAGTATAAACGGGATTCAATTTTCTCAAGATTTCTAGTTTAAATTAACATTTTCTTTCATTTTTAATGCAAATTTGATTAATCTGTAAATTATCCCAGAGGTTTCTGTGTGAACATTTAACGGATTTTGTCAACGGATTTAGATGAAAAGCGGCTAGAAGGGTAGGATTGAAGACCCTAGTGATGTTAAAAATAAAATCGATGGGCGAGATTAGTGAAGTGCAAGGACTACCCCATGTGTGATGTTCAGTTGGACCAAGGGAAAAAAACTTCACAGATGCACTTTGGCACCTCTTTCTCAATCAAAATCAATCCCTTTGCCATCAACACTAGCCACCTCGTTATGATCAGGATAGAAATAATCGTTGTTATATGTAATCAAATAACCATTTAAGTGAAACGTTAAGCTGTATATTTGATATTAAGGTCTTCAAAGTATTTAAGAGTTACAATACACAAAGGAAGTCTATTGGCTCGGGATAATATACAATTCTACGCTTCCCCCACAAATTTATAGTATTCAGAAAAACATACATCCAACCTTTCCCAAAAACAAAAAAGCTTAGAAATATATGACGAATTCACACTTCAACCTCCCAGGAAAACTTCAACTCTACATATATAATTCTTAAGATAAATTTCAGGAGTTATTTTTAAAAATGAATAAGAACCCAGAAGGTCCATGTACTTAAATTAAAGTCAAATTGATAATTATAGTGAGCAGGTCAGTAGCTTCGTGGATATTCTATTGCTTGAAATCTGATATCCTGATGTAAAGGATTGGAGGATGATGCAATGTATATCGTTTTGACAATGAAGTGATTGAGTGACAACCTTAAATAAAGAATCTCAGATGCTTCTTTTCCTAAATGATTCTTGAAAGAAATCTTGGATTATGCCACGCGCATACAATTTAAATCCTTTGATTTTGACCACATTGCTAATGATAGATTTTGTAGGATATTGCTCTTGTAGTCGTTAAGATACGCATCCAATTTGATGTGTTTTCATGACGGTTGATGGGGTTGAAAAAGCAGCTAGCAGCGAATCTTGCAGGTTGAATATAAGCATCGAGGGTGCTTGTCTTGCTAATCTTGTTTCTTTCCACTCCATTTTCTTGGCTACAACATTTTATACTAAAGTCAAGAAGAAAAAAAACTTATTTTGCTTTCGATGACCAGAGAAGGATTTTCTTGTGACTGATCATGATGTTAACAAGATCTTGTTTTCATTATCTTGGACTGAACCACCAATCTTTCTTGCATACCTGTATGTGTGCTGTTCATTTTCAATGGGTGAATTATTAGATGGCCACAAGCCTAATGAGACGATCACATGTCTAAAGTGCTTGTCTTATAAAGTCAGGGGAAAGAGAGGATATATAGTTTGTATGGAGAATAATCTTTTGATGACAAAAACTAAATATTCCATGCCTTCAAGCTTACATGAGCTCGAGATTGTTTGATTTGCAATCTTTCTATAGTACTAGATATGATGAGAACAGGGAATTCTCTGTAGGGGAACGAACCCCCTTTAGATTCTTAAAGATCAGTGCACTTGTTATTATCATTATCTGTATGCGTTGGCGTGTTAATTGATTGGCCTTTGAAATTCATTTCTTTGGTTTGAGAACCACTCACTCACTGTTGTTTTCAACAGAAAGGTACAAAATGGGCACATAATCATCCCCACCAGATCTCGGAAAAGAGCAGTAAACAAGGTGTGGTTGGGGAGATTGTATCTTAGATCCTCAACGAAAAGGAAATTTACCTTCAAGTTTTATTTTTATTTTTATAAAGGACCTAATATTTTGTTGTCATGGGACCTAAATTAAATATATGCCAGAAAGAACTAGTTGGTCATTGATCACTTGATATAATCCGATAATCTTGTGGCAGGGAATTGGTTCAGACGATAAAGGAAAAGTCTAGTCAGTTAAAGGCCTGAAGCTCGGTTCTCCATTAGTTTTTGGCATGGTTACGTCTTCTATGTCCTTTAAGTTTCGGCATCAGCATAAGTTCATTGAACCCTCTCTATATTTATGTTCTCTTACGGATGTGTGGTGAGCCGATGGATAATATGATGGCATCAAGATTGGCCAAATCGATGGTGCTTGCAGTGTATCGACTTTGTTTACTGATTGTAAATTGACTTTTTATACCTCTAATCTCAATTGTCCAAAATCTTCTTTGATTTCCTTGACAGCAATGATCGAGGTTGGAATATAATGTGATATGCAGGATCATGTATAGCATCACATCAATTAGTTTGGGACTACTTGTTAACATGTTCAAAGTATATACCACCCTTTTCTTAACGGCATGAAAGACATTCAAATCGAAAAGATTTGCCAGCACAAGGCATGGGTGTGAATTTGGACTTTTAGCTGAGCGTGCAGGCTATATCAAGGCGGTTGATCTGATACTTGACTTGCCAACCCAACGATGGAGACTGAAACTGTTGCACCTGTCCACATTATACTCTGTTTCTTTTCTGTTTTTCAGCAATGCATGCCTCAATAGAGAGATGCTAACGTTCGAGTCTACCAAAGTAATTTGCTATTTTCTATTGGGGTTTGGTCAGTTCTGTCCAGTCGGCATTTTAAAAGTACTGCAGCAGCAACAGCAGCAGCATTGTGGATCATCATCAAGTTCTGCACTTTTCTCCACCAATTCTCATTTTGTAATTTGTATGTTGTTAGAAGAACATTACTACCTTGTAGGATGCTGATTAGAAAACTCAAAAAAGTGAGTATGGCCCGATTTACAAAAGGGAGATTGTCTACTTTTAATTTCTTGGTGGCAAGAGCCTTATCTAATCCCATGTCTTTGGATTGCGAAGGATCTCATAACAAGAACCTGTTCTATACAAAATATTCCTTTGCTTAATCATGCTCTAAGCTAGATTGTGCCTCTGCTGATCTTTAAAATATTCTTTATTGTATCTGAGCTCTAATCTGTGTGCAACGTGAATTAATGCTGCTGCATCATAGAATTTTAATCTCTCTGACTTTACCTTTTATTCGATATATGAACTTGGTGCATATCAGGCAAATCGTTCGGACACAATATTCCTTATGTCACACTTGGTTCTTAGGACTATATTATAAGATTTTATTCATTTAATTGCTGTTTAATTCTATCCATAGCTGAGCTTGCACTTCGATTATCTCTGTTGGTGTGCTTTTCATTAAAGATAATCGAATAAAGTACATTCTTCAAAACTAGATGATGAGGTACAAGAATCAAAGCAAAGATGTAATTAATCCCTGTATTTCCCCAGTCCAACCAACATTTTGTGTTCTCGCAATATCAATCCAAAAAATGGAGAAAGAGGATGGACCTGTTAGCTATCTTAATATTCTGCAAATCAATAAAATATGCTTGAATATATTCCAATATATACATACCCAGGAAGCCTCATATCCTAAAGATCATACAAATCAATACTTATCCATCAGCAGCTGTGCTTCTTCCATGACAATGATCTCGAATGGACCACCCTTGAATACACTAAGTTGAACTAAAAAATCTCAGTCGATTGGAAGGGGACAAATTATATAACCTCTTCAATATACGTGCACAGGTTGTCTGTTCCTTGCAGGACAGTGGTCTTGCTCATGCATTGTCTTTCTCTACATGGTCTTATTGGCAGTAATGTTTCGAAAGAACCATTTAGAGTTTTAGCACAATGATTATGTATTTGAAACCAGTAGTATTGATCATTCAGATGTTGAAGAAATTTGTCCGGTGAATATTTCCTGCACTGCAGTGTGCAATTTATCTGAATTCTGTCAGAGTTACATAAGCTATTTAGGCTGATGCTTTCCTTCACCCCTTTACTGATTTTGTCTTATGTGTTACATTTTCTCATTTTCATCACATCCTTTTGAATTAACGTGTTGGAAATTTGACTGTATCATGTTCTTACAACATGATTTTTTCTCAAAAATTATACCTTGATCCCTATATTTTATTTTATGTACAAAAAAGTCCTAGATAGAAAGTTCTTTGGTCATTGTACTTTACAATAAATATAATTCACCCCCTAAGTTGGTTAATTGTCATTTTACTCCTCATATAAAGAAAGCCTATTGATAAATGAATGAAATGTGAGGAGTAACATCATACCCTTGTTAAAACTTTTATACATCGATTATGATGATATTGAGTAAATAAAGATTAAAGAAGTATTTATACCTTTTCATGTGTCTTTGTTTTTGTATTTTAAAAAAACTAGATTTTTATTATTATTTTCTTTACTTTAAATTAATTTTTTTAGTATTTTCATATTATTATAATATAGTAATATTAAAAATAAATTTTTAAAAATAAATGCTTTTAAAAAAACTTGATTTTTTTTATTTTCTTTGCTTTAAATTAAGTTTTTTAATATTTTCAGATCATTATGATATAGTGATATTAAAAATAAATTTTAAAAAATATTTTCTTTGCTTTAAATTAAGTTTTTTAGTATTTTCAGATCATTATGATATAGTGATATTAAAAATAAATTTTAAAAAATATTTTCTTTGCTTTAAATTAAGTTTTTTAGTATTTTCAGATCATTATGATATAGTGATATTAAAAATAAATTTTAAAAAATAAATGCTTTTAAAAAAACTTGAATTTTTTTATTATTTTTTTTATTTTAAATTAATTTTTTTAATATTTTTAGATGATATAGTAATATTAAAAATAAATTTTAAAAAATATAAAATATTATTTTAATACATTTTCAAATAAAAATCAATTTTCAAACAAAATTCAATTTGAAAAATCAAGTCAAGTGACGCTACAACATCAAACGGGTAACCTAAATCAAAGTGGGGCTGGAGATTGTAAATGCTAAGATTGAAGCACCTGCTTCTGAATTGGTGCTCACTCACTGATGGCATATCATTGATATTGATCTTTCTAAAACTCGGGCAAGTCAAATCCAACAAACTACCCAAAACTTACCCTACTTCATAAAGAAGAAAGAAATTCCAACATTCTCTAGACTCAAGTGCAAATTCATGTGGAAAATATCAGCTGTCTTCTTTGAAGCTTTTGCTCCAACTTAATGCGTATCCCTAAGCATATCAAGAGAATTCTACTAAGACTAGAGAATCATGAGATGAAAGCCTCGACTAGTTGCTGAAACTGCTGTTACAAATGACTAGAGATAGCTAATCAGTTGTGTAAGGGAGAAATATTAACACAAAACTTCTGGAGACAACTTCGTTTATTACACCCACGGATAGGCATAAAGCAAAGGATTCGTAAAGCGAGAAAGACACGAGGCTCCATATGAATTTTGTATATCATCTTTTTTGCTGCAGGCAATATAATTTTCCCAAGTTTCCTCTGCTTTATACAGTCTACGCGTCATTCAACTACACTGTTCTAGCACAACTATGACAAATATTTCCTTTACACATAAAATATTAATCCACTCGCACCACCTAATTAAATAAAAAACTAATATTCGTAGGTGAGCAGTCCAACCCAATTCAACAGCTATATCTAAGTATCAAACTTAGATAAGATATTCGCATCTAAAATCCTACATCGATCTTGAAGCCTAAGACAATCTATAAAATACACAAGGTATGGTATAGTAAGCTCGCAAAAGGACACGATCTTGATGGGGGTCAAAGTACTAACAAGTAAGAAAGCTTAACAAGAAGAAGCGAATCAGGCATGGGATGCATCACACAAGGAGTTAAGAGGGCATAAAAGAGTAAACTACTACTTCAAGGATGCTGAAGTAAATCAAGTGCCTGACTACAGTAAGCTATTTGGCTCAGAAGGCAAATTGAGTTCAAGCATTCCAAGACAGTATAAAGATACTAGCACGAGCCAAATTCAGGCTAAAATGAACTTTCATCGAAGCATGAAACTGTGCAGTGCAGTGCAGTACAGAGGAGTGCTAAACATTAATGCACATTCCCTAAAGCATATGGAGAGAATTTTAGCAGTCTTAAAAGACACATGAAGTATCCCTACTCGTATTAATAGAATTCTGAAAGACCAAAACACACATGTTAGAGAAGCATCTGACAAATAAAGCAGTTATGTTGACAAGTTAAAAATTAACCATTGACTCTGTTTTTGTATCATATATTGTTTAATGCTGTCATACATGGAATGTGAGCATGGCTAGACTCAAACTTGAGATGCATACAGATGGCGAAGCATCAGTAACCAAAATGTCCATTGCTAACTACCAAATTCTGCTTCTAGACACTCTTAAAAGTGGAGGATGAAATAATAGCTATATCAACTTTAAAAAATTCGTTCACTGCCAGTTCTATTTTAAATTTTTTGCCTGAACTTTCTGCTTCAAAAATTTACAAGCACCACCAACAAAAACTTTTTTCACGAATCATGATAATGACTTCCTAGATTAACGAGCAATAAATATGAATCAATATGTCGATTTTATTTTTTCTTTTCTAACAATTGGCAATCTGTTGGGGGCATTTTATAAAGATGCAGATTGCCAAAAACAAGAACAGAACAATAATAGACTGCAAAAGAGTAAACATATAAGCAATCAGAATTATTGAAAAAGAAAAGGGCTGAACAGAAAAGCAATACTCGGATAGAATAACAAGTAATGTGACTGGCCTAACTAGATACATTTTCAACCAAGAGAACGAGTAAATTGATAGAAAAACAATACATGGAAGGGATACCGAAAAAAAACCATGCAAAATGATAAATCTGCTGCCCAAAAATCAGGTAAATGTCTGCTTCAGCACAACAGAGACCATCTTCA
Organism: Populus simonii; assembly: GCA_007827005.2. Taxonomy (NCBI): domain Eukaryota; kingdom Viridiplantae; phylum Streptophyta; class Magnoliopsida; order Malpighiales; family Salicaceae; genus Populus; species Populus simonii. The sequence continues at coordinate 23,527,973 of CM017469.2, forward strand.
TGGTTATATGAAGGGCAATGATCCAAGGTCAAGGTGGTTAGAAAATTCTTCACCGTCAGTCTGCTGCATCAGCATTTTCATTTCCTTCTGTTTCTGCATCTCAGGACCAAGAACAAACAAAAGATAAGCATCAGAGAATATCCAAGAGACATCACAACGAAAAAAGCACTCAAGAATTTCATCACACCCAGTAGCCATATTAAATTGCAGAGAACTAAAAAGAGAAAATTGCAAAAACAGGAAAAAGAAACAAGTGTACGGTTATGTTGAATCAGCAAGCAATGACAGCATTCAAGACATTGAAACAAAATATCCAAAAACAAATATAACAGATCAGAGCCTTAACTAACAGCTCTTAGTTATAAAGAAACAAAACACAGACCTACAGAACAATTGCCAAACGCATCAGTTGCATTACTTACTGCCAAACCAGCAAAAAACAAAATCACTTCCTTTCCGCACCATCACAATATGATGCAAATTTTATCTACATTTCGCATATTAGTGAGTTAGCCACTCACTTGAGGGTAACAGAATATAATTTTAAGCCAAATATTAAATTTCAGACATTAGAAATTGTCAAATACGTCATATTCGATCCTAAATTTCAAAATTAGTACCCACAATTACCAAAAAAACAACGTAAATACCACATTGCCATCAATTTAACCTTCAGTTTCATCTTGATCATCCTCTTCATCGTCTTCGTCGGTCTCTCCTTCAAAATCAACTCCATATCTACCATTCAAATAATCCACAGTATCGGGCGTAAGAACCAACTTATCCGAATTCAAAATATCGAACAAATTCAAAGTCCTGGGCGTCAACATCCTCAAAGTCCCAATATTCCTGCTCGACAATCCCACATTATCACTAACATCCATCATCAAAAACATAACTTTCTCTTTCGGGTCCAATCCCCACCGATTCATTGCTTCTATAAACTCCTTCGTCTTCGGCTTCTCAAATTTATCCCCAAATTCCTCAACACAAATCACGCTCTCACTCTCACTCGCAGCACTTGATAAAGCCGTTGACAAGGCTAGCCGTTTTTCCTTCCTGTTTATCTTAATGGACCAGTCTCTGGGCTTGGGCCCAAATATCACGCCACCACCAGGGCGAAGTGGGCTGCGCATGGACCCACGGCGAGCTCGCCCCGTTTTCTTTTGAGGGTAGGGTTTTCTGCCACCGCCTCTAACTTCACCGCGGGTGAGAGTTGAGGCAGTGCCACGTCGCTTATTTTGTTGGTCTGTGATGATTCCTCGGTGAACGACAGCACGGGCGGTCTCGGGTGGCGCTGACTTGAGGTCTAAGTAAGTTTCGCCGATTTTTTCCCCGGTGAAAGAGAGGATTGGGAGGGTTGCTACTTGGCAAGAAATGGAGAGGGATTTAAGGGAATATTGGGGTTTCGTAGTGGATAAGGAGGTCAATTTGGGGATTTTGTTGTGAGAAGAAGAGAGGAAAAGAGAGGAGGAGAAGAAGGAGAGTGAAGTGGAGGCGGACATTGTTGGAGAGAGAGGCAAATTTGTTAATGAGATGGTGGGCTGCTGCTGCTGCTGCTGCTGCTGCAGAGAGTGAGAGGGGAGGAGAGCGAGGAGTTATCCACTCGTTTGCCTATCCATCGGGTGAGATGATGATGTAATAAGGAATGCTTAAGTTAGAGAAGAGACAGCGTCGTTTTAACTTGTAGGTGCCTTTTCTTTTCTTTCGGTTTAACGAGCAAGGGCATCCTCGTCCTCGAGCTAGTTTTTGTCATGGTGGCATATCCACCTCGAAAAATAGTCCGAATCATTAGGTTGTTAGATAAACTTGTAAGTCATGGGTTAATTTATATTTATAATATTTATTGGTGTTTCAATTTTTTTTATAAAAAAAATAGTTTCAATCTGACAAAGTATATAAAAGATAAAAATATATTTGATTGAAGAGATAGAATTAAATATATAAAATAAATATATTTTTAAATAATTTTGAAGTAATTTTTATATTTTAAAAAACAAGATAAACTTGTCACAACTATCTTTATATTTTTTTTTATCTTGATATAATAACCAGACGTTATATTAGGTTCAAGAATAAAATAATTTTTCACTATTGGCTAGGGCCATTTTGAAGACAATATATCATTTATGAAGAATAATAAGTAATCATATTTTTTTCATCAAGTTATAATAGAGATAAAAGATCTTGAAAAATTAATTCTACATTACAACTCAAAATATTTCATTATACTTGGCTAGCTATAAAAAAAAAATAGAAAATGTTACAAAATTCTTCCATAAAAGATCAAAGACACCATTTTTTCTCCTTATCCTTGATATCGGATCATTCTACTTAATATAATTAAAAAGACTTAACTAAAAAATAAAATAGAGAAAGAGAAATAGGTTAGAATGGAAAAGATCAATAGATTTGTTAGGGGCATTTACAAATAAGTAGTTTACATGAATCATTAATAGTAAATTCATAATAAAAACGGTGTTTGTGATTGTTCTAAAAGAAATGAAATAAAAGGTATCAATTTGAACTCAATCATTGGATGATATTTTGTGTAAGAAAAATCTATGAATCAAGAAGATTTGATTGTCGTGTCATGAAAAAATAAATTGAGTAAGATAAAAAGAATAAATATATATATTTATTAAGTGTTTGTGCTCAGTTTGACTAGTTAATCTTATAAATAAATAAATATATTTCCAACTAATAAGAATTGAATAAGTAAATAATTCGGATAACTTCAAAAGAAAATGAGGTATTTACTATTTAATACTTGCCATGAAGACTTCATATCCCATAAAAACAAAAACATGTTTTCACCATTTTTCTTATGTAGTAGAGGATCTCACTGGTGAAAAAACTCCATACTAAGAGCTTAACATCACCAAAATCAATATATTAGAAGAAATAATCATTAGTATGAGCAATATACACACAAAAATATAAAGTGCTATAATTATAGTACAAGAAGCTATTTTGTACAAGATTGTTGCTTGATGTGAAGAAAAAAACTGATTAAATATCAAACTAAGTTGTTTAATAGTATCTGATTGATGAATTTGTATTAGTTGTTATCCTTATAACTTAAGCAAATAAATTAAATTGTATTTAAGTTGTAATACTCGGGTATTAAGAAAAAAGTTTGAGTTGTAACTTCCATATTACAACCTTAAGAGATCAATTAACATATTGCCTAAAAGTCAACTTATATTGCTTAAATATAAGCAATTTGTACTAGTTCTAAAAATATCATGATTTTGGCAACGTAATTGATGTGAATTTTTGCAAATGTATAAAATCAAATAAGTAATAACAAAAATAAAATAGAGTGTTGAACCTATAAAGATTGATTGATTGATTAATCAACTAAACATTAAAATTAGTTATTCTATTTCTATTTGAACAATTGATCAAAGAGGAAATAAAAAAAAAAAAACAAGAAATCAATAATAAGATATGAGATAGAAATCAATAACTTAAAATACTAAAGCATCTAATCTCACTATAACCAATACGTAAAAACTCCTTAAGCAATGCTAGTTAAGAATAATTAAGATTTCATAACTTAATCAACAATCTCTCTTGAACATCATTAAATTATTTTTATATGTTAATCCATCACATCTCCATACTAATTTAAATATATGAAAGCACATTCAATTTTATGAATTTTGGTACAAGTGATAACATAACCACACAAATTATGCTTCTTTATCTCTAGATTTCACGTAATTGATGGCATTCATTGCATGAAGCAAACATTATATATCATCTCTCAGTCTCAATATAATCATCAAATCATTCAAATATTGGCTTGATATCCCAAAGCATTAAAAATAGTATGACTTCCCCCTCTCATATCTCTTCTTATGCTTAATATTTTTAATTCTCATAAACTAACTTTTGCATAATATCTCAATAGAGCATCAATTATAAGACATACAATGTGTCCAGAAAGAATGATGGGTTTTGGGCATTTCTAGTTTTTTGTTTTTTCTTCTTTCTTTTAAGGTTTAAGGTTACTATTAAAAAAAAAAATAGCATGGCGAATTTATTGGGTTCCCATACATAAAATACTATTCATCATAATAATAAAATTACTATTTTGTCATCATAATAATAAAAATCAATGTACATTACCCTTAAGGGTAAAAAAATTTAAAAGGTTGATCGGCTCTTAAGAGTAAGAAGTTTTAAAAGGTTGGTCGAAGGCAATTCAATCTTTTTATATTTTAAAAACATAATATAAATACAACATTACCCTTAAAAGTAATTTTAAAAAAAAATTCATCCATTGTCCCACATCCAAACACTTTTTTCACAAAGGCTTTGGAAGCGTCTCATCGTGATTTTTCCAGTGGTGTGGTGCGTGTACACAACAATAAGGATGGGCTCACGTGGACTTTTTTTATTATCTTCCCTCTTTTCTCTCTCTTGTCCTTTTAATTTTTTTTAATTCAATTCAATCCCTATTCTTTTGATTGTTATTTGTTTTGTTTTTTAATCTTTTTTTATCAATGTTTTTCTTCAATTACATTCCTCATCATTTAATTTTATTTAATTCTTATATTAAATTTGGTCCTCATTTTGTTGAATGCTATTTTTTTATCCTTTCCTAATTGAATTTTGTTTTTAATTTCATGTCTCAACATTTGATTTCAAATTATTTTTATATCAAATTAGTCCATGTTCTTTTTTTATTGCTATTTCTTTTGTTTTGGATCCTTTTTTTTATTATATTTTTTCAATTTTATCCCTCGATATTTAATTATTTTTTAATTTTTATATTTTGCATTGGGCTCATGACTATGGTAATGAGTTTCGAAGTTTAGCATGGGTTGACTTTAGTTTTTTTTTTAAGTTCTTTTTTTTTTAAAAAAAATTTCAAAATTTATCCTTCAACATTTAATTTATTAGGAATTGATCTTCATGTTTTTTCTTCACTTTCCTTTGTGGGGTTATCTCAATCATGTGTCAATGGTCGCTGGGTTAGTAAGTTCAACACATGTTGACTCAGATCTTTTTTAAATTTTTTTTTCAATTTCTCCCTTCAATATTAGGTTGTTTAATAATTGAGCTTCATAGTTTTATTTATTTTTCTTTCGACAGAGCTACCCCAATATGATGACCAAACCGCAAATCTAGCATGCTAACTTAAAATGAGATTAGGTCAAGTCTTTTTTTATCTTTTTCATGTTAATTTTTTTTTATCAATTTATTTATTGTCGTTTTATTTATTTATTCATATTATTTAAATAATCCAAGCTTATTAAATTCAGTCAAGTTAATAACCCGAATGTTAATTTTTTTTCTTTTTTATTAACATTTCAGTCACCATACACATCCCCTTTTTACTTTGAAAAAGATTTAGGCTAACTTGTGGTGTAGCACGATCTCCTATCTAGTTAGTACTATTAGGGTTAGTTTCATCCTAAAATTATATTAAACAAGTCATGTGTATGTCATTTTATTGTAATTTTTTTAGTTTGAATAATTAATAAGAACTAACTGAAGAGGAGAAATCTTCTCACAGAGCATTGTTTATTGGAAAAGTACCTTTTTTTTTTAATTTCATCTTTTAACATTAATTTCACCATTTAAAATTGAATTTATTGGAGATTGAGCTTCACAATTTATTTCGGTTTGCTTTTTATAGGATTATTTTAGTTTCAAGATCCAGTTAAGATTTATGATTTATTTTGATTTGCTTTTCATGAGGCTATCTTAGTTTCAATACTTGATTCACGACATCTTAATGCTAACTTAGTTGACTCTAGTTTTTTTTTTTTTTTTTTATAATATTTTTTCAATTTCATCATTCAATATTGGGTTGATTAGAAATTAAGTTTTATAGTTTGTTTCGGTTTGCCTTTTATGAGGTTATCTCAGTCTCATGACCTGAGTCACGGGTTTAGCGAGTTGACTGGAGTTTTTTTCATGTCCTTTTTTTTATTGGTTTTTTTTCAATTTCATCATTCAACATTGGATTGATAAGGATTGGGCTCATAATTGTTTTTTTTTTCTTTTAAGTTATCTCGGTCTCATGATTAAAGCTTGGTAAGTTAACCTGAGGTGACTTGGGTTATTTTTTTATGTTTTTTTAATTGATTTTTTTTTAATTTCATTATTAAGAATTGGGTTGATTGAGAATTGAACTTTAAAATGTTTTTTTCATTTTCTTTTTGTAAAATTATCACGATCTTATGATCCTAGTAGTAGATTTTACGTGTTAACCTGGGTTGACTTGGATCGATCCAATATGTTGTCATCTCAATATATAAAAAAAGTGTCATGTTGAATTATTATTGTAATTAAACTATGTTTTTTATAGTTGTCCAGATTGCTTTTGAATTTGTCAAATCAGTCGAGTCCTATCGGTCAATACCTATATCCTTTTTTTTTTTTGAAAACACATTAGCATTGTCTAATTTTTTTTTAATATTTAAAAAAAAATAATACAACCTGTAGCAGAGCACATATAAATAATATAGTGAAATCTAACAAAAGAATTTATAAAAGATATATATGATTTTTTTAGGTACAAATTGAATGTAATTAAACTTGTAATTCACTGCCCGCACGCGTTTTTGTTACAGTGGAGTGTGCAACCGTTGACTTTGTAAAACCCATCAAAGGTTATTATGTGAAACACATAAAGTGGCCCATATAATTATTGTTACTTAAAAAAATAGATAATAATTATTCAGTTTAGATTTTAATCCAACTTAATTATAATCGGAAATGTGAAAAAACCGAATCAAATAAAAGAATCGAAGTAAAAAAAAATGTAAAAAAAAATGTTTTGCCTTAAATTATAAACAAGCTTTGTTGCACATAATTATCTATTATTTTTTCTCTGTTTTTTTTATGAACCGATATTTTATCAATATATTTTTATGTATCTTACCAATAAATGTTGGATAATATATATATATATATATATATATATATATATATATATATATATTTTTTTTTTTTTTTTGAATTCTCGGTGTGTGTTAGGTGTGGTGCCAACCAGACCCGGATGGGCTTGGCAGTGTGCCAAGCCAAGCCCCAGCTAGACTTAAGTTTATCATAATTGTCGTGTCTCAATCTTTTAACTGGATAAAATGAGTAAAGTACATTTCACAATATAACTCAAAATATCATAAAGATAAAGGTATATTCTAGTCTCTTTTCTTCATAAAAGGACTAAACTCATAGACTATAAATACACCATAAAATTTTCAGAATATTTTTTTTCTATAGCACATATATATTTTTAGAGCATTTTTTTTCTAAAATATTATTATATTTTCTCTTTTTAAAAAGGATAATTATTTAAGCATCGAAAAGACTTCACCTCTAACAAATGAGATTTTTTATAGGTACTAGCTTTAAGTTAACTCGGTCTACCAAACAACAAATATATGTCATCGATCACCTGGGAAAATAAATGAAATTATTAGGAGTAATTGATTAACTAATTATCCAATTTAGAAATCTATTCCTAAACAACTTTGATTTTTTAAAAGTGTTTTGACTTGAAATTTTCCTATAGAATTCCAATTATCTCCTCATAGACTTGTGGCGATGTTTTTATAAGATAAAAGAGATTATTATATACTTGGTGTGCTTTTCATTATTTTTTGTTTTTAAAATAGTGTTTCTACATTTATTTCACGATGTAAATATGAGAACTTTCATTTTTCTTAGAATCAAAGTGTTTTTAAAAAAATTAGTGTCTATACATTATTAGTGCCTCTGCCTCTATCTCTCGGCGCAGTCTACACGTGCTGGTTGTCTATAGCAGGGTCTGCATGTAGGAGAAAGGACCGTCTAATGGTCTACTTTTTGACAGACCCAGCATCAAAAGGAGCGCATGACATCATATATTTTTGTATGGTTTGGGTTGCATATACATGGAAATGGGCCATCTATCATTTCCAGTGGGCATGGGTTAAACCAACGGGCCGCATAAAAATTATTTCTAACCAGATCGTTATTTGAGAAGTTGAATATTAGGTAAATAAAGAGAGCCGGAAAAGAAAAGAGGTTTTGTTTAGATTTGAATGTTTTAGTGAAAGCCTATATATATAATGACACTTGAAATTATTATAAATAAAAAAATTAATTTTCAGAATTAATTAATTATGCATGACTTGAAAAGTTATTCTTTTAATTTGAATGAAAAATTGTATTTTAAATTCTATAAATATTTTGGTACGGAGATACATGCCTTTAAATTTTTATAAACACATTAATTTAAAAAGATATTATTTTCTAGTGTCCAAACACGATCTTGGCCTGTGAGATTGAGATGGAGATAGTGGCTGAAATAATTGGATAATATTATCAGTAAATTACTATTCGTAAAATATTTTATGAAATTTTATAAATTAAAAATATTTTTAATAAATAAACTAAATTTAAAGATTAACTTTAAGATATTTTTCTCATATCATTTTTTCCGTAAAATATTCCATAAAAAACAAGCACATAAAAGATATTTAAAAAGAAGGAGAGAATCTAAAAAGTATTTTAAACTTTATACAACAAAAGTCTGACAATAAGTTAAAAGATTAGATCACTGGGGGTGAAGAACAAGATAAATGGTTATTTCTTTGTGCGAGAGTGACTGAAAGAGATTGATGTCATCGATGATTTGTACGTAAGAAGTATGTCGTTTGTCTTTAGCTATGAGTGAATAAGTCTAGTCAAATCAAAGGATGTATTTTCCAATGAGAAATTATTCCACCTATATTATAGACCGTAGAGTTGAGGTTCAGGTGAACTGATGATGAATATCCGACGGCGAGTAAAACAGGCCGGACAACAGGAGAAAAAGATTCACCGGCGGTTATTTTTTATTGCTCTATAGTGAGTGTTTGGTAATTCTGACTGTTTTTGTAAAAATATTCTTTGATTATAAATATATTAAAATATTTTCTTTTTTTTATATCAAAATCATTAAAAAAATTAATATAAAGTCATTTCAGTAACAAAAAAAAAAAACAGTTTAAACACATTAACAAAATAGAACATTTAGTGTGTTTTTGAACCTGTTGGCAAGTTTCTATCAAAAGCATAAAATAATGCTAGCCTTTTTTATTAACTTGTTTGTTTTTTTATTTTAAAAATATTTTTTAAAATAAATTTTATTTTATTTTATTTTTACTTTATTTTCATATTATATTGATATACTGATGTTAATTAAGTTTTAAACTGCAGTTTGCTATATAGAAAAACATTTTTTTTTTACATAACTGACCGTAATTTATAAGATAGATAAATAGGTTTTTAGAAGTATTTATAAGAAAAAAAGGATATGAAAAAATTTAATCACGAGAATTTAGAATATGCTTGAAGAAATTGCTTGAAAAGTTTTGGCAGGTTGATACATGTTAGGATTAAGAGTTATTTTTTTTTAAAGTATTTTTGAAAAAATATATTTTTATTTTATTATTTGCTTTAAATTAATTTTTTTAGTGTTTTCAAATCGTATCAAAATAATATTGAAAATTAATTTTAAAAATAATAAAAAATATTATTTTAATGTAAATTAAAAACAATTTTAAAACAATTGATGTTTAGATTTCCAGTCGAAGTTGATCTTGATTTCATTTGACCATCAGCATTCCTTTGACTAAAAAGATTAGGAGATGATTGAGTTTAGATATTTCCCAGTATTTTATATAAAGTTGTTTGGCAAGCCACGCACTAGATGGGTGCTGTACGTACCTTATTCATGACATACCATCACTTAATCGCTCTGCTATAAATTATTTAAAACAAATCCCTAGACAACTAGATGTAGCAATTTCCCATTTCCCATGTATACGTACGTACGCCCACCTAAGAAATTAATGTAGCATGAGCAGTATTAACATATAAATTTACGGTCTAGATTATAAGATTAGGATAAATATATATATATATAAAATAAACTATCAAAAGCAAGTATACTGCGTATATCATAAGGGCTCCGAGTTGCTTTCTTATTCTTAGCTCAGGCCTAATTAAGCCTAAGACGCCTTCTTGGAAGATAGGGTTCATCCTTTGCCATGAAGAAAACCATAGAAAGTTCCATTAAGGTTCATATGGATGATGATTCAGGTTGGATTGATGAAGATAGCCTCTTGACTGAGGAGGATTTGAAGAAACCTCAACCACCATTTGCTGATATTGAATATTGCAAGCATAGAGTTTCTATACAGATCTCATGTGTATTACCCAAAATTTGTTTGTGAAGTTGGTGATTGTGAAGCGGGAAGCACAAGGAAAGCTTGCAAAAACTGTCCATGGAGAACATGTCTTTAAATATTTGTTTGTTTGGATACGGATCAAATTATCAAAATAAAAAGATAATGACAAGAAGTAAAAATAAATTTGTTAGTAATATTATTTTGAAGTGAATTTTTGTATTTTTAAAATAGAAAATACATGGATAACATCTTTAAATATTTTTTATTCCTAAAATATTATTGTAAAAAACTCAAAATTGATCAACCAAAATATACAAGAATAAAAATAGTTATTATTAGTCTAATTAAAAACCTACTCGAGAGTCGATCTAGGAAAAGACCTAAATAATAGGTCAAGGGGATTAATATGGATTGATTTTAATTTTTTTAAAAAAGATCAAAACAATATTGTTTTGATATTTCTTTTTAAGAAGTCAGCAAGTTTTAGATTAGATTTCGATATTACTGGATAGAGATCTTAATATATATATATATATATATATATATAAAAGCTTACTAATAAAAAAAATGATATTAAACATATGAAAGCTAATACGAAGAACATAGCTTGACTGTCGAGATAAATTATTTTTTTTAAAAAAAGGAGATTCACCAAGTTACGGTGCACCCGATAATGGATTTGTGCCAAAAAGGGCGGTCCGCGAAACAAAGAAGATAGGGCCAGTTAGGGATGGCACGTGGGGGACAACACAGACACAACAATTTGAAATAATTGAGTGTGAACACTGAAGAGGCACAGAGATTCATGAAGAGGAGAGAACAGTATCATGTGATCATGGGAGAATAGACGCATCCATTTTACCGTGAAAGAAGAAGAATCTAAATAATAAATAATAAATTCATATGTACCTTAATTATTTTATAGCCCCAAGCTTTAAAATTGATGATGCAGTGATGGATTTGACTGTCGTTTTGACCTTCTCGTTGTCATCAACGTGCTTGATTGATGCCCCAAGTCCTTGTTCGTAACCCTAAGCCTTGTATTTTAAACTGTATCGAGTCCATAGCTCTCGTGAAACAAGAACATATCACATGCAAATGAGCTTGCATGCTGGCTTCGGACAGTTCTATTCTTCTCCGTGCAATTAAGGAGGGGTGATTCAGATTATACTGCCGGCTATTTTTCAAAATAATCATTTGTTTGAAAATATATTAGAATGAGTTTTTTAAAATTTTTATTTTATTTTTAATATCAGTATATTAAAATCATCATGAAATAATAAAAAAAAATATTAATTTAATATTTTTTCAAGCTAAAAGCACTTCAAATGTAAAAAAAAAACGAGGGTTAAGAGCACGAATAATTTTTTGACAGTGTTTGTAAACCTGTCCAAGTGGATCAATCTTGAAACCACCCGACTTAACTCTTTGTCGAACTCGAGTTTCTAATTAAACTGCATAAGAGTTAGCTCGATTTAAATTAATCGATCTCATGGGTCCAAATGTAACCTTGACGACCAAAAAAAGCATGGCTTAGCTCTTAAAAAACTCAAGAGGACAACTTTATTTTAAAAAATATTGAGACAATAACAAATTATATCGACTAATTATATGATAAAAATGTATTATATGAGACAAGAGGGCAATTTAATAACCTCGATTTAATTATATGATAAAAATATATGCTCATAAAAATTAAACATCAACCTAAAAATAAATACTTATTTAAGATAGTGATAACCTTATAGAAAACAATTAAAAATAAATCATGCAGTCTATTTTCCAACCAATCCAATACCGAAGGGAAAACTAAAATTAAAAACAATCAAAGAATCAAAAACAAAAAAAAACATATCCGATTGGTGAGTAAACTCGTCAAACCTGCGAATCTAGTAACACGAGCTATCACAACAAACCTGTAAATCAAGTTATGGACTCCACTGAGATTATGATATGTTTTTTTTTCAAAACTTTCTTTTATTTAACTATATAATAACAAAAATAGTTAATCGTAAAATCAAATATCAACTCAATAACGAGATTTTTTTTAGACAACAATAATCTCATAGAAAACAAAATGAAACCAATGATGAAATTTTTTTTTCCAATTAACTCAATATATAAGGATAAAATTGAAAAAAATTAATTAAGAAAAAAAAGTTACACTCGCTAGACTCGTGAATCAAGTTAAATAGCCAAACCTATGAACAAGTCCATGGACTTTAAAAGTTTAATAACATGACTTTTCTCTCAAACTATTTTTGTCAATTATATAAAAAAATAAATAATAAAAAAATTCAAGTTCAATCTTTTTTATAAAAAAAACACCTTTCCAAACCCGTAAACTGGGGCAACTTGAATTACTTTGATAAATTCACAAATTATGCTAACCCTATAGAAAGATAAAATAAAAAAATAAATTATAAAATTAAATTCTCAACCACTTCAATATTAAAAGATGGAATTGATCACAAAAACAGATTTGAAAAAAAAAATTGTAACAAAAAAACCAATAACAAAAAAAAAAGAAGAAGAAGCAAAACACTATATATTACTTTTATAATTGACATTTCAATATGAGTGAACAGTGGTTTCCATATTAATTCCTCCTCACTTTCCTTACATTTTTGTGCTGCATAAGAATTTAGGCACTTAGGCAGTAACTCACACGTATATGGACTTGTGACGTGCTAAAATTTGTCTCCTCCCGCTATCATGAGCCATATGGGCTTTCACTTGGGGAGACTGAGAGGCAGATTCTGACGCACTAATATTATATACAGTTAGTTGGGATTCATACATTTACCAAAGAAAGGTAGCTAGAGGAAAGAGACCGTATCTCCCCCATCTATTTACTCCTAGAATATATAACTTGAGGACTTGAAGCGGAACTCACTCCAACTCTGTCTTCCTGTCTGAGACACCAATCTTGCTTCCTTGGGAGAGAGAGAGAGAGAGAGGGAGGGAGGGATAGAGAGAGAGAAGAAAAACAAGAAAAAAGCCGATGGCTCCTAGGAGCAGTAAATGCAATAAAAAGGAAGCTAACAGAGGAGCATGGACAGCTGAAGAGGACCAAAAACTTGCCCAAGTCATTGAAATTCATGGTCCAAAGAGGTGGAGATCCGTTGCAGCCAAAGCAGGTACTCTAAAGGAGTGTATTAATCATGAATATTGTCTTTAATAAAGACAAATGCAAGCTTTTAGTCCAGCTGTTTATTTAGAATTCATCAAGTATTTTGGGTTTCATCATACTGTACGGTTACTGCAGGTCTGAACAGATGTGGTAAGAGTTGCAGGTTGAGATGGATGAATCATCTTAGACCAAATATTAAGAGAGGTAACATATCAGACCAAGAAGAGGACTTGATAGTTAGGCTTCATAAGCTCCTTGGAAACAGGCAAGTTTATCACAATTTCCTTCTCTCTCTCTCTCCCCGGCCCCTCTCCCTCTCCCTCATTATTATTTTTCACTGATGAAATATATGTTGTTTTCAGTCTTTTAACTTAAGCCAATTTATTCCTTTTTTAGATGGTCTTTGATAGCTGGAAGACTGCCTGGAAGGACTGATAATGAGATCAAGAATTACTGGAATTCTCATTTGAGCAAAAAAATAAAGCAAAATGAGAAGCCAGTGAGAAGCTCGACATGGCAAGAACCTGATGATACTGTGAAAACTAAGGTACTGGACATGGACAATGTTGCCAAGAGAAGTGAGGAGGGTACCTCTAAGACACTTGAGGACTCAAAATTTAGCTTTGGTGGGGATGGATTCTTTGATTTCTCCAACGAGGATCCTCTGAATTTGGAATGGATGAGTGAATTCCTCGAACTCGATGAGACTTTGTATGGCTTTCCATGATAATATTGTAAGTTTTAAGCCTTTGTGAAGCCTTTTGAGTTAGTAGTAGTTTATGCATTTGTATTTTTGTGATGGCTATTGACAGTTAAGGAAGTCTTTGCTGATCCATGGAAAACCCTTCAGTTTCACACACATCAATTGCCAGCTACTTTGGCATCTACAAACAGAAGAAAAGAAAGAAAAACTGGATTTTCCATGGATGGACAAACACTTCAGTTGATAGTTTCCTTCTGTTCTGATTCAATGTAAAACGATGATAGTCTACATTTTTGTCCAATATTATGATTGTACAGTTCGAATCTCTTACATTTGCAAGTATAATGTCTTTGATATTCCATCAAATAAAGGATCTGTCATGAGTGATGTAAAACCACAACTTAACTAGCTACTACTATTTGGTTGGTCCTAGTTAAGTCATCTAAAGGCAGGAAAAAATCCTGGGAAATTTTTGGTGTGTGGGGTAAATTCTTTCCAAGGAGTCCTCCGCCAAATAAATTTTAGAAAAAAATCAGAAGGCAATCGTATTTTTTCTTATAAAAATGGAAAAGGTGAACAGAGTTCCTCTGTTTCAGAATCCATGAGATGAACTTAAACTAAACATTTTAAGGTGAAGCAACAAATAAAAAGGTTTTCTCTGTTTTAGTTGACCCATCCAAGCAGAGTTTAATACTCTATTCGACTTCTCGCAAGGAAACAAGTAAACACTCTGAATGCCACTTTATGAGCATTAACAAAAATCTAAGGCATTTTTAGTGCACTTTTTTTTTTTTAACTTTTGTGTTTTTTCTATTCTGATCATCTATTTTTTTTATATATATATTGTATTAATTGGAAGTTAGACTTGGCAATTTATTTTTTTGCTATGTGTTTATTATGTGTCAAAAAAATATCTTGATATTGGATTTTGAAAAAAATAATAATTTCATTGCTTAAGAAAATTTAAAATTCAAGGACAAAAATTGCCAGAAATTCAGGTTTTTTGTTTAATTTTTTTCCACCGTCCAAAAAAATCAATTTTTTAATCCAAAAATATTTTATCCCAATTTTCTAGCTATCTCTCTGTGGAAGAATCTGGGCAAGTAGTTGAATCACTATTTGTCATTATTTTTTTCAAAAAAAGAAGGGGGATGTCGTCTACCCCTTAAAACATCCAGACTCTTGCTCTCTAAAAAGAGTACTTAGCTACAATAGTTAGCAAAGTGGTTTTTTTCCATAGCATTGTTACCAGCAAAAAGGCTCTCTATTTTGGCAAAGGTAACGATGCTCTATAGCTCTCTCTCTCTCTCTCTCTCTCTCTCTCTATATATATATATATATATATATATATATATATATTTGGGATACAATGGCGGGGAAGAGTGCCTGACTCGAGTGACAAAGAAGTAAAGAATTTCCCCTCTTTTTTACTTGATTTGATTTGGGTTTTAGCTGTATTTATTATGTCCTTTAATCCTCCTCCTTCTTTATAATCTCAAGAGCTGCCATTTTTATGTGGGTGTTGTCGTCAAAGTTTTCACTTTTGAAGAAGTGATTGTGCATAACACACCCAAGGACTTTTGGCTTAGTATCAATGGCAAGGTGAGATCTTTTACTGACTTTTCTTCAAATATGTGTTCTCTGTTCTTTGGGATCTATTCATGTAGCTTACCTTTCTTAATTCAATCATTGGCTATCCAATGTGTTAGAACTAGTTTCTTCACTGTTTAAATGTATAGAAAATTTATATAGTGCATTTCTAATGATGAATTAGCTGTCGAAATTGTGTTATAGAGGGATTGGGCAGTAGGAAGATCAAATAATGGAATTATGCTTGTGTAAAAGGATTAGAAATTTTATAATTTAAATAATAATAAATAAAAAAATATTCATGATTCTCCATTTTAAATAGCATGGATGTGATAATATTTTTTAGCTAGCTAGCTATATGATTTTTTAGTTAAAATATAAAGAGTATGGATGTGGATGTTATTAATACAAAAAAAAAAACAGTTAGTTGTATGGACCTAGTTTTTTATCTGTTAGGCCAGGTACTTGGACCTCGCCCTTTTTTATATTGTTTTTACTTAGATTTAAATGCACTATATAAAAAATTAACATGATATTTAAATTATTATTCAATGTTGCCATGATTCAAAAATATTATTATAGGTTTTTATGAAAATGTTAACAATTATTTTTTAATTATTATGTACCTGATATGAAAAACAGCTTATGCAGAATCAATTAAAATAAAATTTATTTAAAAAATAGATTTTTGACATAATTTTTATCACTTTTTTTTCCGTCTTCAATAACATATGAAATACTTAGGATTATTTTATTATTATTTTAATTCTCTTTTAAGATCATGATGAATTTTTGTTTAGAAAAATGTTCTTGTAATTAAAAAGTATGTTTTTGTTGAAACAATAATAAGAAAATAGAATTTAGATTTGAAAAATAATCTTTTCCTACTTATTTCAAATGGTAGGAATTAACAAAAAAACCTTTATTTTTTTTGTTGTTGTCTTTTATTAAAAAAAAAGTGCTCATGATAAAAAAAATATTTGTGATATTGTTTTTAAGAAAATTAGAATTTTTTTTATGATGATATTATTAGTTGTTTTATGAATAATTATGTATTAACCATATATATGGAATTTTTATGATGATTGGATTCATATTTTATGATAGATATGAATCCCACCAAAATATTATTTCCTAAATAGGTAATGATTTTGTTGAAAACAATCAAAGAAATAAATCTCCTTTCCTCAACTTGCTTTCCTTTACTGTTGCCTCGATGGAATTAATGCTAAAACATAGTTGTTAAACTCGGTTTAGTTAGTTAATTTAAAGCGGAAAAGATATTAATTTGACCAATCTCAATTGATCTACCTAGTTAACTCATAACTCAATTGACCCAACTAAACCTGATGAGGTCACGCCAAAAAAATCTTTTTTTAGAGAATAAAATGATGTTGTTTTAATAAATAAAAAAAATTAACTTAAGTTAATTTGATGATCTGCTAATAAACCTGATAACCCAATAACCGAAGCCCTTTTCTAGGTCATACCCGAGATGAGGTTCCCAAAGATCGCAAGATTGGTTTAAGTTTAGCTCCTCTTCTTCTTGACTTGGTTCTTTAAGTTCTTTCAAGAGCGAATTTAGTCCTAGTCAACCATGATATTCTAACTCGGTCCATTATTCATGACCAGTTGAAAAATGTTAATTGATCAATCAATTAACCCATATAAATCCAGTTTATGTATTGAAATAATTTTCTGTACGTGACTTCTTAAGATATGAAATAATTTGTCGACTCACATGATTTTATTTTTTTTGTTCGGCGTGCACATGGTCTTGTCTTTTTTTTTATTAACGTGGATGTTCGAGTCAGCTTACGCGCACCTCGATTAATCCCACGGGCCCTAAAGTTAACGACTATGTAAGTCTTCAGTGGCCATCATATGAGCAACCACAAGACTCGAACCTGAAACCATAAAAAAAACAAACCTCTTAATTCCAAACTCTTATCATTATGCCACCTCGATTTGGTCTTGCCTTCTTAATCCTATCACCGTCGTCCTTCATCACATTGGCCATTGTCTTGAGTGCGCTCATCCGAAAATGAAATGAAGCATTAAAGTTAAAAAGGCACTCAGATTGATAGAGGAAAGAGATTGGTGCGCACCACCTTGGACCTTGCAATCTGCGGTGTCAATGGAGTCTCCCGTCAATAAATCATTGAACATTACGAATTTATTTTAGGGAATAATAAATGCCATCTTGTCTTAATTTCCACCCCACTTGACATGTCACCATCTAGTATTTCTCGACCTATTTACTTCACTGGTTTCAGGCTGTTATGCTGGCAGAAATTATTTATATAATAATTCAAACAATTTATTTATAATTTTATAATTTTACAATTCAAATTTCTATTGTATTTTCTGTGTGATGTAAGAACACAAAGATTTTAACAACATTCAAATGATACAAGGCACTCAGTAGAGTTTCTATTGTACAATCTGATCCAGGACTCACCGAGTTTACAATAATATCATGAAGACTAGCTAGTGATTTCTCGTACAATAATATCATGAAAACACAGTAAAGTTTGTAGTGTAGTGTCTTCTTCTTTTTTTTTTTTTTTTTTTTTTTTTTTTTGACAAATAAAGCACAATTTTTAGGGAGTGTTTGGGAACACGGTTCAACCCATGTTCTTAAAAAATTTGAATTTTTTTTTTGTTAAAATTTAATATAGTTTGTGTGTTTTGGATCGTTTTGATGTGCTGATGTCAAAAATGATTTTTAAAAAATAAAAAAAATATTGGTATGCATTTTGACACAAAAACTTATTTGAAAAGCACCCGCAACCACACTGCCAAACAAGCTCTTAATCACAATAAAACTTTAAATATTTTACTGGGATATTCTTGCACCACGTTGCGGGCTGAATAAAAAAAAATTAAACATAAAAAAAAATATTTAGATTGTGAAGAACTTTTTATATTGCCATTAGACTATTTGCAACGTGTTAAACTTGAATTATGTTGAAATTTATTTGGCATGAGAAAAATCAAAGAAAAAAAAATATGTGCACTTTATTTATTTATTTAATTATATAATAAAAAATTACAAAGAATAATTTAAAATTAACTAAAAATTAAAAAAAAAATCAATAGATAGAGAAGAGAAGAGGGGAATGAATTTCTATAGAGAATATCTCCTGGAATTATAAAATCTTTTTTATTACCAAACTATACGGTAACATAATATTCCAAAACACTAAAAAAAAATTAAAAAGCAACTTCAAAAGTGGGTCATTATATTTGAAATCTTTTGAATTATTGACTTAATATTGAAAAGAAATAAAAAACAGAGATAGGAGTTATGTGTAAGAAACAAATGACGAAAATAAAGGGTGGAGAATGAAAAAAAATCAATACCAAGAGTCGAACCTGCAACATAATAAGCTCAACAGAGGAAACAGATGTCTCCATTGTTCTTCAAAGTATAAAAAAATATATTGGCCCCAGCAGACAGTGAAACAGCAACCTTCTTCTGTTAATAGTGTTTGAGAGTGGAATAATTATTATTTTTTAAAATATTTTTAATTTGAAAATATATTTAAATTATATTTTTTTATTTTTAAAAAATTATTTTTGATATTAATATATTAAAACGATAAAAAAATTAAATTCTTAAAAAACACAATTTCAAATTCGTCACAAGCAACCTCTAGATCATGTAGGCTAAGGAATCGAGCTACGAGTCAGATATATACAATTGAGCTACAGGACGAAGATAACGATATTCCCTTTCCAAGAAGACAAGATGATCCAAAACATTTATATTTTATGAAGTGCAAATGTTGCAATGGAATCCTGCGACGTCGTTGTTTTATCGATGATTCTCAATTCTAATTGTAAGATAGTCCCCAGACTCTTTTCTTACCTGGAAACTGTCTCTCCTTCACCAGATTCTCTCACTGGGTGTAAATAAAATAATGCAGTATCTAATTTTTTAAGCACATAAAACACATTATAATGCAGACTTCAAAGCAAGGGAAGGACCCTATCCTTGCTCTCAGCAATTAGTGCAAGAGCACATTAATTTCCTCCCAGAATAATACCAAAAAGAGCAGTCCATCCCTGGAAGGCTTTATCCGACCTCCTCGGCAGAATCTCCTTTCACTCACATTAATAGATCAAAAATGAATAAAATAGTTGCATGTGCTGCACAAAAATACAACGTTATTTCTTTTTTTTTCAGATTTATAATGTCGCATCTTGCCACCCCCCACTGCTGCCTAGCTGATTGCTGCGAGCAGCAACGCTGCAAGAGGTATTTTGGCAGCTGAGTTAAAGACTGGAAAACAGGACCCGTGATCAATGATGATCCTCTCCATTAGTCCAGTATAAAAGTTGTATCAGATTCTTCTTCTATTGTCAACTCGTGCTTCTTGGATGCAGGCGCGGCTTGTAGATGCTCGAGTAGCTACTTGATTGGATCTAAATGAGATAACAAATTTCCTTTTAGGTAAGATTTAACACAAAGTCTTTCAGGGAGAAAAGGGAAAGAAATATTTGTTGGAACAAATTATCATATCCCATAAATTCATCTCAAAGAACTCTCAGTATTTCCACTAGAAAACCTCTTTGTTTTTCTATATTTAATTCTTAATTTATAATGATTAATCGGAATCAATTCTTCAACTTTTCAATTTTCAAGATTCACTGTAAAATTAAGAGTGAAATGAGAGTTTCTAAGAATTTTTCAGATTTTTACACAATTTTCCTCATCTCATATTTTAGTGTTTTATTCTCATTTTATACTTTGGTTTTCCTCTAAATCTAAAGCTTAGATTTATATTGTAGAGAGATATTTAAATTTTATATTTTTTTATTCAAAATCTTGGTTTAGAAGTGTATCTAAACCAAGATGATGTTCTTGAAATCTTGAGAGATATATTGTATACATTCTAGTTTGTACAAGTGATGAGCAATAAAATCTTAAGAATAAAAGATTCATTCTTGAGACTAAGAAAATATTTATTATTTTAAATTGCTTCAACAAATAAATACCCTTCTTGTTTTAATTTAAGCATAGTTGATTTAATTTTTTTGTCTTGAGTTTATAAATTTAAATATGTATAAACTCTAGTTTTTCCTATAATATTTTTTATTTAGCATGTTTTTATGATGATAAATTATTAATTCATGCTAATTATTTTTTAATTATAATCTTATTATGATAAACTAAGCATATTTTGCACGCTAATCTAATATTTTTATAAACTTTGTTTCTACAATATTGTAGTTAAAAGGTTTTTCACCTTATTGAACTTCTCCCTGGCCAATCTAACAGTCTGATTCATTGACTGGGCTGGAAAATAATCCTACAAATAATCACAAAATTGTGAATTATACATTAGCCCATGTAAACACTAATCCAAAACAAATCATCATAAAAGCTAAATAATGCCATACTTTTCACTGTTTGACCTCAATGCAGTTGTGTTAATTTGAATAGGTACTGCATTTTTCCAGAAAAAAAGCCTACAATCTACATCAACTGGTATCTTAAACTTAGTTTCTAATTTCAGGGAATGAAGATGGTAATAGAACAATTCAAAATGTTAATGCGCACAGGATGCTTGGTATGGTAACAATCAATTTCCAACAAAAGAAATTAACCACACTCATTACAAGTTTGGACTGATCAACTCAGATATGAAACAGGGATAATGAGTTATATCAGCTCAGCAGTCATCGGTTTTGTCCCTACGAACCAACTCAGATTTCAATAACACAAGCGACAATAAGCAATCACGCCACAAGAATGCAGCACCAACGAAACAATAACAAACCTGGCCAGAGGACACCCTTGTAACAGGAGGGTCACCTATCTGCTGAACATTTTGTGATTCTCCAGAGTCCCTACAGATGCGTAGGACAGATTAATCATATGCATAGGAAATGAAACTGCCACATTTGAACACTTTCATGGAGGAGAAAAACTGGACAGAAAATCTAAACAGCCTTCCAAGATTGATTAGAGTTGAGGTGCTGAGAAACGTGGTCAATCTGTGATGTAAGCAATGAAGCCTGGCTCGACGTGCCCAGGTTATGAACTTTGGGACCCTTGGTTCTTCCAGCTGAAACCATTAAAGAATGACTTACTAGACAGAGGTACAAAATCCTTAACAGCCACGCAAACTAAAATCATAGAACCAAATTCTAATTGTTTACAGAAACTGACGGTTCAAACGTGCAGAAACTAACTTTCTTCTTCCTTCTAACTTATCCTTTTTGTCAGAGACAGTCTCAAAGTGAGGAGCATAGGAGACCCACAAAGGGTTCCCTAGGAAAATGGATTCGTCCAATTTTCTTTTAGCAAACCTAGAAATTAAGCACATGATATATCGTTATTATTATTATTGGATATGTAAAAAATGAATGCCCCGGAAGATGAAATGGATGAATGAAACCATCAGCTCACCTGGCATTGCTGATCAGGCGGAATTTAATCCAGTAAACATCAGTAAATTTCTCACAATCTTCTGCATCCATTGGTCTACACCTTCAAACAGTTTTTTCCTTTGTTTTTTAAAGGATAATTAAGAAAATTAAAGTAGAAAAAAAATGTAACAGAAGAAGAGGAGAAGTGGGTTTTACTTACTCTTCAACGTCTCCATAAGAGGCGAAGACTTCGAACTAACTTTTTCATTAAAATTCATTCATAGATCATAAAAACCACTTAAAAGGAAGGAATCAAAACCTAATAAAAATTCAGAAAAACAGAAGAGTGATTAAAAAAAATTGATACCTTTTAAATCAAGATGCTCACAAAGTACTCTCCTCGCTCTAAGCCACCCTTTCCAGACTTCTCCTCCTTCGAAATTAGCAGCAGCCCTGAAGGATGCCGAAAAATTAAGACAAAATTGAAATATCCAATCACTGTGTGGGAAATTGTTAAGATTCACAATGAAAGAAGATAACCTCATTTAAATATTAAATCGATTGAACTAAGAATCGATTTTCTGATCAATTGAATAACCAATGAAGCAGAATATAAAAATCAAATTAGAAGAAACATAACAGTATTTTAATTTTTTTGTATTTTTAAATAGTTTCTTATAATTTCTTTTTTTGTTTTCAAATTATACAGTTAACATTCAGAGATTCAGTTTATCCGCAAGGTAAAAACCCACTTTCTCATGAGCATATAAATTCAATTCAATCGCCTATCAACAAAGTTGTTCTGCATATGGCTTTATTTCTAGTTTTTTTTTTTTTTTGTTATTTTTGTATGTAACAATGTAATTACAGAGACAAGTAGTGCTGTTGAAAAGAGTGACATCCATGTGTCATGTTGCAAGCGAGGAGAGCTGGGATTCATACTTTCATACATCATGAATTAAAATCGAAAAGAAAAGCAAGAGGATTATAGAGTAAAAGTAGGCATCTGTAACGTGGTGGCCGGTGGCCGGAACTTGAGACTAAAAAGTTTATTTTTTTATGTGGTTTCAGGTTCGAATCCTGTGTTTATTTATATAATGGTCACTGGAGACTTACATGATCGTTAATTTCAAGGTCTGTGGAATTAGTCGAGGTACGTACAAGCTGGCTCGAATACTCAAATTAATATTTAAAAAAAAAAAAGAAAAAAAAAAGTAGGCATTTGTGATCGGTAGAAGTCCTCCAGAGGGGAGTTCAATGATTCTTCGGGATGGGCAGCATTGCTGGCATTCTACAATTTCAGTGCTCCATTCGTCCACATCTGGTTTGTGATGCTAAAAAGCCATGACGTGACATCTCAATTATGTTATACTACCTTGGTTTCGTAAACTAAGATTGAGGCTGTGCTTGGCATGCATTTTCTCAATATTTATCTACAGTACAGTTATATTCATTGTGTTATATTTGTACTTCTGATAATACTATGATCATAAAACAAATGTTTTTGAGTTGAAAAATATATTCAAGTTCTGTGAAAAAAATACAAGAAAAGCTGATAAGTTTTTTTCTTTTATGGGATAGACAAAACAGTGAGCTAGGCTTTAATAAATAATTATCCATGGATCAAATCCAAACCTAAATTTAAATTGATAAAAAATAATTTTTATAGCTTCAAAAGTTATTTTACAATGAATTCAATCTCAGGCCCAACACGAGCACGAGCACGAGCACGAGTCAGCGCATGCATGAATTTAAGCTCAAAACTCATTTTATGTAGTTTTTCTTCTCTTTAAAAACATGATTATCCTTTGAACCCAGTCTTATCTCTTCAGTTACTCATTATAATGTGGGATAGAACTCTTTATAGGGTTTTGATTTAGTCGAAACATATTAATTTAAAATTTATTAAGACTAATTTCTTATTCATTCATAATTTATTTAAATTAAGATAATATTTTATATTAAAAAACATATACCGGAGATTAAATTGCAATAAATTTTTAACTCTAAAATTAAATTGACTCACTTTCAATTTGACTTCCCACGTACCAATTATTAACTCTGTTATTTGAATAAATTTCAAACAAAATCTTGATTAGTGACTGTCGAAGGATAATTTTATTTCTTCCGTCAAAACTTGAATATATTGTAATATTGATGTAGTTATGGCGATACAACCTGGCTACATTGCCAAATAAATGCCCAGGAAATCACAATTTAATTAATTGAATATAATCATATATCATGAATTGACAACAAGCACGGGTTTTACTGAATGTAAATGAACACTTCAATGATATTTTCTGGCCAAATCATTAGAATCGATCACGTGATATGCACATGACTAATTCCATATTGAAAATAACTATGAGGTAAAAAAGAAAATTAACCCAACTTGTCCTTACATTTTAGTCAAAGTCTCCAATCTGTTTTTAAGAGTTTATTTGCTTTTAATTTATCCCCTAATATAATGTTATTATTTTCAATATGTCCTATATATATATTATTAGATATTCTCGTCCAGATTGATGAAAACATAGTGAAAAACTCACGCGCGCCCAATCTCATTTATTAAAAATAGATAAATTTTAACACTAAAGGACACCTCATTTTTTTAATAAATTCGGTGGGATTCAAGTTTCGAAGATATTTTCGTTGTAGAAAACTACAATTCGAGTGCTCGACTTTATATTTTTATTCTATCACCGTTTGGTTTTTTCTTCGGATTCAACTACTTTCGAAGATATTTTTAAATGGTTTTTTAAAATGACACAGACAATACGTTGTCTGCTGATCCAGTTTTTGGTTACCGGAGGGTCACTAAAAACACAGGATTTGGGTATTTTGTGCCTGTAAGATTTGATTTACAATTAATTTTTGACTCAAAACATATAAAAAATACCTCGAAGATTTTGATAAACAAACTCTCATTAATGACCTTATATAACTCTAAAATTAATCTAAAAAACCAAAATCAACCTAAATTAAAAAAATAAACATTTTTCGAGCTCAGATATGTCATCTCAAGCAATAAAAATATTAAAACAACACTTCAATTGAACTTTTATTATCAAATGAAACCTATTAATACCAAGAATAATCATTTTCATGCTAGAGATCGGTGTCAATGATAATGTTTTTTCTCTACCATAAAAAAATCAACAACTTCTTTTCTTCTCTCTTGAATAAGAGATTGAAAATAAAATTTTAAATCAAAATCAATTTTTTTTAAATTATAGCGACCAACAAGTAATTGTTTGGAAAATATAAGAATCAAAATAAACTTTTTATTCTTTTAATTTATTCCTATATCTTTTAATTCTTCCATTTATTAATAAATTAGAAGTAATTAACCTTTAATTTGATAAAAAAAACTGAATCCAAGAAAAAAATCAATAACTGAAAAAATGACCATTGAAGTCCACAGTCTATGTGCGGCATTTGCAGAATGCATGTACTCTGCACAAAACACTTATCCCTTTTATTTTGTTTACTTAATTAATTATTAATAACAGAAGGTCTTGGTCTTGGTCTTGGTCTTGGTTGTTGTCTTGCGCGACCAAGAGGTGGTGATTGGTGAAGCCACAAGCCGAGAGCATTGTTTTCTTTTTAGGCTGCCATTTGTTTGTTTTTTTTTAATTAGCCGGTGTTTTTTAAAAACAATTAATTTTTTTTAATTTTAATGTATTAATATCAAAATAAATTTTAAAAAAATAAAAAAAATATTATTTAAATATATTTAAAAAACATACTTTAAGAAATAATCTTTTATCACAGTACCACACAAGCGCGATTAGCAGGCCGAGAAATCGTGGCATTGGAACATGAAATGAGGATGATACGTGTCGGAGCCTGACCTGAATTTTAGCCTCTGAGCAATTGAAGACAGACGACATCATTTGGTGATGCACGTGAATTTCAGTATAGTACCTTGTCCTCTTGTCTCCGACATTAAATTCTGTGTCTTGTTGCGGCTACACTGAGCTATTAATAAAATTTAAAATTTTAGAGTAAGATGTTTTTAATAAAATAATATAGTTTATGTTTATTATGGTTTTAAAACATGATATATAAAAAAGGTTGTGACTCAGAAATACAGTGTGTAGTAAATATTGCGTTTTTATAAGCTAAAATTGTTAAGAGAGAGAAAAAAAAAAGTTGAGTTTAATTTCACGAAATATCATGATTCCAAATTAATTTATTGTGAATAAATATTATGCTTTAGAATTAAAATATTCATAAAATAATATCATATTCTTGAATCATGAAAACCGAAACTATGCTGTTTTACTTGTTAAAAAAAACTGTGCTTTTTTATTAATATTTTTAATTTATTAAATTTATAAACTGGTCTCATTTTAAATCAAATTTAATAACTATAATTAAAAGTTGTTTAGACGACTTTTTTGTCAAGTTTCGAACACTACTGGCGACAATATGACAACCAAATAAAAGATTATGTGGAAGCGAGTTCATTAAAATCCAATAATGATTGTTATTGGTTCTAAGCCCGGAAATTTCTTTTTAATTTACTTATTTTTAAATAT
This sequence comes from Populus simonii, assembly GCA_007827005.2. NCBI lineage: Eukaryota > Viridiplantae > Streptophyta > Magnoliopsida > Malpighiales > Salicaceae > Populus > Populus simonii. The sequence goes on from CM017469.2 coordinate 23,554,508, forward strand.
ATTTAACCATACACTCATGCGCCCGCGCACCCACGCATATATATTGATAATTTTTTAAAAATATAATTGTAATAAAAGTTTAGTTTTTTATTTCATTAAATTGATATGAAAAAATCAATTGCTCAAAATAAATAAATAATTATTTTATACAATTTAATTAAAAAAACAAATAAAAAATAATGTATTAGAGTAAATTAATATTTAATAAGTTGAATAAAATTAATTAATTTAAGAGTGAGTTATATTAAAAAGTATAAGAATTTTATCAAATGAGTGATTTTTTAAACATTACGAGATAAAATAAATTTATTTATAATTAAAATATAAATAACATAGAGAAATAAAAATTAGCAGTATTCTCAAATAAACTAAATTTAACAATGAAAAGGCAGGGAATTAATGAATGATAACAAAAAAGTTTACATTTGTGATGAAATTATTATTTTGCATTTTCAACTATATTAAATTTGAGTTGGTGCAAATATGTTTTTGACATGTGATTGGTTTAATTATCTATTCATTAATAACTATATTGGAATAAATGATTTAATAACTAAGTAAATTATAATTTTATTATATTATCTTCTTAGCAATTAATTTTCTTTGTATAATTACAAATTCTTTTTTAATTTGATTTTGATGAGTGAAAATAAATTACCATTCTAAGTTTGTTTAAAAATAATAATAATCTCTATTTATTTTTTCAAATATTGCAAGTTTGATGATGATATATATAAAAAGTAAATCAAATTTTTATGTATTTGATTTTATCACATCCATCATCCATCAAGTAAAATACAAATTTATTTATTATGTCTGGTATATCACTCCTAAAAACAATAATATTGTTTCATTTATCCATATGTTTCAACTATCTTTTTTTTATTCTATCCTTAAATATTAACTAAACAATATCCGAAAGTGTCAAAGCTTTTAAATATTTACTAGATAATTGGCATGTATTTTGATACGGCCAGGTAAATTAAAAAATTAAAAAAAATATATGTAAGCACTGTTAACTTTTTTTACGAGTAAAGTTTAGATTAGGTGTTGTTTTTCTGTTAAACTTGCCTGAAATAATGGACCTGACTTCAATTTTTTTTATTCAAGCTAATTGTGAGTTTTGGAGATAAATTTTGGGTCGTTACAGGTTATGAATATGTTTTACAAGATGTTTGGGGTGTTTTATGGTTTTCTTGGGTCGAAATATAGTTAAAATGAGTTTTTCTTGGTCTAAGACAGACTAGTCTAATTTTACTATGAATGGAGGCCTCCGGGATCTAAACAATAGAGGTGATGTGTCACCTTTATTTTTCTTCAAATAATTAAGTAGTGAACAACTGAGTGGGTGGGTTGTTCGAGGTCTTTTTATGGAGTCCCGGTCTTCCTAACCTAAGAGACTAGACTTTTTTGTTTTTCTTTTATCTATTACTATTGCGTTTGTTTTTTAAAAAAATTTTCTTCTATATTTTTTTAAAAATTTTCATCACTTAATATTTAGTTGATCATTAATTGAGTAACATAATTTATTTTGATTTGATTTTTTCAATCACTTTTATATTTTGTTGGTTCTTAATTTTACAATTGCTTATTTTAAATAAATAATTATATATAAAAAAATTATTGAAGCCAATTAAGTTAATGACCCAAGTTATGAGTTTAATCGGGTAAGGAAGGAGCTTGTTAATTTTTTTTTGTTAATTAATAATTCTCAATTTATTTAATTAAATATATACATTATCTTTTTTAATTCAATTTATATTTTTATATATATAAAAATACATCATAAAAGTCTGTATATAATTTAATTAAAAAAAACATTTTACCTGTTGTGAATCACATTTCAAATGACTAGTGTTATGTAATAGGCATATAATTGGGGGTTAGCAATCACTAAAAAACCCAAACGAGAAAGATGACGTATTCCATATTTCCATGTAACAGCCTCTCTCTCTCTCTCCCCCTCTCTCTCTCTCGCTCTCTACACTTCACCTCCTTCCTCTCTAGCTAGTGTCTAGGTTTTCGATCGGTCTTATCCAGTTAAAGTAATATCTCCCCATAACTTCTCCTGTTTTTGGCATTTCATATTCTCATTTTTTCTTCTCTGAAAACAAAGAAGCGCTACTGTTCCTTTTGGTCGCAATCTACTCAAAAGAAAAAAAAGAAAAAGAAATGCAGCCTAGCTATGGACTACCAAACATCGATCATCATCATCAACAACAACAACAACGGCAACAACATTTGATGGAAGATGATTATTCCTGCTCACCATCAGTTTTACCCATTTCCAATCTTCAAAATTTAAACTATCCTTACCAGCCCCACTTGCACCACCACCTCCAACAACATAAACACCCACATCAGGTTTTATTGCAGCAACACCACCAGTTGTTTTATCCATTTCAACAACAACAGGTCCAGGGCCAAAGCCAAGACCAGGTTAACCCATCATTATTTTCTGTGAATTTCAAGTGGGGACGCGATTACGAAGACAGTGGCGACAAAAAGGCTGGTGCTTTGAATAATCAAGAAGAAGCTGCCTGCACTTCCACCAACACTACTACATTTCTTGATGGAAATGTGCATAGTAATCCACCACATGCCATTTTAATGCCTCATTCTTGGCATCCCCGGGAAGATTCTACCACTATCAAAGAACCCTTTTGGTAATTTATTGCTAAACATGTATTAATCACATGACTTTTTGCTTACTTAACTCTTTATAAAGTGGGTACCATGTCATGTCATTTATGTGTTTGTGTAAATGTTACAGGAAACAACTCAATAAGCAGCGGAGTGGAAGTGAGGAGAAAGAAATTAATGAAAGCAAGACTAGTTACTTTAGCCCTTTAGAGATGGAACAAGTAGTTGATGAAAGTAGTGAGGGGTGCAAGAATTTGGAAAGCAAATTTCCTCTCTTTAATGAGCTTCAAGCTATCTATAGTCTTGCACAGATTGCTGAAGCTAATCAAACAGGCTCTGGTTCTGTTCTCACGTGCGACAATTCACCAACAAATGCGGGTCTTTCAATGCCTTGTAATGCTTCAAATGGGCAAAATGTTGGTGCCTGTGGTGCTGCCAATAATGTAATTGGGGTTGATCGTGGGTCAGAGAATTCGATTGGAGAGGAAGCTTCATTGAGGAAATGCCGAAGGAGGAAGAGAAAGGGGAAATTGAAGGACAAATTAAATTACATAGCTGGGTTCTTTGAGAACTCGGTGAAGAAAGTGATGAATCACCAAGAAATGTTGCATAGGAAGTTCTTGGAAGTGATTGAGAGAATGGATAAAGAAAGGGCAGAGAGAGAAGCAACATGGAGACGCCAAGAGGCTGAAAAGTATAGCAGAGAAGCCATTTCTTTAGCACATGAACGGGCTTCAGCTTCAAGTAGAGAGGCTCAAATTATTTCTTACATAGAGAAGATCACAGGCCAAAGTATCAATCTTCTTACTAGAATGGCTCCACCATTGCTGCAACCAGAAATTTCTAATGAGCCCATCAAAGAAATTACACCTACGAAAACTGACAGCCATAGCAAATGGCCTAAAGATGAAGTTGAGGCATTGATCCAAGTTAGAAGTAGAATAGAGATTAAGTTTCAAGAACCTGGCTTAAAGGGTCCTCTTTGGGAAGAGGTAAGTTCTTTAATGAGTTCAATGGGCTATCAAAGAAGCGCCAAGAGGTGCAAAGAAAAGTGGGAGAACATCAACAAATACTTTCGAAAAGCCAGGGAAAGTCCAAAGAGGGGGTCTGCGCGATCCAAAACCTGCTCTTATTTTAATCAATTGGATCAACTATACTCAGGAACTCTCATTAACTATCCTGCTAACACTACTTATATGCCATCAAGTGGCATTGAGTTTGGCATCAAAAAGCAAGGCTATACAGAGCTTTTTGAAGTCTTTTCTGTCAGGAGAGACTACCTTGCAAATGTGAGGAATCCCCTTGGTGTGAGCGTAATAAGTTCTGAAATGGGCTCTTCGAGATCTGAATTCGATGGATTTTCTGACCAAAACACAGTACTAGAAGAAGGAAGCAGTGAGCAGGATATAGAAGCTTACAAAGATGATAAGCAAAAGGATGGTGAGCAACAAAATGGTGGTGGTGGTGGTGACGAAGAAATCGAGACCTGAGGGTAAGCGTTGTTGAATAGAATACCATGTTCATATCAGTTTTAATTGCAAGTTTGTTCTTCTTAAATACTTTCGATGAATTTGAGGCAAATAGTATTCAGCTCCTTTCTGCTAATATTTGTTCGACTTAGAATTTCAAGTTTTGCTGGAACTGACTGTTCATACTAGTAACAGATTTTTTATACTAAGCGATATATAGTCAGTTGTTAGAGCTAATTGTTATAGAGGAGGATGAATTTCATCGAAGCCACAACTTGTTCCATTTTGAATTAGATCTACCTGGTTTATTATAAGCAGAAGGTTTGGCCTTGTTTAGTTATTAACATTCTCCAAGTTTGTTGGCCAAATTTGAAAGAAAATCATTACACTATAGCTATTGATAGTTATCAATTAAAAAGAAGGTAATGCAATCCCTTCCTTGTTTTGGTGCTGGCTCTATCAAGTGATGGATGTGCGAAACTTTTAAGGTTTACTGACCATTCTAAGATCCTACATTTTCCTCTCTTATTTTAGATACTCCAGTTTGATGATTACTTCCCAAGGATGCATCTCAAATGACCATTCCTAAGTTTTTCCTCGAAAAGGTTTCACCTACCCCATCCTGATCTCCTCGTTGCTTCCATTCTTCCTTGTCTTTCCATATTTTTTGTTTTCTGAACAAAATACTACTAAATTAAGCATGGTTGACACTGTTTGAAGGATCATTTTACTCTTTTTGATACTATAGGGATTAATCAGTTGCTTTGATAAATTGCAGGGACTAAATTATAATTAAATCTTCTTTAGAGTACTCAATATTTATTTTTTCTTTTTGGGAATAGTACTTAACAATGGCTTTTGGGAATAGTATTTTTTATATGAGATCTATATATGACAACATCCTTGACTCCATGCTTAATTTTCATGTTCATCCACAACTAACATATAAGAAATCTTCATTACAAAAAATAATAATAATAATAATAATAACTAACATTTCAAAATGTTAAAAATGTTTTCGATATATATATATATATATATATATATATATATATATATATATATATATATATATATATATATATTCACAATTTGTATGGACAGTTTTTTGAAGCAAGTTTTCATTCATCAAGACTAAGTCTTTTTCGGTCAAGATTAAGAAAGTCATTTATATAAACCGATAAATTTATATAAAAAAAGCTGTTTCTTACTAGCCTTAATAGTTATTGAATATTAATAAAATTAATTTAAAAATGCATTATTTATTATATCTAGGTAATCATATTTGGAATTGATAGCATTTATTCTTTAATTATTATATATTATATTATAAAAACAACTAAAAAGCATAGCAAAAACACTTACTAGCACTCGTCATTCAAATAGTGCACTTTTTCTGTCCTTTATAGTTTTTTTTTTCAGTCTAAAAATTTTTTATTTTATTTTATTTTTTCACGCTGCATTATTTCGCATAAGAGTCTATAAACTCTTTTCATTAACTTTCTATTAGCATCTCAAAGCTATTTCCCAAGGTCTTTTTAATCTTTAAGTATCACATTTTCCAATATTTTTTTGCCTTTAGACTTTTTTGTTTTCCATTTTGGTTATTTTAGTTCTTATAATTTTTATTTTTTTTACATTCTCTAGGTTTGAGGAGGGAAATGGAAAGTTGATGGGCAAATTCAGGTCATCAATCAAGATATTTTTAATGTCAACAAGTTTTATTTAATAAGAATAATTTAATTTAGGTGATCTTACCTTCATCTTGCTAGAAAAAATAGATCGAACTTGTTGAGATTTTTTTGACCTTGATTTTGTTTTTTAAAAAACCAATTTATGAGTTTTTGAGTTGAGATATTAGTTCTTTGAGATTGTGAGGGTGTTTATTAGGTGAAATATGATCAAATATGGCTTTTTGGATCCAAAGAAATCCAAACTAATTTTCCAATTTCCATAGAAATCGAGTCTTTAATGATGTATCACTTGATTTTTTTAAAAGATAGATGACATGTCTTTTGCTTTTTTGATCCAAGTCAAAAAAAAAGGAAAAGCTAGACACACAGAGTCCAATCTTGCAAGCCCACATAAGTGGCCTTTCCATTTAATGGATTTAATGGGTCAAGTGTGGTGTTCTATTTAGACCCAAGTACTTGATCTCTTTTTGGCTTTTAATTTTTTTTTATCATTTTCATCATTTTTTCTTAATTATTTTGGGTCAAGTGTGGTGTTCTTAGTATAAATGTTATTTTCATCATTTTCTTAATTATTTTCCCTTTCTATTTCCTTAAAGCACTTGCCAAAATTAATTGTGATATAATTTTTGTATTTTACCATGCAAAGGATCAATGCAATTTTATTACATGCTCATACTACATCCAATAAAAGATGAAAGACTAAATAATTAATTCAATTATATGAAGTAAATAGTTTTTGTTTAGGGGAACAAATAAATTTTTTATTTAATTCAAATAGATAGAATTGGGTTTTCACAGCAAACATATAATGGTTTGTATGTTTAATTGATACATTATTTTTAGATAATTGAGATTTTGTAACCATAAAATGTCCACACGACATTTATACTAAAAAAAACTGGTGAAAGATAACTTTTTTTCCATCATTGCAAACAATTGACTTATAAAAAATATTTTTTAAAAAATATTTAATTAAATAAATTAAAAATATTGGTGGAGTAGCATAATTAAAAAAATATAATTGGTGAAATGTTGCGATTGAAAAATATATTACTATTCAAAATAGTGATATCCATAAAAATAAAAAATATTAAATAGACATGAGAGAGGATTGATAAGAGAGAGATAAAAAAAAAAAACTCAAAGATATACTGAAGATTCAATTATAACATCATTGGTATCATTAAAAATATCTCAACCAGATGTTTTCAATAATACCAAGAAAGGTAACTAATTGCCGTCAAAGATAAGTGAGTCACACTTGGGTTACTGTTGATGATATTTCTTATTGTTAGATTCGTTTTGTTAAGATTATTTTAGTGGTATCAGTAATGTTATAATCGAAACTTTAATGTGTTTTCAAAATATATTTTTTTTCTCTATATAAATTATTTTTTTTCATTAATGTTTTTGTACCCCCTCTCCCCACCCCGCCTACACACACATATAATTGCTAATAAAGAATAGCCTTAAAAAAAAACTATTTTTAATTAATTTCTTTACATTGAAAAAAATATCTAGAACAGTATTGATATCCCAAATTGATATTGTAACTTCTGTTTAGAATTGTGGTAGTAATTATAGTTAAAAAAATTTTATTTAAAAATACTCAAGATGATTATTATTTTTTTTAAAAAAATTATTTTTGATATTAAATTGTCAAAACAATCTAAATATATTAAAAATATATTATTTTTAAACCAAAAAAAATTAAAATTTTCAAACGGCCCTGGCTTGAATAAAAAGCTAAAAGAGGCTGTATACTGAGGCCCGCGACTGGTGGAAACCTTTTTTACTAGTCAAGTCCTGTCTGAATCATGACGAGTCTAATAGTTCAAACAAAAGGACACCAGCCTCATAATTTTTGTCATTTGAATTGTTTATCATTTTAAAATATTTAAAATAATATATATATTTTTATTTTTAAAATTTTATTTTTAATTAAAATAATGAAAAAGCATTAAAAAATAATTAATTTAAAAAAAACGTGAAGAGACAAACAATCACATGCAATGAAAATCCATGTATAAAGGTTGGTTCAGTGGTTAAAAAATTGCTTGGATTGTACACATATCTGATATATTTGATATCATTTGGTGACTCAAAAGAGAGCCGTCAGTTGTGTGGAAACCAAAGTAATTTAATATGGGACAATGATTCTGGGCGTTCACCAATATCCCATACTCCTTTGTTGAAGGCAGCATACACTGTCCACTGATAATATAAGTTGTGTTTCTTCTCTACCATCATTCGAGGGTGGGGGCGTAGACTGAACTCCATACTTCTTGCTCAAAGCATGGGGCTTCTACCAATCCAACCAAAGCTTGGTCGGTAAATTCTTGCTGGTAACGGTCATTCGGTGAATATTATGTATAAATCATGCTACCAAAATACAGGATAAAATATAAGAGGAAAAAAGAAAGAAAGAGGATCCCAATCCATAGTTAGCGTATTGAGATTGAAAAAACTACAGTTCGAAATTGGAAATTTGTGCTCCAGTTAAAAGCACGCCGTTTCTTCCATACAGGGACCATCCAACTTATTCTAATTGGAATTCTTATGTTCAAATGCTGAGAAAAATGGAAACAGGCAAAGGGAATATATGAGCGAACTCTGCTCCCCTTATTTAATCTCAATAACCTGGAACAAGAAAGGATAATGATAAAGAAGAAGAAGAAGAAGAAGCAGAAGACATGCTTATTAATCGCCTTGAATTGACAAGAAAGAAAGCAGTGATCGTTGATCAAGGACCCATAGCCAGTTCAAGTTCAAAGCCATCCTCACATATCCAATTCTGCAGCATAGCCTCGGGGAACAAAGAAGCTTCATCTGGATAAGAAGGTGCAGGCCCATTGACAAGCATGTTTTTGCTATCTGAGAAGATATCAGTTTGGAGAAAATCAGAGAAGCTCATCTGCCCCATATCAAGATCCATCAAGAAGTTGCAAGGCACATCATTATCGTTAGTAAATAGCAAGAGCTCATCATTTGAGTTGGGATTTTCTATCAGATATTTTTCCAAGGTTCCTTCTTCAATGGAGGATGCTGTGAGAATCTGATCAGTCTCTATATTTTCAGCCAAGACTGGTGGTGAAGGAAGACTACTGTTTGTGCATGGTGCCGCCTTATTCAATCCTGTTGAGGTCTTTCTGGTTTGTTTTTTTGTGTCTTTATTCCCTCTTCTAGGCTGTTTTTGATCGTTAGCTTGTACCTTTCTTTTCAAGGTTGAATTCCAGTAATTCTTGATCTCATTGTCCGTCCGACCTGGAAGCCTTCCAGCTATTAAAGCCCATCTACGTACACAGCAAAATAGTAAAAAATCTGTAATTAATTACTAGTACTATCAATCATGTGATAAAAAGAAAAACTATATTGTTTAGAGGGGCTGGTATTGATTAATTAATGGTGATGAGGGGAGATTAACCTGTTGCCTAAGAGCTTGTGAAGCCTAATAATGAGATCTTCTTCATCTGGGCTAATGTTTCCTCTTTTAACATCTGGTTTTAGATAATTCAGCCAACGAAGCCTGCAACTCTTGCCACATCTCTTCAGACCTGTACCAATAACAGTATGTTTACTGTTTGTCATGCAACTGTACATACCATACAACTTCTACTACAAAATAAAATAAATAAAATAAAATAATCCGAGTGCTCCACTAATTACTAGAACTTGTAAAGTTTAACTTGCCTGTTTCCTTTGGAACCCTAGCCCAGTTCCCTTCACCATAATTTCTAACATATGCTGTAAGAATTTTGTCTTCAGTAGCAGTCCAAGTTCCTCTAATTATCCGCCCTTTTGGACTTCTACCCATCCTCTCTCTATTCTCCCTCTATATTCCTCAAAAATTCAAGCAATATATTGGATTGGGATGGAATGTGAGATCTTATAGAGGGTCTTGTTCGATTCTGAGGTTACTATATGTCCGACATTACAACTTTGGTCATTATTTATAGTGAAGAATTGAAATAAAAGGCACAAAGTATGGGCCTCGCAGTTATGAGCTGCAGCAACAGCTCCTCCGTCCATTTTGCGGCTTGTAATGAACAGTAGTTTGTTGAGCGTTTGGCTTAGGTTTTCTGGGGCCAGCCTGGGTAGATTGAAAGGGATTGCATTACGTTAAATGTTTGTTAAATAATCAGAGAGCACCCCCTTTGCAAAAGGCAGAATAAAGCAATGCTTCACTTTTCATATTTGAAAAATCATTTACAGTTGTCTGTACACTCACACGGACAAAAAATTAAAATAATAATGAAATGGTAAAATAGCTTTTATAGCTTATTACTATTTAGAATAATGATATCTCATAAAAATTATTAAATAAACAAAAAGAAAAAAAAAAAAAGGAAAACCTGGAGATACAATGAAACTCTGATTATGACACTATTAATAAAAAAAAACCCAACAAAACGAATCTAATGATATAAAAAAAGGTTACTAGTAACTATATGAGTGAGCTATATTTATTGTCCAATGATAGAGGGTGACCTGCTTGTTTTTTACGGTAAGTGTAACCCACTCAGGTCACCGTTGATTAATCTTAGTGTCGTTAGATTTGTTTTGTCGAAATCTTTTTAAAAGTACTGGTGGTGTCATAATCAAAGTTTTGGTGTGTTTCCGGATTCTTCTTATCATTTTTTTTTTATCTCTCATCGCTCTTGTCCATTTAATTTTTTATTGTATATCCCTGTCCAAAATAGCAACAAAGCTATAAAAATTATATTTTTCAATTAGCTATTTTATCAAAAAAAAATTAATAGTGTTGTTTTGCTGATATTTTTTAAAAATATGCTAAAATCTAAAAATAGAGAAAAAGAAAAAGAAAAAGAAAGCTATTGCTGAAATTGCTTTTCTCAGGATTTAAAAAACCTGCTTGGTGATGAACAAACAATGACAGGACATAAATGCCGTTTGATTCGAAAGCAAAAATGTAGAATACTGTCATCGAGTGAGTGTAATAATGAAGAGAATCATGCAGGTCTTCAACAGTGAACACCTACTATCATTTTGGCATTACTTGCAGATTACTGTGGAGATCTCAGCGATGTCTCCTTCTGCAGACTTGAGATTGTCAAGAACGGCCACGTTTTCCTAACTAGCGGTGGAGGATTTGGCAGCTGGCTGATACGGCCAAGACTTGGTTGATTAATTTAGACCAAATTAATTAGCACATTTGTTATCTCTAAAACAACTAAAACAGTTGTGTGGGTTTAATTATTTATATATATAAATAGTAAAACACGTTGATTATTATTTTAAATATTTTATAATATATTTATATTGTATTTCAAGTGATTAACATGTGGCGCTGATTACGTGCAAGTTGAGGATTTGAGCTTTGTGTTGTTTGTTTATTTTATTTTATTGCCCAAAAAAAATGGATTTGCTTATGAATAAAATGTGCGTAAAAGTATATCTTATGTTTACATCTATGGGTGGTTAAGAAGAAAAACTAATCAACCATTTTGTTTTGTTTTGTTTTTACTGGTGTAAAATTATTTTTGAAAAAAATTATTTTTTTTATTTTAAATTATTTTGATGTACTAATATTAAAGATAAAATTTTAAAAAATAAAAAATATATTTTAATATATATTTAAGTAAAAAACACTTTAAAAAACAACTCCTACTACCATACAAAATAAATTCTAAATTTTATAATTATGGTTAGTTTAACTATTTATATAAATAATAATTAAACAAATTAAAATATTATTTTAAATGTAATATAACATATTCATGAATGGTTAAGAGTTTGGCGCTAACTACGTGAAAGTCGAAAGTTTTTCTAGAAAAAATGGATTTGCAATGGGGATCATCTAGAGGCCATGAACTGGACAATCCTCATCCTTTGATGTCAAAGAATGAATCTCGACTATTTATTGAGGTTGAGGATCATCCTTTGCAGTGTTTGAGAGCTGACAAGAAAAGTACACTAACTACTTTTTATTGGTTTCCAACAAGCATGACTGGTTAAAGCCATGAAAGAGCCTTTGTTTTGTTTGGATAGAGTAAAAAATACAAGGTGTGACGAGGTATGTTTCTTGTCTTTGTTATGGAAGAGATTGAGGAGAAACAGGCTCTAGAAAGTGGTAGCATAACCAAGATTTTTTAGGAAAGAAAGCCAGCAGTGGCTAGACGACAAGTCATTCAACCATCTTATATATGCTTGTCCAGGATTAAACAAAACAGTGTGAACTAAAACAAATTGTTTTAGTCAAAACGCATCATTTCATTTAAATGAAACGACACCACGAAAAAGTATAAGGAAGATACTATAAAGTCAGTTAATTTTTGATAAGTTGATTTTGTTCGTCAGAGAACCAAAAAATATGAGAATCTTTATCACACAAGCTGAATAAATTCGACAACAATAATATTATCAAGCTTGAATATTTTATCCTTATTTATACTCTTGAAAATAAAACCTTAATGGATCTATTTTTATAGTCTAAATTGATCTACTCACAAAACTAACCTAAAATCTATATTAATAAACCCAAATATATAGATACAAACAAGCCGGTCATAATTAAAAACTAATTATTAATTAATCTCGAACAAGCTTTTAACTTTAGCTAATTAATCAAATACAAACCCAATATAAACTAAACTCATTAGAAACAATAACAAGATTATCAGGCCAATTAGATACCCAAATAGAATATATAACAAAAATAAAACCTATCTGATGTATACTCTCTTCATGTGACATGAAAATCAATTCAAATATAAAATCTTAATATATATAAAAAATAATTAATACTTCCACACACAGTAAAGACATAATTAATATAAAATTCATAAAACATGTCATTACTTAATTTTAACCTTTTATTTTTATATATATTTTGGAAAAATAAAAGAAAAAATCTAAAAAAACATGTATTTTCAATAATTTTAATTAACTTTAATCATTTCGTTATTTTCTTCATTTTCTTGAAACCATAACCACTTTCCCTGCCCAGATCAACAGCTCACGATTCCGTTCCCAACCACAATCCAGCCTCTTCCATCTCAATTCATAATTGCCCATAAAAATCCCAAACATCTCTTCCACTAAGAAAACTCCAATAACAGACCCCTCCACTCTCCCCGTGAACTGACCCAAGAACTACCATCTCAGATTCCACCTGTGACAGCCCTGCACCATCCACCAACGAATGTTGAATCAACACAGCCCCTTCTTCCTCTCGGCCGGCAGCAGTGCCACCTCCTCCATGACACCAGAAGTGGTAGCCCCTGGCCAAATACTCCTCAACTACCACCATCAGTCAGCCCTATCATCATCACCAGCAGCCCCTCTTTCTCCACATAACCCAACTGTTAACCATCCTCCTCCTCACAGCTGAGACTGCCACGATAAAAAACTCCAGCCCACACCACACCTACGGTGTCCTCCACTGCAACCAACCACCACGAAGGAAACCCACCGTTCCAGTCATCATCGCTAACCTTTTTGCTCTCAAATCCAGCACCATCAAAATACCAAAACACACATCGATATTTTCATCTCTCTGACCGAAACCACAACTCAACAGTGACCACCACTTCCACCTCGCAACTGAGGGAAGGAGAAAACAAAAACAAATCTATTTGATTATTCAGTCCGTTGTTTTTGCTTGCAGGTGCGCTTTAATGAACGCATGGTGAAGCCACGCGCACGCCATTTCCAATATAGTAAACTGACTACGCGTGATAGGCACGGGAACCACGTGGTCCCACGTTATTTTTCAGCATTTTCTAGAGTTTTTCCACACCGGAAATCAATTTTGAACCCCAGATAATTTTTTTATTATTTGTGTGTTTAAATTTCATGCATGTTGATATTTTTATTTTATTACTGTGAAAGTCTATTTTTTTTTATTGTGGGTAATGACATTCTAATAAAAAATGAATAAAATAGAAAACATTGCAAAAAAAATAAAATGTTTCATTTATCATGTTGTAATATTTTTCAGGCATATGATTTAATAATTTGAACTGGATTAATATAATCTCTTTAAAACCCATAGAACAATATTTATAGCGGGATTCGAGTCTATTTCCAAAGCAACCAAAATTAGTGGATTAAAGTCCAATATCAAATTTTCTAGCATTTTTAAGGTCCAACACCAACTTCAAAAAAAAAAAAAAAAAAAAAAAAACTTAATTGAAACGTCTACTTTTAAATGGACTACTTTCTAAATTTTAAAATCAAATATGAGTTATGCTCTGTTTTAGTAATTTTAATAATAATTTATTTTTAAAACTTAACGTTAATATTTTTTATAAGTCTCATAGTTTTAGAAACTAGTGTCATTTTTTAACTTGCCTAAAGACGAATGTCATACTTTTTATAAAATAATTAGAAATAAAAAATGCTAAAACTACATAGGATAATTGATGACAATAAAAAAACAAATTTAAAAAAAAACACATAGTAAATGTAACATTTTCTAAGAAAGAATATTGTAAGGGTGACGTTCTTCTTCTTCTTCTAAACATAACTAACTCCTTACTTGAATTTATGGAACCAATGCTTATCTTTAGAATTCATATTTTCTTCTAATTACTAAGTGATGACTCAAATTATCCATGATATATATTTTTAGTCCCTGCCAATAACATCCATTGAAGTGCGACAAAACACATGAAATCATAAGAGATAAGGTTGACTGAAACTTTAGGAAAATTGGTAGCCTTGTTGCCAAAATTTTAAGGCCCAGGTAAGGTTGGGTTAGACTCTTTTTACACCATAACATCCATTTTTTTCCATTTTTAGTCCAATAAATAACGTTGGTTTGGAACATTTTTCTTGTTTAATTGTAAAACTGTATAGACGATGGGCTCAAGCCTGTTAACTTTCTCAGGGTTGGTTATGCCATTTATTAACAACCACATTATATTATACTATACTAGAACAAATATATTATTTTACTAATTTTCCAACGTGGAGTCATACTCAGTTAGGGAATTATTTTACTAATCATATCTGAAATCGTTGGATATTGATCTAAACGGGCCTAAATTATAGGGTTTTTTTATATATTTACCTTACTCGACGGGTAATGGATAGAGTACAAATATTATTAAACCTAACCTGAACCTAACCTAAGATGTATATATTTAAATCATATGGGCATATATGTAGAGCACTTATATTTTTTTATTACAATATAATATATACATATCTCAATATTGACATAATACACACACATGTGTGTGTGGTGCATGTAAGCATCAACATTTAATATTCAAATATCAATCACAACCCTAAAAATAAACTCATTAACAAACACAAATTATCAAATCATTTCAAACCAAAAACACACATCAACCCAAACCAATAATGTCTAAGCACTCCAAAAAATTACACAACAATGAGCAATTTATCCCAAAATTCACAACATTCTAGCAATTTATCATAATAATTTGAGTTTATGAATTAATCTTTTGAGGTGTTTGGCGTGACCAGGAATTATTGGAATCATGTTGGAAGGGCTGCTGGAACAGCGGTGGCACATAGCACCATGGCTGCTGGCGCGTGGAATCAGGCGTTGTCGTTGTTAAAGGAGAAACACCTAGTGAATTTGAAATTCCCCTGTCTCTTCTTCAATTCCTTGATGACGGTGTAGCAAACAGACACCTGTAGAAGGAGTTGTGCTACTTTAAAGTTTTAATTTTTTAATGTTTTCCAATCCAGGTCTATCTGTTTTTCCTACTTCTAAGTGTTATTATAGCTGCTTCTAGAAAAAAAAAATCTTACTAGGTCTAAAACTAACACATCCCCTCTTGGATTCCCCCATTGATTGAGTTGTGAACAGATTTCTTTAGAGAAAGATTTGCTACGTTGAAGTTCAACACCTGCTCCTGTTTTTCAGCTCAAATTTGTCTCTTTTCCTTGCTGCTTCGTTTTAATATTGCAACAGGTGGGAGAAAATTTTACAAGGTCTGAAGCTGTTATATCTCCTCTTAGATTCCCCACTAGTAGTTCCACAAACGTATCTTTGTAAAAGCACATCTACTGCATTGAAGTTTGATATTTGTTCATGTTTTTTAACCCAAGTTCGTCTTCTCTTCCTAATGATGGGTTTTAATATTGCTATGACATGACATCCATCCTTTTACAAAAAATAAAAAAAAAACTAGGCTCGTGTGCACTTAATCTTTTTTCTTAGACCAAACACACCTAACCTTTTTCTTGGATTTTTTTTTATATTATTTTTTGACAAAACAATCTTGAATTAAAATTGTTAAAATATTATTTAAGCAAATGTCCAATTATGCCATTGTTTTTAAGAAGTGTAGAGCTTTTATGATGATATTATCAATTGCTTTATAAATAATTACGTATTAGCCCAATCTAAAGATTTTTAAATAATTTTTTCAACAATATCAAATGAGAATAAGTTACAATTTTCTTATATTTATTATTCTCATTTTTTTCATACATAAATGTAAA
Organism: Populus simonii; assembly: GCA_007827005.2. NCBI lineage: Eukaryota > Viridiplantae > Streptophyta > Magnoliopsida > Malpighiales > Salicaceae > Populus > Populus simonii. Next base: position 23,570,757 of record CM017469.2, read on the forward strand.
ATGATTAATTCATGATTTCTTTTTAATTTTTTTAATTAAAAATTGATTTCACAATCATAATAAGTTTTTATTTAAAAAACAATGCTCATCACTAAAAAAAAACATATTTTTCATTGAAGTAAAAAATAAATATATGAATAAGAAAATGAGATTTTTGATTAATTTTTTTTCTTTTTAGTTCACATCATTATATTTTTCATGAATATTTATTATTATTATTGTTACTCTTTATTTAATGAATTATGTTGTTAATAAAAAAATTAATTTAAAATTAAAAAAAATAAATACTTTAAAAACATAAAAGTAAACGAGTCATCAAACACATGTACCTTTGAATTAAGGAACGCCATGGTTGTGTCCTGTTCAACAAGACAGCAACCAACTTTCACGCTCTTAGACCTGGTCGGGAAAGGTAGTTGCGAGCTCGGAGAAAGAGAGTAGATAGGTGTGTGTGTGTGTGTGACAAAAGTTAGTTGATGAAGGTGGGCCTTTTATTTTTAAATTCTAAGTAAATGACAAGGGGAGATATCATATAGATCCATCACATCACATCACCGTCCAAAGTGGACTCTTTGTAATTTATTACACCGTTGATATCAGACCCTCTGATTGTGACACACAGTATGCTGTCTCGGTTTTGCACCAACAAAAAAGAAGAAGCACGTTGTCTCAAATCAAAACTCGAGCAAAGGAAACACCCTAACCTCGAGATTACCATACCAACCGGCCATTCCTGCAACATATTACGTTTTTAAATTTATATATATATATATATATATATATATATATATATATATATATATATATATATATATATATATGACCTTTGTTTTCAGTGTCTTTGATTAGATTTATACGAGATGACATGCCCACGCGCTACCGCGGGCTTATAAAACAAATGTACTTGATAACGTTATAATTGTAAACCAGCGCTAGATAAGTAATAGAAATTAAAGGTATGATGGAGCAAATATTTCATGACGAAAAAAAAAGTTGTGTTGGTGATCAAAAACTTAGAGACTGAACAAAATGATTTGTAGCAATTTACCGTGTTTTGTGAGGAAAAATGCAGTGCTTTCGCCACATGATTTAACTTTTCAGTTAATAAAAAGAAAAAAAAATTACAAAGCTAAATTCTCTACCAACTTAATATTAAAAAAAAAACAAAGATAATTTTGGAAGGAAAAAAACCCATGAAAAAAAAAATATTGTAGCAATTAACAATGTTTTGTGAGGAAAACTATAGCACTTTTTCCAATAAAATAAAATAAAAAACCATTTAGAGAAATATTGTAGCAATCCATAGTGTTTTGTGAGAAAAACTACAATGCTTTCCTCATATGATTTAGTTTTATTGTAATTATAATTCTTAACCAACTCAATATTCAAAAAAAAATCGACAAAGATAATTTTGGAAAAAAATCATAAAAAAATCACATGGGAAAACACTGCAACAATTCACAGTGTTTTAAAGAAAAAAATTACAAAGCTAAATTCTTAATCAGCTCAATATTAAAAAAAAAAATCGACAGAGACAATTTTTTTTTTTAAAAAAAAACAAACACCAAAAAAAGGGAAAAAAATCATGTTGGAAACACTGTAACAATTCACAGTGTTTTGTGATGAAAGCTACAGTGCTTCCCTACATGATTTAGCCTTATTTATAATGACTTGTAATTATAATTTACAAACAACTCAATATTAAAAAATAAAATAAAAAAAGATAATTTGAAAAAAATTATAAAAAAAAAAACCATGCGGAGGGACACTGTAGCAATCCACAATGTTTTATGAGCAAAGCTATAATGTTTTCCCCACATGATTAAGCTTTATTACAAAGTTAAATTCTAACCAACTCAATATTAAAAAAAAATCGACGAAGATAATTTTGGAAAAAAATATCACAAAAAAAGAAAACACAAAAGAAACTGGAAGAAAACCATGTGAGGAAAAACTGTATCAATCCATAGTGTTTTGTGAGGAAAAACTTGTATTTACTTGTAATTGCAATTCTTAACCAGCTTAATATTTAAAAAATAAAATTGACAAAGATAATTTTAGAAAAAAACATTATAAAAATAGAAAAAACCATGTGGGAAAAAACACTGTAGCAATCAACAGTAATTTTCAAAAAAAGTTACAGTGCTTTCCTAACATATTGTAACTGTAATTCTTAACCAGCTCAATATTAAAAAATAAAATAAAAAAGATAATTTTGGAGGAAAAAAAACCATGCGGAGAAACACTATAGCAATCAACAATGTTTTAAAGAAAAAAATTACAAAACCAAATTCTCAATCAGCTCAATATGAAAAAAAATCGACAAATATAATTTTGAAAAATAAAAAAATAAAATAGAAAAACTATGTGGAAAAACATCGCAGCAATTCACAGTATTTTAAAGAAAATAATTATAAAACAAAAATTTTAACCAGGTCAATATTTAAAAGGTAAAACCAACAAAAATAATTTTGAAAAAAAAATAAATAAAAAAAAAGAAAAAATAGGAAAGCTGAAAAACAAAATTTGAAAAAAAAAGAAAAAAGGGCAAAGTTAAAAAAAAAATAACAAAAAAAAACCGGGAGAAGAATCACTGTGGATTACTGTTGTAATCCACAGTGAAATGTGTGTGGGGGAACAGTGATTTCCCCACACCATTTAGAGTATGTTTTAAAAAACTATGTGGAAAAAAATCACAGCAATTCATAGTATTTTAAAGAAAAAAAATTATAAAACAAAAATTTTAATCAGGTCAATATTTAAAAGGTAAAACCAACAAAAATAATTTAAAAAATAAATAAATGAAAAAAAAGAAAAAATAGGAAAGCTGAAAAAAAAATTGAAAAAAAAAAGGCAAAGTTTTTTTTTTTTTAAAAAAAAAAAAAAACCGGGAGAAGAATTTGTAATCCATAGTGAAATGTGTGTGGGGGAACAGTGATTCCCCCACACCATTTAGAGTATGTTTTAATATCCATGTATCACATCACCCTCGTAGTAAGAATTTGGAACCAAGATGTTTGCTTTTTCTATGTTTCAGGTTCAAACCCTGTGGTTGCTCATATGATGGCCACTAGAGGCTTACATGGTCGTTAACTTCAGGGCCCGTGAGATTAGTCGAGGTACGCGCAAGCTAGTCCGGACACCCACGTTAAACTAAAAATAATAATAATAATAATAATAACAAACCATCTAAGTGGTAATCTAGTAGTAAGAGTTTAGGACCAAGAGGGTTTGCTTTCTCTGTGGTCTCAGGTTCGAGCCCTGTGGTTGCTCATATGATGGCCACTGGAGGCTTATATAGTCGTTAACTTCAAGGTCCATGGGATTAGTCGAGGTGCGCACAAGCTGGTCCGGACACTCACGTTAAACTAAAAAAAAAAATAACAACAAAAACTAAATATAAATATATGAGCTATATATTAATACATTTAATTTGATGAAAATGCTCTTATAATTTAACATGTTCTGATGACTAATTTGGTTATATTTTTACATATATGCAATAAAAAATTATCAAATTCTTTAAAAACCGCTGATGCATTCTATTTTTTGTTATCACTGTGAAAAAGATTTCGTCCAATTTTATTTTGTATTTGTAAAATATGTTCAATTCAATTTATTAGTATCAAATTGCATCAAAGTGTAAGATGGCTAGTAATTAATAACTTTCAAAATGTGTAAGATAAAAAAATACATTATTTATTTCTGACTGAATAAGAATTATAACAATATGTTTAATAGAAAGATTAATATTTTAATTACCATAAAAAAAATTTAAAAAATATTTATTACAAAAATGTTCCGTCTTTAAATCTTTTAAAAATGTTTAAGGAAATAGAAAATAACTTAAATAAAACTCAAACTTTCGTAAATTTTTATGAAATAAAAAAATCAAAATGTTTAAATGATTTCTTTTTGAAATTCTTAACCTTTAAAATATTAAATCTAAAAAAAATAGAATTTGTGAGAAAATGCTCAAGAAAAAAACTTGAAATAACTTTTAATCTAAAGCCATAAATGACAGAGCTTTGGACTGTCCATGACAGAATGAAAAGGAAGTTTTTTTGTAGTTTATTTATAAACTTTGAAATGCTTATGCAAGGGACAACTAAAATTTTAGAAACTTTTAAGAAATGAATTTTAAAAAAAAATTAAAAAATTTTAAAAATAAAAAACCCATAAATTATTATTACTAATAATAAAAAAAATTAAAATGTAAAGAAAAGGGTATTTTCTTAATAATTTGAAGAATTTTTTATTACTTTTATTGCTTGAAGTTTTTTTAAAAACTTTTATGGCTGAGAATTTAAAAGAAAATAATTATTTTTTGAATTATATATTTTTAAATCTTAAACATTTTCAAAAGCTTAAGTTGTTTTATAAAACAATTTTTTTTTATTTTGTAAAAATCTTTTAAAGTTTTATTGACCGATTAAGTTTTTAATTACTGAAAATTGCTGAAAAAATTATTCCTTTAAAAAATATAAAATCTTTATTCCTTCAAAATCTTCTAAAGTTTTTTTTTTTAAAAAAAATATTTTATTTATTTATTATTTTTGGAAATTCTAATCGCTTTTCTTCTTACAATTTAGCGGGTTGAAACGACTAAGTTTTGCAAACATGGATAAAATTTGTCTGCATCGTTTTCACAAGAGCTTATTTGCTAAATTGATATAGCCACTTGGTTTTTGTTTTTGTTTTTTTTTTTTCAAACATGGTTTTGCACATTGCTGGATTTAGCATCCATTAACGTGTATACTAATTAAAATATTTTTTATTATTATTGAATAAAAAAATGATTTATATGTGCGATTTTTATTTATATATAGTTTTGCTTAGTGACTATTATGATATCAGTAATTCATCATTTTATTTATTTTATGGTACATTGAAGCCTTTTTTCCTAGTTTTAGAAGAAGGAACGAAGATGAAACTTCGAATTACTTCATTGTACATTGCAAAATAAAATTCACTCAATAAATATAAAATGCATTTGTTTTGTGATTGCAATGAATTATCAAATTATATAAAACTAACAGAGAGTGCATAGTGAAAATCACATATATAACCTCTAAAAAAACACTATTCATCAAGACATATTGTATTGTTCATGGTAGTATTTTGTAATTTGTCAAATTTTAATGGGAAAACTGCAACTAGGTCCTTGTACTTTTCCAAAAGTGCATATTCCAGTGATTGTACTTCATTTTCATTATATTTTTGTCCCTCCTTGTAGAAAGAGGAGAAATAAGAGGTGGAAGAAAAGGAGGGGAGAGAAAAATACATCAAATCTTATTCTAACCATATTCTTCTTGACTTGAGGAGTTCATTGATAATAGTTATTAATCTTAAAACAATAGGTAAAAGAAGATCCGATACTAAAAATAATAATGGATTTTGAATATGATTTATTTTTTTTTTAGTAATTTTGGTTGATTAAAATGATTTTGAGGCACAAAATAGGTTCTTAGAAGCTTCTGGAATTTTTTGAGGTGTTTGATATGAAAAATGGAGAAAGAATCGGGCTTTAGGGACCAGATTTGATGGTCTTCGATATTCCAGCCACCAAAGAGTCGACAGAGTAATTACAAGGGGCGATGATGCATTGTCTGCTTCTCTGCAGAGAATGTGTGTCCATTTTCTTTTTTAATTTTTTGAGCACCTGGGTCAGGCTTCTCTATCCCGGGCGCGCACTAATGGGCCAAGTTGGTTGAGCCCAATATTTCCACCGCCTGAACCCAATCGTCCCATCGCACGAGCCAGCCCTGTCATGACCATTTTTTTTCTTTTAGTATTTTTAATATATTTATACTTTTTTATTTTTTTGATAAAAAAATAATTAATATTTATACTCAATATTAAAAATCAAATGATTTAATTTTAAATTCAATAAGATAATAAGTGGGTCATGTGGTTTCAAAATGATCTTTTAAATCAGATTTAATAATAATAGAAAAACTTTTCTACAACTTGAATATTTTTTGTTATATTAAAAAAAATTGATCCAACTATTAACATAGGCAGTATTGCAGACTAGTCTTCACTAAATAAATTTGGGTGTAATATGAAACCAATGTATGATTCTTATATATATATATGTGTGTGTGTGTGTAATTACAAGTTTCAATTGATTGTAAAGGTTATTCTAGTGATTTGTTTTAATATTCGGTCATTATAAAATGATTTTTATCTCACATGGATTTTTTTTATTCTTTTCAATAAATTTAATAAAAAAATAGAGGTTTTTTTAGAAATTTTAGTTAATTCTTAATAATAAGTGCCTTTTGTCCCGAACCTATTTTATGTGAGATAAATTACCATTTATAAATATGTATTTATTAGTTTTATTGCACGTGCTATCATTATGAATTGGACCAAAAAATTTTGAAACATAAAAAATAATAATATCTAGATTGTAGAAATTTTTTTGATATTATTATTAAACTTGGTATAATGATTCAAACTTAAAAACTTTTAATCCGACACTTTTTTTAGCTTAGTGTGTGGAAGTTACTCTAACATGATCTTATTGACTGAGTAAGTTCAAAGAAAAAATATCAATTAAAAAACAAATACTTTAGGTTAATCCTAATTAACCCGACAAACTTACGACTGGTTATGGTTTCCACTAGGTCAAATTATTCTTTTTATTATATGATAAAAAATATAAAAACTAATTTACCATAAATCCAACACTGAAAAATAAAATAAAATGAAAATCTTATATTAAATGATAAAATAAAAAAGATAAAAAAGGATCAAGTATCTTTTATTATATGATAAAAAATACAAAAATCGATTTACCATCAACTCAAGGATAAACTTAAATAAAAATTAAATATTAAAGAATAAAATAAAATAAAAAAAAGGAAAAAAAATCCAAAGAAAACAACAACTCAAATTAAAAAAATAAAAATAAAAAAGGAGGTGGGGGCAAAAAAAAAAAATGAAAAAAAAAAAAATCCAAAGGTTGTCCGTCTCCTAAAAGCAAAATGGTTGCGGGTAGAAATCAAACCCGCTCCCTCGTCTTCAATCAGCGCACATCAACCAATTTAGCTATTGCATGAAGTTATTAGCTAAACGATTAAAACTTTATATTAATTTAGTTTAATACTTTGTTCATAGGCTAGAATTAGGAAGGGTAAAGCGACCGAGCCCTAATAATTAGAAAAACCACTTATCAAGTATCCTCTAGAGAGGCCCAAATATAAGAGGTAGACCTAAAAAAATCATCAAACTAGTTCAAGTCTTGTTTGATATCTTTTTTTATCATATTAGAAATTAATTTGAAATTCTACTGCAACATATGTTTATATTTTTTAATTTAAAAAATTATAATATTATAAAATACTTCAACGACATTAATATATTATTTTATTATGTTTAAAATTAATTTTAAATTGTTATAAAACATCTATTATTTACAAAATTATTGAAAAGAAAGATAATATTATTATTTAGATAGTATTTGATATTGTGATAGTTATTATTATTTATTTTTTATTTAAAAATATATTAAAATTTATTTTTATTTTAAAAAAATTATTTTTAATATAAATCATCAAAACTAATTGAGAAGACTAAAAAGATTAATTAAAAAAATTATTTGTTTTTTTTTTAAAAAAACAAACAATCCAGAAAAAATTACACTCGAGTAGTCTGCGCTGGCGATGTGTCCGTGCGTACTAATGCTCCGTTTGCTTGCTGAACTTGGATTCGATTTGTTCACTCTATAAGAAAAAAGGGCAAGCAAAGCAGCAGCTTTAATAATGGCGTACTTGAGCATGGGAGAAGCTCACAGAAGAATAACGGAATACCTAAATCGCTTCTCCGACGCCGTTTCCTTCCAAGACGGTGCTTCTCTGAAACAACTCCTCTCCGTCTCCTCCAACTCCCCTTCTCTCCTCTCCCTCGCCGATTCTCTCAATGTTTTCCAGGTCTGTCCAATTTTTTTCTGTTATTCCTTATATTTATATATAATTGAGCTGTTTTGTTTTAATTAGTTTTATTGTGAATAAGAAACAGGACGCAAATAGATTAATTAAGCAATCAGACAAGTACTCGCAGTTTGGGGAAATAATAGCACCTTTTTTCCGTTGTCTGCAAAGTTATAGAATTGGCAACCTGCTCGATGCTTACCACGCCTTCGAAAAAGCAGCCAAGTAATTATTTATTTATTTTAATTATTAAATGTTAATGATCCCGTTTTAACCTGAATTGGCATGGAAATGCAGTGCTTTTCTTCCCGAGTTTCGGAATTGGGAATCAGCGTGGGCTTTGGAGGCATTGTATGTTATTGCCTATGAAATTAGGATTCTTGCAGAGAGGGTATAATTGTTTATATCATTTAGATCTAAATGTTGCAGTTAGTGTTATTGTTCTTGTTATAAGTGTATTTTGGGTATTAATAAATGTAGGCGGATAGGGAGTTAGCTTCCAATGGGAAATCACCAGAAAAATTGAAGGGAGCTGGTTCTTTCCTCATGAAAGTGTTTGGTGTTCTTGCCGTATGTTTTACCTTTATCAATTCTATTTTCGTCCCATGTTTATGCCTTTTCATAACAAATTTTTCGTTTGTATTTCTGTTGCTAGCAGTTTAATAATAGGGTATGTCAAAATTTGTAGGGAAAAGGACCAAAACGTGTGGGAGCATTATATGTGACTTGCCAGCTGTTCAAAATTTACTTCAAAGTAATGCTAGCTTATTCTTCTCTTCTCTAGCTATGTAGTAGAGTGATTTTCTTTGTATTCCAAAAAACAGAGGGGGGCAAGGGATGCAATAGAGTTTCTTACCTGTTTTAGCAATAAAATGTCTTAACTTTTAGTGCTTCGCAGCTTGGTACAGTTCACCTTTGCAGAAGTGTGATACGCAGCATTGAAACTGCTCGAATTTTTGATTTTGAGGAATTTCCTAAAAGGGATAAGGTGAGTGGAGCTTAATAATGGCCAATGTTTCCTTTGTCTTTAATTGGAAGCTATTTCTTAGAATGTCATTAACTCATGAGAAATCCCTTGTATAGGATCTGATGGTCCCTCTTGCTATTGCAGGTCACCTACATGTATTACACTGGTCGTTTAGAAGTTTTTAATGAAAATTTTCCTGCTGTAAGCACTTTAATTCCTTTTAAACCATGTCATGCAATTTGTCTTTCCTTTTTCTTCTGTTTTTTCCCCCTTCTTGAGACATGAGTTGTATTTGATGCCCCAGAGTCCTTAAATCTAGATTTAGTCCTGTTCATGCTCATTATTGAAGTTTATCCATAATGTTCATTTGAAATTTACTGTAATTCAGTGATTTTCTATGCATGTAAAAGCTCAAGAATTTGTTTTGACTCGTTCACTTTTTAACATGGCAGGCTGATCATAAATTATCGTATGCCTTAATGCACTGCAACCCCCATCATGAAGCAAATATCAGGTTTGATTCAGGTGTGCTTGCTGCATGTGTTTTACATGTGCATAATAGCAAGTCTGTTCTCTGTAGATGGCCTCTTTGCAACACATTTGTATGATTTGTCAAACTGCAGTCTGTGGTAATTGTTCACATTTTGAAGTTACCATGGGATAAACTTTACTTGCATGGTGATTGTTTCTCTAGTCTATGCCTTTGTTAACTTTAAATCTGATAAAGGTAATCGTTGTGGTTTGCTTCTACTGAAGCTCTTTCATAGTGGTTTCAGATTTCCTTTAGCATTTTGGTTTGGAATGACTTAACAAGAATGCATTGTGTCCTTATGATTGCAAACTTCCATGAAGCCAGAAACTTCTTTCTGGAGGTATTATTGGTCTTGCAATAGTGTGCAAATTGCAACTGCTTCAAGTTGTTCCTTGTGAAGCATTGGATTCTTCCGCATGCTCAATGTATTAGTATTAAACTTCTATCCATGATGAATTCATGACTGACATGTATGAAGCATTGGATTCTTCTGCATGCTCAATGTATTAGAATTAAACTTCTATCCATGATGAATTCATGACTGACATGACCCTACATGTTAGATATGTTTTGACATGAAATAATGTCAAAAGGTGAAATTGGATTAATTTATTTTTTATTTCTTATTTTGCACTTATGCAATTCATGTTAATGGATATGTATTAGACGAATTAGAAGCTAGCATCGATTTGTTTTTAGTTTGTTAGTTATAGCAACTGCCTTGACATCATAATTTCTTTTAGAAACTCAAATTGTTTCCTGGATTTTAAAATTGCAAAATTAATGTAGAGATCAGTAACCATAGTCTAGTTTATATGTCCTTTACAAAAAAAAAATATATATATTACCTTTGACCATTTTGTAATGGCAAAACCCACCAATTGCACCCTGTGTTTTCATAAATCTGTCAAATAAGCTCCAGTATTTTCAATTAGCTCAATTCAACTCGTGTGTTTCCAAGTTCGGTCACTTGAGTACAATTTCTCAAAATCAATGATTTTTAAATGCAGATCATATTTAAAAAATATTTTCCTATATTGTGGGCCCCACATACAGTATTAATATTAGAAAAAAGATTCAAAAGCAAAAGAGAAAAATAAAAATCAACAGTAGCCAATGAGTGGCCACATCAGCAATCACCAGCCAACCAGATCACGTCATCGCCATCTTCCTCTCCAGCTCTGTTAGCAAACCTAGTTTCCGGTGAGAAATTGGTTTTTCCGGCAAGCTGTTTTTTTAGTCGACACTGGCGTTTAAATTTTTCAGCAAAGCCACAGCTCCTGTGATCCTCTAACAGCACCCCCAATGGTTCTAGACAGCTCCAAACAGCACCCCAGCAGTGTCCAGTCCAATTCTTCCTTGTTGATGCATTTTCTCTCTCCCACTGATTCATCTTTCCTGACCATGGCAACTTGTCACCAACCTACCATGATGATCTCTAGCAACTCATAGCTTTGACCCGCCCATTTCAGACCTTCATTTCCATCTCTCATTGTTTTGTTTCTCGTTGGAAACTGCATTTGCTGTCGAAGCTAGAGAGGAAGGTGTCTTGGTTGGTAGGTGATGGCTAGCATAGTTACATCTGATTGGCTACTGTTGATTTTTGTTGCTCTTTTTTTTTTGAAAATTGTTCTGATATTAGTGCTGTATGTAGCACCCTTATGGAAATATTTTTTTTTTTATTTGGGTTGCATATAAAAATCGTTGATTTTGAGAAATAGTACTCAATTGACCAAAATTGAAAACATACTGTTGAATTGATCTAATTGAAAACACGGACTTATTTGAAAAATTTATAAAAACACAGGTTGCAATTAGTGGGTTTTGCCATTTTGTAAATGACACAAAGTATATATAACTTGATTTCATAATCTGTAGATAGGATGAATAGTTTCTTGATTTGGAGGACAACTGGTATTTTGGGTTATATAAAAACTTACAAATAGATGATGTCATGTTCATTTTCTTGTTGTATATCATGACAGATACATTTCATTGACAATACGATATTATTACTTAGGATGTCCTATTTATTTGTTATTTACACGCATTTATATGAAGTTTTGCTTCATAGGTGTTTTCATAATCTCTGATTTAAGTTGATATGCTCTCATTTTGCACTTTCTTCCTTTTCATTAATGGTCCTTTCTTGGATAATGTACACATGTTTCAGCTCATGTTTTCTAATCTTTGTTGGATCAGGATGATTTTAAAATATTTGATACCTGTGAAGCTTTCAATAGGTATTCTACCCAAAGATCGGCTTTTAGAGAAGTATGGCCTAGTTGAGGTATGCTTGCCACTTCAATTTTTTCTCTTGTCACTGCTTCTAATGACAGGTTAGATGTTTCTAATGTGCACGCAGATGACAAGTTCTATGTTCCTAATGTGCATGTGAAATTTGTTCAAGCTGGGCGTGTTGTTCATGTTGTATTGATAAAAAGGACCAAATAACCTACATACATGTTATTTCCTTGCTTGTAAGACTATTATGACCAAGAACCCATGAGTGTGTTATCAGTGTCTATAGCCTAAGTATTAGTTGCATTAAGCAAGTATCTAATAATCAATGGAATTTTCATTTGACAGTACAGTAATGTTGTCCAAGCTCTGAAAAGCGGTGATCTCCGGCTGCTTCGACAAGCTCTCCAGGAGCATGAAGACCGGTATTTCTGCTTTTTGCATGGATGAGATCTAATGGTAATAAGAATATCTGAAGATAAATTTAACTTTTGAGCCATTTTATTCCTTCTAGGTTTCTAAGGTCAGGTGTATTTCTTGTCCTGGAGAAGCTAGAACTTCAAGTTTACCAAAGATTGCTAAAGAAAATGTAAGGTCCTTGCCATGTGGTATATATATATGTGTGTATGTGTAAGTATTTTGGTGCGTCTAAGCTTTGATTGTTACCTGGAATGTTTTTCATGGTTATCGTATGTGTAGTTACATCATCCAAAAGCAGAGGGAACCAAGCAAAGCTCACCAGATGAAATTGGAAGTAATTGTTAAAGCATTAAAGTGGCTTGAGATAGACATGGATTTGGACGAGGTACCTTTTGATGCTCTTTTCTGTCATTATTACATAACATGGAATTTTATTGGATTCTCTGTCCAGCATTTTTACCTGTCGGATGAGTGTCACTAATTGAAAGCTCTGTTCCAATCGTTAGGTGGAATGTATAGTGGCCATATTAATATACAAGAATCTTGTGAAAGGGTACTTTGCTCACAAGAGCAAAGTTGTAGTATTGAGCAAGCAGGATCCTTTCCCCAAGCTGAATGCAAAGCCTGTTAATTCATAGGATGGCGGAGATTATTCATTAACGAGTTAAATTTGTCCAGCTCACATGGCTTTTGTTCATATATATATATATATGATCAGCTATGATTGTGCTGTGTCGGTTGTGTTGAAGTTAAAAAAAAATTGAAGTTTCTTGTAATTGTGCACTTATTGTGGATGTCTAGTCTCATTGCATTTTACTTGCCCCTACTACGGAACAGAATCTGCTGTATCGAGCCTGTTTGTTTCCCTCTTTCGAGTGAAGCCTTGAACCGTTAAAAATAGGCGTTACCCAGGATTTTGTCACTCTTTCTTTCTTTTTTTGTTTTTATTAAAGCCTCCTACTCTCTCTTTTTATGGACAGTGTATGTTTGAGATTGAAGCGGTGGATAATATTTTTTAAATTAATTTTTTGTTTAAAAATATATTAAAATAATTTTTTTTAATATTTTTTTTACATCAACATATTAAATCTATATAAAGAAAAACACTAGTTTAATGTTATTTCACATTTTTAAAAAGAATTCAAAAGCGGTTAGACACTCCATCTCAAATTCCTCTACCTTTTTGATTTCATCATTTAAAGCTCTTTTCATCGTAACATCTAGTTATTTGACTTATGTTTCCTTACAAAGTTGAATATTTTTTCTTAAAAAAAAAGGAACATGTAGGCTTTTCTAATACTTTCTTTTTTAAAATAAAAAATGAAAAATCTAATATAAATTGATAATCTTTTGTATAAATAAATGATAAAAAAATCATTAATAATAACTAAAAATAAGATTAGAAAATTGAGAGATGGGTAGATTAAGATATTTGATCTCGCAACGTAGAATATTTACCAGGTTGTGTTTAATAAGTTTGTTTATTAATCAATCAAATGATAATAAAAATATTCTCATACATGAAATTGATTGAATAAAAAAATAGAAAAAAAAAATATTATGCAAGGTTGCATATATTAAAAATATTATTTACAATTAAATATTTTTTATTTTTAGAAACAAAGTTTATCTATATAAAACATACAAAAACATTATAGATAAGTCAGAATAATCTCTTTAAAAATTAAATATATGTAAAAAGAATAAAAAAAACGGTTGCTATTAAAAAAAAGGTTAAACAAGCAAAGTAAAAAAAAATAGATAGAAAGGATATTAATTGAAATATAAATTAAAAAATTACTTAAAAATTATATTTTTTATCAATAAAAAAATTCAAAATCAGAAAAAAAAAAGAGACCATACTCTGTAGCTTATTCAGAAATGGCCCGAGCACATGCCCTTATTTTTTTTAGAAAAGCTAATGGGACGGACAACATGTCGTCCGCAAACCCTTATTACATTTTTTTTTATAGAAAAGCTAAATATGTGGATGACATGTTGTCGACCCTAATGCTTTTTTTTTTAAATAATTCACACAACGCGTCATCTATATTTGCCAAAATTCTAGCCATTATGATACCTAAAAAATCAGGTTTTATGGTTTTTTGACTTAGAAAACCCATTCTCAACCTATTCTTTTAGTCTAAAACATTTAGAAAACACTCTAGATATGCAACTTGATAAACTTATTAATGACCTTAAAAAAAATCACAAAAACCCGAAATCAATCCGAAACAAAAAATATTTCCAAACTTAGATTTGTTTTTTAGGTAAATTTAAGACGAAAAAACACCCGAATAAAATTTTCCTCACCAAACGAAACCTGTTGACACCAAAATTGATTATTTTGGTAACCAGAATTGACATCAATGATCATTTTTTCTCTCTAGTATTGGAATTCGACAACTCTCTCTTATCTCTCAAACTAGAGATCTAAAATTAATGAAAATAAATTTTTAAACTAAAATTAATTTTGTCTAAAACTTCAAAAATCAAAGGAACTCAATATTTATAATTTGAAAATTTAGAGTCCATAACGAATACTTTCCCTAAACTTTGAAAAAGCCATCCATTTCTTTTATATCTTTTTACTTTGATATATAATTTTTTAATCTCATCTTTGTCTAACAAATTAACCTAAACTAGTCTTCAATTTGATTGTAAAAGGTTGAAATAAAAAAAAAAGTAAATTTCGGGATGAAAAAAATTAATTGTAAAAGTCAAAAGTGAAGTGTGAAAGAGCGCTATGCTAGCACTTAGAACAATAATTGCCCCTTGTCCTTCAGTATTTTGAATAATTTAGGTAAAACTTTGTAGAAGTCACGTATTTGTCGGGACTTTGAAGTTTTGGTTTCCCTGAAATGTAGAGCACCGACAAGAATCGTGTTTTCTCATGGATGATTATAGCACGTGGCTAGTGCTAATTTGGCAAATAGGTTTAGGTGCGTCTCGATTGGCTCTTATTCTGGGGATCAGCCATTCAGTCCTCTCGAGGACAAAGTCATATTTATTAAACTTGGCTTGGTCAGCAGGTGGATTCAGTGATTTGACGACTCAAAAGTCTAACTCAGATCAAGTTTTTCTGTAATCTATTTTGGACAATGACCTAGCCAGCCAGATCAGGGTAACTAAAAGGCTTGATATGTAACTTGATTGGCTCAGTAAGTTGAATCTAGGTGAGGCTACGTGGTCAGATCAACTCTGAACTAATCGGCATTGTTTTGTACAAGATAATTAATCCAAATTGACCCCATAACTAACGATAATTAGCTAGTAATTAATTTGGTAACTTGACAATCTGATCTTTAAATTAGATCAGACAACTATGATCAAAGTACAAACAAGCACCTTGTAATCGTTTTTGTTTACAGTTATAGTTGTAAAAATTACCGGTGTAGTTACGAGGGTTTGCTTACCTACAAGGCTTAAGTTGCTAGCTTTTCAACATATTACCGAGACATATTCAAGGCACAAGCATCCTCTTTACCCATCACAATAGAGAATAGATCTGAGAGAATAATATTGATTCATTTCCTGATTAATTTAAGTTTTTGAATTGAAATAATAATTTAATAAGATATCCAATCTTTGCTGATAAAATGATCAAGATTCTACGACTCTTATTTTATATATCTTGTAATTAAAACTAATTAAATAATTTATCACAAAGTAGTTTGGAGTTTATGCAATTTTTAATTTTTTTTAAAAATTAATTAATTAAGAATGTGTCTCAGCAAGATACAAAATTATTTTAAAACCCCAGTCAACATTTTAAATTTTCAAATCAAGATAATTCTTTAATAATAAAAAATTTCCGCATCCTCTCTTGCCATCGTTTCCACTTTCATAGTTTCTTTTTAATAGTAAAATAAGCATCTTGTTGTGTAGTTTCTCGTATGATAAGAAGGTGATTTGAGCTTGAAATTTCTGTGGAATAATAAGGTTTTAATTACGTGTTAGTTTGAGGAGATTGACCCCTCGGTGGTGGCAATGTGTAGCGGGACTTAGAGTTTAATTAGATAATTAATATGTGTTATGATGTGGGCTGCACAACATAAAAGTAAAATGTTCATTGTAGAAATGTTTTTGATAATATCATTAAACCCGGTCTACCGGGTCAAAGATGTGGGCTATACAATGTACAAAAAAATGCTCAAGTCGCAAAAAATTCTTTAATAATATCATTAAACCGGCCAAACGAGTTAATTTTAAAACCTTTCAACTCGACTTTTTATCTAATTCGAGTTTAAAATTAAATTGTCTAGGAGTTGTCTTAACTTGACGGGCTAAAAAATAATCTGGATGATCGGTAAAAATATGATTTAACTTTAAAAAGAAATCAAGATGATATCTTTTTAAAGAAACATTAAGACGATGACATATTAGATCGACTTGTGTTAACCCAAGTTAACCCACCAAATCTATGACTAGGGTTACGAACTTTACTGGGTTTAATAAGTTTTTTTTAAAAAAATATTTTTTAATTAATTATATGATAACAAAATAGACACTAAAAAAATCAAGCATCAACTCAATGCCGAGATGTTTGTTTGAAATCACGATAATTTTATAAAAAAAATAAAAATAAATTATAAAGTTCAATTCTTAATATACTTTTTTTTAATTAAAAAATAAAATAAGAGATATATGAATTGGTAAATCAAAAGGAGTTGTTAATGCTAATTAAATATTAAAGCAGACAACTAATCTAACATTAAAAATAAAATATAGATGCACATGCAAATATTTTAAATCAGTTGTCATTTTTATTTTAAATATTTTCATTTATATATTTTATCTTAGTGACTACTTGTTTTTGCTAATAAGTACAAATGATTTTTATTTTATTAAAATTTTATACAAATATAGCTAATTCATATAAAATATAAATGGATAAAAATTCAAGACAAATCAAACTATTTTTTAAAAATATCATGCAATTAAAAAAATATAAAATCAATCATTATAATAAAAACAAAGCAAGTTCAATAGAAACAATTAATGAAAAGGGATAAAAAAAAACAAGATAAAAACTTTTTCGTGGATTCCTCGCTACATTTTCATAGGAGCATTTTTCCTCGCATTATTCGGATGACTCATTTAGACCTTGTTGACCTGTAACAAAGAAAGAGTTTCTCTTCAACGGTGATCAGCGTATCCATTCTCCATACTTGCAATCGCGGTATGGTTCATCTTCATCATCACTCACAAGATCACAGTCCTTCAAATTAGGCCAAACTTTCCCACAAGTATAGTAGAAGGTACTAGGCAAGTGTTCATCCTTAAAAACCACATAACACGATTGATTCGATGCAAACCTTAACTTGATGCCTCTTCGCGGTGGTTTTTGTTTATCTATTCGGATTCCAACCCTAAAAAATGGAGCCCCAAAATGCTCTGTTGCACAATAAAACTCCATAAAGGTTCTTAACTTGTTATACACTTGCACCACATGTTGTCTAGTTTGACCGTTAAAAGGGAGGCCATATATATATGAATCCAGAAAGGGACGCACGATAATTGAGCCGCCGAGAGCTTCTCATCTCCAATTTACATGTTTCATGACATTAATAATGCTCTTATGCAAGATGCCATGGTTCGCCATTTAAAACCCACCTCGTATCTTTCTCGTACGAAAAATCAGAAATTATCTCCAACCTCTGTGATCTCCTTGACTTCTCTTTTAGGGCTCCAAATAATAAGATTTTCCAGTCCACAACTTCTCAAATAGACAAAAAGGAAGACTTTCGGCATGTCGGTTATCATAAATATTCCGATATTAACATTTTATCTTCATCTTCCCTACCCGTGTTCCTTTCGATTCATGATCCGTTCGCTAACGATGAAGCCATCCAATATATATATATATATATATATATATATATATATATGAACGTAAGATTTATTTTTTCTGCAATTGGCAGGACTGTTTATTTCATCGTATAAATATATTGATCATGTCATGCCATGACCACAAAAGATAAGAGCCATCTTATGAAAGAGTTTTATATATAGCCATTTCCATATTCTCATCTGCTTAAAAATATCATTCTGCAGACTGAGATAAATAAAAAATAAAAAAATCACTGTGCAGACTAATTAAAAAAGAAAAAAAAGAGGTTGGTGGCTGGTATGAGAATTCCATGTGTTAGATTAATTCTCTAATATTTTAGATATTGAAAGGGAATTAGATTCCCGCTTATTGAGAGTTGAATAATTGGCGTTGGATGACATGTTCCGAAGAAAATCCCACGCATTAAATTCTATAATATTTTATTAATTTATTGAAAAGTAGTTAATATCACTACTGCTTTACACATTAATTTAGTGAATATTTTTTTTTTTAAAAAAAAGAAGGATTGGGGCATTTTAATTATATTTCTATTGCAATTTATTACCTTTAATCTAGTCGTAACACTACATCTACAAACTCAATTGAACCAAGTATGATATTAATTCATCTATCGATAAAACTTTCGTCTTTCAAAGTTTCTCTTTGAAAATCCCTAGGGTTTTTTTTTTTATTATATCAAAATAACCGAACCTTGTCACCTCAAATAGAAAAAGGAGTGAGTTTAAAATGTGTGGTAGGTACATGTCCAAGGCTCAACTTTCCATGGTTTTTTCTAATTAAAAAAAAAGGTTTGAGCGCAAGATCTTAATTTTGGTAAAGAGAAATATTAATACTAATTAAATTACAGTTCATTGAAGAATTCCCATATTGTTGAGTTTAAACATTTCAATTTATAGATTGTCTACTGTGTTCTTTTCATCCACAATTCGCAGGCCATGGGTCTGGCATTCCTCTCCTACACTTGGGGTCCATGAAAGGGATATTAGATATGTTACGAGCTGTACTCCGACCTCTCACAAAAATATAAGATACCCACTATAAAAAAAGTAATTTATGGATCTCATATATATTTTTTCTTTTTCTTTTTGAAAGGAAGGAATATAATTCCCTGTACATGCCCCATGATGAGCGTCTCCTGCACATCACAAAGAAAAAAAGGAAAAACAAGGTGTAATTATGAAAACGACCGAAATTAGTCGTATAATATGTTTCTGACGCTTAGTTTAACCCAAGGAAAAACAAGACAAAAATAGTAGTCTCCGTCATAATTATTATAACATTTGTGAGGTTTCCCTCTCATGAAGTGGTTAGCATGAGGGCCAATTGAAACGTGATCTCAGAAACAAAACCTAAAACTACACCTAACCTACTTGCAAGTCCTCGAGAAGGATTGAAAGTTAGCTGAGACAATACAGACAACTAAGAATTCTTAGAGTTGCGTCTTTTTCTTTGATCAAGCTAGCTAGGGATGCGCCATAACCACACGAATGTGAACAATTTTTCTAGTTGCGTGTTTGAATATTTGCTTCTGCAAATCCCAAAAAGTAAAACCTCACATGTTTACTTCTATCTGTCTAAAGTCTAAGACACCTTTTGGGCTCAAGCGAACCATTGCTAATTTTCTCAGGAATGTAAACATCCTATGCTACCAGATATACGTTTTTAAAGTGATTTTACGTTCACCCAAAGGAATTTCCGGAAGCAAAGGTCTTTTACTAACTCTTCTAAGAAAGTGGAGAAATCTACCATTACTTAAGACCTGCATGCAGTAGACTTACGTCATTTGAAATTATTTTAATTCCGATGAGTAAATAATATTCTTGCATAGTCCAGCAAAATCCCAGTGAGGGTCTCGCAAGAGTCCGACGAGCCGACCAACCGTGACTATACAATTACAGATTCTAAGCCCTAGTGATTGTCAGGATCGTAATTCCAATGTAGATGAGCATCAGCTTAATTTTTTTATTTGATTTCATCCTAATTAAATTAATTAGTGCAAGGAAAATCTGAATCGATGTTTAATGAGATAAGATACGGAGGTGAGCGAGAGGTTCACTTAACCCACTATCTAATTTACACATATTATATTTTATGTGTGAACTTGTTTTTTTAGTTGTGGCGTTCAGAGTTTATTATTAATCAATATAGATTTATTAATTGCCATGCCTTAATTAGATCTTTAGGATTTGATTTTATGTGATCCTTAACGTGCAGCAATCTTCTCGAGAGAATAAAAAAAAAAACCGGGGGGTGGTTTGGTACCCAACGACTAGCAAGCGAGTAGACAAGACGCGCCACCAGTTCGATCCAAAATGCAGTGACGTGTGGTGGTTGTGGGTGTTCCAGATTGATATGACTGGTTTTGAATATGCTAAAAACACCCAGACCTACCCCGATGTTGGTTCTTATTTCACAGCGCGTACCTTTCTCCTACTGCATTGATTTTTCTTTTTAGTTTAATGTGGGTGTTCAGGCCAGCTTGCGCGTACCTCGACTAATCCCACGGGCCCTGAAGTTAACGACCATGTAAAGCCTCCAGTAGCCATCATATAAGCAACCACAAGACTTGAACCTGAGACTACAGAGAGAGCAAATCTCTTGATACCAAACTCTTACCACTGGGCTACCACCTAGATTGTTTACTGCATTGATATTTGATAGCATGACTTGTCGTTGCCGCCCAAATACCAAACTGGATCCTGCCTTTACACACGATTATTAATTATTAAGTATCGATTAAATCGATAGAATATCCAACCCGTGAATCATCGGGTTATTTTTAATTAGCATGTAGTTGACCGATTGAAGTACAAATTGAACCCAACTATATATCGCTATCCCTCTCCCTCTTGATTATATTAAACTGAAAATTAAGTTGGGGGTTAGATCATCGCAGAAGGTTAGGTGGGAATCACATTGAATCACTAGCCAAGAGATATAAAATATAATATTTGATTTGCCTGCGGTTTTTACAACTCAAAATACCAGTTCCATGATGCAGAGGACGAAATAAAGCTGAATCTAACTTTTAGGGGCATAGTGCAATGGATCATGATCTAGATTTGTTCTCTAAAAATTATCAGTTTGAGTCTCATAAATTTTAGTGTCATTGAAAATTTACATGGTTATTAGTTTCAGAATTTATTGGATTAGTTAAAATACACGCTAGTCTGAACACCTACAATAATAAATAAAAAATAAAGCTTAAACAAACGGGTCATGGAGTGCATTCGGGAGTTCATAACCAAAGCACAAATTACATCTCTTTGAACTTGAACGTGTCAGGTAGCGGATAAGTCACATGACATCACTAACCATTATAAACTATTGCCATGAATAATTATCATTAAATAAGATATCGCGGTATCTTTTTTATTATGTTTTAGAAACATTAATGAACCATCGAATTTAGTAAGACATGATCTGGTTTTCCAACTCATAAATTCTAATTCCTAGAATTCTCAATGCACTCTTTTACCATCATCTTCCTTGCATTTATGCAAATACAAGCACTGTGTATTCTTCGAGGGTTGGTTTGTTACTGCTGTATTTTTATTAATTTAAGAATCGTACAGTCTTCTAAACTTACCAAAAAAAAAACTTGTTTTGTAGGTGCCTGGACCGTCCTCCGTAAGGCCTTGATGTAGTGGGTTTTCTTAGAATCCCCTTGTCAAGATATGCAGAGATAGGAATATTGCCACAGTGTTTTTTCCAAGAAAGTTGGCACTGCGATCTTTATTTGTATATTATTTTTCCCCCAATCAACTTAATAAAAAAACAGGTGGCGTACGCACCTCTGTCTGAAGACTCTGAACTCCATCACATATAAAATATATTAATTTTTATCCTTCATTCAATATCGCGGGTCGTCGGCAGTTACTTCTTATTAAATTAATCAATAATTTACTATTCCCTTTGGTTAATTAATTAGCAAACAGCTGCAATATGTCTATAGACTAGAGCGATTATTGGATTCATAAAACAAGTCTTGGATAATAAATATATGCGTGTAATTAAGAGTGTTCTTTCTCTTAAAACCCAATCAGTACTCTTTAGCAAGTAATATTAATACTCTTTAGTACATTAAAAGAGAACACGTCCCACTTAATCCCTGCAAAAGAGTCAAATTTGACACGTCACGCAACGTGGAAAACTTTGATCTATTAATTTTGAAGAATGAGCTCAGATTGCCTTAGCAGCCAACAAGAGTGCTGCTAAAGAGGCAACACTACAGGGTTTTCTTTTTTAAAAAAAATAAAACAATTTAAAAAAATATTACTCACGAACCAACGCAGAAACAACATGGCAATCCTAGCACGGACAGCCACGAGGTGTCAGGGCTGACACCACATGTATGAGTTTAAAAATTATACCTGAGATTGATTTTTAAATTATTTGTTTTTTTAAATATATTAAATATCTCAAAAATATTATTGGACCGCAACTATAAACAACATCTATATTTATAAGAGAAATAAAAATAGAATTCCTATTGGTCAAGGGTGAATATACCCCTGTGGTAAGACCATAATACCCTTTAAATAAAGGGATTCAAGAGAGACTGAGGAGGGAATAAGAGAAGGATAAAGCCATGGATAAAAAGGGTATGGACATCATTCAAACTAGGGGCAAGCAAAAAAACTAAAAAATCAAGAAAATTAGAAGAAAAAAAAATAATCGAAAAAACCAAATCATGAAAAAAAACCGATTAAAATTTTGAAAAAATCGGTCGGTTCGGTTTCGATTTTATAAGTCTAAAACCGAAAAACCAAATCGAACTCAAACCGAAAAACAACCGAACCGAACCGAAACTGGTCGGTTTGAACCGGTGTCTGTTTTTTTTAAAAAAATGGTTTAGTTATTTTTTTTAATAAAAATCAAATCGAATAAAAAATGATCACCACTAATTCAAACAGTGCACACAGTACACACTTTTATTCCTTTCCTTCGATTATTATTTTCTGAAAAGAGGTATTTATTGATTTAAGTAAAAAGGAATCAATTGGATTCTCATTATCCCGGGATCTTGGCCTATAAAAGGGGAATAGATCCTCTCTTACCAAATTGTTGTGGAAGTGCGCGCGTGTGGTGATCGTAGAGAGAGATGGGGAGGAGTCCATGTTGCTCCAAGGAGGGGCTCAACAGAGGAGCCTGGACTGCCTTAGAAGACAAAATACTGACGGCGTATATCAAGGCCCACGGAGAAGGCAAATGGAGAAACCTCCCCAAGAGAGCAGGTACCTCTCGTACAAACATTTAGCTAGCTTGCATATAGGAGTGGAGTTGCTTGATGCTCATTTTAATGGAGATTTTCACTAAATAAAGTACTTTTTGCCCAAGATTCTCATGAATCGAATTTGTAAGTTTTAGTGCTAATTAATAATATGCAGGTTTGAAGAGATGCGGCAAGAGCTGTAGACTCAGATGGTTAAATTATCTTAGACCGGACATCAAGAGAGGCAACATTTCCAATGATGAAGAAGAACTCATTGTCAGGCTCCATAAGCTTCTTGGTAACAGGTTTTCCCTCTCTCCCTCCCCCTCTTACTTGCTTGCTTTAGGCCATGAGTACTATTCCTACCATTTACTAGCATTCTTGAATGCGCAGATGGTCTTTAATAGCTGGAAGGCTACCTGGGCGAACAGACAATGAAATCAAGAACTACTGGAACACTACTCTGGGGAAGAAAGCCAATGCTCAAGCATCTCCACAGTCCAAACAAAATTCCCAGAGCTTTAAAAAACGAGCAATTGAACCCATGACTAACACCCAATCATCAAAGTCAACACTGGCAACCCAAGTAATCCCCACCAAGGCCACTAGGTGCACTAAGGTTTTCCTCTCATTACAGTCACCATCACCACCAATACCGCCACCTAAAACTCTCTCCTCAACAGCCATAGACGACCCACCACAAGCTCCCTTGTTAAATAATCAACAAGACAGCCCAAATCTTCACTGCCGTGATGACTCAGATTTCTTGAATTTCGGACACTGGAATGAGTTTCAACCGAGCGATGGAGGTACACTAATTGACAATGATTGTGACAAGAATCTGTCCATTGATTCTTACCATTCCTTGGCCTTATCTGATGACCTAATGTTCAAGGATTGGGCCCTGAATCGTTGTCTCGATGACAATTCAACTTTGGACTTGGAATCTTTGGCACATTTGCTTGACTCTGAAGAGTGGCCTGAGATGCGACATTGACGAGAAACGACGACAAAATCTCCACCGTAGAAGATATGTATACAATTGATCTGCCCATGAATAAATAGGCATTCAGTGTTGATGATCACCACTTGTAGAATGTCTTAATTGACTATTAATGTAGAAATGAAAGTAATAACCAGCTCCTGTTTAGTATGAAATTAGAGCAAGTTTAAAGTGCTCGCTGTGCATGTAACAAAACTACAATTAGCTATTACATGGAAATATGCTCTCCTACTATATTTAATAAAATTTCCTTTCAACATCATTCCACAACATATAAAGTCTTCACTATTTCAAAATTTTTTTCTATTTTTTCTTTATTTTAAATTATTTTTTTGGTATTTTTTATCATGTGTTGATGTTGAAAATAATAATAAAATATTATTTTAATATGTTTCTAAATAAAAATATTTTAAAAAATAACTACTAATATAATTATAATATTTTATTAAAAACTTTTTTTTGTAAGTGTTTTCTTCCTTCTTCTTGTTTTTTTTTTTTTTGCCTTTTGTTTTGTTCTTTTAGGGGGGGGGGGGGGGGGGGGGGGGGAAGCTTGGTTATATGAAGCTGGATGTGGGTTCGCGTGGATTGATTCACCCGTGCTATAAAAAAGTTGGTTTCTTTAATATTTATATATAAGCGACATTTTAGAACTCTGCTAGCTTTTTTAATAAACCTTTTTTCCCTTCTATATTATTTTTTACTTATATTTCAACTTGTTTTTATTAAACACTTTTATAGTTACTGCTATTATTATTTACACTTGGTATTACCTAATGTTTGTTATGTTGTACAATAATGAATTAATTAGGACAATTATTTTTGTGAAATTATTTGATGCATTTTTTTTTATAGTACAAGTCCAGGCTTTTATAATGCGTTTATAGTGGAGAAATTTTTATCTTAAAAATAGGACAAGTTTGTCAAATCTCTGTATAAGAATTAACCTTGTTAGTTTGGGCCGGTTTAATATAAAAATAAAAATAGTTATTATTATAGTTTTAAAACCTGACTAGAAATTGATCCGAGGCAAGAATCGAGTTACGAATTGGATTGATTATTGACCTAGATCAACATAAGGATAAAACTGATTATTATCATAGTTTTAAAACCCTACTCAAGAGTCAGCTCGGAGCCAGGTCAAGGTCACAGGCCAGGTTTACCATTGACCTAGGTTAACATGAGGATAAAAGTAACTATTATTATAGTTTTAAAACTCGAATCAGAGTTGACTCAGGGCTAAGCTCGAGTTATATGTCGGGTTGACCATTGACCCGGATCAATGTAAAGATAAAATAGTTATCATCATACTTTTAAAACTCGACTCAAGGGTCAACCCGATGCCATGCCTGAGTCACGGGTCGGGTTGACTATTGACCCGGATCAATGTAAGAATAAAAAATAGCTAATATTATAGTTTTAAAACTCAACTTGAGTCGAGTTGACCATTGACTCGAGTCAACCCAATAATAAAAATTGTTATTATTATAGTTTTAAAACCTTACCTGGAAGTCGACCAGGAGCCAGGCTCTGGTCACGGATAGGGTTGACCATTGACCTGGGTTAACATAAGGATAAAAATGATTATTATCATAATTTTAAAACTCGACTAAGGGGTTGACCTGAGGCAAGACCTTTGTCACGAGTCAGGATGGTCAACCCAAGTTGACTTGAGGCAACATAAAAATAAAAATGGTTATTATCATAATTTAAAACCTGACTCAGGGGTCGACATGGGGTAAGGCTAGAGTCACGGGTTGGAAGGGTTAATCCTAGATGATCCGAGTCAATATAAGGATAAACATAGTTATTATTATAGTTTTAAAACTCAACTTGGAAGTTGACCCGAGGCAAGACCGGGGTCACGGGTTAAGAGGGTAAACCCTGGTTGACATAAGTCAACGTATGGATAAAAGTGGTTATTGTTATAGTCTTAAAACTTGACTCGGGGGTCGGCTTAGAGCAAGGCTTTTGTCACAGGTTAGGAGGGTCAACCCGAGTTTACCTAAATTAAAAAAAATCAAAGCAACCTTGTTTTGACTAACAAAATTTAAAAAAATTAATGAGTTTTTAACTTATATTTTATCTCAAGTTAAACCGGTTGTTGGATGACCTGAATTTTTTATTTTTCTATTTTTTTTTAAATAAACTCGGTTTAAATCTCATTGACAAGGTCTTATTTAAATGTCTACAAAACACAAAATATAATAAATCATAACGTCTATTTTTATTTTGAATAGCTATTTTTAACTATCGGGATTCAAAATATTAGTTTTTAAAAATTGTATTGTTTTTTTAAAACTTTTTAAAATCGTCTCGTCATTTTTTTTTAAAAAAAAATCTTGAAATGTAGATCCTCGATTTTGTTACTCGCTACAGACAAAAGGGGGGTTGCCGGCGGGCAGGTCACTATGCAAATTATTGAATTCCTCCAAAGAAAGGCGTCAGCTTTTTGTGCTGCCATTGGCGGAACAGGAATTCATGTCCCAGCAGTCTGGGAGAAATTTCTAACATGTGCTCGTGGATAACAACAAGCTCTGCCTTCATGGGATCCACAACGTTTTATTACTTCTATAACAAGACAAATGATGGGACTGCTCTGCTCGCATCTCACAGGATGAATGCAGTCGTTTTGCTTCAGCTCTCTTTCCTCTTTTCCTTTTCTTTCCTGATGTCGTTGCTGATTGTAACGATGCTCTTCTTGCAGCCTTTCAGCATCCATCTCTACCTAAAAATTTAAATGATTAGGTGAGATTTTAATAATTTATATTATTTTTTAACACATCCCTAAAATTAAAATTCTTTAAACTTAAAACTTGCACAAGCCCACATTACCTAATGCTTAATTTTTATCAAATAAATAGAGATGGTAAGATTCGAACTCGTGATCACTTGGTCATCAAAACTTTAATACCATGTCAAGAACCATCTCAACCTAAAAATTTAAGCTGATGCCACCTGTGCGGTGCAGGCAAAGCAGCCATAGTTTTTACCTCCGCAAACGAAGATGTATATGATTTTCTTTTTCTTTGATGCCCTGCATACTATAATCTAATTAAATTAGGGTATATATATTATTTAATGAACATTTACCGCAATTTTTGAAAAATTAGTCACAACATAACGATTTTTGGTGAAATAAAAAACTATAGTCTAAAGAGACGGTATTGATGATCACTTTGTTATATAAGATGGTGACAAATACAGTGTCAAGACATGGCACCTCTACTGGACAACACCTAACCATCCACGCCAACCAATGCGGCCACCATCAGCAACCACACCAACTTCGCCGCGCCACTGCTATCATTTATTAATTTCATCAACAATATTATTGCTGCTAGCTGTCCAACTACCACTGCCATGGGTAATTTTGTTTTCAAGATTTTTTTTTAATAGATTTGTTTTCCAATGCCAATTCATTCACTGTAAATAAACAAAATCTAGTATTTGAAAAACAATATTTTCTAGTAACATATTTTCAAAACTATTCCTAATATACAAGAGAAAATTAATTAGATTTACCTGAAATATCACTTTAAATTAATCAAATCAAGTTTTTTATAATAATTCTGGTTATTTATACGTAAGAAGTAAACAGATGCATGTTATGACCATGAATGCTACTAAAATTCTTCCTAAATAAAAAATGATGATCATGATTAAAATTAATGATTTAGAGTATGTTTGAAATTGTAATAATTTTTTTAAAAATAATTAATTAGAAATATATAAAAATAAAATTTTATTTTAATTTCATCATACCAAATCAATTTAGAATTATATAAAAATAATTTAAAACAACAAAATCAAAAACTTCATATATAAAAAAAAAGTGTACACAAATCCTAACTTAGACACGGGGGTAGCTGAGAGTCTGAGACGAACCCTGAAATCCCTATCTATCAGTCATACCATCGTTCCAGGACCAGAAAAGTAGAGAGTCATCTTTTTGTTAAATAAAAAAAAGAAAGGTGTACTAATTGCTGGTTCAAATAAGAGAAATTTTAGTGGTATTTACTTTTCTTTCAATGACACTTGTGAGCGTGACCAGCCCTTTACTCCGCAAGGTCCCCTACAAGGACCACTAATGTTTGTAACTCAGCTTAACGACGGGCACTCAGAATAATCATAGAGTTCAGATCCTGGAATCACTTCAAAAAAAATTTGATCTTACTTCACCCTCGTGTCAGCGAGGAGAAGAGAAGTTTTTTTTTTATATATATATATATAGAGTATGGCTAGAGTGGTTTTTTTTTCATTACTTTTTTATTTATTAAGAGATTTAATGAGTCTTGAGATTCACTATAAAACCAAATTAATCTTCTACATTGCATTACCATAACTGAGAAAATTTTATTTTATCGGAAGAAACCATATTAAGAAATTATTCATGATTAAGGTCACTTATAGGGAACATAGCTACTCGTTGGGCGCCAATTATAAGAGAAATATTTCTTCGCAGTAATCATTTGCGGCGGGCAAGGCCTTTGATATGATATCGATAATGTGTATTTTGGTAGTGCGGTAATTTTTATGGTTATAATTTTAAAAAAATTATTTTATAAAAAGTATTTTTGGTTGAAGTTGGTTTGTTTTTTTTATATATATTTGGTTAAAACTGTAGTTGAAATTGAGGTTAAATAAAAAGTAATTTAATGTATTTGGTTAAGAATGCTTTTCAATTTGAGCTTTTAAAATAATTAAAAAAAGATATATATTAATATTGATGGTTTTAAATTTAAATATTGTAGATTTAACTACTACGATTACATCATGAAATAAATAATACTTTATATAAATTCATCCGACAAGAACTACAGTTTCCATGATTTTTTGAGCGTGCAATAAAATTAGATAAAATATCATCATGAACAAAATTAGGATTACGATCAAATTTTGTAAATGCTACACTATCATGCGATCTCTTTCTAATTGATGCAGTGCCATTGAATAATGTTAAATACTAGTTTTTCAAATAAAACACAATTAAAAATTTAAAAAAATTGGTTTTTTTTACCGGGTCGGACCCAGTCCAATATATTTAGGTTCAAGCTGGACCGATCCGACCATCAACAATGGATAAGCCGAACTGTGCAAAGTGAATTAAAAACTCACTTTGCATAGTTCTGCAGAGTGAATTATTCACTCTACACATTGAGACGGAACGTAGGCGGTGTTAGGATATTGCCATTTAGGGGCAATACCTCACCACTAAGCAAGTGGTTGCTCCATTAATGCCACAAATGATGGCATACTTTAAGGCTTGCTTGTCCCACCAAATTTGACAAGAGTGCTGGAGAAGGTTGCCATGTTTGCCTATAAAAGAGGCAATTATTTGAGAGCAAAATTGTGAGAGTGTGTGAGAGTGAAGTGATGAGAAGAAGAGAGAAAGAGGAGCTGCTGCCATATGCAGCAGAGTGTGTGAGTTGGGAGTTGAGTGATCCTCCTCTACATGTATTTATTGCAAACTTTCTCTATCTCTAATAAAATGGACCTCTCCCGTGGATATAGGCGGTTTTGCCGAACCACGTAAGATATTGTGTCAGTGTGCTTCCCCTTCTATGAGCAATTGTCACTACATCACAGGCCCGGATTCCCTAACAATTGGTATCAGAGCACATGGTTTAAAGGGGTGAGCTCGGTAATGGCATTGTAATACTCAGAGTATGAAGACAGATATGGATCAACCTTTAATGGGCTGCCCCCATGGTTAAAGGTGGAGAGCTACCTGGACTCTTACGACTAAGAGCGAGAGACTCACGGAGAAGTAAGGCGTGATTCCTAGGGTGGAACAGAGGGCAGGCGCAACTCCTGGATGAGTAGACTCTTGGAAGAGTGGTGAGCTTGTGATCACATTGAAATACTCAATGACTGTCGCACTTGGAAATATTCGTTTGAGGGGGTGTTGTAAGCCTTGGTGTAAGGCTTGAAAAATCATTCCGGACTGAGCATGATTGATACGCTCGAAGGGGGATGTTGTGTTGAAGACGTTCTCAGAATGGTAAACTTGGAAGAGCTGCAGAATACAAGCTTGTGCTGAAGAAGCAAGAGGACAATTGCCCACACAAATGGCAAAGGGGGTGATTGTTAGGATATTGCCATTTAGGGGCAATACCCCACCACTAAGCAAGTGGTTGCTCCATTAATGCCACAAATGGTGGCATACTTTAAGGCTTGCTTGTCCCACCAAATTTGACAAGAGTGCTGGAGAAGGTTGCCATGTTTGCCTATAAAGGAGGTAATTATTTGAGAGCAAAATTGTGAGAGTGAAGTGACGAGAAGAAGATAGAAAGAGGAGCTACTGCCATGGGCAGCAGCCCTGCTGCCATATGCAGCAGAGTGTGTAGCTGGGAGTTGAGTGATCCTCCTCTACATGTATTTATTGTAACCTTTCTCTATCTCTAATAAAATGGACCTCTCCCATGGATGTAGGCGGTTTTGTCGAACCACGTAAAATATTGTGTCAGTGTGCTTCTCTTTCTATGAGCAAATAGCAGTACATCACCAGTCGGATTCCCCAACAGGCGGAAGCAGCAATTTTTTGCTTTTGTTAAACTTGAGGCACAACCGCAAGTAAGGCGGGTTCCACCCGAAGAAAACTCTGCTTTTTAACTAAATCAAACATCAATATCTGTGGTATATAATCAACCTTACCCGCAGCCGCAATGCTAAACGAGCACTAAAAGTAACAAATTTCTCCTACTGTTCTGAATCAAAAGGCAACACGTGATTTTGATTTTGATTTTGAATTTGGGTGGGTTTATAATTGAAAGTAATTTTTATTTAAAAAGATAATAAAATAATATTTTTTTAAAAAATTTATTTTTAATATCAGTACATCAAAACGATTTGAAAACATATAAAAAAATTAATTTTAAATTTTAGGTAACAAAACAATGATTTTTTTTTTGTAACAAGGTAAATATGGAATTACATTATTTGAAAATTTTTAAGAAAATAATATAGTTTGTAAAGAATTGGTTTTAGAAATTATGATAGTTGAATACTCGCTATTCAGAATAATAGTTTAAATAAAAACTGTGATTCAGAATCGGCAACCATTATTCTTGTGCATTGCCATTTATGCATTGTCACTGTTATATATATATATATATATATATATATATAACAGAACAATATATTTAAAAACTTTTTTAAAAAATAAATAAGAATTGGAAACAATTACAATTAGAGGTGAAATTGTGAAGAAAACTTTAGAAAGCTTTCAAGTGCGAGAGCCGTTAATAATAAAAATTTCATAAGCCAATTCTTTTTAATCTAGGTGAAATTTTGAACAGTCATTTCCATTTTCCGAAAGAGAAATTCCGAAAAAAGCATCTGGTGTTTCACTTCATGTGCAGTTCCATGTTATTTGTTTTCCTCGACCAAATCTCTCTCTCTCTCTCTCTCTTCATGTGCTTCTAAACCAATACAAAAACCAACCTAAGAATAGCTACAACTCCAAACAAAATTAAAATGCACAGAAAATAGTAACTGTTTTTAGTTGAAAGATCAAAGACATCTAATTAAAAAAATATATAAACCATGTTTAATTAGTATTATTAAAAAAAAAGCTTGAAAAATAGATATTTAATTATGTTGGGCATTGTCCATATTGATTGTGGGCTTGTGCTAACGGAAATCTCCAATAGAAACAAAATCGTTGAAAAAGTCATGTAGCTCAAAATAAAAATAAAAAACAATATTCATTGGAATAGTGGGGGGGCAAGTTTGCTCTTATAACCATAAAACACAATGCTTTCTATAAGGGTATCTAGATATTTTCACAAGGTTCGTAGGTTATTATTGATTTAATTAGGGGTAATTTAGTCTTTTTTATATAATGGCACGATAGAATTATTTAAATGCTCTCAAAGGCAAAAGATTTGTTAACTTGAATCTAGGGACTTATTGTATTTTTTTAAGCATAGTAAAAAGAATATGTAGCCCTTAGAATTTGAAAAAAATTAGCATTCTTTTCGAGAGCTTATTAGTACTTTCCTCTTATTTTTTGTATGGTTGTCATGTTGTATTAGAGGTATATTAGTATTTTTTTTTTATTGAACAACAATACAATAAAAAAAGAAGGTGGTTGGTGGTGCTTCAGCAAGCGCCAGCAAATATGTTGCTTTATCGTATTCAAGTAGCACATGAAACGGTTTACGGTGATAAAAAA
The DNA here is from genome assembly GCA_007827005.2 of Populus simonii. NCBI lineage: Eukaryota > Viridiplantae > Streptophyta > Magnoliopsida > Malpighiales > Salicaceae > Populus > Populus simonii. The sequence goes on from CM017469.2 coordinate 23,603,102, forward strand.
TAGCCTTCCAAGTTGTTTTCTGTTTTGTCTTGGAGGTGACTATCTGTATAGGTGACGCGTGTATTTTCATTATCGCTAATTCGACGTCAATTTGATTTTTTTTTCTTTTTCCTCTTAGTAGCTCATTTGGCACGTTGCCTTTTAAAAAATCCATTTACTTTGGGACCTTTTTTAAAAATTGGATTATGTAATTTTCATCTTTTAATATTTGATTTATTGGAAATTGATTTTTATATTTTTTTTTATTTTTCTTTCTATTGGATTATAAAAATTGATTTTTTCTATTGGGTTTTTTTGTTATCTTTTTTATTTTTTATTTTACCCTTCATCATTAAGTTGTTTATTAACTCGGGTTGACTCATATCGGGTTCTTTTAACTTTTTTTTTACTGTTATTTTATTTATTTGTTTATTATTATTATTATTATATATTTTGAATTATATTATTTAAATTACCAATTAAACCAATGACTCGGTACTCAAAATTTTTTTCTTACCATTCTTTTCAACATTGAAAAAGAAATTACCGATGGCAAAGCCTACAAATCAAGTGCAATCTATGCTTGAAGTCCTCGTTGATTGATGTGAAGTGGAAGAGGACGGATACAAGGAACGTATAAATATTCAAATTACAACAAAGAAAAGGAAACTACAAATGGATAGATATATTCTTTAATAATGAAGACACCTCATCTCTAAGCAGCAAATGTTGATTGATGTATCATTGTTTTTACATTGAGTATCTTCTTGAATTAAGGTAGTGTTTAGTATTGGTAATCAAGGTTAAAACTTAATGTTGTCCAATTAAGCTTCTAGAGTATGAATTATTAAGGAGAAGTAGTGATTTCCCCAGTTAGATGTACATTCTTGCCCTCCAATCATGGAAGTTAAAATTTAACCCTTTTAAAAAAATCCCAAATAATTTTCTATTCCTAGTTTACTAATCATTATCAATTACTAATAAAATGATTACTCTCTCTCTCTCTCTCTCTACTAACAATTTATCAATAAAATAAAAAATATTAAAAATAATTTTTATTTTTTAACCATTACCAAAAACCGTCTAACACCTTCCTCCCACCCACCCCAGGAGAAGAGATAAGAAGAGAAGTGGTCCCGTTGTTAATGGGCTATGCTAAGATGTTTTGTACTCGGCCCATATTTGACCCACCTTTTGTTTGTAGTTTGACGCTTCCAAACCCAAGTAAGTAAGATATTGACCTTTTAGATTATGTTAATACTTGTTAGGGTTCTCGAGCTTGATGTGAGCTGGATTATTTATTTTTTTACAATGCAAAAACATAATGGCAGGTATTTTTAATGCTTTTTTATTACTAAAAAATAAATTATAAATTTAAAAATCGATACATGTGTTTAACAAAATGAATAGAGATTTGTATGTGTCAATAAATACTAAAAAACTATTAATATTAATAATAAAAAATTAAGTCAATAAATTGAGAGAAATATAAATATTAAAATATTTTATTTCGTGACGTGAAGAGATTTTTTTAAAAAAATAGTTAATTATGCAACAACAATTTTTTTTGTAAAAGAAAGTAATAATTTCAACTCCTTTGAAAAAATATATAATTATCTAGTACAATTGCTACTTCTCTTATAAACATATTTTTTCAACAAAAAAAAATATCTTTTGTGATAAAAACCAAAAGCAATTAAAATAAATATAAAAAATATACATGATTTTAAATAATAATAAAAAGACATCTCTCTTGTTAAAATACCTTTATCTCATCAATGCGTTACCTTTTTTTTTTTCTCACCTTAATATTTTTATTAGACAACAACTTATAAGAATTGTAAAAGCAAGCTTCAAAGAAAAAAACTATGTTTTGAGAATTTAAATGTGAATCAATTAAAAAAAAAAACAATAGGAACCCTAACTGGTCAACAGAGATTCTATGTTTTGTTTGAGGAGTCGCCACCTAGTATTATGGTCACTAGGAACCCTAACTGGTCAACAGAGATTCTATGGCTCGGGATTGGTTACGTAAAAAGGAAGATATTATCACCCCTTAAACGTTCTGCCTGAGGCAGACTGCATTGCTGGAATTTTGTCTTAAATTGCTAAACATTTATTCGCTTATGCTATGATGATTTGTTTATAATATTCCTGACTCTGGCGCCAGTGAATATTCGAGCTCGAATAATTCCAACTCTGGCATTGGTAAAAATTCGTAGCTACGGAAAAAAAATTAGATCAATATTTTTTATTCCCTACTCTAGCACCAGTGAATAAATAAATAAAAATAAATTTATTTTTACGCATGCACATATTTTTTTATTTTTCTAGGTAAATAAAATAAAATACAACGAATAAAAATAATATAAATTTAAACCGGTATTTTTATTCCTGACTCTGGCGTCGGTGAATAAATCAATAAATTTACATTATTTTTATTCATGCATACATATTTTTTTATTTTTTTATTTTTTAGTTTTTTTATTTTTTTTAGGACTAAGCTTCTCACGTGAATGCACAAACCGGTAAGAAGTGAATTAAATTGGCCTATGTACAGTACCCATGCAATTATAATTGCAAAGGAAAGGGAAATGAAGAACTTACCTGTGCAGGGGGCGAAGTCGAAGACAGTGGCTTGCTTTGGATCCCTCGGTTTCTCCTCCCTCCTCTGATTCTTCTCGTCTTTCAACTTTCTTGGGTCGCCTGTTCTCTCATGTATTTTTCTCTCTGCGTCTGTGTTTGTTCTTCTTCGTTCGGCCCCCTGTGTTGTTCCTCCTGTTTTGTTATCTGGTTTCCTCTATTCATCCGCTGGTTCTCTCAGTTTTCTTCCGTTCCCCCCCCTCTGCTAGTCTGCTAGTTCTCTCGGTTTTCTTTCGTTTTCCTTCTTTCTCCTCTGTTTTGGTCATCTATTGTGGTTCTCCTCTGGAGAGCTCAGGTTCTGGTGCAGTTGTTGTTGAAGATGGAGACCTGGCATACTCGGAGTGCTGGACTGAAGGAAGGAAGCTTGCTGCTGTAGCTGTGGTCCGCGGCTGCTGAAAATAGCGGCTAACACACAGGAGATGAACATGCAGCTGTTTGTTTGCATTGCTGACAGAGGACCATCAATTTGCGAGGGTCACGATGCTGTGGAGAACAAATGAAACAAAAGAAGCTGCGCTGGTAGACTGCTGGCAGAACTGTCAGCCTGAGGAAGAAGCAGTTCGTAGACTGGATGAGATGATGTTGTTGACGTGAGGAAGAGCTGACGATTTGATCAGCTGTGCATTGTAAGGAAGCATTCCCTTTCGGCTGCCCTGGCTTGGAATGTCGTTGTTGATGGATGATTGTCAATTATGCAGTCTATGGGGGGAAGAGAAGACGAGGGTTTCTTCTGGCGACACCGGAGAAAACATGATGGTGGAAGGAGAAGGTGAAACACTATGGTTTTTTTTGTGTGTGTGTGGATGAGGTGGCTGTGCACAATGATGTTCCCCGTGTGATGTGCTCTTTCTCGACGAGGAGTTGCAGCTCTTAGGGGTTGAGATTAAGGAGTGAAAAGTGTCTGACGGGGGAATAGAGTGAGGCCGGAGAAGAAAAGCCAAAAAAAAGCCTGAAGGGGGGCGGCGGCTGGTATAGGGTTCGCCGCCCCCTTTTGTTTTTTTTTTTCTTATGTGTTTTCTCCTCCCCCTCTTTGTCTCCTGGCTGCCCCTTGTTAATGCCTCTGTGCTGAAACATAAATATCCTCTGTAACTGTCGAAACCGAAGCTGAAATGGGCAGTGAACAGTTTATCCAAGAAACGGCTCCGTTTTCAATTCCAATTGCTATTTTTGATGCGGTCCTTGAAGTTTTGAAATTTTTGTAAGCAAATCCCTAGGTAAACTTTCACAGGACCCCTGCATTTCAGCATATTTTACGAAACAGTCCTTGGTTTCAGAACGTATCAATTCAGCCCTTAATTGACTCTTCAAACTTTGGTATTTCTTTAATTAAGTCCCTGATTCATTAATTAAATTAATTCTAAGTTCAATTAAGTCTCAAAACTTATCAATTCTCCAATTAAACCCTTGATTAGATAAATTAAATTAATTTCAAGCTTAATTAAGTCTCAAAACTTATCAATTCTCCAATTAAACCCTTGATTGGATGAATTAAATTAATTTCAAGCTTAATTAAGTCTAAAAATTTATCAATTCTCCAATTAAACCCTTAATTGGATTAATTAAATTAATTCCAAGCCTAATTAAGTCTCAAAATTTATCAATTCTCCAATTAAACCCTTAATTGGATTAATTAAATTAATTCCAAGCTTAATTAGATTAATTCCAAAGTTTAATTAAACCCCAAAACTTCCAATCATTTTGCCCTTAACCCAAATTTTAATTCATTCTTCATTTACTTGTTTTTCCAACATTATTTTTTTCATCATTTTTCTTTTCAGTAAATAAAATAATAATAATAATAATTAAAATAAAATGGTCAAAAATTGGGTTATGACAAATGTGTTACCTTTTTTTTTTTTCTCACCTTAATATTTTTATTAGACAACAACTTATAAGAATTGTAAAAGCAAGCTTTAAAGAAAAAAACTATGTTTTGAGAATTTTAATGTGAATCAATTAAAAAAAAAAAAACAATACACTAATCATGCATTGGCAATGAGAACTTTTTTGAATTTATTTTTATTTAATTATATGATAATAAAAATAGATATATGAATGAAAGACGCTAAATAAAATTTAAGGAGAATATTTTTTAAAAATCATGCAACAGTATTCAAAAAGAGTGTTTGCTGATATTATAAAATAAATGTTATAATTTTATCGAGAACAAAGTTAAAATTAAATAACATCTAACAAAATATATCTTTAACTATTTATTTTAAATGAATTTAGATTAAAATTGTAGAAAAAAACATAAAAGCCTTTACACACAGAGCCTATGTGTTGGTTGGTTAGATTTTCTGGCTTGTCACATAAAATATAAGGGTAGTTCCATACACCTAGTCCTGCTTTTATTTTTAAATAAATGAATAATGTGATGTTTGTTTGCTTAGATTTTATAGCTGAAAATTCAGCATTGTAGTTTTTTGATCTAAAAGATCATATTTTATATTTTTTTCATAAAAAAACTCTTAATAAACCCCATCAAAATCTCAAAAAACCAATTTCTTGACTCAAAACATCCAAAACATATAAAATAAAACTAGAAAATAAATAATTCTCAACCCCAATTTACTTTTTTCAATAAAATAAATGTTAAAAAACATCTAAATGGAAACCTCTCTTGGTATGTAAATTTTTGACATGAGGATCAATTTTTTTTGTTGTCGAAAGTTGTCAATCAGTAACTTTCAATCTCATTTTTCAAACTCAGATACTGAAAAATAAGGAAAATAAACTTTTGGACCAACATTGAAATTTTAAAAACTAAAATGACCTAAAACAAAGTTAATGTAGAATATAGGGACTGAATATAACTTTTCTCGTATAAATTTGAGATGGACCTTCTTGTTTTTCTATTTTTTATTTGATTCTTATTCTTTTAATTCTGACTTAATGCTATAAATTAAAATTATATCTCGATAAATTGAATAATTAAGTTCTAAAATTTTATCAAAATCTTTACTTTCAAGAAAGAGCGAACATAAACTTTGAAGTGAAAAAACATTAAAAAAAACAAAATAAAAAGCACATTGTTTTAATCGCAGTTTTTAAACTGTGAGAGACTATGAAGTATAACCAACTAGAAAAATGTCAGGCCTTTTAATTTTCTTCTTGCATGTTATATGACTCGTGTTCTGTTGCGGATCAAATAATTTTAGTTTTTATAAAAAATTATTGTAAAAAACCCACATCTTTTATATAATTATAAAATGTAATATAATAATAATAGTCAAACAGTGTAAAATAGGATATTAATAGCGTTAATGCTAATCATAATCAGACAAGAATAAATATGTGTATATATCTATTCATATAACAACACAAGCACACCTTAAAGGGAGCTTATTACGAGGATAGTTGATATTTGATAATGAATCAAGATTGTTTATAAATCATTAAACAGTGCTACATACAAATTTATCTGTTGAGGGTAACGGATAACGTGACGGCTAGGACTAACCATGCCAGTGCAAAGTATCCCACCAATCTTGTCGGTCCCTCATCCTCTGGTTCCTGCAACACAAGTCATTTGATCACCGTGGAGAAATTTATGGATCGTGTAAAAGGAAGGAAATTGAATTTATGATCTAAATTTGAAGTTTTATAAAGCTATTCTTCCATTTCTGGCACCACTGCCACATCCTAATAGAGGCACCGATGGAGTTTCAAGTTTCAGCAACTCATTGGACTCGGAACAGAGAAACCTTGACAGCAAAACTCAGAGTTTAGACATTTTAAGGGCCTAATGTGCCCCAATCATTCAAAGAACTTGAAGAAAATTGTTGGTTATCCATGATATATGTATCAGAGCTCTGGAGGATAACCTAAATCTTGACTGCCACAAAAACCTGAAAGGTTGATATTACTTGATATTATACAGGCCTTGCAGCTAAAAGGAGAGCCAATAATAACAAGTATTATCCCGCGGCGGAGGAGACAATATTTTAGTTAGGTAGGTACCTGTGGCGGAGGAGGTGCAGTTGGTGTAAAGTCCACTTCATAAGGCCACATGTATCTTTCTGGTTTCTCACTCCTGACCAAGCTCCAATCGTACATTCTTCTCTCATCTCTAGAGGATAAAATTGTGTAGGATTCCTAATTAAGAATGGACAGAAAGAATGATTCACAATTTCCCATAAATTAAAATAAGAAAAATGTCATCAGGTAATATTAACTTTTAAAAGTTCCATTTTTTCCCTGACTTCTGCTTCATCAAGCCCCTGATTCAGGAGCTCTTCGACCTTGTTTTTATATGCAACCGTAACCTGTTGAATAAGAAACAGAGAAAACGAGAGATTTTACTAAATGAAATAAAATAGACTCATAAAACTAAGTTAACAACATTATTGGAGACCTCTTCATATGAAGATCTTCTTTGGATCCCAAGTCTGCCATAGTGATCCACATCTGTAATCGCTGCATTCCAAACTCATTCTTTACTATCAGACGCAAAATAATATGTTGTCTAATCAAATTAAAAGCGCATACATATATTTATTGGGTTGTAATATTTACGTATGCCACGAAGAGCTCTCTCCACATTAAGAGCAGAAATCAAAGACGGAGGCCCTCCTGGAACTTCAATGTAATTCTCTGAATCTTCTACCTCAGTTGCTGCAGTCTCGGCTGCTCCATCGCTAGAGCTTCTAATATAAAATCTACGTTGTTTCGATGCAAATGAGACCGATGTTAAGAATACATTGCCATTTTTGCACGCCCCATTACAGAAATTTTGCCGGGAAATATACACAGCTGCTGTTGTCGATGGCACAGACATGGTCCTGTCACCCTTTTTTTTCCTGTTATATCCATATATATGGATTGCTATTATAGTTTGGTGGAGATAAGGCAAGGGCTTCTTGACCAATCGAAAGTTATCCAATTGCCTTGGCTTAACTTTGTTGGTGTTAATGATATATACTATAAGATTATTAATCCGATTAAAACGCACAACAAAGTCGTTGTAGTATAGTGGTAAGTATTCCCGCCTGTCACGCGGGTGACCCGGGTTCGATCCCCGGCAACGGCGTATTTTATTTTTAGATTTTCAGAATTTATTTGGTCATGAAACGACGTCGTATGCTGTTCTTGATGATCCAAATCCCAAAGGCCAATTTAATTATTTCAAGCTCCTTTATTATCCTCTCAGTTCTCTTTGTACTCAATAATAGTTTATAAAAAATCTGAGAGAAAAAAGCGAAAAATTAAATATGGGAATGAGAAGGCACGGACAATCCTCCGGTTCGAGCAATGACCCTGGACCCAGTGGAGAATCCGGTCGGACTACTTCCTCGACCACCACAACTAGCAATGAACCACGGCGGTTTCCGCTAGCTGCTCAGCCAGAAATAATGAGAGCCGCCGAGAAAGATGACCAGTACGCTTCCTTTATTTACGACGCCTGCCGCGACGCCATTCGTCACCTCTTTGGTCTCTCTCTAATTTAATTAATCTTTACCTCTTCAATTCAATTCCAATTTTACGACTAATAACTCTCTCTCTCTCTCTTTCTCTCTGTTTTTTTTTTTTTAATCTAAATGTGTCTATAGGTACAAGAGTTGCTGTAGCTTACCAGAATGAGGTTATTATTAGTCATTTCCTTTTTAATTAATCAAACAATTTACAGTTCTAAGTACAATTAATTGAGAGTGTTGTTGTTTGATTTTGTTTTGCAGACAAAGCTTTTAGGGCAAATGCTATATTATGTGTTGACAACAGGTTCAGGACAGCAAACCCTTGGTGAAGAGTATTGTGACGTTACTCAGGTATTTATCATTGTTTTGTAGATTTTAATTTATAGCATTATAACCTGTATTGTTTATGCATCATTGTGAATTTCCTTAAAAAGGTTGATCCTTCACCACACATTTCTAATTCTATTTTTAGGTCTAGTAATTGTATGATTAGAAAGTGACTGCAAGAGCAGTTGGTCATAATTGTGGACCTATCTAAACAGTGCTACTGCTTTTTTGGTCTTTTAAATTTTGGGGGAATTCTATAAGATTTTTAGTTATGTCCACTTCTCTGTTGATAACAGAATTTGTTTTTCCAGGTTGCAGGGCCGCACGGACTTGCTCCAACACCAGCAAGGCGTGCTCTTTTCATTGTATATCAGACGGCTGTTCCTTATATTGCAGAAAGAATTAGGTGAAAACCCCCCCACCCATCCTTTATCTACTATATTTCATACTCATAACTAAACATTTTTATGTGAGAAACTAGCATCTTTTCTACAGTTCAAGAGTTGCGTCCCGTGCCATTGCACTTGATGATTCTCTGTCTGATGAGCCTTATAGAGACATCGCTTCAGGGACCAGTCAAGCTCAATCCCCCATAATAATAGAATTACCATCTTCATCTTCTTCTGGGACATCTGTTTCTGTACTATCAAGGTTGAGGCAGAAATTTAATGGAATACGGATGCAAGCAATTCAAAGATGGCCTATGGTATATTTATCCTCAATTAACCTTGGTCATGCAAGCTTAAATGTGCTGTTTTAGTTTTCTGGGGCAATATCGAGGATATGAATATTTTTTGGATAAAGTTTTGATTTGTTTTGAAGGGTTCATAATAAGTTATTTACTTAATGTCTGTAATTTCCGTGATTCCTTTTCTGAAACCTTTTTCCTTGTTCCTTTTCTCCCTTCATGATTTGCATCACAAGTTCATTACTGCTCCCATCAAATTGGTTCTGTGAAAACCTTGTGCAACACAAAAAATTTCCTCTCTGTTTTTTTATTTTTATTTTTTATCCTTGATGACTTGCAACACAAGTCCACAATTGCACCCATCAAATTAGTGTTGTGAACTGAACACCTTCTGTAAAACATAATTTTTTTCTTCTGTTACGTTCAGGTACTTCCTGTAGCTCGTGAATTTCTGCAATTGGTTCTTCGCACAAACCTTATGTTCTTCTACTTTGAAGGTGATTCCATGTGTCAGAGATTCGTATATTGCAGTAAAAGTTTATGAATTTTTTTTTCAGTAAGTATTTCATCTTGTGGTCTATCTTCCCCCCCTTTTTTTTTCTTTGCAGGCATGTATTATCATATATCCAAACGTGCATCTGGTATACGTTATGTATTTATTGGGAAACCATCCAATCAAAGGCCTAGGTATGGAGTTCTGTACTTTCTCCTAACCAGTAATCACACCTTTAATCTCCCTGTGTGTGTGTGTTTATTCACGCCTCCTCATTTCTAGCTTGCTACAAGACATCATTTTTTCTGGTCTTGCATGCCAACCCATAAACATTTAATGGTTAATGTTTGAACAATTTGAATTGGCCTTGGTACAGATACCAAATACTTGGTGTGTTCCTTCTCATTCAGCTGTGTATCATTGCTGCTGAAGGTCTCCGCCGCAGCAATTTATCTTCTATTGCAAGTTCAGTTCATCAGACATCCTTGGTGTCCCACCAAACTGCAGGTAATCAATTTTAAATAACATTCATTGTCTGTTATTGCATAAAAATCATGTTCTGGTAACCCGATAACTTCATTCTTCAAGACAATTGCTGCCTCTTCATGTTTGTGCAACATGCAAAAGGTATCCAATTTTCAATACAATATCTTGGTTAAATCTTTCCTTTCATTACCAGGTTCAACAGGAAAACCACACAAACTACAACTGCAGTCGATATTGTAGAAACATGAAATTTGGATTCTCAACTTATTTCCACAGCGAAGATATCAATTCAGTTTTTTTGTATGAAGTGCCTATAAACATAAAACCTAAATTTTGATTGCAATTTGATGAAGATGCATTTCCTGCATTGTTTTTTTTTTTAAAAAAATAATTCTCCAAAAGTGAATTGTTTTGCTGCATCTATTACCTCATGTGCGACCTTTGCTAATCTACTACAATCCAACTCATCTCCTCATGGGTTTATAGGACGTGGTTTGCCTGTCTTGAATGAAGAAGGCAATTTGATACCTTTGGAGGCTGGCAATGGGAATTGGGTATCAGATTCCACGTCAACTTCAGAGGTACATTTTCTAATTTTCTCACTGAATTTTGTATTTTGCTTATCTTGTTTAAGCTATTTTCTGGTGAGAGAAATATTTTGGAAAAATTACAAGGCATCATATTCATGCAAGTGGCAGGGTTATGGAACCAGTGCCCTTAGCCGAGGCATCTCACTTTGCAACCCATATTAGTGGTTGTTTGTCTCCTTTGTTTAACAAAACAGGAGTTTTGACAACACTTATGTAATATGTATGCCATATGAGGAGGTTGATTCACTTGCTTACCATAAACTTTCCGCCATTTGTAGAGCCAAATCATCCCAAAAATTTCCCGTTTTGTTCGGTTTAATCTATTTGGTAGTAGATGTTAACCCTATTTTACTGCTGTTTGTGTATGACCAGTCTAATGCAATAACCAGCAGCAAATGCACACTCTGCTTGAGTAATCGGCAATACCCAACCGCTACAGCTTGTGGTCATGTGTTCTGCTGGTACTCTATCCAACTCATCTCTTTTTTTTTTCTTGGCTCTCTTTCCCTGTGTTTCCTACTCGTTTTAAGGAGCCATTATCGTCGAATTTGTGACGTTCTGTTTTGGTGTAGGAATTGCATTATGGAATGGTGCAATGAGAAGCCTGAGTGCCCACTCTGCCGTACCCCCATAACTCATTCAAGCTTGGTTTGTTTGTATCATTCAGACTTCTAGTATGTGTGATTAAGGCGGACATTGTCGATATTAAGCAGCCTTAAAGAGAAACAAGCTGGAAGCAACTAACTTGCGCTCTTTCTTCCCATGCATCAAGGATTTTTGAGGTATAATCTGAGAATAACGGTTTAGTATATGATTTCCCCCATGTTGACTACAGTCGTGGTCTTGGTAAATGGAGACCTCTTTCTCTTTTTTTGGTAATAGGAATCATGTTCTGTAATGTGGTGTGCAAGGCTAGTGTCCACATGCTGTGTGTTTAGAGCACAATGTACTTGATAGACAATCCATACAGGAAACAAACCATTGATTCCAGACCCTTTGTAGATTGATTGCTTATTGGGGTCGACTGGAATATTCCTAGTCTTTATTTATGCAGAGAGGAAAACAAATAAATTTTAATGTATTTTGGGATGGTCCAAACCTATCACAATTCTTATCATTTTCCATGGTTTCTTCAGTCATTAAGAAACATTACCATCATATCCGTTTATTTATTACATCAGTGCACTATCAGATAATCATCCCATTTCTCAGGTGAACACGATTAAGTAAAAAAAAATATATTTTTGAGATGAATTTTTACATAAAAATTCTGCAAATTACTTGGTGTCGTGAAACATGATGGTGGTAGCCGTCCACCCTCAAAAGTCGGGCACAGTAAATCTTATATATAAAATTTTAATAATCTTAATTATCTTGGACACATTATAAATCTCAAGTTTTAGAATATATAAAAATTTATATTTCATGAGTTCTGGATTTCGTGGTGGCGACAATAAAATACTATCAAGTGTTGAATTTGATATCTTGTGAATAGAAGAAGATCCTAAGGTTTATCATTGAGCCGCCTCTCGTGATTCCCTTTAGAGCATTAACAATGCTAGGGATTTTAACTTCTTCTTCTTCTTCTTTTTATGAAAATTTAAATCAATTTTACCACGCTAGACTCCTAAAAATAATTCTCCAAGAAAAAAAATGGTTCGTAAGCTTTCCCAATCTCATCTGGGCCTAACAACGTCTCTATCTAGTTCAGGGATCTAGGCCCACAATTTGCTTTTTAGATCAAAACGACAATACCAACCACCGTCTAATGAGATCGCAAAAAACCCTAGCCCTTTTTATACACAAGTACGCATCCATTTCTACTTCCACTCAAATATTAGGGTTTTCTGCGCTTAGCCTAAAGCAGTTCACTCTGAAAAGCGCCGTTGCTCCTTAAATCTCCAGTTTCCCCCAATCATGGCTACCCAAATCAGTAAGAAGCGCAAAGTAATTTCCAATTTCCTTCTCTGCTCTTCAGCTCTCTATCATTTAATTATTAAATAAGATCTCTTGTTATTTTTCATGTAATTTTTTACTTATTTTTATTATTTTTCAGTTTGTTGCGGATGGAGTTTTCTACGCAGAGCTGAATGAGGTATTGACCAGAGAATTAGCTGAGGATGGATACTCTGGTGTTGAAGTTAGGGTTACTCCGATGCGCACTGAGATCATCATCAGGGCTACTCGTACTCAAAATGTTCTTGGTAAATGAATTATATATTACTATTATTATTTTATGAGTGAGTGTTACTTTGTTTCTTTAGCCTTTAGATGTTGAAAAATGGATGAAAAGATTCGTAGCTTGAATGCAAGACAAGGGAAGATAGATGCTTTTTGATGCCTTAATTGTTGTCAAAATTGGTTTTAATCTTGATGAGGATGAGGCTTTTTTCTTAGGAGCTAATGATGGTATTTGAAGACCATAACGATTGATTCCATACACTGTATTCTTCAATTGCTGTTGTGTTTCGGCTAGCTCAAACTTTTTTGTTATTATTATCTCGCTATACGAATAAGTATACTTTTTAACCAATTTCATAGTTGATGTAATTGACGATAATTAAATCATATGGTCTCTCAATTCACATATTCTTCCATATGTTTGTTTATTCTGTATTTCCACAATTGATTCTAGCGAATACATTCTGTTTTTGAGGTTTTTTCGTAATCAATAAATAATTTTTTTTATATAATTTAATGGATTTAATTTTCTTTCAACTCTTTTGTGTATGTTTTAGGTGAGAAGGGAAGGAGGATCAGGGAGCTGACTTCCGTTGTTCAGAAACGTTTTAAGTTTCCTGAGAATGGCGTGGAGCTCTATGCTGAGAAAGTTAACAACAGGGGTCTCTGTGCCATTGCTCAGGCTGAGTCTCTTCGTTACAAGCTTCTCGGAGGCCTCGCTGTTCGCAGGTATATTGCAATGTTACAGCTAGATTGGTTGATTTGTTACTAGGTGATTGTTATTCAGTTTCTTTGCATTGGTTTGCATATCAGCATACTTGATAATTGACTGTTGGTGTTTTCATGTTCTGTAATGTTATGAATTCTGATGTTTCGAATTATATGGTTTAGTATTATATATTAATTATTTTGTGTTCACGAAGTCATCTTTATAGCGAGTTGGTTATTTACAAATGTCCATCTCGTGTCGGAGGATGACAATATTAAGGGTTGCCATCTATTTTCTTTGTATCCAAGGAACGTGACTGTCATTCCTTGCTTCAGATTTTGGATGGTAGATGTTCCATTTTATGAATAAGCACATAGCATTATGTTTGCATGTTTACTTTTTGTCTACAGTAGCATCATTTATATTGCATATATCATATTTATGCTATGAATTTTTATGTTTCTAGTTATATGGTGCAGTGTTATGTATTAACAATTTTGTCTTGACTAAGTCATCTTTATAGCGAGTTGGTTTGCACAAATCTCCTTCTCGTGTCGGAGGATGACAATATTTAGGGTTGCCATCTATTTTCTTTGTATCCAAGGAACATGACTGTCATTCCTTGCTTCAGATTTTGGATGGTAGATGTTGCATTTTATGAATAAGCACATAGCATTATGTTTGCATGTTTACTTTTTTATCTACAGTAGCATCATTTATATTGCATATATCATATTTATGCTATGAATTTTTATGTTTCTAGTTATATGGTGCAGTGTTATGTATTAACAATTTTGTCTTGACTAAGTCATCTTTATAGCGAGTTGGTTTGCACAAATCTCCTTCTCGTGTCGGAGGATGACAATATTTAGGGTTGCCATCTATTTTCTTTGTATCCAAGGAACATGACTGTCATTCCTTGCTTCAGATTTTGGATGGTAGATGTTGCATTTTATGAATAAGCACATAGCATTATGTTTGCATGTTTACTTTTTTATCTACAGTAGCATCATTTATATTGCATATATCATATTTATGCTAAGAATTTTGATGTTTCTAGTTATATGGTGTGGTATTATGTATTAACATTTTTGTTTTGATGAAGTCATCTTTATAGCGAGTTGGTTTGTACAAATCTCCATCTCGTGTCGGAGGATGACAATATTTGGTCTTGCCATCTATTTCTTAGTGTACAAGGAATATGGATGTCTTTCCTTGCATTAGATTTTGGATGGTAAATGTCACATTGCATGAATAAGCTTTTATTTGGAGAATCATGCAGCATAGGAATGACATCCATTTAAGGTTCCTAACAATGCTCAAGAAAATTCTTTTGAGTTTGCCTGGCTTCTTGCTCTGCAATTTAAGGGCCTGGAGTTTAGAAGAGTCTTCTACATCAGTGGTGTTTTATCTATATGAAAGTCAGATAAAGATGCATGATGCATGAAACCTCACAGAGTTCCGTCATGAATTTGCTATGTTGCCTTTTTACTATTCTTGGTGCTTAACATATGAGCATTGTCTTCTCCTCTCCCCTGTTATACTAGATTAGCCTAGGGGGTTTCATATCAAACCTGTCTATGAATTTAGGGAGCTTATGTTTTTTATGATTTGATTGGGTTATCGAAACTAGTGAGGGACATGGTTTTTTTTTCATACCTCATACCTCATGTCTCAAGGCTCTTGTTATGCTTTTATTTATCTGTTTCAATTGCATTTTCTGTCCCTTTTGGAGTTTGTGGTTAAATTTTCGACATGTTTGCAGGGCTTGCTATGGTGTCCTGAGATTTGTAATGGAGAGTGGAGCAAAAGGATGTGAGGTATGCTCCAAAGTTTTCTTGCATTGTTTTTCCTATTGTATGCGTTCTACCAGCATACATGTGCAAATCTTTGCAAGTTTGATTCTCGTTTAATCTCTCAGGTTATTGTGAGTGGAAAGCTTAGGGCACAGCGTGCCAAATCCATGAAATTTAAGGATGGGTACATGATATCCTCTGGCCAACCTGTTAAAGAATATATTGATTCAGCTGTTAGGCATGTTCTTCTTAGACAGGTCAGTAGCCTCGTATGTTTCTCTCGTGGATTGTAGTTGCTCATTGTTTGTCTCCATTTTTTCTTGGCTTGTTTTCTTTTGTATCTCATTGGGTTTCTGTTCTCTTTGTAACCACATTTAACAGGGAGTGCTTGGCATCAAGGTCAAGATCATGCTTGACTGGGATCCTAAGGGCAAGGTGGGGCCAATGACTCCACTACCTGATCTGGTCACCATCCATCCTCCCAAGGAAGAAGAAGAGTATGTTGCTCCACCAGTGATGACAACCAATATCGAGAATATTCCAGTAGCATTAGCATAAATGTCGAGTACGGTTGCTTCCTAGCCTCGACTATCTATGAAGAGTCGCTTTTTGTAGCCTACTTTTACAAACCAAGATTTAATTTGGTATTGCTATTTATAGCTTCCAAAATTGTGTCCTTTTTTTGCTACCAAGGTTTGTCGCAAGATGATTTAACAAGTGCATTTTCGTTCTAAGATTTTCATTTACAACAGAAAGTTCATCCCTTAGTTGTTTATCATTATTGTATTCTTGTTTTAGTCATTCATGAAAAATCCTTATAGTTGCGGTATTGTAGCATTGATCTTAGTAATGTCAGAATAGTCAAGAGTGTGGTGGTAGTAAGGTACTTTATGGCATTTTAAAGTGTTATATTTTTTTATTTTTTAAAATTTTTATTTGAGTGGTGAAGTGGTTTTTAAAAGTTATTTTTATTTCGAAATATATTCATAATAATTTAATTTTTATTTTTTAAAAAATTATTTTTATATAAGTATATTAAAATTATTTATAAAACATAAAAAAATACAATATTAAAAAGCACAGATCTAAGTGTTTGTAGGTTAAAAGTAAGTGTTTAGTAACTCTTCTAGAACTATGTTTTTTAAAAAGAGTACACTTTGAGCCGGTGAGTTGTAATTTTTTTTTTTTAGTTTGATATTGGTATCCGACCAGCTTACACGTACCTCGATTAATTTCACGAGTTCTGAAGTTAACGACCATGTAAATTTTCAGTGGTTATCATATGAGCAACTATAAAGCTGAATATGAGACTAAATTTTTTGATCTCAAACTCTTATCACTGTGATACCATTTCTGTTATGTATGTTGTAATATTTATTTATTTATGTTGTAATATTTATTTATATTACACAATGTTTTTGAGAACACAATCCCAATCAGAATCTATATAAAGAAATTATCCAATAAAAAACCTTGGGACACGTGGAGAGAACACTCCTTGGATAGATACTTTGATCGTGTCCTCGTCCATGCTCCCTCGGCTATGTTTATGGCTGTTGTTCCGATTGACAGAAGTTAAGTGCGGGAAATTTGTATCGGCAAAAAGCTGTTTAAGAGTTTGATAAAATTACAATCGCTGGTTTAAGTGGACACTCTCCCCTCCCCGCCCCCCCCCCCCCCCCCCCCCCCCCCCCCCCCCCAATGACATGCTTTTATCTAATTCTTTGTCAAATATAAAAATTGCATTCAACTGAAATGTTCAGAAAAAACAAAACAAAACTTAGAATATAAAGATTTAAAATTCAGATCTACAAGTAGATGACTCAATATCTCTGCAACTTTGATTTCTCACTTCATACCCTTTCGTTTAATTTCCTCTTCTTTTTCAAACAAGAGATCTGCTTTATTAGTCTTTTACGTAAGACTTTCATCAGAACCAAAGACTAGAGATTCATGAAAGTGTAGAACAACACAAGAAATACTAATAATAATACAAAAAAAAAAAACAATCAAATAACAGTTTTAAACTAAATAAACATCGTAAAAAAACATTAGTAAGAATAATAACCTATATATTTCGCTCTGATTTTGGAGAAAGAGGCACGTGAGGTGTACACTATAAGATTATTTTTTTTAGTACAATAAAGATAAATAAACAGACTAAGCTCCAAACGCACCGAAAATAGAGATTTGACTCTAGAGTCGAGTTCTATTAGGGGGGGAAGCAGCACAAACATGAACTCAGTGAGTAGGATCGATGATGGATGGAAGAAAACGAATCTCTACAAATGGAAGGAGGGCCTGGATCGATGTCAAGAACCAAAGGACACCACGAACATGTTATGATCATAATCAACTAGCCAAAGCGAGCACTAAAGTCTAAAATAATGCGACCAATTCCAAACCCAATAGAGCTCAAGCGAGTACCATGCCAAGCACGCTAAAAAAAAAAAAAAAAGAAAAAAAAAAAGAGGATTATTGGATTTGACCAAAATCTTCTGGCATGAGTTGGCAATATCATGGAAGCCAATTCTAGTTTGGTCACTCTCACTTGAGGTGATCATAACTAATAATTCTAACGGCAACAAAAATATCAGCAAGCGAGCCACTTGGTCTCCTAGGAAAGCTTGAAAAGTGAAAACCTTATCACATTTAGCATCATATTTTATTAGGTCACATTCAAGCACTATCAGCACGTGTGCAGGACATTTTGACGGCATGTCACTCAAGAACTCCCATTCTTTTTTAGACACCTTGAGAGTTTAAAAGAAAAAAAGAAAAAAGAAGAAGAGGGAGAGATAGTTCTTGGAGCACCAAGCTTCCCACACGCCAAAAGTTGGAATTGACAATGAGTTTGTCCCCAACATCCATTATTGAGGATTTTCTGTCTTTAGGATTTCGTTTTGCTTATGAATAATGGTAGTGGGAAGCACCAAGCACGCCGGATGCCAGTGACAAAAAAAAAATCTGTAATGATTCATGATTCCATTACTTCTTCCCCCAAACAGACGAAAAGGAGGATTGAGTCTAATGGTTTTCAAATCTTTTGTCGAATTTTATTGTGTAATTTAACGTTGCTCACTGGTGGACCTTACGGTTTTACTGTAATATTAAAACTCTTCTTTTCTCTTGTCGACGTGAATTTTAGTAAAAGAAAATTGGTTCTTGAATTTCGATGGAGTTTTGCAGTGGAAATAATTATGCTCTTCAATTTTCTATTTTTTGTTGTCGAGTTATGCCACGGCAGTGCTGTGTAGTTTTTGGGCTAACGTGGTTATGCTTCCTCGGTTGTTTGCGATGGCAAAGCCACATCGGATATAATCCGACCACTCCATCTGATGATAAATCATAATAGTTGTTTTTTTTAAAAAAAAATTTATTTTATAATATATTAAAATAATATTTAATATCAGTACATCAAACAAGTCTAAAATCACAAATAAAATTAATTTAAATATCAATATATTAAAATAATCTAAAAATTTATATTAAAAAACAAATTTACGCCACTATAGCATTAAGTCGAAACTCTCAAGATTTTGGAATGACTAAAGCAAGGAGATTTTCTCAACTTTGTACTACATTGAAGACATAATTTTCAAAACAAGATTGATTTTCGGTTTCTCAAGTGTAACATCGCTTAGGTTGACCTTTGCTTGCAATTTGCGGCCGCAATTGAAGATTATTAATCTCTTGCATTAGCTTACTCTCGTTGAAAGATGATGAACAAAAAGGGCATATAAATCATCATTAGTAGATCGAAACATGCTACACATTGACATTAATATCGAGCATGGAAGGAGAAAAATGGCATGGAAGAGCCTTGACCCATGCTAGGGACGTCATCTGCTTCGCTAGGTTATTACAGTAATTGACTTGCTGGGATAATTAGCTAGAGAAAGGTGGATTCAGCCTTTTCAGAGATAGCACAGCACAAAGGCTACGAAAGTGACTTGGGAGCCGCCCTTGCAATGAACTATAACCAAAACATCTCAAGGATTCATTTTTAAATATTCTTGTACCCTTGTCTCCCCATTACAGGAAAAAGTGGAAACAAGCGAGCACTTTGATTTCGGTGCTACACGACACGTCTCATTTATGTGACCACTTTGCCCCCCTCAAGTTTTCGACTGAATATTTATCTCTCTTTTTTTTCTTCTTTTTTATGTCTAGAGACCTAAATTAATTGTCTCCTTTAATCCTATATGGTAAGGTAATGTATGACAAATTCATTCTCTCACGCTAGATAATAAAATCTAACATGAAGATAATATAAATTATATTATAAAATCTCACCTCACAACTTAAATTATTGGGTTAAGATAATTATTTGACGTAGTATTAGAGCTTTGATAACCAAGCAATCATAAATTTAAATTTTATTATTTTTATTTATATAATAAAAATTAAGCTCAAAGTAATGAAATTTATGTAAATTTAAAAAGTATATTAAAAAATAATATAAAATTTAAATTATTGAGTTTAGATAATTCGTGAAACCTTTAAATCTCTAAATGAGCAACTACTTATTTCAATATTTATGAGATTAATATTAATTAAATGACAACTCATTGGGAAGCTTTCATACATTTTAACGGTAAAGCTGGAAGATGTTTTTGGTATTATGAAGATTTATGAAGGCAATTGGGTCTTCAAGATCATACGCACGCAAGGACACGAGGATATGATGATGGAAAAAGAGGAGAGGGGGAGATAGTGTGGAAGAGTGGGCTCTCCACAAAATCTACCCACCCTCCTTGTTTTAGTGGATTCACCCCACGCCTCAACAATGGCTTCCCCTCCCACAGAACTAGTCGGACCCACAAATGGCACTCAATTTTGTTGGTAGGCTTTGGAAGTGGTAACAACACCCACTATGAATAACAAGGGGGGGCAAAGGATCGACTAGGCAATAATCCAAAACTAATCCAATCTGTTTTTTTTCCCTCAAAACTCCCGAATGAGTCTTATCTTTTCTTTTTCCTTTTTTCAAGATTAAAAAAAAAAAAAAAACTACTAGGACGATTATTGCTATGGAGAATCTTGAAGATGGTATTCTTTTGTGTTTGTTTGATCAAATCTCAGCTTTCTTATTAATTTGTTTCATCGATTTGAGATGAATGTGATTTCCTATTCCTCTTAAGACTTAAGTTGATCTTTAATTCTGTTATGAACAATTATAATTTTATTTAACTTTATTATCAAATATGAGATTCTTTTTTTATAATACAAGTTTGGCTAATTCCTATACAAACACTCCTTAAACCATAGGTTATTGTAATTTACACTCATTAATTTGGTTACATTTATCTATTTATATATATATAAAATAATGTGTGAGCTGCACTTGTTTCCTTATAAAATATTAATAAAAATTAACCTCCATTAATATAGTTATAAAAACACACTTTACTATATTAAAACTATCAGCAAGAATTAGCCACCGACAATTTTATAATTTTTTTTTATAAAAAATTATTTGCATGTGATATTTAACAATTAAATTGGACAAAATATAAAAAAGGGTGTCAATTATAATACCTCATAGTTAGATGGTTAAATAATAATAATAATAATAATAATTTCAAGAAGTGTTAAGCTAGTTAGTGATATTATTAATTATAGCACGAGAAAAGAATTATAATAGGCAACAACGTATCAAAATTGAGTAGTGAGGCCCCACGTTTCACCAACCCAATGATTTTTTTTTTTTGATAATTTGCTTGATGTTAAATCATTTATGCATGGAGAAATTATTGTAAATATTAAGAAATGTATTTCCCTCTTTCATATAAACATGCGATCGATCCACCATGATTGAAAAAGAGGTGGTGGATCCTTTATTTCATATTAATTATATCCAGCATTTACAGTGTTATTATGCATCCCACCATTAACATACTCTTTTCTGCTGTTTCTTTTTCACTTGTTATTAACTTAATTGTTCGTGTAATTCTATCGTGTTTATAAGTAAAAGCATCGATCTCTTTTTAGTTGATATATATATATATATATATATATATATATATATATATATATATATATATATAAAATGTAAAAGAACAATTCAATCAAAAAAACTTAAACTGTTAGATGAGGGATTAAGATATAATTTATATTATTTTTTAACATGTCATTTCAAATAAAAGCTTTTCGGATTTGAAACTTGTACAAACTCACATTACCTTACATTGTGCTTAATTTTTATACAAAAAAAAAAAGGGATGGTGAGATTTAAATTCGTAACTACTTGATCATCAAGACTCTAATACTATGTCAAAGAATCAATTCAACTCAAAAACTTAAACTGTTAGGTAAAATCTTAAGATATGATTTATATTATTCTCTAACATATAAAAATCAAGAAACAAGAAGGTATTTCTCATGATATCTGTCTTTACAAGTTTTTCTAAAATAACATGCTGTATTCATATTTTAATTTATTTATTTATTTTGCTTGGACAAATTTTAGCTTTCTTGAGAATTTTGTTTGGTTTTTTTGAGAGAACTGTAATTCTCTGATTCAAATTATTTATGTATCAAGAATTTTATTCACTTCTTCTATATAAACGTGAGATGCACCATGGAAAGGGTGAATTGAATAATTATTCTTATGTATTTCCCATTGTGGATCCCACCATTATCCCAAGTGAGCACTCTCTTTTCACTTATTTCCTCTTTCATGGAAGATCTTCGTTCCACTACGTTTGTAAGCAATACATCTCTTTTAGTTGATCACTAGCCGCAGGTGGACGGTAAACAACAACGAAACTTGTCATAACATGTGGACAAAACATACTGTTAAGAAAGGCGAGCACGACATATAGGATTATACCAGAAAACCAGATGAAGAGAAAAAAGCAAACAGGTTGGAAATCAACTGGAATAAAGGGAAGAAGCCAGGCCATATATAACTGGAAAAAACACAGAGAAAGGCCACGGATCCTGGGGAAACATGCTAGAGAAATCCCCTGGCAGGAACATAAAAAATCAGGCCTGCATGAACAACCATGCAGAACACGCTGGGTAAAATGCAAGGAAATTAAGTTGAAAAGACAAAATAGAATAATGCTTCAGCTAGCTAGAAAGTAGAGGAACTGCCATCACAACTTTAGTTGGGGGGGGCATTAAGTTGAGAAGGAAATAAAGCAAACAAGAAGTAAAATAATTTTTACGAGTAGAAACAACAAGTAAAAAAAAAAAAAAACAGAACGTTTAATTCTAGAACTCGTAGTTATTCATCATTAAAAAAAGAAGGATCAATGAAGGATTGAAGATGATATTTTAAAACTCCTAATGCTAAAGATCACAAATTCCATAGTTAAATCATTCAAGTAATAGTCATTGAATGCTAATTAACAACGATTCTCCACCAACTTTAAATGCATTCCACGACATGAATGCATCTATAACATCAACTAAACTACTAAATCATAAGTGATGATTAAGCTAAGACAAAATAACAAGTAAGGGCCGGTCTAGTTTTATTTCCAAGTCTACATTCTTAAGTTCAATTATTCAATGTCAAACAAAATTATATTTTTGAACTTTATCTAATAGTTTAAATTTTTAAGTTGAGATAGTTCTTTCACATAATATTAGAGCCTTGATGACCAAGTGGTCACGAGTTTAAGTTTCACCATCCTCATTTATTTGATAAAAAATTAAACACAACGTAATATGACTCTGTACAGGTTTCGAGCTTAAAAGACTTTCATTTGAGGAGATATATTAGATAATAATATAAATCATATATTGGGACTTTACCTAACAACTTAAGTTTTTAGGTTGAGATGACTCTTTAACACCAACATTCTTGGACTTAGCTACGTGCTGAACCTAAATGCTTGTGAGTTTGGCAAGATGCTAGACTCAACTCTCTTGGACTCGACAACATCCTAAGTCCAAACGCATATGGGTATAACAAGATGTCAGACCCAACTCTCTTGGGCTCATCTACGCGCTGAGTTCAAGCACATGTAGGTCTAATAAGATGTCAGACCCAATTCTCTTGAGCTCGGTTACGCGCTAAGCTTAAACGCATGTGAATGTTGTAAGATACCGGACTCATCACCCTTAGGCTCAGCTACATGTTGAACCCAATCACTAGTGGGTCTAACAACATGTGAGACTCAACTCTCTTAAGCTCGGTTACACGTTGAGCCCAAATACTTGTAGATTTAGCAAGATGATTAACTAATTATTTAGTTTCTTATATAATATCATTGATTAACTTGTCATATCAATTATTAAGCGGTCTATTTGTATCATTTATGGTTTTATTTTTTGTTTTGTTTTTAAAACAAAAACAATAAAACTTGATTGCTGTGAGTTTTTTTAATGAAAAAAATAATTTATTTTCCAATTTTGAATTATTTGGATTTTTATATATTTGAAATATAAACAAATTTTCTGTTTATATTTTCAAATTCAACTTAAAAAAAAAACAAAACATAAATGATACCAAACCACTTTAAAGTTTTTAGGTAGTGTTTGATATTGTGGTTGCAGTTGCTTTTAAATTGTTTTTCGCTCGGAAATATATCAAAATAATATTTTATTATTATTTTTTAAAATTTATTTTCAACATTAGTATATCAAAACGATCTAAAAATATATATAAAAATTTTAAATAAAAAATTTAAATATTTAGAAAACAAGATGCCAACCACGTAGCCGAATATTACCTTAATACAGGGAAATAATTTACAAAAAAAAAAATATTAAATTTTCATATAAATTAATATGTCGATTTATAAATGGTAATGTGTGGGTCCTGCGATTTTTAAATGACTGGTCTTCTATAAATAAATAACACCTCATTTGTTTATATAAAAAGTTTATTTGAAATTAAATTTTATTTATATAGCATTAATTGTTTATACATGATTTTTCTGTAAACACACTTTGTCCTCTCCTTTATCCACCCTACTCACGCATAGCCCCCACCACCTAGCCAACAATCTGCCGTCTGCATGTTATATTTTTCCATTTTATATAGCAATATTGATAAAGATGTCCTTTTTCTTTTTAATTTGAGCTGTTACTGCTATAAAAAGGCACACTTTCTTGCAATACCAACCCTCACAATTCCTCCTTTCACTTCTTTTTCTTTGATATCTTGCTTATCCTTTCGCTCTCTTGTTGTTTTTGGCTTTTCATTTGAATATGGGTACTGAGGCAGTTGAGATCATCTATGCAAATGGTTTGTCTAAAATCTGTGATGGAATCAATCAAACTCATTCTGATGATCAGACTCACAATGATTCTTCTTGGTTTGAAGAATCCATTGATGAAGATCTTAAATGGTCTTTTGCTTTGAACAGGTTTGTTTGTGCCACAACCACAAGCATGCATGCATGCCATCTCAAACTGCGGTGCAGCAGCTTCTTTTCTTCTTCTTCTTTTTGTCATGAGTTTTAAGGTTTACGTTAGATTTTGGTTTCATAGATTTGATTTATTCTAATGCATTTTTGGAGATAAAAATAAAATAAAAAAGTAAAACTCAATCTCTGTTAATCAAGACAATCATATTAATTATGTCAGCCAACTGCACTAATCAATTACAATAGCGAAACAAACGGCCGCAATCGTTACTGGGTTTTAATATTTTTTTCCTTAATAGATTTAAGAAATTAATTTTAGAATCAACTACATATCTCTCAACAGCGTGCTGTGCAAGGTGACTAGTGAGTACCAGGACATAACTCTTTTGGACACCAAGCGTTTTGGAAAAGTAAGTACCTACTGAACTTTTGACTTGACTAGATATCGTACTGTGTTTACGGAAGCCTCTTCTTCTTCTTGTTTTTTCTTTCTTTCTTGTTTATCAGTCTCCATTGTTAAATATCCGAATTAAGGGATGGTTTCATGCAGGTTTTGGTGATTGATGGCAAGATGCAGAGTGCCGAAGTGGATGAGTTTATTTATCATGAATGTTTAATTCACCCTGCTCTGCTCTGCCACCCTAAGTAAGTCTAGTTTTGCTTACAGATTTTAGTTTTAGATCTGTGGACAAATTATTCAACATAACAGGTGCATCTTCTTTCATCTCTCTTTCATATATATATATATATATAAAGAAAAAAAAATTGTACAAGAGGACTTAAACTCAAATCTTAGTGATGGTAACAACAGCATGTCATTGAGCTACAATTTATGGGTTAGATACATCGATCTTTTTACAAGAGATAAGAACCAACTTATGAGGTGGGACCTGCATTTTTTTCTAATGGAGCATGCTCTCCAAGTGAGTTGAATTATTCTACATAGATCCTTGGCTATGTTATTAGTTTTGGATTGCACTTTCCCTTAGTCTTTAGCTAGGTGAAAGCAAAAGGAAAGTGGAACTAATTAGTAGTGAACTAAATGATGAACAATGATATTTGGTAAAGAAGATTAAGAATCACAATCCTAATAAATTATGACTGCAAAACAATTCATTCCAATGACTAGGTGACTTCAAATTAAATTACTCGAGGGGTCAAAAATAAATGATTGTTCTATATTAGCAATAGAAACTCCATTTGTTGGTAATTACATTAAGAGTTGATTTGTTATCTTTTTGCTAAGAGAATGATATTTATTTTATATTTTTTATCTTTTCAGCCCTCAGAATGTGTTCATAATGGGAGGTGGAGAAGGGTCTGCTGCAAGAGAAGCCCTCAAGCACAAGTCAATAGAAAAAGTAGTCATGTGTGATATAGACCAGGTAATTAATGTTTGTGTTTTGTTTGAGTGCATCCACTTGTAAGACACAAGTACTTATCCAGAGTCACTTGTATATTCCAGGAAGTTGTTGATTTCTGTCGTAGACATCTGACAGTAAATCAAGAAGCATTTTCGAACAAGAAGCTTGATTTAGTCATTAATGATGCCAAGTAAGTTCCTTGTATTCCAATTCTCTAGATTTTGTTAATTATATTTTGATTTAGTCGTTTTTGATAAGCAGCTACTTACGCTAGAAATTATTTTGTTTTTGAAGGGCTGAAATAGAGAAGAGAAACGAAAAGTTTGATGTCATAGTTGGAGACTTGGCAGACCCAGTTGAAGGAGGGCCTTGCTATCAGCTCTACACAAAATCTTTCTATGAGCAAATTCTGAAGCCTAAACTGAATGACAATGGCATCTTTGTTACTCAGGTAAGAAATTTCTGTTCTTTTGCCTTAAATCTGACTCTTGCAAGGTAATTGCTGCTGTTCCTATTCTAATATAATGTCCATAATAAACCAATTTGAGTGATGTTTTTATTGTGTAGGCTGGACCAGCAGGAGTTTTCACCCACAAGGAGGTCTTCTCCTCTATATACAACACAATCAAACAAGTCTTCAAATGTAAGTCTGTAATCAAACATAACAATTATATCCAGAGAGTCCTTAAATAATCTTATATGCATCAGTATCACACATTCATAACCTGCTTCTTATGCCTGTGTTTTCCCAGACGTGGTTGCATACAGTGCTCATGTGCCATCTTTTGCTGATACTTGGGGATGGGTTATGGTAGGTAAATCCAACCTTTGTGTTGGATAGAGAGATGCGTATAAATTATTAATCTGTTGTTCAAGAAAAACTATCTTTGAGAATTTTGCTATTGCTAAAGACTTGTATGTATGACTCCAGGCCTCAGACCAACCCTTCTGTTTCAATGCTGAGGAGATAGACAGGAGGGTTGATGAAAGAATTGATGGTGAATTACTTCTTCTGAATGGTGCTGCATTCCTCTCCTCCGCCACCCTGAACAAGGCTGTTTCGCAATCGTAAGTTTTTAAATCTATTATTCTCCATGAGTTAATGATTTCCTTGTTATTATTTTGGTTTGAATTCATTGCCTAGCTAATTATGATTGTCAACTTGTTTCCCGTCTCAGGCTGATGAACGAGACTCATGTCTACACCGAGGATAATGCAAGATTTCTTCATGGGCATGGGGTGGCTAACAAAAATTGAGGCCTCATACCTTTGCTGGTGGGGGAGAGGGGGGAATTGCTGTATAGGATAATTAAAAACAAATATTTCAAATATCTCCAAAGAAATCAATCCAACAGTTGTTAGAACTGTTTGGTTTTGACAATAGTAATATAGTAGCTTCATTGGGGTGTTCATACGACTCAATATGGCAAACTATGTGAAACCTTTATTTTAATATAATGAACTATGAGGCATTCCTCCATTCAGAGCTGTTTTTCATTAATTATTTCCCTGTTCCATGTAAATTGAGACACAGGTCATTCTCTTGGCGGAAATGGAAAACATTGTGTTTTTCTTAGCAATATATGCATAAACTAGTAGGCTTGAAGAGTACTACATAAATAAATGAGATAGAGCGAAGAGTAAAGACCAAGAAATTTGAAAGATTCTCTTCAGCTTCGTTTAACGGGATCAAAGTTGGAAACTCCAACAACAGCTCCAATGATAGCAACAGCAACGACCCCGCCAGCAGCAATGCTGAGCAAGAAATTCTTGAGAGAAGGGGATATGCCAGGCCCCGCTGCTTCTGCTACCTCTGGTATCACCATTGAAGCTGTCAATGCAGCTGCTGTTAGTCCTGTCACTGCCTTCTCTTTTAAGGAGGCTTGCACTTCAAGCCTGGCTCTAGACTTGGACTTTGTAGATAAACCTACTTCCATTGATGGCCTTATAGGTAGTGGCTTAAGGAAGGATTGGGAGTTGGGTGGCTGTTCTAACCTCTTTTGGGATGCTGTAGCTAGTGGCATAGCCATTGAAACTGAGGCCATTTTTGTGAGCACTAGTATTGTTCCCTGTCCTTTCCTCGAGAGAATTTGGTGGTGGTGTTAGTGTTGGTCTAGAGAACCAAGGGTTAGACACCTTAGAATAGAGGATAGAGAAGATGAGAAGATGAAAGATGGAAATTTTCAGCTAATGTGTCACCTTGATGTAATCCTACGTGGCTAACTCTCCACTGGATTTGAAGGATAAGCTTATCTACCCACTTGCTTGATTTCATGGGAAATAAGCTCTCAAGGTGTCACGAGAGAATCTTGTGGTATAGTACGTCCACAAATAAACTTGTCGCGAGATGATTTGTTGCAACTAGCAGAATTAAGAGTTTTTTTTTTTTACACCATAACAAAATTAAAAAATAAATAAATAAATATCACAATCTAAAAAATATTTAGAAAAGTAACATAGTTAAGAGAGTATCATAGATGACGTATAGATATAACTTGCATGTCACACATAACTCTTTTAAATTGCAAAATGGCTGCAAAAAAAAAAATACAACGAGGAGAAATGAAAGAGATAAAAGAAAGAAAAAGATCTTTGAGACACATTGAAAATCTAGTGATGATATCACTGGTATCATCATAAATATTTTGATAAGATAAATCTCACAACAGTAATAAAGGTCACTAACAAAAACTGGAGTGGGTCACATGAGCCGTGCAAATGTGACAGATCATGTGACAAGACTCACTTGCCTTTGAGCAACTCATGTGACCCACTCTGTCACTGTTGATGATCTTCTTTAGTGTTGTTAAATTCATCTCATAAAGATCTTTCTAATGCTACTGATGATGTCGTCATCGGAGCTTCGTGTATCTCTACGGTCTTTTTCTTTTTCTCTCTCTCTCTCCTCTCTCTTCACAAATTACAAAGAGGAGACAAAACAAAGAAGAGAGAAAAAAAATTAAAAACAGACCTCAAAAGCACATCAAAACTTTGATGATGACATCACTGGTACCTTTAGAAATATCTGACAGGGCTCACTTGTTTTTGGATGACTCGTATGGCCCATTCTGATACTGTTGGTGGCATTCCCTAATGTTGTTGGATTCGTCTCGTTAAGATCTTTCTGATGGTATCGGCGATGTCACCATCAGAGCATTTCTTTCTTTTCTCTCTCTCCTCTCTCTTCACAAATTACAAGGAGGAGATGGGAGATAAGAGAGAGGAAACGAAACCTTAACTGCACATTAAAACTCCGATGATGATATCACTAGTACCATCAAAAATATCTTGATAAGATGAATACAATGAAAATAAAAAAAGTCTTCAACGGCAACTAGAATGGGCCACATGAGTCACCTAAAAGCAAGTGAGCTCCACCTCCTTTAGGTAGCTCATATGGCCCACTATAATCTCTGTTAATAACATTTCTTGGTATTATTAGATTTGTCTTATCGATATTTTTTTATGGTATTGGTGGTGTCGTCATTAGAGCTTCAGTGTGCCTCCAAAGTATTTTTTTTCTCTCTCTCCTCTCTCCTCTCTCCTCGTAATTCTTTGCATGCCATTTAACAATTTGAGCGTTGCATATGAGACATACAACTCATGAGTCAAAGATGTCATTTACGACTCTCTCAACTATGCTACTTCTCTAAGTATATTTTGAACCGTGTTATTTCTCTAAAAAAATATAACTATGCTAAAGTCCAAAAAAACTCTAGAATTAATTGTATTCTCCAATTTCAATAGGAAATTTTGATGGCCTAGTTAGAGGTTGTTTTGGACATTAGCATAATAAATTTTATTGACAAAATATCACAATCCAAAAAAAAAAAATAGAGAAATAACAGAGTTTGGTAAGTCGCAAGCCTTATTTACAACTTGCAAGTCACATGTGAGATATGAGACTCTCTAAAAAAAATGGTCAGGGAAGTTTTTTCCAGATTCTTAACTCCCTGCCAAAAAAAATCAGCAGAACATGAAATATGTCTCACAATTTAGATACACAAGCCTTGATTTATCACAATTTATCAAATATAACAATCCATAATTCATAATTAAACATAATAAAAAAATAACATAATATTTTATTAAATGTAAACTAAATTCATAATAATTCTTAAAATATTAAAGCATGCATTCTAACTACCCCAGCTCGTGGGCAGCCGTGG
This sequence comes from Populus simonii, assembly GCA_007827005.2. Lineage (NCBI taxonomy): Eukaryota > Viridiplantae > Streptophyta > Magnoliopsida > Malpighiales > Salicaceae > Populus > Populus simonii. The sequence goes on from CM017469.2 coordinate 23,633,270, forward strand.
AGCACTTCAAGTTGTAGATGACCTTATAGAGCATGTACAAGGGTTAATACCAAAATCACTTTAGCTCATGGACAAGCCTGGATTGCTCATGGATAAATATGTTTTCTATCTGCAAATAAGTTTTAGTTAAATGTTGGAACTTGTATTATAATGAATTATTGATATGTCACCACTTAACTACAATAATACAATCAAACTTATTTATGAGTTTTTTTCAACCTCCAATTCATCAATTGATAAGCCTGAATTTCTATGACTCAAAATCGAGTTATTACATCCTTATTGGGCTTACCCATTAACATACTCAAATTAAGGAGGAGAAGATGCCATGAATTGGTTTAATGGATCAACTAACTCAGCATTCTCATCTTCCTCAACTTCCATTTCTTCTTTTTATTTTTTTCTCAACTCTATCAATATGACACCTATATTTGTCATCATTTGGTTCTGATTCTCCATAATAATATAAAGCAAATGTCATAGCCAACTGGGCTTCCATCTCTTCAATTTTTTGTGTCGACATTTGGTTCCTTGTGCTACCACTTAAACTAAATAGACCAACTAACCGTGATGTGTCATTTGAGTGTAACTTGGCACCCGGGTGAAATCCGTGCTGGAAGACTTTCCTCGTATAGGTTTGCTATTCAAGTAGAACTATAGAATATTCATCCCATTAATGTTGACAAAACTCAAACATGGAATTCACACTTTCATCACTACAAATAGATACATCGACATAACGAGTTGCACTAAACCCATTTTGCATCATCCTCCAAGTAATTTTAACTTTAATTTCAAATATATGTCAAACATTCAAAATAACTTTTTAAGAGATATATCTAATGTAACAATTAGAAAGTCATTACTTTCTCTATTATAAGTAATATCATTGTTGGTATTGGCAATGGTGTCAACATAAAAGTATAATATTCTAATAGTATATGATATTCTATTAAACAACACAACAAAATTCAAGCTTAATTCATCAATATTGTGAAGTTAATCAAGGTACATAATTTATTAACAAAACCCTAACAATGACATAATCAACAAAAACTCAAAATTCATTAATTTTCTCCATAAATAACAAAATTATAAACTCAATTGATGTATTTCATAGCTAAGTATCATATTTTATACCTAATTCGACAAAATCTCTTATTTAAGATAAAAAATTCTAACTCTAATTCACAATCAATAACAACCCAAAATCATTAATTTTCTTTAAAAATAACAAAATTAACAACTCTAATCAATATATTTTATAGCTAGTTAACCTCATTTACAAAACCCTATTTTTTTTCTAAAAATCTATAATGCTAAACCCTATTATTTTCAAAATCAACAATTAGCACAAACTATATTAAATTGAAAGTGTATAATATACCTCCTCTAAGTGTTGAATGTGGGTGATGGTAATAGATAGTGGCGGTGGCAGCTGAAACTTGGTGAGAGAAAGGCAAGTGGAGAGCGGAAGGCTCGTCACATTAGAGAGAGTGAGGGAGAGGGTGGTCTCGTGGTGGCTAAGAGAGTGTTTCATAATGGGGAGAGAGGGTGGTGGTTATGGGCAGTGACAAGTCCACGTGGATGGTGGCTGTGGGGAGTGAAGTAGAGGAAAAATAAAGAGAAAAGGGTAGAAAGTAGATCTAAGGTTGTAGTTCAATTGAAATGACAATCCTCACATACAACTCGTCAGTCGCAGATGAAGCTTGCGACCCATTAAAATGTATTATTTTTCTAATGGAGGGGGGATATTGAAGAAGTGTATGGACATGTCCTTATCGAGTACGAAAGTTGGAGAGATTATTTTGGGGAGTGAACATGTATAACTTGTATTAGAGAATGAACTGGGCATGTTAGTAAGCATGAGTGCATGACTGAAGCATCCATAGAGAAAACCGCTAAGATGTAAAGCCTAATCTCGAGCGGTTCATCCAACAATGCATAATTAAAACGAGGACTGTTTCACAGCAACACGCGACCCCAGTTCTTTCAAGAGAGTTCTGGGTAAAGTACAGTACTAATTGCAACAGTAGTCCTCAATTTCTTTCCCAGATAGCAGGATGAGGGTTGCAAGAGTTTCAACAATCTTACAGTTGATCCATATTTCACATTCAGTGGATTCAGAGCAAGTAATTTCCAAAAGCTAATCCAACGTCGCCAAGGAATCAAAAGTGTAGGGACGTCATTATTCCTACTGGTATAATATTTTGCAGACACCCTTGAAGCACGAGTTAAATATACCATATATCATGCGGTTTAAAACCAATATACAGCACAGCATCTAAAAAGAAGTCCATTGCACTAGCGTGGATATAGTTCATCTTTGGTCAAGTCAAAAATGTACCAGGCAGCTCTAGTTCTGGACAGAAACTGCTTTCCTCCTTTGGGATAAATAAAAAAGGTCATCTTTATCTCTTTGCAGCATTAGTCCAAGGCCGTGAATTACATGCTGCAACCAGAAATATTATCATTAGAATTGAGATGGTTCAATTAGGATGGAACAAATGATGGAGAACAATCATACTTGAAGCCACATACTTGAAAGATTATAAAAGATAGTGACAATCATTTGTTGGTCACGTTCGTTGATTCAGACCCAATAGGGTTGAGGTGAACTTGCTGGGGAAGCAGATAGTATTTTATATTTAACTCTTCAAAAATTTTCTTTATTTCAATAACCAGTTCCGACTTCCGCTTGTTTTTCTCTCCATATTCTTGGAAGTTCATCGTGTGAGTACAATAGAGAGCCATCTTTAACTTGTTCACATTCTCAATTTCCTTCACCACAACATTGTGGTTAGGATGCCAGTGATGGGGAGTCTTCTCCAAGTGCCTAACCAAACAAGAGGAAACCGTCAAAAAAGTATAATAAAAGCGTACATGCCAGTGTCAAGATAATCCTGCACTTGAAACTATTCCTCTTAACGAATTATGTTGAATTAAAACCAAAATAAATTTTCTACAGTTTATTATTCAGTTTGACAGGGAGTAACACTAGCTCCTAAATATATGCTTCCTTGTTGCAAAACAGTGCCTACTTAGTGACACTATTTTCACCTTCTGATCCTGCAATAAGCATCCCATCACCAACCAAATAAAGAAATTACATTTGACTTCCTTGCATAGCAGGACGCCTTAACAATTCTCTCTTGACCAAACAAGAGTGAGCCAGAGTCTGGCAGTACAGAGGCTTATTCAGCAGCAGTAAAACAGAAGGTTTACAAGCCTCATTTGCCAGGGGAACTATGTTGCAATGAGATATCAAAACAACGCTACTTTTAATTGTTTTTAAGCCAGGGTCACACTATAATTCAATACTCCGTTCAGCAAAGCTTTCCTATCTAACTGCAGTTGGCTTCCACCAATTCATTGTGATCTCTTGACAGAGAGGAATATTAGTTAAGGGAAAACTTTTGTCCCTAGCTATTTTCTGCTAATGCACCCAAGAAAAAACAGTTTCCTGGAAGACAATCAACAATGCTATCCTGAGAATGTAGGGAAGTAAATAAAACTACACAATATTGTGTATGGGGAACTGGAAGAAACTACAGGTATGTTAATATTGACAATATGACCAACAGGAGATTACAATTCAGTAGCATTTTTTTATCACCACATAACACTATACACAATGTGAATTCACTTTCGAACTAGTTTCACACCCAAAACTAATTAAGCATGGGCATCTTGGTAGAACTGCATTTTAATATCACATGGATGGATGCTAAATGCGAGGAAGAAATGTAGGTAAGCAACTTACTTCTTAATTTTATCTTTCAGAAATCCAATCTTCTCCACTGGTGTTGCAAAATCAATTGCAAATTCCACAGAATCACCCATATCTGGGCTTCTGAAGTAATTGCTAATAGGCTTGGTAGCCAAAACCGAATTTGGATAGTATATCTTTTCATTATCAAGCTTCAGAAACACAGTATTTAAGATGTTCATTTCTTCAACCAGCATCTGTCAATTAGAAATTCAACAAGGTTGATGAAGCTATCACAGCTGTGAGGGCAAATAAAAACAAAGGTCTTTCAAAACTTACTGGAATGCCATCAACAACACAACGATCACCAACATCAAATGGATGCATCACAAATACAAATATGATAGCTTCAAATATGGTCTTGCAGGTGCTCCCAAACATAAAAGCTGCTGCTACAAGCTGTGACGAGAGGAAAACAAGTACTTTTGTTGTTGCGATTTCCATCATAAGAAGCCAAATAATAATGGTCAGAACAACCAGGATCCCTGTCACAAGTTTGTGCAATTGTTTAACAGCTGTTTTGGTGTCATTTAAAGAATGTGCAAGCGCTTTCCGGCCATTGTAAACCCTCACCTGCATAAAAACATCATCAAGAGAAAAGGAAGACTCTTCATTTAATTTCCAGCCATTGCATATTCCACAAGTTCCTTGTAAATGATCAAGAAAAGCATTGTTAAGTGTTGAGTTTGTCTTAAATTATGAGTCCAGATAATAAAAGAAATATTCATGTACTTAGTCCGTATAAAAATCTAAAGTTATTATATTTTAGAATGAGGGTATTGATACTAAAGAGAGGAGAGAGAAAATGAGTTTTGGATTACTTTAGGATTTTGGTTAAAGAACAATTTTGTTAGATACCTTGTAATTATCTACTTTCTCATAATGAACTTCTCTGATCATCTCGCCCATGGGATAGGCCTAAGTTGTCGAACCACGTAAATTTTAAGGTTGTTTTCACTATAAACGTATCATAGCTTGTCTGGTTCTCAATTGGCTTTCACAATGACAACAAAAATAACATCAACAACAAAGTTTGATGTAGAGAAATTTAATTGTAGGAATGACTTCAATCTATAACGTATTAAAATGTGCCTTGTCAGTTCAACAAGGTTAATTTAAGACACGGGAAGGTATAGATAGCTTGCCTAAGAAGATGGATGATGTAAAGAAAGATCTCATGAAACAAGCACATGATGTTATTCAGTTTTGTTTATCTAATAAGGTTCCGATAGATATTATTTTATTGAAGACTGCAACTGTTGGATTTTAGACAAAGTTGAAAACTCTTTACATGACCAAATCTTTGATGAATCGAATGTATCTTAAGTAGAGGTTGTATACTCACCAGATAAAAAAAGGTATACTCATTAAAGACTATCTTGATGAATTCAATAAAGTGGTTTAAGATCTATGAAATGTTAATGTTAAGATTTAAGATGAGGATCAGGCTTTGATTTTATATGTTTGTTACCTATATCTTATGATTATTTTGTTGACACGTTGGTGTATGGACAAGATAATCTTAGTTCAGAAGATGTCAAAACTTTCTCAAAATACATGGAGTTAAAAAAGCAAGTGTCAAAAAATTATAATAATGATCATGAAGAGAGCTTGATTGTGCAGGGTAGAACAAATAATAAGGGTTCAGGTAATGAAGACAGGTCTATCAAAATCAAAATCTAAAAAAATTAAATGACTTGAATGTCATAAAGTAGAGCACTTTAGAAAGAACTGTCCTCGATAAAAAGACAAGGGAAAGAAGAAGAGAATCTTTGGTGCTATAAATATTGCTAGTAAAGGGGGAAAAAAATTATTACATATAAAGTGTTTTGACTATGTTTGTTGGTAGCTCGGTTGATGGGTGGATTCTTGATTCAGCTTGCACATTTCATATTTGTCCTAATAGAAACTAGTTTGACATTTATAAAGTTGTCAATGGTAATGTTTTATTATGAGTCAACAAAGAACTTTCTATTGTTGGTGTAAATATAATTCGAATTAGGATATATGATGGTATTATTAGAACACTAGAGATTCAACATGTTCCAAAATTTAAATTTTTTTTTTAGTCTTCTTTATTCCCAAGGTTATGGTTATTTTGCTAAAAGTAGAGTTCTAAGGATTTGTAAGTGAGCTCTTAACATGATAAAATGAAAGCTAATTAATGACCTTTACAATCTTCAATGTTCAACAATTATTAGTTTAGCTAGTGTAGCATTTATGGTTGATTCGGATAGTGTTTCTACCTGGTTATGGCACATGTGGCTGAGACATGAAAGAAAGAAATGATAAGAGTTAAGCAAACAAGATTTGTGTGGTCAAGAAAAAAGTAATTTAGATTTATATGAGCATTGTGTTTATGATAAACAATGCAAAGTGAAATTCAGTACAATTATATGTTCATTATAATCTTTAGGATGCTTCTTCTGTTATGTCAGAGGGTTTCATTGCTCAAGGTAAGGAAGACCATGTGTGCTTATTGAAGAAGCCATTGTATAGCTTGAAGCAATCACCGAGGTAGTGATATAAAAGGCTTGATGCTTTTATGCTTAGATATTACTTTAAAAATGAATATGATAGATGCATGTATTTCAAGAAGCTATCAGATGGTTCATTTGTGTAATTATTGACAAATTGATTGCTTTCAAGAACATATGTATGAGATTGACAGTTTGAAGAATTAGTTGAGTTTGAGATGAAAGATTAGGTATAACCAAAAAGATTTCAGCTATGGAGATACACAAAGATCAAAATGTTGACAAGTTATATTTGTCACAGAAAAAGTATCTTGAGAAGGTACTTTAACATTTTGGTATGCAAGACTTCAAGCCAGTAAGTACTCCACATGCAACCCATTTTCATGTTATCTTCAACTCTGTCACTAGAAGCTGAAGAGAAAAATGAGCACATTTCAAGTGTTCCATATGCTAGTGTAACTAGAAGCATTATTAAGTTATGGTCCGCACTCATCCACACATTTCACATGTTAGTATGATCAAGAGGTTGATAGAAAATCCTGGTAAAGTTCACTGGCAAATCATGAAATAGATATTTTGCTATCTTAGAGGTACTACAAATATTGGTTTGGTATATAATGGGGGTAGATTAGCACTAAAGGTAGTGTTGGTGGCTTTGTAAATTTAGATTACACTTATGATTTGAATACGGGGAGTTGGCTGACAGTCATGTTTTCAATCATCCAGGGTGTGTCATTGGTTCGAAAGCACTTTTGCAATCCATTGTTGCCTTGCATACAATAGAGATTGAGTAAATGTCATTGAAAAAGGTTGTGTTGTTGCCTTGTATACAATAAAGACCGAGCATGTCATTGAAAAAAGTAGTGTGAGAAGCTTTATGGCTCAGTAATTTGATTGGTAATCTTAGTTTCACAAGAATTGACTAATGTGCATTGTGATAGCCAGAATGTTATTCATCTAGTCAAGAACCGGATGTATTATAAAAGGACCAAACATACCGATGTCAAGTATAATTTTATTCTAGATATTATGTCACATGGTGTTAAATTACCTTGACTTTTGGGGTTATTTAGATATATTTTGTCAGGTTATTTTGAAAAATTAAAAAGAATTCATAATGGGTGGTTTTACTTCAAAATTATCTTTCTTGTTAAGTTTCAGCTAAATAAAATAAAATACTGTTTTTGTTTAGTTTAACTTCAAGGTAGAAATTTGTTGGGTTGATTTAAATTGTGGGCCCAAGTGAGAAGAAATACTCATGTACTAATCCATATAAAAATCTAAAGTTGCCATATTTTAAGGAAAGGCTTATTTGTAAATGTTTTTATTTTCTACACTTTGGTGACTAGAGAGAGAAAAGGTGAGATTTTGGTTATTTTAGGATTTTAAGTGAGCAATTGTGTGGACTTTGTAATCCCCTACTTTCTCATAGTAAATTTCTCTTCTCATTGTAAATTTCTCTAATCACCTCGTTCATGGTTGCTGAACCATGTAAATTCTACATGTGCTCTTGTTTGACTGAGTGTACTTTTCTTTTATATTTCTCTACTTGTCAAGTGATTTGAAATTTTAGATTGTTTTCACCGAAATGTTGATTATTTCTTTATTTTTTTGAAATGGAAGCATGTCTTGCTTGCAAGTTCAAGAATAACCATTATACTAACAAGGAGTAAAGGGCCAATCATCTCTTTTCTGAATGGTTCCGAAAAAAATAAGAAGTGTGTAGAGGTGATCATTGATGTTGGGAAAAGTGAGAATTTTATTGAAGCCAATTTAGCCCGAGTAATTAAAAAGTCCACCTGATTTAGTTCTCTGCCGTGTATTCACATTACAGTTCCCATAATTAACATGGTACAAAACATGATTTCGACATTGGCATATGGTGACGCGAGATTAGAAAGAGGGAATCAGTATCTAAGATCAGAAGGCAATAACACAAAAGATCACGATGCATAGAGGTTTAATTTGAATAAAAATATATAAACAAAAGAAAATGCCATACCACCCAGTTAGTTAGAGCTTTTCTGTCAACTCGTCCAGTCTCATATCCTTCAAATAGTGGAAAAACAAGATCCACCTCTTCCTTGATCATGAACCTTAACAGGTCCTCCTCGTCAATGTATCTGGTCATAAGAGAGAATTATTAGAGAAAGACCAGAAAAAGGGAAATCTAACACAGAAGCATCAAATTCACCCTGGCAACACTGATTTTTCTCACTTGCAACCAGGCTGGGCAACATTCCTGAAAATGTAATAGGCAGCAGCAGTCGCTTCCATCTCATTTGTGATCTCCTTGTCAGATTGCTCAACCTCTCTATCAGCAAAACTTTCATCCAATGTATTGGAGATTGTAGACAGTCCTGAACTTGTTACAGCATCAACCAAAACCTTCATCGTCCAAGCAGAAACCTTTCCTTGCTTCATCTTATGAACCTTGGCCATATCAATCACTTTTTTCTCTTTTGTTGCTTTTCCCTTTTTGGTACTCCTGAAGCTTAACTGACCCATGCTAGGTGATCTCCCAACTCTCTCAGCCTCCTCTATAAGTGGAGGCCCTGAAAGGGTTTGCAGAACATACTGATGAAAGATAGATTCTTGAGTTCTATCAAAGAAATTACTAACATGGAAATTAGATGCTAAAATCTTTAGCGATAAAGTCTTCAACAACCACAGAAAAGATCCAATTAGAAGAGACATAAGAGTCACGGTTATGCAACCTAAGATCTTTGTGGCAGTTTTAGATCGTTCAACTCCACGATTGAATAAAAATGCCCATGCAAGAAGAATCAAAGCTATCCAAATAAACACCTGAACACTCTTCTTCAAACCATGGACAAAATAAAGCACCTTCTTTTTCAGCAAAAAGTTCCTCTCAATCAAGAAAACAATAACATGCATAAACCAATTAGTAACCAACATTCCACTAAATATCACCATGACAAGAACACACCATTTCCAAAACTCCAAGCTCCAAATCGTAGTCTTTTCCAATTTTTCAACAGTCAAGCTAGCAATCAAACATCCCAGAATGCACAAAAATGCAACCCACTCAATCACAGCCTTAGCTCCGACTCTCCTACGCATCTTCTGTTTACTAGATTCAACCCTCTTCCAAACCTCTTCCTCGTCCTCCTCATCTGCTGGTCCTCCAGGAGATGCCATCAATGGTGTTTTAGGTGTTATAACACTAGAAGCAGACTTGTTATTAGGTGACCCCCTAGTAAGTAAATTCCTGTGAGGAGAAGCCGTGGCAATCTGTTCTTGCAAAGTTGAAACATTCTCTTCAAGCACGGTAGAATCAATACCATATGGTTGCTCCCCAAATCGGGACTTAGGCTTTGAGTACACTGACCTTGCAAGTGATCTTCTTCTAGTAAGGTTTTCGTTGGGAGTGGGGATTTTGGGGGGCTTTCTCTGGGTCTGACTAGACCATGAAATCTCTGGTGAGGGGCAGCTGAATGGCACTGATTTTGCAAACGCACCATTGCTCGATTCCCTAAATGGTGAATTTGGTCTGCTTTGCCTAGGAGTAAGAGTTTCACGGTCTTTTGAAGCCGGCCCTTTTGGGGTTTTAGTGTCCACACTGGCATTTGAAGTTTCTTCACTTGAGATTGCTATTAACACATCTCCATCATGAGCGGCTCTCTTTTCTGACATAAGTATTTCACCTCGAACTCCCTCTTTAACATCCATCAACGCCCTAAAACAGCACAAATTAACTACCCTGGTTCATCAAAGATGCATAAATTAAATCAAGATTCCAACTTTAAGTAACAAGTGAAAAAAAAAAAAAAAACTTTACGCAAACAACTTTCCAAACAAATCACTCAGCTCCTAGTCGAGGATAGTGGACCTTGAATTAGACTAATTGATCAAGCATTTAAAAGCAGAAGGGTAAACGTATCAAATCTTTATTTCATATTTTAAAGATTCTGCTACTAAATAGCCCTCGAAATCTCCTTCAAAAGTTCGAGAAATCCCTCATGCAAAAAGAAAAGGACTTGGCACCAAAGAAAGGGAAACAAGAAAACAAAACGAGGGCCTACAGAATCCTTACCTTAAAAAACTAGCTACTCGCCTGGAAATTTAGCCATCCATGGAAAACCCCGCAGAGAGAATAGAGGGATTACAATGTACTGGAAAAGCAAGCGACGCTGATTTGATACATAAAACAAAAACGAGTTTCAACTAAGAGAATAAAACAGACCCACAAGGTGTAAAATCAAGAAACAAACAGAAATAGCGCGCATCGGTAGGAGGAAATGAAGGCAGGACAAGGTGAGTCATCAATGATAAGAAGAATGGTTAAGCGACTATACGGTCCACCATTGTCATATCCAGATCACCTTCAAGAGCAAAACGAACAACTTTTTGGTAATGGAAGTGAGCTCAAAAGGGGCTGAGTGAGGATAGTAGTTGGTTGGAGACGTCAGAGAGAGAGTGTGAGACAGAGGAGTTCATATTTTGAGGAAGAGAGATGAGGAACAAATATATATTGATTTGATACAACATTAGCACACTGTTCTATGCATCTAAAAATCATCATTAATTAATAAATGCAAGGTGAAACGAAGCAGGTGACAACGACTGGTCAGTTTTTTCTATTCTAACTTGGTTTTTGGTGGGAGGGTACTAATGTAATTTCGAACATGGATTATACCATTTTCTTTAGGGTTTCGATTGGATTATGGAACGTTGTGCTTATTTAAAAATATTTTAAAATAATATTTTTTATTTTAAAATTTATTTTTAAATTAATATATTAAAATTATAAAAAAAAATTAATTTTTTTTAAAAATACTGTTAAATTCGCAAAAACAAAAGGTAACCTGTGGGCTCGGAGCAAAGCATGGTGCTGTCTGAATACCGCACTCTTGACTCTTGGAGCCTTTATAAGCATGCTTTTTCTTTTTCTTTTTCTTTTTCTTTTCATTTTTACAAATATTTTGATGTTTTCGGGCCTGGCCTTAAGAAATTGAATTCATTATTTCCCTTATTTTAAAAACTATATATTTTTAATAAAAAAAACCTGCTTTTCTAATACTAATGAAAATATACTAGTTAGATTTCATGTGTTGTGTTTCGCTATCCAACATTTTTTCTCAACACCAAAAAAAAAGGTATGGGTATTGTTAATTTTTTTTATCATCTGTAAAAATTTTAATTATAAAATAAAAAATTTATACATGTATTTTATAAAATAAATTAATAATTATATATGCCGAAAATTATAACAAATTTATAGATTCTAATAAAAAAAAATTAAGCTGGGAAGCTGAGATAAGGATGCAATTTCTCGGATAAAAAAAATTGGATATATTTTTAATTTGAAATTAGATCTTTAAAATTTTAACCGATTTAAATCAATAAAATTTTATTTTATTTTATAAAATCGAGCATTAACTCAACATCAAAACATATTATCAACATCACGAAAATCTCATATAAAGTCATCCAATATAAAACATCAAATTCAATCTTAAATTAACTAAATGTGAAAAATACTAAACAGAAAATAAAAAAATTCAAGTGATAAGAAAAAAAAACATTGGGGTAACTATTACAACCTATATTAAATTGTGTATTTATCCTATATTGCATTTCAATTATTTTTCTTAATATTTATTTCATCTTGTATTGTCTCACATGTTCAATTTCATGATCTGTCAAAGATTAATTTTACAGTACCAAACTATAATTATTAAATGAAAAGAAAAATAACCCATTAAAACAAAAGAAGGATGTAAATGAGAACAAAAAGGTTTAAATGGCCAGTAAAAAAAAGGATGCAAATTAAAAATAAAATAAGCTGATAAAAAAAAATTGAAAGACTAAATAAAAAAAAGGATACAAATGAAAAAAAAATATTGAGTTGCCATCTCAAGTTTTTTAATTGTATTGAGAAATTAGTATATTTTTAATAGCATTAACCATTTATATGGTGTTCCTGTCATGGATGAGTTCGCTTCGTGGAGTAGGGGAAAAAAAAACTTTGTAGTCATATTTTGGCGTTCGTTGTTGCACCTATTTGACCCGTTTCTTTCTTCTTCTTCTTCTTCTTCTTCTTTGTGAATGTTTAACCCGTTTGTTGCATTACATGTTTTCTCTGAAAATAACACCATGCATGTGGGAAATACAGGGTTGAATTCAAGGAGGTGTGCCTTGCCTTTGGAATTATACATACTCTTCGTTAACGCACAAACTAATTTAAAAATATATTTAATATTGCTTCAAACTTAGTTTTATAATTTTTTAATATACTTTTCGATGATTATTGATAAAAACAAATATATATTTAACATTGTTTGTGTGTGTATATTATGCTAGCGGTTAATTTTGTCTTTAATCACCAATCACGAACAAATAAGATTGAACATTTAGATAATTTGTATAAGAAATTGCCATTTTTAATAATAATTTGAATTAACTAAAACATTTTTCATTTAGCTAATTAACCTTTTTTTTCTTTTATCAATTGATTTCTCACCCTATCAAGAAATTCGTTACCCCACTAGTTTCTTTACCTAAGATACTATACCATTTACAATTACCTGGCCAAGATTAAGTTTAAAGAAAATTACAAGCTCACTAAATATTTATAAATAAAAAGAAGAAGAAATAATAGACTTTTGAGTGTTCGAACTTATATGGTTTTCACAGTTGAGTGTTTGATTTTTAATTTTATTCAAATAAGTGTCTTGTATTTTTATTCCATACAGCACTAAATAAGTATCCATATGAATATCTGTTAAACAAGTTCTAATTTGTTTTTTTTTTTTTAACTGATGATGCATACATTAACATTTAATTAAAACAATATTTATGAATAAATGAGATGCCATGTTAGCAAGTAAAGGGGAGGAAAAATCCCCTCTAAAAATAGTTGAAAATAAAAAAAATAATGAACCTGAGGGATGTACCTCAACTGATCAGACTCTGAGTTTGCTTTCCAGAGGCCACCAGTTCGAGTCCCGCAGATCACAGGGTCACTGGAAGCTTACATGGTTGTTAACTTCAGGGTTCGTAGGATTAGTCGAGGTACGCACAAACTGACCTGGACACCTTCATTAATAAAATAAAAGTGATTATTAAATAATAAAAAATTCACATCTCTTTAATTTTTCCTTTCACTTTCATCAATAACGTTAACCTAGATATTAATTTAAGTATACACCAACATGAATGTTTTTATTGTGCAAAAATAAAACAATCAAACATCTATTTAAATCAAATTAAAAATTAAATACTCAATTATAAAAACCAGATAAGTTCAGTTGCTTAGAATTGCTTTATACTATATATATAAAAAATTAACATTCACCATAAGTGAGATATTCACATCCCCGAGAGCCGAGAAGAAAAAACAATCTTGACAAATATTGGTCTACGTTGGTGCCCATATTTGACCCGTTTCTTGAAAGTTTGACCCGTTGGCGTTATGGCTCTCCAAAACAACACAGAACATGTGGGGGAAGAAAATATACATAGGATCATCCCTCTCTCTCTAGGATTCCGATCAATCACTGAGTTCGGTACGCGGTGACAGTGAGGAATTCCGATCCTTAATCCATTCAAATTTCGACAATAATTACTGGGGAAAAAAAGTGTTCATGTAGAACTCAATTTAATTGCTGAGAATAATCACTAGACAAGCAAATATATAGTGTCGGTTCAAAGCCCGAATCATCATCTTCACACTCGATTTGATTGCTGAGATTATTCAGTTTCTACCATAAAAAACGTGTCAATTAATTATTTATTCGGACTATCTTGCTGCTTAGGAGCAAAATGATAACCACGTGATGCTATAATAAATATTAAAATAATATTTTTTTATTTAAAAATATATTAAAACAATATTTTATTTTTTAAAATTTTATTTTTAATATTAACACATGAAAATATCAAAAAAATATAATTTAATGTAAAAAGAATAAATTAAAAAAAATATTTTTACAGCATAAAAATAAATAAACTTTATCCCTAACAAGTCACGAGCAATATAACAATGTTTATTTTTGCGAGTGATTTTTGCGAACCATTAGCTATAACTATTCAAAATGTGCCTTTTTTTTCGATTAGACTAGTTTTTAAACTTTTTTTTTAGCATTTATATATATATATATATATATATATATAAACTATAATCTTATTATACCAAGTAAAGTAGACGTTAGATGGAAATAAATTGTGTTGGTACTGTATTGAATGATTTTTTTATAATATTTTTATTTAAAAATATATTAAAATAATATTTTTATTATTTTTTAAAATTTATTTTTAATATTCGTACATCAAAATAATCAAAAAATATATATATAAAATAATTTAAATTTATTTTTAAAAAAATTTGAAACACAAAACCACCAAACAGGACAATGGAAAGAAAAACAAAAAAGGCAACATTTATATTTATTAGTGTTATGGGAAGAAAGTACAGAGTGTAAGGTTTGTAACGATAAAAAATAATATAAATTATATTATGAAATTTTATTTAATAATTTAAATTTTTAGATTAAAATGATTTTTTGATATAGTATTGAAGCCTTGATAACTAAGCAGTTATGAGTTAGGATCTCACCATCTCTATTTATTTGATAAAAACTAAGCACAAACTAGAGTGGGTCTGTGCAAGTTTTAAACTTAAAGAATTTTCATTTGGGGGGGTGTTAGAGAATAATATAAATTATATCATGAAATCTTACCTAATAATTTAAATTTTTAAGTTGAGATAGTTTTTTGACATGTATAATTATACCTGCCACTGCCACGTGACAGAAGATTCTCTCGTGCCACAAATCCATTACAGCTGACAACAGTGGGAATCTGATGACTCATGACCACCTTCACAAATGTAGAGGCGATATTCCATAGTTTAAAATTTATCACGATTCACGACATGGTTTGCTCCCTCTGTAGTCTCAGGTTCAAACCCTGTGGTTGTTTATATGATGACCACTGGAGGCTTACATGGTCGTTAACTTCAGGGCCCGTGGGATTAGTCGAGGTGCGCGCAAGCTGGCCCGGACACCCACGTTAAACTAAAAAAAATAATTTATCACGACATCAAACTCTACCGCATGCAAAGACCATCCAGATATTAATTCACATTCCACAAATAAATTTATTAAGTGTACGAATCCATGTTTTTAAAAAATTAAATTGTTTTTTATTAAAAATTAAAAATTTTATATTTTTAAATTTTTTTAATATGATAATTTTAAAAATTATTTTTAAAAATAAAAAAATATTATTTTAATATATTTTTAAATAAAAAATATTTTAAACTCGAATCGCGATCTCGTATCTTGATGACCCGCCCTGTGGCGTGAAGGTCGCCTATCTAGGATGACCAAAATGGTCACCCAAGCCAGGGCGACGAGGTCCACAAGTTGTTCGCCCACTGACCAACCGGCTTTCCTTTCTCTCTCTCTGTTTATTTTTTTTTTCCCAACAAATAAAACTACATGGCACACAGAATATACGTACGCTTCTATGAAATTATTATCTCATAATTTTACGTGTAGCATTTTTTTTCTCGCACACAAAATATTATTGTAAGACAGGCAGTTGAATTCTATCTCCAGTAATTATATTTTTACTATTCCTACCAACTACGTGAAATCCAATAAAAATAAATATATCCTATGAAATATTAATTATTTTTTTAATTAATATAGGTATTTGGACTAACTTGCGTGTCCCTTGACTAATCTCACAGCCCCTAAAATTAACAATTATATAAACTTCTAATAGCCATGAGGTTTGTGAAATTCGAATTAATAATTTATAAAGAACAAATTTAAGGCATGATGAATTGAGCTAGACCCCATAGAATTTTTTTTAATCATTTATTAGTGATGAAATTTATAAGAATTCTCAGCTTGCTTAAACTTTCTCACGAATTCATCAGAAATCATAACTCATATCGTAATCTTTTGGATTGATTAGGAGTCCTTATTTCCCTTCTCAAAATGAAAACAATTAAAATAAGTCACTTGATAATGTATGCCACGCGGGGCTCACATTTTGGGTTATCAACAAAGAAACCGTTTGGAATGGTGTGTTTTTAAAAAAATTAATTTTTTTTATTAAAATTTAATATGATTTATATGTTTTGGATTGTTTTAATATGTTAATATAAAAAATAATTTTAAAAAAATAAAATAATATTATTGACATACATTTCAATACAAAAAATTATTTGAAAAGCAACCATTACACTGTGAAACATACACTTTAATACATAAGTTGCATTAATTTCCGCAACTAATTTAATATATGTTTTTTTCTGTCCAGACAGTTATTTACTTTGATCAAATGTTTATTGAATATTATATATTTAATGCAATATATACTAATACAATGTTTATAAGGGTCCAGCTGACATGCTCTCTTAGAGAGTGTTAAGAGAATAAGAGTTATTCAATGCTCCGGCCAGATCAATTTCTACTTTCATTTTTAGTTATAAAATGTATTATGATAAATTAAAAACATCACCATATAAAGTAACACTTATTTAATGTAAATAATCAATATAATTTATTTTCATTTAAATATTTTATTTTCATTCTATTTTTAATCACAAACAATTAAATAAAATAAATGTGTTTGGATAATACTTAACGGTGAAAGGCGCCCATTATCTTTTATCATATTATAATATATAATCAATGCTGATATTAAATTTCACCCCACCTTTGATTAAGAAAAAGTAACCTATAACATTGAAGAAATTCGTGAGAAATAAATTATAATATAAAAATAGGTTAATCTTGTTTTTCCATTATTTTCTATTCGTGTACCATATAGAATCTTAAATGATATAAAAACAAGCCTTTTAAATCAGACAAGAGCAAGATCATTCCTAGCATATTTTTTATTTAATAATTTTTTTATCAGATAATTACACCAACTTACATTTTAAAATAAAATTAAAAAATATTTAATTAAAACAACTATCCATCTGTATCACAATAAAAAAGAAACTCCTTTTCTCTTCTTATTTCTTTTATTTTTGCAAGAAAGATATGGATTTTCTTATGGTAAAATATGAAAAAATGTACTTTCTAACCAGCTTCATGAATAAATATTTTAAATGATTGTTGATTTCAAGAGATCTACGCACACACATATACAACAAGCACACATACATCCTAACTTTAAACAATTGTATGTCTAATTAAAGATTATTAATATGTTTAAAAATCTAACATACTAATTAATCAAGATTTATATGAAATTATTTAGATTTTAAATAAGGAATATGTTAATCAACTATATATTTATAAAAACTAGTTATAAATAATTAAAAATAATATATCAGATACCAGGAAAAAAAACTTATAAATAGTCGAATAATACACGTGCCAAGAAAACTGGTATTAATTAAAGTTCAATTATTCACTAATTCACTTCACCCTAGTTTTTTTTCCCTCATATTAATTTTCACTTTAAAAAAAAATGAAAATAATTGATCTATTTTTAAAACTATTGTCGAGAGAAAGTATATATAATTAATTAAAATCGGTATTTTGATACCAGCAAAACAAATATCTTGCTCCAAACACAATTAACATTAGACAATGTCACTTTTCCATCTATTTCTTGTCGATTACAGTTAAAAGACTTCATTCAATTCGCACAAAATGTCAAAATAAATTAATATTTATTTTAAAAGATATTTTTTAACATTGAATAATAGCAAATGAAAGGATAATGATATAACACAAATAAAAAATGTCTCTATCAACAGGTGTTCCTTGAACGTTTGGTAGCTTTACCCAAAATTAATACCCTTTGCACATCTAAAAAACTTAGGTTGCAATAGCGAACGAGGTAATTTTTATTTTTATTTTTTGCTTTTTTTTTTTCTTTCATTCTTGTTATATTTAATTTAATTTCTTAATATTTACTTAATTTTAAATTTATATTTAAAAATTATTTGATTTTTTTATAAGAATATCATAATCTCAAACAAACATCTCTAACCTCCTTATATTTGATTTTACAGTTGATTCATATTTAATTTTTTAAGCATTTATTTTATGCATCGTATAATTAAGTAAAATATATTATAAAAATAAAGTTATTAAATTCATCGTTCAACTATGAATTTAAAAAATTGTGCTATGAAGTTTAGGTCTATCTAACATGTTATCATTTTAATATTAAATAAAAAGTTATTTTAAATTATTTTTAAATCAAATTATATTTTTTATTAATTATTTGAATTTTTTTAAAATATATCAAATCAAATAAATTATATTAAAATAATTTTTATTTAATTTAATTTTAATCCTAAATTAATCAATTGCTTAGTCGGAATGTTGGGTTAGGTTTAATTCCACGTGGTGTGATTATTTTTTTCCCGCAAACTAGTTTATACCAAAAAGAAATAATAAAAAAGATCTGATGTGTACATCACTTTCATAAATGTCTTTCGTACCACTAACCTTTTGTTTGGTTCCACATATTTATTGTCAACTTCGATAAAATTGGCATTCGTTAATGGATGCTAGCTTGATTCTTTTGACCACAGGGACGAAAGAGATGGAGTGGTTTGATTGCATTTTTTCACCATCACCTAACAGTGGCACATTAATTCATGTATTATCAGGAGTGATGATTATTTTTTATTCAGTATAGTTTAATTTTTATAAAAAAAAATAATTAAACTGAATTTTTATTTAAAAAAATCGAAACCGAACTAAATTTGGTTCAAACTGACCGGTTTTGATTTGGTTTTTAAAATAAAAACTGGTTTAAACCTGTTTGGCTAGGTTTTTTCGGTTTGGCTTTGGTTCGGTTTAGTTTTTTCAGTTTCAAGTTTATAAAACCAAAACAGAACCGAACTGGTTGGGTTTTTTAAATTTTAATCGATTTAATCTGTTTTTTTTTCATGATTCGGTTTTTTTAATTATTTTTTTTTTTGATTTTCTCTGTTTAATCGGTTTTTCGATTTTTTTCTCATCCCTATGTATTATTAATGAGATGAATTTTATTCTTACGCTATTATGTTTATCATTATTATGGGAATTATCTTGTTTAAGAATATTTACACTGGATAAGAATATAATTATACATAGTGTATTGAATGCTAGTTATTATAGACAAATCTGCATTTATAAATATAAGAGGATAGTTGCTCACTCAAGGCTTCTCTTATACTAAGAATTAAATTATATCTCATACACTCTTCTCTATATCCTGACAGAACTTTTCATGGATCTTATTCACAATCAAACTGTGACTTCCTATGTTTTTTCTACTATGTTGACGGACTGCCGTATCTACACCCACTGTGTCGATGGCTTTTCCTCCTGGTTTTAGTGCATCGATTGCTCCTCCATCAATGTTTGTTGCGCTGCCAGGCGCCTATCTTCCAGTTTCTGAATCAACATACGTGTTTTTCCCCGTAACTGTTGTTGTTGCCATAATTATTTTATGCTTTTTTTCTTACCTTTTCAAAAGCACAATGCTACCGCAAAAACAACATACACGGCCGACAAGAAGTTTATGCTTTTGTTGATGGTCCTTATCCATGTCCTTCCTCCCATATTGTTGTCACCAATCCAACAACTATAGTGGTTAACTCTCATTTTATATCAACTGAAGTGCTGCGCCTTGTGGTTTGATGTGAGACATCGTATAGCATCTGGAAGACTCTTGAAACAACCCTTGCTTCCCTCAAATTCTCCCATTATGCAACTCCAGGGTTCTTTTCAAGACTTACGCCAAGGAGATGTTATGGTTATTGTGTATTTGCAAAGAACAAAGTCTATTTTTGATAAACTAGCTACTGCTGTAGACAAACCTTTAATTTTTATATTTTCATTGGTTAAGAGGTGGATTTATATAGGGACTTGGTGATTAGTCTTTCTACAAAGACAGAGCCTTTCTCTTATCTTCGTAGCCATCTATTTACCCACGAATTCCTTCACCAATATTCATTTTAATCAGGTTTATATAATCGTTAACTTCAAAACTTGTAAGATTAGTTAAATTACTTGTAAACTTACCCAGACACTTTATTAATAAAATAAAATAAAAATTCTCTTCAACCATCGCTTGGACCTTCGACCATAACATCATTTTTGTCGACACCATCTCGGCCTTTTTCATTGGCTTATGTTTGCAAAATGCCAGTCTTCATCCTCTCATGGACATTCATTTGGTTCTTTTGGCAGTAACGATGGCAGACATCACCGTGGTGGCTGGCGAAACAACTGTGGTATGTTTTGTTTTTTAAGAGAAGCTATAAAATAAAGAGAAAATTCTAACTCGTTTTTTTTTCTGTATACTTTCCCTCTCCCTTTACTCATTCTATGTAAAATATAAAATAACTTTAAATGGTTGCTGGAACAATGGAGATGCCATTAATTGTACTAAGTTTATGACACCCCTACATGTTTTGTCCCCCATTAAGCAATGTGCTCTCTTACAAGTCAGAAACCGATTTGGACCTGACTAGGAGTGGCCATAGCTATGCGTCGAGCCATTGATTGAAAACAAGAATTCCGGCAGCACCGGGATAGATTTTTGAGGGATGGACGTGATGACACAAAAGTTGCAATTTTGCAGCTTTGATCGGAGATGACATGACAGAACGTTAAGGTAAATTTGGAAACTTGCTGCTGATGGTCATATGGAATTATAATCATAATTATAAATATTACCAATCATACAAGTATTTAATTATTAGACCTCTTAAAGTACAATTACATTAAGAAGTGATAAAATCTGACATTTTTAAGCATCCTCTATGATTCTCTGTTGGATTTTTCTGAGACTAGAAGTGATTGTGGCAAAGGATGGTCTAACAGAAGCATCTTGATCCCATGATTGAGAAATGAGATCGATGACCTCGCCAAGTTGATCATTGTCCTCGTGAGGAAGCATAGGCCTCAGCTTTCCTTCGGCAACTTCCATTGCAATCTGATTTCACAAGAAAAGGTAGATAAATACATATGAGACTAGCAAACCATCAATTAAGGTGGAATTCCTTACAACTTTGATCACATACCTTGCTGGGACCGAAATCTGTTTCTATGTATGGATAATCCCCAGTCATAAGCTCATTAAGTATAACAGCAAAGCTATAAACGTCGCTTTTTTCGTTATAAGGTTCGCAGCGAATCACCTCTGGCGCCATATAGACATATGTTCCTGGAGATTTATAAGAAATCAAAGAAAGAAATACAAGTATCGTAAACTTATGCAAAATAATCTGACTGCGTACTTGAACAATTAATAGCAAGTAGTTAATTATACTAGTCCTTACCTGTTTCACCGGTGAGTGCCATTTCTGCGTCATCCAAGAACCTAGCATGACCAAAATCTGCCACCCTGACGTGATTGGAATCGTCTAAGAATATATTGCTAGGCTTTAGGTCACGGTGAATGACCTTGGGCTTCTGTTCATGGAGATATTGCATTGCTTGAGCAATCTCCAATGCCACAGTAACCCTGTTTTGAAATGGAGGAATTGGAACCGGTCGCTCGTTTCGCCTGCTACCTGGTCCATGTAGCCACTCCTTTAGTGTCATGCCTAAGATTTCTGTCACTACCCATGCATTACTAGGGGGATCAATGCATGCCCCCAATAGTTGCAGCACATAACAATGCCGCTGTCTAGATAAAGTGTCAAGTTCTTGAGCAAAAAAGTTGACACCATTTTCATTTGAAAGGAAAAAGTCAGGAAACATGCACTTCACTGCAACATCAAATCCTCGCCAAATTGCTCTATAAATATCTGCAGTACTTCCCTGGCCAATTTTCTCTTGAAATTCGATCTGTTACGTTACGTGTACAAGTGTGAATTATACGTTGTATTCTTATCCTTCTGCAATGGTCTAATAAACAATGTAGTGACGCCAATAAGCATGGGAGGCCTTACCTCGTGAGATTCAATATACCATCCATTCATCTTGGCTTGATCGATAGTGAAAGCAAGATTTGGAAGTTGGGGCACTGGAGTGGGCAGCTGATGAGGACTGGTAATTCTGGGGCTGACAATATTGGTGGGAAGAGCATCTTTTATTCCTTGTTGATCATCTTTGTTTTGAATTATGAGGTCCAAGAAGCCGTTTTCTTGTGCTACTTGAAGACAATATTTTAGATAATCTTGTGTAGTTTCCATCCTCTTCCTGTACATGATACGGAGCTCCTTCTGCTTAAGGACTTCCCTTTCAAGGTCTGCCACCTTCAAAATCGAAACAAGACTTCTCAGAGCCACATAAAGGAGGTTAGGCCTTGTGGGCCTTGGGGAGGGGACTTTAGTAAGGCTAGCCAGCTTGGTCCAATCTAAAAATTCAAGAAACTTTATGTAAAAGCCTATACTGGTCTGGAGGGATAAAATCCGATTCGGCTTTGGCCTAAGATTTTCCCTAATAATTGTGCAATACAGATTCTCCCTCTTTTAACTCTGTCCTCTCCAATATTTCTAGAGGCAAAACTAAAGACTGCCCAGCAAGATATGTAATCAACATTGTACATTATTTTAAAACCATTATTCTATTAATTGTGAGTTCTCTGTAAAATATTATTTATAGATTGTTATATATTGTTTAAGAATTTCATTCTATTACTTTGATATATTATATCAAAGCGAAAAATACTTTGAAAAACAACGTTATCACACTCTCAAACACCCCATAATATATATATATATATATATATATATATATATATATATATATAAAGACACCGTTTGGGAACCGCGTCTTCAAAAAATTCAATTTTTTTTGTTTGCTAAAATTTAATATGTTTTGTATGTTTTAGATCGTTTTTATGTGCTGATGTCAAAAATAACTTTTAAAAAATAAAAAAATATTATTAGCATGTATTTCAGCATAAAAAGTTATTTGAAAAGCAACCGCAGCCACACTACCAAACAAGCTCAATTAAATAGAATGGGCTACAATTTAATAGGAAAAAAATAAACAAAAGATTTGATTTCAAGAAACAATCTAGGCATTCTAGGCCATGGACCAGGCTAGTGTTTTCATAGATTGACTAGTTGGGCCAGTATAAATGAGACCAGCTTTTTCAATTGGCCATATATGATTAGCAGCTGGGAATGGTCGACATTGACTATACCATGCACCTAACAATAGCTGTGGTCCAAATACCTGCTGCCTCAGCTCGGATCTAGACTGCTGCTGCTGCTGGCTCTCCTTCGTCGAGACAATAGATCCCTCACCCATGCAGTCGATAAGCCTCCGACAACATCCTCCTGAATTAGTGGTTTTGATAGTAGAAATCTCATTCTTTCCCGGAGAGTTCTCGACCGGAGATTGCCTAGGACTAAATAGAGTGCTGGCCTTCTTCTTCTGGCTACTACCTGCAGCAATCATGGCGTGTGTTCTATTGCCTTAATTTGTTTAGCATATGATCCAGGGGTCGATCAGCTTAACTAACAACATTAATGTTGCTTATATTTTGTTTGACTCTTGTTCTCTAGTGCTCAGCAAACGACAATTTTGACGGATTTTGTAATGAAGAGCGGAAATCACTAGGCAATTGACATTAACTTCTGCATTATCTTCTAGTAAATGAAAAAAATAAAAATGTATCTCTATAATGTTTTTAAATGGGATCAAGAATCCGTTTGACATGAATTCTAAATTATGATTTTTATTTATTTATTTTGAATCATAGTTTTAAAATTATTTTTCACAAATAACTTGCGATAAAAATGAGTTAGGATGAGTTATTGTTTGGTAAAGATGTCTCCAAGTGAATATTTGAGTAAAAGAACGTTGTGCAAGTTAAAATTCATAATTTTTTTTTAATCTTTGATTAAATCAAAGTCTTGAAGCAGTTTTTTAATCAAATTTTTATTCAAGTTAAAAGATATTTCTAGCCCAAAAATACTTATGACTTTTCTATAGATAGAAAAATAATAAAAAAAATACAAAATATTATGTAAGAACATAACCCAAAGAGCTGGTCAGTTTTCATTCAAGTTAAAAGGTATTTTGGTTGCCGTATATGTGTTTTTAGGAAGGGAACGAAATGTTATCTATGCTATTTTAGACGTTTTTACAGCAAGGATCGAATGGTGAAGGAGACAGTTGGGCGGGCTCTCCTAAAACTCAAGACAAGTCGGTTCAGATTTTGGACCTTCCAATATTTCCCAACATCGGCGAACCCAGCAGATAACACCTGTAGTTAAGCGTCGGCCTTCTTACGGTATGCTTGGGACTAGTTGGGACAATATTTCAATGGAGTTTCTAAAAATTTATTTATTTTAATTTAAATTTATTTTTTGATATTTTTGAATCGTATGCTAATATATATATATTATTTTAATTTATTTTTAAATAAAAAATATTTTAAAAAACAACCGTTATTATTATCTAAATTAACACATCTTTTGAGCTCGAGCTATCACTTTTAATTTTTAGAATGTTGAAAAAGAGATTTTAGAGCACGAAGAATTGGTATTACTTTTACTAAAGCAGTGTTTGGGAACGCGGCTGCGGCTGCGTTCCTAAAAAATTTGATTTTTTTTTGTTAAAATTGAGTGCGGTTTGTACTTTATGGATCGTTTTGATGTGCTGATGTCAAAAACAATTTTTAAAAAATGAAAAAACATCATTGGCATGCATTTCGGCACGAAAAGTTATTTGAAAAGCACCCGTAACCACACTGCCAAACACGTTCTAAGTTCTAAGTTGGATTCCTGTTAATTCCTCTTGAATTGGTGATAAATTGTTCGGGTCATATAATCTATTTCTTTTTATGATTAAAATAAAACACTCATTTTAGTTGATTAGCAAAAAAGCAGTGGAATATGTGTTTTTTTTTAATATCATGGAACCAAACAAAAACTAAATGTTCATTGAGAATATTCTTTGGCTCGATCGGCCCAAGTGGCAGGCAGGAGGACCTAAGTAATTAATTGTCAAAAACAAATGACAAAACCCTAGAGAACACACATACTTATAATATGGTCGTGATAATTAGCACAGTGCCTTAGATTGATATCTCAACATTTGTATTAATATATTATATATGTTGAATGTGCTAGACCGATATAGTAAAGGGCACCATTACAATTTTTAGGATAAAATATTCGGTGTGTTTATTTTTAGTTCAAAAAATGTTTTTTAAAATTTTTTATTTAAATTTTTTTATGATTTTATATCGTTTTGATATCTTTATAAAAAATAAATTTTAAAAAATAAAAAATAAATATTATTTTAATGTATTTCTAAATAAAAAATATATTGAAAAACAATTAATACCATAATTCCAAATAATATTTCTATTTTGATTGACATGTAAACTAACCCAAAAGTATCTTTTATTATCAAAACAAAATTAATATACAAATAATATAGTATGCAACAAATCGGTTATATTACATGATAAACTTCTAGTAAAAGTTAATAAACAAAACCCTAGCCTCTCCTCTCTTCTCTCTAACAAAAGCCCTCTCCTCATAAATTTTATTTGTTGCCACTAAAATTGAAGATTTATTTTAATTAACATAATTTAAATAAATTATCACTTTTATTTTTATATATTTTTTATATTTAGACATATATGCACTCTAGGCTTTCTTTCAATTTTTTTTTTTAATGTTTTGCAAGCTTTTATTATGCTACACTAAAATATTTTTGCTCACTAGTCTAATCTACAACCACGCCTATAGCCTTTATATTTGTTTTCTTTTCCTTCCCATCCTCTCTCTTTTTTCTAGTTGTTTTGTTTCGTAGATCCAAAAGTGATAATTAAAGATTCAATCTATATCAGTGTTATATTAAATCATTTGTGTATTTGTTGGTAGATCTAGCTAGATTAGTACTGATCTAAATTTATGTTTTATTTTTTTAATCTCTTTTTGTTAGGGGTTTAGTTCTATTAATTTGAAATGTCGATTCCGTGCTTATTGCTAATTAGTATAATCTCCCCTTTAATCTATTCGCAATGGCTTAAACTTATATGTGAATGTACGATGCTATAAATTTTTTAAAAATGCATCTTAAGTTCGAGAATTTTAAAGAGTTTAGTTTGTAATTAAAATCGATAAAATAATCTTTTATTGCTTAGAAAGTCAATTTTCAATATTAGCGTTGTTAAGATCATTTTTAAACAACAATATTCAACTCCCTCAATAATTTTTTTATATAATTATTCAATGAAAATAATGATGTATTTTTATTTTCAATATTAATAAAATAATACATCATATTATAAACTCGCACTAAATTATGAGTCGGACCAAATTTTTTTAAAATGTATGAAATTCAATTTCAAGCCAAGAAGAACTCTTTGATAGTATCATTAAAGTCAGCCCAACAATTCAAACATAATTAATACCTTCCAACCCAACTCCTTTTCTATTCCAAATTTTAAATTAAACCATGTAGAAGTTGTTATGACGTGACTTAAATGGTTTGATGAATCCAAAAACAAATCAAATAACTAGTAAATACATGATTTGACTTAAAAAAACTTAGATAATGTATTTTTTTAATATTCAGATGACAATAGATTCTTTTTTTTTTTGTTGATTTCAGGTAACTTTCTCTCTCTCTTTTCAAATTCAAGGACTGAAATGTTAAAATAATAAATTCCTAGATCAAAATTAAAATTGTAAAAACTAAAGGGACTGAATAGTAAAAAAATAAAAGTAGGTGGACTAAATAATTTTTTTCCAATGATTTTGAGATTGGATATAAGATTTCTTCTTATTTTATACTTTGATGCTTTTTTATTGAATTGTTTATTTCCTTAACAAATTTTAATAAATTAGTCATTAATTTGGGCATAAACAAATGTAATTAAGAACAAAAAGTTTGAGGTTGAAAAAAAAAAGATAGTTTATCGTGAGTGATTTAATTACCTATCTTCAGAATACATTTGTGATTTAAATGCATTGCAATTATAATGCATGCTTTGAAATAATTACTGAAAGTACTGTCCATGAAACCGCAACGAGCTGAGACAGGAATCCTTTGTGGAAATTAAGAACATAGTGGAATGCGTGCTTTATTGGAGTTTTTGTTTTTGTTTTCTTTGCTTTCCTTGTCTTTCTTTGGTAAGATTCTTGTTGATCAAAGTATTAATGTTCCATTCCTCATTTTGAACTTTGTAGTGGAAAAGAAAAGCTGCGAACAATCTCATGGGAACTCGTCTCGGGATCGCAAATTACAAAACCTTTGTCTTCTACCTGCAAAGCAAAAGTGCTAAGCAGTGGACCATCTACCTTACTCTACGTTAGGACAGAGGAGGGAGGTGTGAGAGTGACCCTCTCTCGCCCTCTCTCTCTCAATTTGCCAACTTTAACGTGGCATGCTTAAAACTGAAAGGGCAAACGGAAAGAGAGAAGTCATTTCTACATTTTCTTTGGTGCAAGGTCTAAATTACTGTCGTTTTCTATCATGAAAGTTGGAGCCTTTTGTTTTTTCCCCCCTCTTTTCTCATTGCTCCCTCCTTCTTTTGTGAAGATAGAGGCCTTGCAACCAAACAGGATGTTACAGTGAGTGAGAGTGTGAGACAATTAATGGAAACTACTCCCTTAATTAATTATATCTTCTTCTTCGGGAAGATGAAGAAAATTGAAGGAGCAGTAAACGCTAGCATGAGAATACAGATACTCTTAACCGCTGGTGGTCAACCAGCAGCAGCAGCAGCAGCAGCAGCACAACCACCACCACGCACATTAAGTTAAAAGTTTAAGAGCCCATCAATTAATTAACCAAAATGACAGCGCATTTTTATATATTCAATAAATAGATACTGATAATAATAATTAATAAGAGTTCATGAGTTTGATTTAATTCCAAGGAATTCCTCCGCACTTGAGATTAAGAATTGAAGAAAGATATTACATTATACATTGGACCTCCTTTTGGACAAAAAATAAAAATAGTATTTGGTTCATAGCCTTAAAAGTCTTACACGGGTTAGGTTAGAAAGCAAAGTCATTAGTGAGATTCACTTAAAGTATTCAATAGTAACTAATAAATTATCAGCGTGGTTATTAAAGTTAATTATTATTCATATATTAATATCAGAAAGTTTTGAAATTTTAGAGGCATTAATTTAATGCAATTTCTAATTTAATTTGAGACTCGTGAATACAGTTGAATTCTCAAGATTCAATACCTAAAATGGATAACGATGCATGTTTCTAATGTTCTAAATTTAAGAATTCTGGCCTGCTCCCTCCCTGTATGTATATTTGTCGAGGTCTGTGGTGGTTGCTGGAAGCTCCAAAACTCGATTCTCAATAAGAAAGAAACATTCTTGCATTTTTTTTTATAAGAAGAGTTAATAATAACAAGAAAGACAAGGTTGTATCTTATTTATCCCATGGTAATAAGAAACACTGAGCCTGTCTAATCCTATCTGAAATTTGGTGAATAACAACAACATCAGAGAGTGATTAGACTAAGCTTAATTTTAAACAAATATTGAATAATCATGAAGCAACAAGAAGAGGGAATATGTTGATTATGATTGAGAGATTTGTTATAGAAAATAAAAACTTGTTGATGCCTTGGAGGTTAGTGATTAAGGGTCAACCTAGCTAGCTAGGTTTGTCTTTTCAAAGAGAAACTCACTACACGCCCACGAACATTATTCTTCTCATCATTGCTGCCAACTTCCCCACCTCACCTCACCTACTGTGCAGAATCTTTAACTTATAAGGGAGACTCGAGGAATGATCCTCGCAAAAACAATACTCTACTCAGTCCAGTTTCAATCTTGTTAATTTAATTAACCTCTATATACACAACACAAAAGCCTTTATAATTATATATTAACTACAATATTCAACACCTCTAGTTGATCACAAGAGCTCAATTGAGCCCTTCACCAATATTTCTTGAATAAGTTATGATTCCACCACCATCCTAAACAAATATAATTTGTACTTGTTTGTCATGTTTCTAATCATACGATCGTGTAGAATTTTGACTAGGGGCGATTATTATACTACTTTGAACCATCCCATTTCACACTACGGAATATTAATCTATGCATGCTCCTCACGTATTGATGATATATAGGTCATTATTAGGTCTACTAACAATGAACTCCTAGCCCTAGCCTCTTACAAGTATTTTATTTAGAAATATAGTTGATGCTTGAGCATTGTGTGGTTGTATTTCAAGTTGAACTTAGTTCTGCCGCCTCAATAATCATTGCTTCTAATATTCTCAAATTAATTTGATTAGAAGGGATTGGACAGTCATTGTCACACGTTTGTTTGATTTGAAATATGTTCACGATCTCTTGATCTTGTTTTATGGAGTGTGTATGGTGTGATGCATCTTGAGATTTCACATGGCAACACCGGGAGAGAGAGATTAGGATGCTAACTATGTGATTCCTTTTGGGCGTATGATCACGCCTCAACTCTTAATTTAAAATCTACATGAACATCCCTCGTCTTAGTTTTAGAATATATTGCAGGATTTGGAGGAGAAAATGGTTTTCTAAATCCACAGTCTCCTCTGTAATACACGTCTTCAAATTAGATAGACAAGGGGGGTGAGCATTCACTCACCACATTCATTTCCCCCCTCTTTTGGGGGTGGCGTTGAAGAAGGGATCGAGTAAATAAAACCAGCACTCGATCATTTCAAACGTACTGAGTTAGTAATGCAATAATAGCACTTGCAAGCTTCTGTTTCTTTGGTTATAACTTGTTTCTTTGGTTATAACTTGTATATAGGATGGTCCAAGTTTAAACCACCGCCCTACTGTAATAATTAACAGCTTAATTTGTAGCCCTCCACTGTTGACTTGCTCCCTCTCCCTTGGCTATCAAGCCAATAGCAGAGGCACGATCAGTACTTACAGACATATAAAGATCTGCAGTTCATCAGAACGAAGCAATCGTCCGTGATATATTGTAAATATCCATTTGATATTTACTGTTAAGTATTATCAATACATGTATCCTGTATTGATTTTGAGGACCACCAGCTTCTGTTGCCCTGCCTTGAACCACACTGCTTCTTTATTGTTGCCGCTGATTTTGAACAATTTCTATGCCCGCGTCTATGAGACACGCAATGCATTAATTCCTTTCTTTGCACTTACTTTAAAAAAAATGAAAAAATAATGAAGGCATAATGGGTCTTAGACCAGTAGTTTTCTCTCGATCCCCAAATTCCTTCTACGAAGTTTTCTAATGAGAATCACGAGTTTTAATTAACCTCTGCTCTTGAGGAATTTTTCTTCTTCTATGCCCACACCAAGTATAATATAACATAATCCATCAGTAGCATGGCAATAGCTCAAATAATTGACATTGAAACTTAGTTGGGCATGGCCTACAGAAAATTATTTGGTGGGTTGTGTACCAAATATTTGTTGCAGATGGAAAGTTTAGATTAAGAAGTAATTCTTGGTAAGGAGGGATAAGACCTTTTTTTAGGTTTTCAATGTTGCTGGGCTGGAAATGGTGGTGATGCTAACGCAATGTTCAAGTAATGGATGCGGTGGGGGTGGGGGGCCCTATGCAAAAGCTCTTACTTTCTCTATTCCCATGGGCGAAGATCTGCCTTTGCCTTTACCATCACATCCTCTCATTTTGCTTGTGATTACGATCTCGAATCTTTCATTTTTTTTTTCTTCTTCCTTCACTTCTCTCTTTCTTTCTCTTTCTTTCTAGCCTTTCCTTTCCTTTCCTTTCTTTCCCTCAGTTCTATCAAAACCTGTACTGTCAGTCTCTCTCTCAGTTTAGATCACCATCAAGGAATTAACACATCCCCACTCGTTTCTTTTCAGTAAAAACCCATATTCTCTCTTCACTTTCTTCTTTACTTCATTTTTCGAAACTGAATCATTCACACTAGCATCGCCAATATACGTATTTTATACTACCTTGCTACTTCTCGAGAGGTATACACCAATTAGACTCTGCTACACTCAATATCCAGGACTGTTCAGGACTGAAATTTGGCCAACTTCCTCTGTGATTTCACCATCATATGTCCCATGAAATTAGTAGTACTGAAAAGCTTAAATTCAGACCACTCAGCATGTAGCCAAGTGGATGCAAAAATTGGAGGGATCCAATCCCTTAAACAGCATGTATCAAATATAATAATAATATAGAAAAAAAGTTGATGCAGCAAGAAACAGAAAGATGGTTCTAATTAGAGCCACTAAATTATGCCATTGGAGATGGCATCAACCATTAACAAATTAATTATATTTTAATTTACCATCACCTTTCACCATTCCTATGATTTCCAATAACCTCAAAAATGGATCTTCACCTTGACCCATTATGAACAAAAAAAAAACTAACCAAAAAAAAGGAAAGAAATTTACATATAATAGTAATTAGAAGCTACACTATCAGGCCATTAGCAATGGCACGATTAGTATCAAGATGAGTAGTTTCGTACACGGGAAGTTCTTCACAATACCTACGATCGTTTCCAATTACTGCAAGGTGATCAAGCTCGAATAAATCCGAACTCGAATAGCTTGCAGCATCGTCATCCTCATCCTCATCCTCATCCTCATCGTGATAGCGATCATTATATTTTCCGCGAACATCAATCATAGTAACATCATTTTTCTTCTGATTTTGACGGTGATCCTTCAAGAACTCTCTAGCCACCTCCTCAACTCTCCTACTCTTCTCCATTACTTGATACTTCAGCTCATCATCAGTTTTTCTTGATGGTGATTTCCCTATTTTCCATGCTGTTGGCAGAGAAACAGACATGAGACTTGATTCTTCCTCTTTATATAATGATTTGTGGCCGACTGGCCTGCAATCTTCATCAACAATTACACTCACAGGGTAAAATCTAACACTCCTTTTAACCCCATTGCGTAATTTTTCCCTGGTCGATGGCGAATGCTTGCTCAAGCATGATCTTGAAAATGATGAAGCAGAAGAGCAGGTCGATGCTTGTCCTGAGTTAAGTTTCCTTTCTTCATCAAAGTTTCTTATGGAAGATGAATTCTTTGATTTCTTTGAGTTCCCTGTGGTGAAGAGGGAATTGAGGAAATTCGCCAGCTTCCCACCTGGTGAAATTGGCTGTTTCACCTTCTTTAGATTGCTGTAAATCTTTAAGGCTCTTGATTTGGACTTGATTATGTTGTCTTCAAGCCTTGGTGTCTGTTCTGAAGTAGAGCTGTAGTGATAATCATCAAACATACGCAGTTCCCTCTGTTCATGGAACAGAGTCCTCTCTGTTTTCTCTGTTTTTCCTGACCGAGCGGACAGGCTTGTCCTGACTGGCTTAGGTCTTGGTGGATTGAAAGAAGAGGCCCTTGATCTTGCACCGTACATAGATTCTGTGTCAGAAGATGAGAAGCCACCAGAGCTAGAATCCGAAGAGGTTGAGGTTGAGCTAAAAAACAGGACATCTTGGTCAAGATCACGATCAAGCTGTGCTTTTCTCTCAAGTTCTGTTGAGTTTTGCCGCCTCTGTTGAGTGATGACCTTTTGGGTGACCTTCTGCTCCATCCATTTCTCGATCAAACAAGCACGTTGAAGAGTTGGCATCCCTGCTTCTCCTCCAATGTTCCTGCCAATTTTGTTTTGTTTCTTTGGCATTGTTTCTCTGTAGAACTTCAACTCTTCACGTTTTGGTTCACCATCATCAATAGAACGATAGATTTCATCAAGAAGTGATGAAGAGAAAGATGGGTTCTTGATGCCATGCTTGTATCTTTCCTCTCTCATTGTTTTCTCCCGCCTATACATGTTTTCTACGTTGAAAATGAGTCTATCAAAGAGAGACAAGGAGTAGAGAAAATGTTTCACTTTTGTTAGGGTATTGATAGAGACTCAAAAGCTGCAATACCGACAGGGAATACAAGTGGAGAGTCATGAAAGAAAGAACAGCCAGTACATCAAAAAGAAATGAGCATTATTGGAGCAAAAGCAAGTGTTTTTTCTCTCCAAAAAACTCCTGGGTTTTGGAAACTTGAGGGAGGAGAGCAAGGACTGGTGGTGTTTTTAGGGGGGGAGGAGGAGGTTAGTGACTAATGAGCACAAGATGTCACGCTTGACTGAGAGAGGAAAAAAGTAGGAAATTGGCACGCCTTGGAAGGAAGATGAAGAGAACGGGAACAGAAGCAAGGGGCTTTATAAAGGGATGCTTCCATGCGCATGCATGCCCATGTCCATCCTAATTGGAGCCATTGCCAGCTTGGAATCGTGCTTACTTGGCGCTCATTTCTTGACTGTCTTGTCCCCAAACTACCCTTACTTTAATGTTGCATACCTCGAATGATCACTGTCCAAATTTGAATTTGAAGCCGTTGATCATGTTGAAGAAAAGATGCGATTCTTGTGTGTGGTGATATAAAGAGAAGTTTTTTTGTGTGCAATAATGGTGGGTCCTTGTGTTGGGTGAAGGATAGAGATTTTTTGTTGGGTTTATAAAGATGGTGGAATGGGGATTGGAGACATTGGATCGCTACTAATTTAACAGAGATGTAGCATTATTTTGGAAAGAAAAAAGCTGGACAAAAACTCTTTTGGACGTGAACAGACTTGGTGAACTGCTGGAAATGCTATCATGGATTTAATTTAATGTGCTGAGAAGCAGCACCATATTTGGAGCAACTATTAATTGAATAATTAAGATGTGCAGCTATCAGAAAATTTGGAGCAAATTAATATAGACTTTGTTTATTGTCCCCAGATATATATAAAAAAATAACAAGGATTGAGTTGAAGATATAAAAATAAAAGTATAAAATAAATATTCTTGAATAATTCTTTTCCGAGGTAATATCCAGATGATCATGTCTTTGTTCATCGTTTACTTGTTATTCTAAAAAAACCTACCTTTTATTATGAATCTTCTAAATCAATGTGTCTGTTTGGTGGTTGGGTTTTATATCAATGTACATTTATGCGGTGGTTGGGTTGTATGTCACGATTAAGCTCATCTCGCGCTCAGATTTGCTGGACACCATGGCAAGCATAACTAGAGATTTAGGATTAAGATTTGAATTGCAAAATAATTTCTTTTTTTGGGAGCAAAACATGAAAAATTGAAAGTTATAATTAAAAATCTTTAAATTTTAAGCCTAATACTTATATATATATATATAGTTTTAATGCCATAGCTCTTACCGTTCAACGTTCTCAATAGCTCGTAGTGACTGCAAATACAATTGTAAATTGTACGTATTCTATTATTTGGAGGGGGGGAAAAACCTGGAAAGAAAAGAGAGAAAAATAAAGGCCCATGACGGAAAAATCTGATGCGTGATGAGAGTCGTGAGGAGGGTGGAAGGTACGGCGGCGGTGGTCATAAATCCTCGTTCTTGAGTTGGCATGGTCGGACAATAAATTATTGGAAGAAACCGAAGCCCATGACATGTATAGCGAGCATGAAACACGAAAAGCGATGGATCTATAGATTAAAAATAACTGTTTGTGTTCGGTAGTTTCCTCTCTATATCAAAAATAATTTATCAGGCCGAGTTTTATCCGGCAGAAACTTGGATTATTGTGCACTACACATGTTATTTAAAACATGGCACATGTATTTCTTGAAATATATATATATATATATATATATATATATATATTGTTCGTGCAACTTAGTGGAGATCATCCATTGCAAAACGGAACAATCTTGATTCTGCTAAACAGGAATCAGGATAAAGATTTATTTTTAAAATCTAATTCGTGGTTCAAATCCTGATAATCAAAGAAAAACTTAATTTCTATGAGAGCAGCAACTCATATTTCCAATTTAGCAGAAAACTTATTTTCTACTTTTATTATTGAGATAAAGGGTTTTAAGATGGGATACTGAGCTCTTATAGTTTTATTTTTAATTTTTAATATTAGTATATTAAAATTATTAAAAAAATATTAAATTGATATTTTTTAAGCGAAATATGTTTTTAAGCAGAATTTATCATAATAATGTTATAGATTTATTTATTAACGTGGATGTCCGATTCAGTTTGCGCGCATCTCGACTAATCTCATAGATCCTAAAGTTAACATGCATGGAAGCTTTCAGTGACCCTAAGAGAACTCAAACTCATGATTATTGAAGAGCATACTTAAGATTTAACTAATTGAGTTATCCTCGTAGTTTTATTTATTTTTTTTCTTGTTACATCCTGGATGAGATGCTCCAACATTTTAAATTGGGGCAAGAGCATGTTGAGAAAAACCGTCTTATAACTTGGACTTGGCATGCATAGCATAGATCACGATAATCATTCAAGAGAGTAATAATAGAGTGGTAAATCTGAGCATACATAATAAAACATGATCAAGACATAATTATAGATGCACATGGAGATTTACCGATTCTGCTTTCTATGACTGGTTTTGTACTTGCCATCTTCATGGGGTCCCTCCCTCATGCACAGTGTTTTGAATTTGAAAAAGGTACAAGCTCTATTACCAAAATCCAGAAATGACAGTTAAAAAGGGAGGAACTAGTGGATGTCTTGGATGGCCTTTAATCATGGAATCAAACTAGTAGCTTTTAACCATGGGTAATTAATCTCAGGAGCCTGTAAATTTGCTCTTTAATCATATGCTTATTTAACCTCAGAACCTTCGAGCGCTGAGTTTAATAACGGTCCTCTCCCACCTGCTCAAGTTTTAAACACAATAATCAATTAATGGGCTTGATTTGCTAACTCACGACCCTTGAGTTAAATCTTTTTTTCTTTTTTTTTCCTGATTTAGAAGAAAAAAAACCTCAATCTCCCATTATCAATGGAGTCCCAATCCATTTGATTTTATCGTTTTTTCCCCTAAACAGAATGAATAATCTTAGCATCATATATATAATTGTAATTTTTCTTTTATACGAGCTTGTGAAGTTGAGGGAAATAAACAAATTATTATGATTTGGTGCTAAAATCATCCTTTAAGACATATTGAGGCTTATTTTGATGCTTCAACTATAATTAATTAATAAGTACATATAAATTAGATGAGATATTTAACTACCACAAATAGTAGATGGATTGAGGGATGATATTTCACTAAAAACAACTCTTTATTTTGTGACTAAATTATATTTGGTCATAATTTTATTTTATTTTTTTATTTAGCAATAAATCTTTGCGGTCAGAAATTACAAGATCATACAATTACGTAATATGTTTTTTTTCCATATATGATAGATTTGTGATCGAATTTGAGATTATAGATATATCATAAGCTCCTTAAATTTACATTGCAATTTTTTCCCACTCATTTAAATATATTTATATTTATCTATCTCTTTCATTAACACATTTTCTCATTCTTCTTCCATCTTAACCACCCCCCCCATGATTCTTTTTTTCTACCTCTCTCACTCTAACTCAATCTCTTTCCAACTTCAACTTGTTTTCTTTTTCTCTATCTCTTACATTTTATTTCATTCTTCTCTCCATTTTTATTTCAACATATTACCTCTACACTACCATACCAAATTTTTTAGATTTATCGACGGAGTTCTCTATCGGTATTTATACTCACATTCCATCTGCATGAAACTTACCGATGGGCTTACAAACAAAAATAATTCATCAAAAAAACTCTCGTCGGTGATTTATAGTATGTTAATGAGTCTGTCGATAATAATTGTATAGATGAATTTACTAACGGACAAAGTGTGAAAAAAAAAGTTTACCCATTTATTCCATTGGTATTTCCATCGCTGAATATAACATATCACCGATATAAAAATCATATGTCATTTAATCAGTGATTTTTTTTGTTCGTCAGTGAATTTAACATATAACTGTCAAACAAACCGTCTGTTATTCTATTGGTTAGAAAACAGTGGCAGTGACAGTTGCAATAATTCCTTTTCAACTCTTTTGAATATACTGACGGGCGTCTGTTATTCTATTGGTTGGTAAATAGTGGCAGTGACAAATGCAATAATTCCTTTTCAACTCTTTTGAATATACCGACGGACGAAGTCCGTCGGTAATAATTTCAAAATATATTTTTTAAAAAAACTATTAAACATAAATAAAAATATAATTAAATTAATATAAAATTTAAATATTTATTACAAATTTAAACATTTATAAGTTCAAATACAATTAATTTTGAATAAACGTGTTGGAGGAGGAGGCAGGTCTTTGCCTTGACCGTGGGGCGAATAAGAGGGAGCATATGTAACACTCATTTGTGATCTTATCTCTATTACCAATCATCGGAGTTCGTCCATCTTAGCATTGAATCGTTCATAATCAGCAGCAAGCTGGGTTGTCCGAGCTGGAATTCGTTGGTCTAAAATCACCTCAGACTCTGAAATTTGAGTGCTCGGAATCGATTGCGAGCATCCAATGATTGGAACACCACGAGTTGTCTGCAAGTCCTCGACCGTAGTGTTAGAAAGACCATACACTCGATTTCTATCGGGGTACACCAAACAATCTTACCTCCAACCACAAATCTGAACAAAGATTTGAATGGGTCGAAGGATAATCACTGTATCTCTCCTTCATTTGGGTGTTATATGTGTTCTGGAAAAAAAAGTTAGCAAATTCAAAAAAATAATAACTTAAGAAAAAATGGTTGAAAATAATATACCACAAAGTGTTGAACTCGGCTATCCATGCACTGTAACACCCTTTATGGAGGTCATCAATCAGCACGTGTGTTTTCATAAAAAGCTTCATTAGGCTTGGTTCGCGTCCAGGAATCGTAACCTATAAGAAAAAATTGTTGTTAGTTAAATATATTTATTAAAAATAAAAAAAAATAGATGTAATTAAAAAAGAATCTTACAATCTGCTTTCCATGCAAAATGAACAGAATGGAGCCATCAGTATGCATTGTAATGGAACCGTGAACACGCCGGTTTCGATTCTCCGCACCAAAGTGTGATCGTTGTATGAAACAAAAGAACATCACATGCTAAATATATTTCGCCCACACGGCCTCCGAGACGAATGATGATTTGAAATTCTTTCAAACCGCCAATTCCTTCCAGCCTGAAAGTTTTCTTTTTTTCATATATTTTTCGGCTTTCTTTTGCGTGTTATAAAAAAAATCATACAACCTAGCTATATCGTACAAATCAATTATCTATTAGTAAAAGAATAATCAAATTAAATAAAAGAATTAAAATTTTTATCTTGATTTCAATATTACCTAGTTCCAGCATGATTCTTCAAAACCCTCTTTGCAATAATATTGTTAGCTCTATCCCATTCAAATTTTATTCAAAATGGAAAAAAAGAACATATTATAGATGGATTGATTAATCATTTCTTTTTGTTACTTGAGTGTGTGGTTTTATTTTTTATCTAATACCTTTGCAAGTTATATCGCTTATACATTAACATATAGTTATTGAATTGAAACTTGACATGTGCGTTGACATATCAAGTACGCATCACATTTTCAATTTATCTCTGATAATTTTATTTTTATTATTTGTGCGTTCAAAGCTTTTCAAAATTTATCAATTGAATGCTTTTTTAAGAGCCATTAGTAATTGTCTTCGTGATATTACATTCGATATCATGTCCTGTTTACATCCTTATATATGCCATATTTGACCAAAGTGAAAAATAAATAAAACCTGGATAGTAAATAATAAATTCATTCAAATTATATATATACATATATATATAATAAAAGGCAACCAGTTCAAAAAAAAAAAAAACCAAATTCAATTTCCTTTATTTCTCACAAACCAAACAAATATTCTTCACATCTAATTTAAAATGCTAACAAATTTATTTATTTTTAATAAAATTTTAAATACAAATTCACTGTAAAACAAGCTAGCTATTTTGTTAAGCTTTATATGATTTTGTAATAAAATAATTGATCTCCCTCAACAGAATAACAAAATACAAATTCATACCAAGTTTCATCTAAGAAAAACTAACATGTACTGTGTTAAATAATAATATAAATCATATATTGAGATCTCACTTAACAACTTAAATTATTGGGTTGAGATGATTCTTTGACATGGTATCAGAGTCTTGATAACCAAGCGGTTATGAGTTTGAATCTCACCATCCCAATTTATTTGATAAAAATTAAGCACAAGGTAGTGTAAACCTGTGTAAGTTTCAAGTTCAAAGAGCTTTCACTTAAAGGAATATGTTAGAGAATAATATAAATCATATATTGAGACTTTTGACATTCTATAACCACCATTTAATTGCTTTCTTCTCAGCCCCGTCATCAAAACCACCTCCTTATATAATAAAACAAAATCATAAGAATTTTGAACCCAACAAAACCTTCATTATAATCGAATCCAAAACAACTATATGTGGATTAGTTTAGTTTTTAATATCAAAACCTCTGAACTTTTTTTTCTTTTATTATTTATCATTTTTATTTTTTTACTCATATTTGAATCTTTGACCCACACAAAGATGTCAATTGGACAATATAT
Organism: Populus simonii; assembly: GCA_007827005.2. NCBI lineage: Eukaryota > Viridiplantae > Streptophyta > Magnoliopsida > Malpighiales > Salicaceae > Populus > Populus simonii. Next base: position 23,672,869 of record CM017469.2, read on the forward strand.
ATATCATCAAATTAAAATTGTTCCAAAAGAATATTTTGCATGCTATATATACAATATTATTTTCTTGTTATAAAATCACCCCCTCCCCCCTTTTAATTTAAATCATTTTCTCTATTTACTATTCCATGCAATATTTATAAAGATAAAGGATATCTTTTCATTTTTTCTTCATGTAACACAAAGGTAGCTTCATAAACTAGTACTTCAATAAAGTTTAGTTGTTTTGTATGTTAAAACAATATTCTATCATATATTTTTTAAGCAATTAAAAGATTGATTTTTTTTCTAAAACCTATTCAATATATATTGTTTAGTTAGGGGAGAGACTATCAGTATACTATTATAATTATACACTATTTATCAATTATATTATACCATATTTTTATGTAAAAAAATCAAACGTTATTATTATTCTCTAATATATATATTTGTCAATTATTTTTATTTAAGTTGATGATCATGTGCATAATATGTTATATTTTTAATATGATTTAACAAAAATATCTCTTTAAGTCAAGGAAAAAAAATGAAAGTGAAAAAAATAACATTGACATGCTCAATTCATAATAGTTTTGATATTTAATCAAGACTACCCAATCTTGAATTCATGAACCTACGTATAGTTGTTTGGTATTTTATATTGACTACAAAGAGGTATTTTTGTAATTTATATTAAAATCACTAAAATGTTGTCTAAGTGACTGTTAATTTTAATAAAAGTAATGGGAAAAAAAAGAAATATATTAGAGAATATAAATAAACTAAAAATCACAATTAATTGATTTTTTTAGATCATATGATTGAAAAATGATATAAGATCTAGTAAAGACATATTGATAGGTTTCTCTTAATTAAGTCTAATTAATTCTTCATATGACAATCATCAAGAATAATGTTGTAGTGTTAATTAATAATAAAAGTGGGACTATAATTCTTCATATGAAAATTATTTGTGGGGTATAATTATTTCTAAAATTCTATAGTTATCATCGCAAAAGACTTGCACTGTATTTGACAAGGGCATGGATATTAATAAGAAAATGTATATATAAGGGCATGCATGGGTATTTACAGGAAAGGAGATTGGATTGGAATTAACTCTTTGGAATATAAGAAAAATAAATAAAAATGTGAAGATGCATGGAAGGAAGAGATCATATCCATGAGGAAGTATCTACCTGCACCCTTAGCTAACTAATGGTACTAGGGGTGATCATTTTCAGTTTGATTTGGTTTTTATATATATAAAAAATTAATCAAATTGAATTTAAAAAAAAAAAACCAAACCAAAACTGGTTCAAACCCACTGGTTTCGGTTTGGTTTTTTAGGGAAAAAAACCGGTTCAAACTGGTTTGGCTCAACTTTTTTGGTGTGGCTTGGTTTTTTTCGGTTTGATTTTTTCAGTTTCAGCCTTACAAAACCGAACCAGTCGGTTTTTTTAAAATTTTAATCGGTTTAATCAGTTTTTTTTCACGGCTCGGTTTTTTCAGTTTAATCGATTTTTTGTTTTTTTGCTCACCCCTAACAGCTATATACATATATTAATTTTCTAAGCATTTCTCATAACTAAAAAGGAAAACAAATCAAGAAGAAAAAGAAAAAGAAAAGGTGTCTGAGAGTGCGAGCTGATCACACATGAGGAGCATTACCCAGAATTAAAAGAATTCACGTGCAAGACAATATTAATTCATATTTGTGTTCCAATGTCTGTTGTAACTTGTGTATCTATCTATCTATCCATCTATCATCTTATAAGACAAGAAACAACATCATTGGTGGACTGAAAAGGATGCCTGAGAATATCCTTAATTTGTATCTAAAGAAACCCCACATCATGCCTTAAAGAGCACAGTAGCAGCAGGGATCTGCCTCCATAATCCTTGCCAAGATCACATGATTTCCATTCCTGGTTTGCTCCATGTTCATCCCTCTCGAGACATCGCTACGAATTGAAATTTTTAAAAAATAAGAAAGGTCTTCGGTCTCTGGTCTCTCGAATCGGTTCCAACAGTACTTTGCATGAATTGTGGTTCGAAGTTAAAATAAGGTACAGGCAAGGGTGGCTTCCACCAACATCTAGACAATGCTCTTATGCAATTTCAGCATCAGATATTAAAAGATCTTGAGCGAAGATTAAATATTTAGTAGGTCATGGATGGAGCCCATCTGCCGTTGAACCAAGATGAGAGAAAATGCATGCCATCAAATCCAGGGCACATCGGAGAACCTCATTTTGTCTTTCGGGACTGACCCACAGATTCAAGTCTTGGTCTTTCGAACTTCTTTTCAAGGAACCCCCTTGACATGGCCATCATTTCAATCAACTCAACGTTTTTTTTTTTTATCGGAATCAGACACGATTGCCAGTGAATTAAGCAGTTTGGGTAACGTGATTGAACTATGCTTTGAGAATTTTTGAATTTATATTTTAATTTTAAATTAATATTTTTTTTTAAAAAAAATTATCATTTTAATAGAGTGATATTAAAAATAAAAATATTATTTTAATATATTTTCAATTAAAAAACACTATAAAAAACAATATCTATCATAAACTACAAATCTCCATGAGTTTAGGAAATTTTGCAATTTCTTTCCCAAACTACATTATTTTTAAAAGGCAAACATCAAATATACTGTTAAATTATTAAGTTATTATCAATTTTGCATCTAAACTAATTTTTTTATAACAATTTTAATATCACTAAATCGTTTTAATTTCTCATTTAATATTTTTTATTAAAGTGTTTTACAACAAGGAAAGCAATTAAAAGAAACTTAGTGTTTAGGGAGAAAATTGGCATAATCTCCAAACCTCAAGGAGTATTTTTATAGTTTAATTAGTCTAAAAAAAAAAAATCCTAGAGAGAACTCAAGTTCTTAATTATAACAAAAAATCACAATTATAATTGATGAAGTTAGATTATGACCAAATTAAAGTATATTTTTGAAAGAGTTCAGTTTACATATTAATTAATTGAGATTATTATTTTTGAAAGGATTTTAAATATGCATCTTATATTAAAATATTATTAAGAATAATTGAATTAAGAAATCAAATGAAAAAACATTTTTTTTTATCATCATAACAAATATTAGTTTTACTCAAGCACTGTTTGTTTGCTGTAAAGTAATTTTCTTTTGGAAAGTGAATTTCGGAAAAGTGAATTATTTTCTGATATTTGGTAGTGTTATGGAAAATAAGTTGGAAAACACTTTCTAGTGTTTGGTTATGTCATGAAAAATGAGCTGAAAAATAACTTATTAATGTTTTATTTTTTCTCAAGTTTATTAAAATAATAAAGAACAAATCTTACAAATTAAAAAGTTGAATGAAAATGAAATTGAAAAAAAAATTTCATAAATTATCTCAAATAAAATAAATAAGAATCAAAATAATAGAGATCAAATCTAAAAAGTAAAAAAATAAAAGATGAAGAAATTAAAATAATAATAATTAACATTTCATAAATTATTTCAAATAAAATAAGTAACAATCAAAAGAATGAGGATCAAATTTGATAGATAAAAAATTTCAATAAAAAATGATAAGGAAAAAATAAATAACAATTATAAAAATGAGAACTAAAGTTAATATAAAAATTAAATTTTAAGAGATAAAATTGAAAAATAAATATTCAAAACAAAATATATATAGCAATCAAAAATTGGAGGACCAAATTTAATATAATTAGCAAATAATATGACATTTCTAAATTTTTCATAACTTTCAAAAAGTATTTTATACTTAAATTTTTCAGAAATTTTTTTTTCTAAAAATCAAACTAAATTTTTTATTGATCAGAAAATATTTTTCATTAACTATTTTTTTTTAATAACAAGAAAATACAGCAAAATTTAAAAACAAACATTGGCCTTACTGGGAATGGTGGGTTGCGAGAGCGCACGGAGTCACCAAACCGGAGGCCAGTGGATTGGGAGAAGGCAACGGAGTACGGAATTCCTGGCAGAGGGGCCTACACGTGAATAGAAACAGCTAACACCAATTATCTTGCACGGGCTCCCAATAATTAACTGCTGTTCTCTCACCCATCTTGCGGACGTACCTCGTGGGGCCCTGATTATTTCTTCTTACTTGTAGGGACCACTATGTGGCACGTGATCATTCACTGCAGTGGACATTAATATCCCATCTGACACGTGCGATTTTGGGGTCTTCTATGTGTTTTTTTTTTTTTTTTTTTTCCAAATTAGCACATTAAACTAAAAAATTTGAGAGAATGGTATCATTTGAAAAAAAATTCATGGAAATAATATATTGTCGGGCTTCTAAAACATAATATTAACTAAATGAATAAAGTTTTTATTTGTGGTTTTTTTACAGGTTTTTTTAAGTCGTATAAAATTTTAGATATAGTTACTATATAGAGGAAACTTTGTCCAAATTTTGATAAAATTATAAATATTTTAACTCTCTAAAATCATAAAATAAATAAAATTTCATATTAACAAAAATTATGATTTTATAAACTTTTTTCAGGCTTAAGACAAAAATATAACCTAAAACCTTATAGTAACCAAAATAGTCTGATCGTTTTTGCTACAGTCCAACCATTTCTCAAAATGGTCTTTTTGAGAATGTCGCGATTTAGAAACGTAACATTTTATTAATGTCATGATTGTGAACCGCAACATCAGTTGTCGTAGTTTTGAAACGTAACATGTATCAAATGTCGCGTTTTCAAACCGCGACATTATTGAAATCACGTGTTTTTGAACCGTAATATCTTCAAACTGTGTTATTTCAGCATTTAATTATACTTTGAGTGCTAATTGGTCAATTTATCCTCTGTTTTCTTTGTCTTTATGTGTCTGTTTAGAGCAGCGGTGCAACTGAAGTTTCATGAAAATAATATTTTTTTGGCAATTGGTAAGTTTTTTGCCTCAAATAAATTTTTTTTGTGCTTTTGAATCATTTTGATGTGATAATGTCAAAAATAAATTAAAAAACATTATTTTGATGCGTTTTCAAATAAAAAATACTTGAAAAAACTACCGCTACCACTGTCCCAAACACCCTCCATGTCTTTACACTCTTTCTTTGATCACAAGAATGTATGTGCCATGCTCACGTTTAGTTTTCCCATCTCATGAGCATATTTACCAATTGCCTCTTGCGACGTGGATGCTAGTCTCTATTTGTGTTGGCAACTAGATTTATTGAAAAGTATTTCCAGACTAACATGTTTTTTTTATAACACAATTGAAAAAATATTTAGAAAAATAATATAATTTAGAGAATCATCATGAGTCACAATATCTTCTGTGACGTCTCTTTCAAATTGTAAAATAACATGATATAATTTAATTTTTTTAAAAAAAAGACGAGAGAGAGACAGAGAAAAAAATGAAAGAAAAAGATTCTGAAAGCATATCGAAACTCCAATAACGACATCACTAGTATCGTTGAAAAGATATCGATGAGATGAATCCAATGAGATCACCAGTATCATAAAAAATATCTCGAAGAGAAAAGTCCAATAATACTAAAGAAGATTATCAACATGACCAAAGTGGGCCACACAAGCTTTCTAAAGGCAAGTGAGCATCGACACCTATGGAACGCCCGAATGGCCCACTCCGTGCATCATTAGTCACCCTTCTTGATGTTGTTGCATTTATCTCATCAAGATCTTTCCAACGATATCGGTTGTATTATTATTGGAGTTTCAGTGTTTCTCCAATATCTTTTTTTTCTTCTTTCATCTCTTTTATCTCTTTATTGTAAATTGTGTAAGGCTGTTTTACCATTTAAAAAAATTTCATACGACGCTTATGATTCACGAGTTGTTAATGTCATATGCAATTCTCTAAACAAAGTTAATTCTCTAAATATACTATGCCCGTGTTATTTTAATTTGTTTTACCATGCTAAAAATAATAATAAAAAAAATTTCTTTATTGAGTCTGGCGTTAGCACACTCCAATGTCAGGGTATTGGTTAAACCAATTTTTTAAAATATTACAGACGATAAAACCATGATTAGATCATTAGATGATGTATTTTGTTCCAAGAAGAAAGAAAAAAATTCCACGTTGTGCAGAAATTATTAGGTACGCTATGAAAACAATTTATAAATATATGCTGTTTTGAAAAAAAGAGATTTTTATATATAAATTAAAAAATATAATTTCCATAATAATAATAATAATAATAATCAAACTGAGGACTTTTACTCAAGATTTTAAATCCCACACTCTACCAATAGAGTTAGGAAAGAAGAAGTAGTGATTAATTGATTTGAGTTAATTACTCCCAAAATGATTTTGACATTTTCTATCCGAATTGCTTCTTTTGAGATTGAGACTACTTAGTCGTCCATTCAATAGGTTCACTCTCTGAAAGTTTCAACGATTGATTTATTTATTTCATTCCCTACCACATTGATATCATTCGTTTTTGTTCTTATTTTTTCTTGAAAAAGGTGATTAATTGAAGCTTAACAAAAAAAAACCTTGTAAATGTTTTTAACCAGGAGTGGACAAAACACCACAATATCTTGAAGAATATCAAAAACTCTCTTTAGCGGGCACTATAACACAGTTTTACCGATGAAATTTTTCCGTCGGTGTAAGATACATATTCCATCGGTAAATAATTTACCAACAAAATCACCGATGAAAATACTCTGTCGGTGAATCTTTCATCGGTAATTTTTAATCCGTCAGTAAATCTGTTGGTAATAAAAAAATATTATTACCAATGAATTTATTGACGGAACAGACGTGTAAAAAAAAAATTACCCGCTTGATTCCGTCGGTATATCCCTTGAAAAAGACCATCGGTAATTATTTAAAAACATTTAAAAAAAAATCCATTTTATAAAATTATAAAATAATTAAATTAACATAAATCAACACTCTATAATATATACTCAAAATGCTTGGAAAAAAGAATAAGAAAATCAACTCAAACGAATTTGCAACAAATAAATAAAAAAAAATCAACTTAAAAAATTCATATGAAAAAAATAAAGTTGCAATTGCTAAAAATTTAAAAATCCTATAAATAAATCAACTAAAAATTGATCTCATATGAAAAAAAATCTCACAACAACATTTATACAATTATTAATAACAAAAAAAATTAAAAATAAAATAAAAAACAAATATAGTGAAAAAATCATGAAAAAAGAAGAAGAAAAAAAAAATCTTACCTTAATGTAGTTGCAAGTGTAGCTAAGGAGAGAGAAAAAAATTCGTAAAGCATATTAATTATATAAAAAACTAAGAGGATAAAAAAAGAAGAAGACATACCCGAGCATGGAGGAGAAGAGAAGGAGATGAGGAGAGAAGAGAAGAGAAAGAAGTAGACATTTATATTTTTTACATATAGTGAAGAAGAAGAAGAAGAAGAAGAAGAAGAAGAAGAAGAATAATAATAATAATAAATGAGTCTGTCTCTTGTGAAATAAAGGGATTCAGACTTTTTATTGGAGCGTGTTAGCGACTGTTTTACCGACGGATAATTAAATATTAATATTTTTTAATTATTCTGTCGGTAATTTTGTCTGTAATATTTAATTTAAATTTTCAATTTCATAAAAAGTTTTTAGAAACCGCCAACAATCACTGACGATTTTTCAATCTATCGGTGATTCCGTCTGTAATATTTAAATGAAAATTTTAAATTAATTGATTTTTTTTAGAAAACCATCAAATAACACCGACAGCTTTTCAATCCATCGGTGATTTTGTCTGTAAAGAACAACAATTAATAATGCAATTGAAAAGTGAACAGTTCTGTAGTTCTCTGGAAAATACCGACGGAATAAATTCTGTCGGTAATTTCGTTGGTAAAAATAACACATCAATATTTTTTTTGCTTTGTTTTAATTTTTTTTCCCATTATAATTCTCTCGGTATTTATCAAGGGAATATTTCTGTCGGTAAAATTCCTCGGAAATTTACCGATGAAAATATTCTCTCAGTATTTTCATTTGTATTTATCGATTTTCTGGTAACGGGGTTAAAGTAATGTATAGTATATGTACATAATTAATCTCAAATCAAATCCCATTTCTAAAAAACAAAAAATCTAAAATCAGCCGGACCCTTATGACCGATACACACACCAAGTATACCCTATTCATATTAGTGTATTTTGGAGAATTTTTTTTTATAAAAAAAATACAAGGTATTCTGATCAGCCAGTTTTCACACGTTATATATGAATAACCAAACCAATACAACAATTTGCTCCAAATTTCTTCAAACCAGATCCAAAAATAGACTAAGCATATAGTTTTCAATGTAAAATGAGAGTGAATATTATAACAAATCGTTCTTGAATTGTCCCCTTGCATGGACTAATTTAACATGAAAACTTCACAAAAGGATCGAGCTGTCGTCCAGATAAAATTGTTGTCCCCAACATCCTCCTCGCCATCAAATCACAGGGGAACAAAGCTTGAATTGGGACGTACACCCTGCCTCCTAAGCAATGTTAACACGTGGCATGGCATGGACTCACACCTGATCATTCCCAGTACTCCCTAGTCAGCTTTGCCTTAGAGACTCTCAAACGCAGAGAAGAAACATTGCACTTGCTACTTGCCTGCCTGGTATTTGCCACTGTGGCCCTCTCCTTACAAGTATCATTTCACGTGCAAAAGATTACATTTCTTGCCTGGTGGTCCTGCAATATTCGCCGTAGGATGATTCTAGTATATACTAGTGAAAAGATGATCCAAGGGTGAGAATTTGAAGGGCAAAAGCTAGCTAGCTAGCTCATGAGTCATGTGTCTGGTCTAAGTCTAACTAGGCAGTCGCTGCAGGCAAGGTGTGAATTAAAGTGTTTGAAGGAGATTGTTTGAGAGTGGTGTGGTGCTGTTGGGGATCCCAATATAAGGTTTAGGGGCGGTGATCAATGATCAAGAAAGGAACAGTGCTCTTTTCCCAACAAAGCAAAAGCGAAGCGATAGGCTAGGGCAAGGCATCTTCTCTTTCCTTGTAATTTAGGGCTCTGCCTCATCTTGACTGTCAAGTATGAAAGGCACGGCAAGAAGGCCTCTTTCTCTCTATGTTTAATGTTTGTGTCTCTGCGATTCTGAGTGACTTCGTGCATGGTGCATCCACGTGCACTGTATGACTAGGTTGCTTTCTTGAGGGTCTCTCTCACTCAGTCGTCATCTCATCGTCATGTGCATTATTTGCATGCCCCATGGCCCCCCCTCCCTGCCATTGCTCTCTATCTTTGACCTAGCCCTCCTGCAGGATATCGTGTTGATAATGATGCTCAGACTCCCGGCCCCCCTCTTAACTGAGTGAATCTAACCAGTGATGAATGAATTCGCGTTAACTTATTAGGATTCTTGCAAAACTGAAAGGAACAAGAAGAAAATATTGTTTTTCAAGGAATAATAATTGAGAAAAATATTTATTTTGCAAGTTAACGTTATACTTAGATTCTGGTTGTTTCATGCGAAATAACTTACGTTTGAAAAATAATTAATCTTTTGAGAATTTTAAGTTTCTTTCTATTGTTTAATGCTTGTTTTTCCTTTAATCGTTCAATATTTTCCATTAACCGAGACTTTTTATCAGGGAGTTAATATAAAAAATGAGAAAGAATTTCTTGGAAATAAATACAAGTGCGTCCTTCGTATTGCAATGCATTTAAAGGAGTTTATTAGTTTCAATACTTGAATCTAAAAAATAATAAAAATATTCTTTAATTACCAACAATTGTTTTTTAAAAAATAATGAATTTATGTTGTTTCCATTTGCCTATGATCACTCATATAATTTTTTAAGAACTCAATTGGAGGCCCATTAAACCATAGCCTAAAAGAAAGGGCGCCGTCTCTCTCCTCTCAAATAATCCGATTCATTTCTAGCATAGGCATAATTTAATTCTAAGTATCGATCGAGCCCACCTTCGACGGAGTGCTCGACTACTCTTTTGTGTCAAGTTGGGGCAAAAAACTGCCTGAACGTGAATGCATCAGTCAATTCACTCAAGAGTTCTGTGAGTTAATTTATTAATTTTGTAGTCATATGTGGTAAATGGATGAGGTTACACAATAGAAGAGAGGAAAATTGCTATGGGGGTGATGGTGTGAATTGAACAAGGATTTTTACTATGCCCTAGATGAGCACAGTGCCCAGATGACTGTGGTTTTGGGATACCAATATCGTCACCCTTTTGTTTTGGGATAAGGCGAAGGTTGACTGTCCCTAGCTAGCTAATACATCTTGCAATTAGTAGAGAAGCCCACCATTTTCTGTGTGGGGAATAAGCCATGTGAATAAACGAGATCTAGGGTATGTGATATACCCAAGGTCGTCGTCTTCTTCAATAATACTGTCTCATGCATGCAGAGTAGGTAGTTGTGAATGGATAGCTGCTATGCATGTCACAATAAATTCGAGGAGCTTAATTCATTGATTTACTATTGATTTACTAATGGTGGAGGAGAGACAAGTTGATAAGGAGCTTAATTCGAGGAGCTTGAAGCCTGCTTGTCAAAGGAAATATTGGCCGTATAAGATGAATATTACGCAGGTCCATCTCAGCTGAAATCTAATGTGGAACCTTACAAACATTTACCCCGGATCTAAATTTGATGCATTGAGGTCTTCAGCCACCAGACACCAGTCAAGTCCAACCGTAGCATGTTCTTCCCAGTGGAGATTAATTATATAAGGACGCAAAGTGTCAAAAATGGAGGCTGAGCCGCTGAGTGTCGATCATTATGGCATGTTATTCTCTTCTCGTTCAAATTGCCGACAAAATTTGTGCACACCTACTCTCGTTTCCTAGAAATTAACAACCTACATGAGAAAATTAGGAATATCATCGAGTTTTTTTTGTGAAGAGTTGAGGCCTCCAATATCGTTTCCACTCTCTTTCAGAACTTTCAACTGTTTTAGCAGTCCCAGGCCACACAAACAGCTCATAACTTCACTCAAGAATTGGGATTTCCATGCTATGCGGGCCAAGACGTGTGAGCTGGGCTTCATGCTTGGATTTGAGTACTCTTGAAAAAAAATGGCGAGTATAAATTTATGACCCGAGAAGCTTTGTTTTTATTTAACCGGTGATATAAGATATTTATAGTTTTTAATTATGTTTAAAAAACTATAAATATTGAAAGATGCGCATGCATGTTTTACATTGAAAGTGGTGTGTTGTCTGTGCTGTCACTATTGTTTAAAACAATGGTGTCTACCTGCATAAAAACTTGCACTTGCATAATCTATCAGTATAGAGAAGTTATGTTCGAGGTCCGAGTCCAAAACCTTCATATGCTTGCGCATTTAAACAACGCACACCGCATATAAAATATTAGGGCTGTGAAAAATATTTATAGCTTGAAAAAATATTAAATAAATATTCTTGGCTTATTGGCTATTTTAGTAGCTTTAGTAATTACTCGGACATTTTTCCTATTAGCCAAAAAAACCAAGGGCTGTGGCGATTTTACTTTGTCTGGTATCCACTGTGGATTTTAATAGCGTAATGCCGTTCTTACTTCTTTTTTTATTTTTTTTATTTTAATCTGAGTGTCCGGGCCAGCTTGTGCGCACCTCGACTAATCCCACGGGTCCTGAAGTTAAAGACCATGTAAGCCTCCAGTGGCCATCATATGAGCAACCACAGAGCTCGAACCTGAGACCATAGAGGAAACAAATCTCTTAGTCCCAAACTCTTATCACTAGACCACCACTTAAATGGTTAATTTGACATAAGGTTAGGTTGTGTTGGGTGGGCTGTTTTGGTTTTTTAGTCTTACTACGGCCATTCTGACTTTCTACCTGGCACCAAATTTCTTCTTTTGCTTGAAAGAAGTAGAGGGAGGGCTTGCTTCTCCAGTATTTTATTTTCCTTTTCTTTTCTTCTTTTAAATAGGACTTTTCATGAGTAGATTATAAATTAGGTCCTTTAGTTTTGCAAAATGCATTAGATGATCTCTCTGGACTAATTATTATTAATTATTTCATATGTTTTAAAATCTATTTATAATTTAATCCTTCAAAAAGATTTGGTACTTGAATTGGTAGGGCTGGGATTCTCTTCATAAGTAGTTAAGACGCAAGAAAAGAGAGAAGGAATGAAGATAATATGAAAAAACAAATTAATATTAATTAGTCCATATGTTTTAGAACTTACATGTAACTCAATCCTTTTTGTCCATTTTTTCTTTTTAAAAAAAAAACATTATTTTGATTTTTCAATTTAAGAAATAAAAAAATCAGATAATATAAAAGATTGATAATACTGTACAAAATCTAATAAAAAGATTTATTATTATTATTATTATTATGGAAATAGGATTGCCAACATTTATTTCTTTTTATTATTTCTATCCTCCTCATCAGCAACCATGGAATATCAGTGCACCACCGATTGTGTTGTCCGTCCTTTATCCAAAGAACAAATCACAAACCCTCATTGACAATACTGGTTTTTTCCTAAAACTCTTTGCTTGCTTTGTTAATAGTGTTAAGATGGCAGTTTTTGGTCCCAGAAATCAACATTAATCTAAAATCAGAAGAAAAAGGGCAACCTGCTTCTGGAATAAATATTTGAATAGCAGCAGGAGTAACTGCTAACAAGTTATTTATGGCCTCACGGACCCGATTTTACATGTTGCAGACAAGCAAATATGAAAGGCACATTGAAATTCACACGACAACTTTATTAAACTTGATCATACTCTTATCTGTTAGGCAAGATCAAGATGCATATAGAGGCTCTGGCTCCACTTTTCTTCTAATCCTGAGAAAATATCAAAGCACAAAATCATTAGACCACATACACAAGCGGTTGGCAGGGTGGGGTTGCAAAAGCACTCTACTCGAAATCATTCTAAAGCAAAGTGCCACAGCTGATGAAGTGGTGTAAACTTGGGATTCTTTGAGCTCTGGAGTCAAGTATGAGCACTACTGGTTTTAACCTAGTCGACTCATAGCCTGTTTCTAAAGAAGGTAAAAGGAACTGTGGTTTAGAATGAAGGAATGGTTCGTTATACCAAAAGGGAACTGTCACACAAAAGACCTTCACAGGCACAATAAGATTTAAAGAATAGTTGATTTCCTCGGACATTTTGACCAAGGAAAAAAAAAAACTTCATTACTAAATCATCTGCTACCAATTTGCTCCTATTGGAAAACAGTCAATCAATTTAATCCTTCCAATAGTTGATACATACAGCCAAGAAATGGATGTTACGAACAGAGCTATCTTCTTCAGAAATCCAACAGCTCATACACATGAATAAAAGTTTAGCCATGCAATGACTGAATATTAACTCTCCATCCTAATTCCAGAGCAAGAAAGTGAATGGGATTCAACGGGAAGGACCAAAAAAGGGCATGTATGGATACCACCAATATAGTATATACCATTGACAGCACAAAGTTTTTCTTTGTAAAAATAACTCAATCCGTCCTTGTATTCTGAGTTCTTTCCAATATTGTATCTATTATGTCCTTAATTTAAGGAAATCTCCAATAGGATTGATTGATTAAACACACATCTTTCCAATATTTCCTTGCACGTTTAATTGTATCTATTATGTCCTTAATTCAAGGAAATCTCCAATAGGATTGATTGGTTAAACACCCTTTATGTCATGTGTTGCAAAACACACAGAAAAGGACTAATCATGTGCATGTCTTCGTTTTAAGTTCCTAAGAGGAGGTATTTTTTATTTTAAAGAAGAAAATTAAAATTCATGGGCGGTTCACATGTATAATTTTGGTTAGTTTGGATGGCACATTATAACAGAAAGACCTAGTTGATATTTAACTGCAAAATAAGGAAGTAATAGATGCAACTACACATGTTGAGACATATTGAAGGCAACTCCTAAAATATAAGAATAGTTTAGCGTTTTTGTTTGGTAGAGCCACAACACAAAGTTCACAATAAAGACACTGTTACTGGTCTTACAAGTACTTCCATGTGAAAACTAAGTGCAGGCAAACATTCAGAAAAGACTAAAATCTATCAAGAATTATTTGCTGTTCTAGTACTTAAGGGGCATGATGATGTCATCTTCAACAAAGAAAAGCGAAGTTAAGTTTTAGAAACCTTTTCAAATTATTAGGATGAAAAAAGATAAACAGAGCACAAACAGTAAAATTCAGGGAACTCAAATTAGAAATTGTAGATGCTAAAAAGAAAAAGGAAACATAAACCAGATCCTTCACTCACCAATTCTCTGGCGCCCATTTACAGCCATCAGTATCCACCACATGCCAGCTGTAGGCATGCCTTGATTTCGAGGACTGATTCTCAAAACTGTTCCCCACACGTACAAAGAAAGGGAAAAGGGAGATTTTGAGGACATCAGCTTTGGAGAAAATTAATATTTTTTAATCCATTGAATGGAAAATGAATCATGCAACATTTCCTTTTAACTTACCTTTGATGGATAAGATCTCCATGAATGAGAACCAAAGAACCAGCTTTCACTTCTATAGGCACAAAATCCTTTTGGTCATAAGAAGGGGAAGGCTGATCAAAGTATACCCCATTTTCCCCTCTAAGAAACCTTCTGATCAAGCCATCTTTAAACACCACAGAGCAGAACAAAAAATATTAGACAAGGAAAATTCTAACAGGCTTATTCTTCTTGCAAGACAGGAGCGAAATGGGAGAAGGGAGTTACTTTTGTGAGATCCAGGAATGGCCCAAAGGCAACCGTTTAGTAGAGTTGCATCTTCCAGAGCCAGCCACATCCCCGTGCAAGTAGTTGGTTCAGTGTACAGAAATGAATTATCCTGGTGTGGCACTACTTCACCTCCAATACCTGGTTGCTGTGAATAAATACCTTATTACTTCATGCACTTAAAATCAGGAAATGGCAAGAGCATGCATACTTGAAGAGATGTTGCCATGATGGCCATTTTCAAACAGCAAATTCAAAAAAAAAAAAAAAAAAGAACAGTGTTACCTTTCATACAACAAAAACTCACATGTTGTAGTTTAAAACAATCTCATTGTATTAGATGCAAATAATAGAAATAAAAAAGTTTAAACTTTAAATCAATCTCCAGTTACAAATGTTTCCATTCTAAACATTTGAAAAAGCCAGCTCCAATCACTAAAAGAAGTCAGTTTCTTGTCAAAAACTTTGAAACAAAGGAATAGTTGCAACCCAAAAAATAGTAGAATTAACATTATTTATGGACACGTTCCGATGTAAATGTAGCAAATACTAGAGAATATAATAAATGAGAAGTTAAAATTGTTTAGATGTCACATCTTACAAATGCATGAACATTTTTCAAGAATATAATAATTAATGTGAGTGTATAAAGCAAAAACAAGAAACAATTGACAAAGTTAGGAATACAGAAAAATCATAAACGCCAGTTTTTACTATGTATGCCAAAGAATTTCAAGTCTGCTACATCATGTAATATACAAAGAACTTCACAAATTAAATGCAGGTCATTTATAAAGTTTTCAAAACAAATACATGTAAAAAGAAAAAGACAACAACAATGCCTTTGATTAACTTAAGGGTAAAAGGTATTCAAAACACAACACAACAGTCATAAATGGCAACACCACCAAAACAACAGAACCCAAGTTTTACAAGAAACAGAGGATGTCAATTTTAAAAAGATTTAAAATAAAAAACAATTGAAATCTTCTAAGTTCATCATACCAATCCAACAATGGCTACTCAAACACTTGGTTTACTGATTCATAAAATAAAATAAAATATTAGGGTTACTACAGCAGTCTCTAGTATCATATCAGCCTTAACTGCAGAAATTCAGAGCTTAAAATTCACTATAAATCTTTTAGCTTTTTAAATTCACTATATTTCAAAGGATCCCTCTATTACTCTTAGACCCTACCCTATACAATGACATATAGCATCCAGCACAGAACCCTAACAATTATTCAGAGCTTTTTTTCCATGCTAGATTCCTTAAATTTTGCAATCAATAGCAATCCCAGCAAGTAAAAAATACGCAGTTAAGAAAAGAAAATATTTTCAAAAAAATCAAGTTTTGACCAAGTTAAAACATTGCTGTGCTTGCTTCACACAAATCTGCTATGCTACCTCGTGAAAGACCCTGGTAGTGTAAAGATATAAAATCCAAGGAAACCATAATGCCAACAAGCAGTAAGGCCATTTTCCATAATTAGGCCTAGCTAAACTAGATAAAAAGTCAAGAATTGTCAAAAAG
Organism: Populus simonii; assembly: GCA_007827005.2. Classification (NCBI taxonomy): domain Eukaryota; kingdom Viridiplantae; phylum Streptophyta; class Magnoliopsida; order Malpighiales; family Salicaceae; genus Populus; species Populus simonii. Next base: position 23,689,049 of record CM017469.2, read on the forward strand.
ACAAAGCAAATGAAACTGTCAGCACTAGAAATATTAATAGTGTACCTTAAAAATGTACATGGACTGAATGATCACTGGTTTCTTGTAACCTAACGATGATAACAAACCAGAACATTTCTCAGAGCTAGAGAAGCCTTTGAACACCGGGTCAAGCTCATGGAGGGCTGCACAAAGTATATCCCACATATTACAATATTAGTACCGTTTTTTTTGTTCTGAACAAATGAAAATGCAATATTAATATTGTTCCTACAAGTACTATAAGGAAAGTCCACTTCCAGAACATCATTGTGTAACATTAAAAAGTAACAACAGCAGATGCAATTTTCAAACAGCATACCGTGCCCCACTTTGTTAATAGATAGTTGCTTTGGTTGCTTTAAGCTTCCATCATCCCCAAATGCTTTTTCTGCCAAATATCACAAATATCAATTGTCTACCCTCTAAATCTAAACCTAAAAAAATTGTCATTGTAACCACAACAGATACAGGGGATTAATTAGAATGGCACAAAAAAGGATAGGACAGGACAGGTCCCATTAACTACGCAATCAAAAACCCAAAAATTTAGTCTCCAAAAAGAAAACGAAAAGATAATAATAATAAAGAAAATTATACCTTCAAAGAAAAAAGAAATATTCTCAGCACTCTGGTAGAAGTAATCATCAGTAACCTTTCGCTGAAACAAAACAGAAACAACAACATCAGAGTTTATTTATTTGTAAAATAATATTAAAAAAAAAGAGAGAGAAAAGAGAGAGAAACCTGATTCTTAGTAGAGAAAACAGAGACGTTAGTGTAATCAAAATCATCAAGTAACTTATTCATCCTCTTCATCATGGATTCGATATCTTCAGGGTTAGCAAATGATTCGATCACAAGATATCCTTGAGAATTGAACGAGTCGAGCTGGTCTGAACTCAGAGTTCCGGTGATCCCCATCGCTGTGACTCAGAGAGATTGATTGATAAATGAAATGACGAGGGATAAGAGAAGACAGCGAGCGAGCACACACGCCCTTCTTCTTTTAAACATATATATATATATATATATATATATATATATATATATATATATATATATATATATATATAGTAAATTAGTAATTGGAAATATATTAATTAGTATTATTATTATTTTATTATTATAATAATAATGAGTAGTGTGAAAGGGGGAACCTACTTTGGATTTTTGTGCCGAATGTCCAAATCTGCTTCCTGTACTCGCTTTTGGGATTGAATTGAGTTCACACCTGGAAGTTGTAACCCGTGATTGATTTTTGGGGGTAATTTTTAAAATAATTTTTTGTTTGAAAATATATTAAAAAAAAATTTAATTTTTTTTAATATTGTTATATTAAAATAATCTGAAATAACTAAAAGAAAAGAATTTGAAGCAAATAAAATTAATATTTTAAAAATACTTTTGAAATAAAAAACAAACAGACTTTTAGAACTTGTATAAAAAAGTGTTTGAAAGTGTGGTAGTGATTATTTTTTATTTTAAAATATATTAAATTATCTTTTAACAATTATTTTTGATATCAGCATATTAAAATAATTTTAAATATATAAAAAATAATTTTAAATAAAAACAAATTTAAATTTTTAAAAATATCGTTCCAAATGTATTCTCAAATAACCTCAAAGTTTGAAAGTGTACTAGTTTTTAAAAGTGTATTTATTTTAAAAATATATTAAATTAATATTTTTTAATGTTTTTAATAATTTTAATATGCTGATATTAAAAATTAAAATATCTAAAAAATTAAAAAATAATATATTATTTATTAAATATAAAAAAAATACAAACTCAAGCTTTGGATTTGTTATTGACTAGTGTTCATTTTACCGGGTACATTTTCTTGAAAAAAATATCAATAAGTGGATTTTGCGAGTAATTCGTTGAATTTTTTTTCCAAAATTTTGAATATGGAAAGAAAAATATTATAAAATTAGCGTTATTCTTATTTTGTTTCTAGAATAAATATTTCCCCACAAGCCCATCTTGATAAGATTGAAGGCTATCCTTTTCTATATTTTGTCTTTTATCCAATTTTTAATTGTGTGTACAAAATGTTTTCACACCACGCTGAGTTTGGTGATAATGCGAGAAATAAAAATATAAAATAAATATATTTTTAAGATTAGTTTTAAAATAACTGTGAAATCTATAAATAATATGTTAGGGAATGATTGAAAGATATTACCCTTTGTTTTTGTTCGTTTTATTTTTAACTTTTAAGGTCAACAGTTGTCTTTTTTGGTTAGAGAATATTTGGAAATATAGTAATAATTATTTTTTAAAATATATTAAAATAATATTATTATTTTTTTATAATTTATTTTTAATATTAATAAATCATCAAGTGGATAACGGCTCTCCTATCAAAAGAGCACGCCTGTTGCACTTGAGGGTCTAGCTGCTGTGGTCAATCGTGTGACTTGTTCCGTCCCCGTCCCGGGTTCGACCCTCTATGTACACGTCTGTCTCCCCCGCGGTGCCTTACCTGCTCCTGGGCTTGCAGGATGTCCGGTGGGCCGTGGGGAATAGTCGTGGTACGCGCAAGCTGGCCCAGACACCCCCACTTAAATCAAAAAAAAAAAAAAAGAGCACGCCTGTTTCTATTATGACTATCTCCAAACCTCAGAATCCTAGGATTGGTAATGGATCTAATGTGAATACATACAGGGGTTGATGATGGTGGGTTCAACATAGGATCTGTCTTTCAATCAATATGAAGTGATTTCACAGTGCACTCGTGCATGAAAATACAAAAATAACACTCCATGCTAGCCCAATAATTTCTTACTTTTAAACGCCTAACTATTATGTTATTGGGCAATTACAAAGTAAAAAAAAACCTCTATTTTTGGCTCAATTTAAAAATGTAAAAAATCCCATTACAAAGACACTTTTACCCTTAACCATTAGCCTATGAAGTTTTTCATTTGACGGACAAGATGGTAAAAATATTATTCTCATCCACATGTAATGTGTCCAGGGAAACAATGTTTTTACCATCTTTAGGTGAGGTTTGATTATTGTTTTGAGATAAAAAAAAATAGAAATAATAGATATAAAGAAGATAAGATAGAAAAGAAAACAAAGACAAAATTATGTGTTGCTAGTGATGTACAAGATAAAGTAACTATCTCTATATTCTATTTGGTTATGGTGGATAAAACATAATAAAATATAAAAAAAATTATTTTACTCTTAATATATATTTTTGTGGAACTTAATATTTTAAAAAATGATTAGATATTATTATTTTTACTTTAATTTATATTGAGTGTTGTAATATTATAATAACCTTATTTGTAAAAACAAGATTGACTTGACAGGTTAATCCGAGATTTAAACTGGTCCAAGTTTAAGAAAAAATAGAGGAATGATTGACTTTACCTGACCCAGTCAAAAACCCGTGTCAATCCAGGATAAAACATAGGTAAAAACCCTATTGCTTTTTTTTTTGAAAAAAAATTAGTCAAAATAAGGTTATTTTCATTATTAAAAATAATAATAATTATTAGGTCAGCCAGTTTAACCCTCCCAAACTATAACCTGAACCTTACATCGGGTTGAACTCTCTAGTCGAGTTTTAAATCTAAGATAATAACAATTTTTATTTGTATATTGACTTAAGTCAACAGTGTTGACCCTCCCAGCTCGTGACCTGGGCCTTGCTTCGATCGACCACTATGTCGGGTTTTAAAACTATGATAATAACAATTTTTCCTTACTTCGAGTTGATCCTTAAATCAAGTTTTAAAATTATAATAATAATTACTTTTATTTTATGTTGACTCGGGTTGACCCTTCTAACACGTGACTCGAGCCTTAGCGTAGGTCGACCCCCGACTCAGGTTTTAAAATTATAATAATAATCATTTTTGTCCTTACATAGACCTAGGTTAACGGGGTCAACGGTCAACCTCACTCGTGACTCGAGCCTTTCTTAGGTCGACTTCTGAATCGGGTTTAAAACTATAATAATAATCACTTTTATTTTTAGGCTAACCCTAGTCAACCCAACTTGTGACCCTGGCTTTTTCTCGGATCAACCCTCGAGATGAGTTTTAAAACTATGATAATAATCATTTTTATTTTTACATATGATGGTTAAATAATTTTGGAATTATAAATTTTTTATAGTGATATTTTAGGAATAAAAAATAATAAATATTATCTCGGAAGACAAGTCTCCTCTTTACCTCATATTTTAAAAATATAAAAATTCACATTAAAATTATTTTAAAGATAAATTTATTTTTATATCTTTATGTGTTCAACCAAACACATTTTTATTTTTACTATCTTTGTCCTTTCTAGTGTAGGAGAGTAATCAAACCCTAATAATCACATTTCTTTTCTAGTGTAGGAGAGTAATCAAACCCTAATAATCACATTTCTATTTTCACTATCTTCGTTCCTTCTATCTATCTAGAAGAGTAACCAGACACTCCCTCGTAGTTTTCCTTTTTATCATGTTGTGGAGAAATGGAGACCGAAAACGTTGAATGAGGCAATAGAACTAGCTGAGATGGAATATGGAAAACACTATTAAATCCCTTTCCTTTCCGCTTACAAGTCACCATCCAAACCTAATGCCAGCTACACTTTCAACCAGAATAATAAACCACTAGAGCCTAGCTTGACACCTCAAAAATTAACCCAAACAGAATTAATGAGAAGGGCAGACAGGGAGATGGGGCAATGTTACTGGTGCGGTGAACAATATGACCCTAAACATAGGTGCAAAAGGAGGCAACTGTTTATTACTGAAGTGGGAAGGGATGAAGATTGGGAATGTCAACAAGCAGCTACAGAGGATGAAGTTGAAACCGTGCATGTTCCTCCGAGTGGAGAATTGTAGGGATGGAGTGTCAGAAAGGACAGAGGGATCTTGCATTACAGCCATATTGTTTTTGTTCAAACTGCAGCAAAATTATATGGGAATAATTTGTGCAAATCTATCCTCATTTCCTTTCCAATATCCACTTATCAGGGATAATCAGCATAGCCATCTACCTTCTCTAATTAAAACAAGGGCACAAACAGGGGAATTTATTCCTTTGAAATTTGCGAGTAGCGGTGTTTTTTGGGAATTATTTTGAACTTCCGGTCATAACTTTTCTCCAATACAATTTCAAAGACGACATTGACGAGGTGAGGCCTCCAATAGTTTCCACTAAATAACTCGTTCCTGGAACTTTCATCTGTTTTAGCAGTCTTTTGATAATCGCCAAGGCTCACTTTTCAGTCTCTGTAGCAGTCTTTCAGCGATTATTAAGAGTCACTTTTCAGTCTCTGAACATCCACCAGCTGGTAAAGATCACCTCTTCGTTGCTTTGTCAAGGGGAGGTTTGTCCTGAATGTTTTTGACACAAGACAATAATATAAAGAGAAAAACAGCAAACGAAAATTAATCGGTAACATCTGGAAACAATGGGAATCTGCAATATTGGAAGGCACATCACCTTCTCACTTCAAGTAGTGAATAGTCAATCTCTGCTATAATTATGTCCTCCTCATGCTCAGTAGTGGCCAGAACTTCTCCAAACTGTAACTCATATAGGTTTTTATGTGAATGGCTTAGTTGCAGAAATAGACCAATAGAATGAAAAATTGATGAAATTACTCACAGGTCCTACAAGAGTGGAATGGCCCCAGGCCACATAACCAGCTGCAACATCCCGAGCAGGCGAACAAGTTGCCACATATAGCTGTCATTTAGAAGTTACCATAAAAGAAGCACCTGTGAGAAACTCCTGACAGGCTTCTACAGAAAAAACCAAACTCATGAAAACATGTAGTGTTGCATTAGAGAACTTGCAAATTCTTTCAGAAGGTTGGTTTCTGGCAATGAAGAAAATAGGTCGCAAAATGGTAGGAAATTCACATTTCGATACTAAAGCACAGTGCACATGCAGTCCTTATAAATGTTTCACTTTGTTTATTTTTACACACAAACCAATATTGAAGCCAACAATCACTTGTACTAATAACATGAATCTCCTTTAAGTTTCTCACCCCTTATTTATGTTACTTTTAATCTTTCCAGGAACAACTACTACTGGAAAAGGAAAGAGCAGTTTAGGGGCCGTTTGGAATTGTGTTCCAAACAGCGTTTCAAAAAAACTGAATTTGTTTTTTTGCTAAAAATTATTTTTTTTATGTTGTTGGATCATTTTGATAAACTGGTGTCAAAAATGATTTTTTAAAAAATGAAAAAAATACTATTTTAATGCATTTCCGAGCGAAAAGCATTTTGAAAAGCAACCGCTACCACACTCTCAAACACATCAAACTGAAATGAAACTTATCTTCCAGGGCAATAGAGAGAACTGCCCAGAATAGCAATTACAAAATCTAATGATTACATGTACCTCAATCTCACTATAGTGAAGCCCCACATTTTACCACAAAGCACAGACTACGAGGTTGATGCAGTGACCAATTTAACCACTAGAAGGAGGGCATCATCCGATGATCATGTATTTACTGGCAGGGGAGCCAATGTTAGGTGAATTTGTAATTATGTTCTGGTTTTAAGAATGGTTTTTAAAAATCATCGGTTCATCATGTAAAATTGTCTTCTGTTTCTGTTCCTCTTGGGGGATGACTCATCCCCCCTCTTGTAAATAGTAAATACATGCTCTGTTTTACTTTTTAATTCAAAATAATCTTATTTTTTATCAAAAGGAGAGGGAGGGAGGGATAGAGAGAGAGAATTTGCATGCAAGGTATTGCTTCAACCTTTACAAGAACGCAAAAGTTCAAATTACTGATATTGAAACATTTGAAGCTCTATAATTTCCACGTTAAAAAAGGTGTGTTTAATACATTACCTGATTATCCGCAGCCCTGTGAATGAAATGAGAAGGTAGTAATCAGCAAGATTCCCTAACCATAATCTAGAACTAAAAAATAGCAAACATCACACTCTTTTATGTTTCTATCATGAAGATCACTGGCTTATCAAAGAAGGGAGGACAGCTCTGAGAAGGGAAAGTTCAAAACCTCATGTTGGTTAAAAAGTCTAGAAATAAAGCATACAGTAAACTTGTTTGGGGTACACGGGAATAATTCCAGATATACTCGACCATGTAAATAAAGCAGTACCTTGCCCTCTGCAATAACTCCCAATGTAATGGTCCAGTGGTCATGTTGAATGCCCCAGGATAGCATATCAAATGAGCACCTGGTGCCAAAAGCAGCTACTGTCAGCATTCAGTCTATTTATAAACTCAACAATCAACATGATCAGCAGCATAAAAGTCTGACAATTGTGGGAAGGGCAAGAATTTTCAAAAAACTAGAAGCCTACATCACAACAGAGAAACGATGGATGATATTAAAGATGATCCGATGGTTGATATTGAAGATGATACGAAGGATGATATTAAAGCTGCGAGCTTTACAGAATGCACCATACAAAGCTATGTAAATCCAAAATATGTCATATCTTTGACAGTGCTGAAACAAGAGATATAATTGTAAAAGAACATGACAACTGTTACATTTAGGATAAGAAAAATTATTACACAGAACCTTAAGAGTGTGCTAGACTTTTTCTCCCTGTTTGCTAAACTCAATAGATGCAAGAGATGTTGTGTAATAAAAGATGCCAATAGGTGCGTTGAGAAGCAAAATCTAATAAACCTGGAAATAATGGTATGCTAGTATTATGACTAGATCTGATCCAGGTCCTCTTAAGCACTTCTACATAGGACTTGATTTTAATAAAGTATTGTTACTGATTAGCGGAGGGAAGAAGGATCTCGCAACTTACCCAGTATTACTAAAACAGAGGTTTCCTACAGTTGTAAGTAAATTAATAGATAGATATCATGAGTTCTATTACTAGTGGTCACTTATATGCTAACATAATCACCTAAATTATGCTGCTTGCAACAAATATTCCATTATCAGCAGGCAGATCGACAAGAACAAGAAAGTATGTTACTGGTCAACTGAAGGAAGAAACAAACCTCTTGCTGCATATATAATTGCCAGTTCCTGAAAACGAATATCATAGCAGATTCCTATACCAATACGACCAACTTCTGCAAGGCCCAATCCATGATTAACTTCCCAATCCCGAGAAAACAAAACAACAATAACAATAGGGTGTTTGTCTCAACCGAGAATGGAGGTGTGAAACAGATGAAAAGGATCAACAAAAAACTTGAATATAAGAATTGCTACTGCACATTAAAAAAAGAACAGCAATTTAATGGCTGCTGCTATGTATTCTCATTTATCTGATGCTCTACAAACAAAAACATTATGTTGGAGACTTGCATTTCCAATAGGACTCCTGAGCAGCACTTGCTGTTCAAAAGGAACCACAATCCGGAATGAGATACTATGGGGTCATCAACTGAGTCATGAGCATGAACCAAATGATTTGAAGTGGTGGCCAAGCTGCGTTCAACAGTTTAATTGGAAAAGGTATTTGTGATGGGAATCTCAGGAGGCTAATCCACAAACAACATACCACAATTTTTTTCTTTCAATTATACATTTACAAGACCATTTGAAACCAAAGAGATATGACTTTGCACTATAGTTAGATCAGAAGTCAAACCAATCAAGAATACCCAAGGGATTCCAAGAATTCTAAACTTCATGAGCACAGGGGCATGTCAATGGAAACAATTGAAAACCAGAAAACAAGTGCTCCAGAATGCAGTGTAAGAATCTTTGCCACTGAACCTCGACAAAGATCTTTATCAGAATGTATATGCTATCTCAACAGGCACTTGAGAAAGGTGTAATAAATTCTCAGACTTGAAAATTGAATTTTAAGGAACAGAAAACCTGTGTCCACGATGGTCGGAGTCTCCCCTGCTGTTAGAGTCTTTGATTCTATAAAAGTGATCTTCCCAGGAATGTCAATATCAAAAAGGTGTATCTGCAGTTACACACAAACAATGACTTAAGAGATTGTCATCATGATCAAATAGCATCATACAACTGATCTGTATAATCACTATTCTCTGCCTGTATACTAAAGTGAAGTTTGAATTCAATATCTCATCATGCTTTTATGTGTACCTTCCGGTGCTTGGCTTTCAACTTTCCGTCACTATCAAAGACACAACATGTATTATACAGCCGGTCCCCAGAACGTTCTGGTATAGAGCCACCCACAATTGTGATCTTCAGAAGACGAGCAGCTTCAGAGAGCATGGCTGTAGAAGGAGACTCCTCACCACCTGCATCAATGTCCTCAGCATAAACTGGGAAACTATCATTCGAATACGGGCTATTCCATATTTCCTGTAATAAACACAACAAACCCACGGCATCAGTTGAAAAGTTTTCTACCAAACATGAAAGCCAGAATTTTCTGTCTTCAAAAAAAAAAACCTCCATCTAACCACATTTATACATCAAAAACACTCCTTGAGTAATAAGAATCATGATTACATGATGATTACGAGGGCGTATAATTTAATTTAGCAATAAAAACACAAAGCTCAATGGGAAAGCTTACAGGCAACATAACAAGCTTGGCACCCTTTGCAGCAGCCTCTTCAATTGCTTTGCGAGCGTGCGCAATATTCCTCTCTTTATCAGCCGTCACCGATAACTGACACAGCCCAATCTTAAACTGCACATCGCATCAGATCACACAGCAAGCAAAAAAAGAAATGAAAAGAAAAATCAATTACAGGAGTATGTAAATCAATAAATGAATTAAAAAATCGTGCCTTGGTGACAGGAGGAACGGGTAAGGGAAGAGCGGGAGGGGCTCTGGCTTGCTCGGGCATGAAAGAAGAAGCCATTATTGGAGTGTGGATTTGGGGTTTCTGGTTGTGAGTGCTGTTGTTACGTGGTAGGAGAGAAGGGAAGTGGGTGTTTGATTTTGAGCGGAAAAGGGAAGAGGGCAAGCGAGAGAAAGGGGAATGATTTAGATGGAGCTTCAGGCTCAGATTTTTTGAGCTCAAGAGTGTTGTCGTTGATGATATTGCTGACTTCATTTCACTGTCTCCCCTTCTTCGATTGATAGATGGCTACTTCCACTATTTTTATTTATTTATTTTATCCTTGTTGAAGAATTTGTAAAAACATCTCTTTTATTTTACACCCAGGTTACTTCTCGAGTTACGGACCAAAAATTTAAAATGATTTTTTTATTTTAAACAATAAAGAAACAATTTATTTAATTCTTAAACTTGTGATTCTGGAATACAATTGGCTATATAATAAATAAATTTAAAGATAAATTTAAATTCAAATAAACGTTTAAAATGAAATTAAAAAAATTTAACGAAAACTTAAATTGCAAAAAAGAGAGATATACACATAACAAGATAAAATTAATTAACCATTAAATATTAGAATATATAATACAAATAGGAATATGAATATAAGAGCTGTTCATAATTTAATTTTTATAATTTCTTGAAATTATTTAACTAGTTATTGAAGTATAAAATTCAGTCTTTTGCTCATAAATTTTATGCGGTAAATATATTGATTAAATAATTATTTTGTTATTGTTGTTTTAGAAAACCAAAAATAAATCTTGTTTAGAAATTCAAATATATAATGAAATAAAAGTTTTAAAATTCATATTTTCTCTTATATTTCTTTTTTTTTTCAAAATATCCATGGAATCTCCAAAATAAAATTTAATTTTTAAACAAATAAAACATGAGAAAATAATAAAATTGAAAACCCTAAAAAAGTTAAAAATAAAATAAAACAAAAAAAATCAATGTATTAAAAAATCAAAGAAAAAAAATAAATCTAGTCACACAAGCAAGCTTGGATGCCAAGCATACCTCGGCCCTTGAAACAAAGCGCTCAAACCCATTTATCTAGGCCATTGTAATTTCTTTTTTTTTATAAAAGACAAACAACCTATTTATTCTAATTTTTTTAGAAAATAAATAAGTAAATAACAAGTCGTCTAGTTTTCTATGATTAGGTCATTACTATAAAATTCAAGTTTGATTATTTTTTTAATCTAAAAATTCAATTTTAATTTATTTTCACAAAAAAACTATTTATAAACTCACAAAACACCTAAAATGATTTAAAAACACAAAATCAAACAGGAAAATATTTTTTTTTTCCAACTCTAATTTGTTTTTCTATTCAATATTAAGGTTGGAAACAACTCCTCTTATTTAATAGAACTTCTTGACATTAATATTGATGATTTTCAGGGGCAAAATTAATGGTAATCAATAACTTTCTCTTTTTTTTAAGTAAAATCTTGCGACTTTCTCTTTCATTTCCTTTGTATGGATTAAAATGTAAAAAATATAAACTTTTAGAATAAATTTAAAATTAAAAAAGTTATAGGAAATATAAAGGTAGAAAAAGAAAAGTATGCGAAAAGAAATTTTTCTTCCATTTTACATTGGTTACGAGGTTCCCTTTTGTTTTATATTTTGGTCTCCATTCATTGAAATCCTGTTCTAACAATTTTTGACAAACTGGACATCAAGTTTGGCATAGACATAGAAGGATGAAATTAAAAGAAAAAAACATTAAAGATTGAATTGAAAAAAAACTTCAATACTATTATATATTACTATAGTGTTTTAGCGAGGTGTTTTAGTATATTTGGTAATTTCTCTAGATCAATGCAGATAAAATTAACAAAAATTCCAAATAAACTGTATAGATACAAGGAGATAGAGAAAAAGAGGAATGAAAAATTAAGAGAATTAATTTATTTTTTAAAAATTACTTTTAATGAGATTATTTATAATTATCTATTTTTTTCTTTTATCTTTTTTTACTATATAATAAATAGTATTTATACCTACGAACCAACGAAATAAACTTTATTATCCATTGTTTTTTTAGTTTAACGTGGGTGTTCGGGCCAGTTTGCGCGTACCTTTTTTAAATTGCTTTTAATGAGATTATTTATAATTATCTAATTTTTTTTATCTTTTTTTAATATATAATAAATAGTATTTATACCTACGAACAAACGGAATAAACTTTATTATCCATCTTGTTATCATTCATGTTTGATGAGATCACATGTTTTTGTTATTGTATTTTTTTAGACCAGTTTTGTCCATCTAGAAAATTTTCATTTAGGTTTCTTTTAGGAAAGAAAATAGTAATTTAATTAATATTAAACAAAGTATAAATAAATTACTATTTTCATATTGTTCAAAGAAATTATATATTATTTGGAAAGATGATCTTTCAAGCAATAATTGGAACTTTTAATAATTTGAAAAAAAAAAGATTTTTAAATATGAGCTATCCATATAAGAATTAATTGCATCTAATGCATGTAAACGAGTCCAAGTCACCATATATCAACGAAAAAAAGAAAAGGATTGCACGACTAGTTTCACTAATGAAGATTCAAAACCAGAGATAGACACGCGACCAAATATATATATATATATATATATATTAAAAAAAATAAAAGGACCTAGCAATTAAATGACTCTTTTATCTTTTCCAAAATAAATTAATAATTAGCCATTAGAACTAATACGGTTTTCTCATTAGAGTTAATTGGTCATTATTAATTGAGAATAAATCATTCTTCTTACATTTTTTTTACTACGAGTAAATATATATTACTCTTAAGAAAATATATATTACACTAGTGTTTAAGAGATTTTTTTCATTTTATTTTTTTAAATAGTAAAATAATTAAATTACTTTCAAAACTAAATATTATTAAATTGGCTTTCAAAGGCTTTATTGTATTTTCATCTTGAATTTTTTTTGTATAACCAAGTTGATTGAGAGAAAATTTAATAATATGATAAATATATAAATATTATTTAATAAAAAATGCTCATGATTGAGTTATGGCCGCTCCCTCGAACAACATGTTAGGAGGCTTTTGGCAACCAAATAGTGGCTTCCAAAGAAATGTTTGAATCATCTCGACAGCCTCTCTATTTATAGTCTCGCGCATGTGGCGAACAAACCTCCGATTTAGGTTAATGTCCTTTTCTTTTCTTTTCTCTCTCCTTCTTAATTTTTATGTTTGACTTACCAAATTTTCAAAGCAACTCTTCAATTTATTTCTTCTACTTGAGATTTGATTCATGTTTTTCTGATTACTATTTGTTTTATTTGAAATAATGTATAAAATTGATTTTTTTTAATTTCATCCTCTTTAAATTTTTTATCCGTCATATTTGGTCCATATTATTTTGATTGTTATTTGTTTTATTTAAGATAATTATTAAATTTTATTTTTTTATGATTTTATTCTTCTTCAATTTTTTTTTCATATTAAATTTTCTATTCATTTCTAAATTTTTACTTTGGTAAATTTTTTAAATTGATTTTTTTTTATTTTAGCCCTCAACATTAAATCAGTTGAAAATTGAGTTTTTTGATTGAGCTCTGGTATAAAATTTCACAGTTTAAGAGTTTTGAAGATCAACTCAAGTTTAAGAGATTCGACATGGTATACTTGTTTTTTTTCATTCTTTTTTAAGCTTAATCTTTTTAGTTTTACCCTTCATATTTATTTAATTAAAGATTGAGTTCTGTTTTTACTTTCTTTCTTTCTATAGGGGTTTTCACTGATTTTGAAAAATAATTTAGGTTATCTCAAGTTTTTTTTTTCTTTGTTAAATTGAGTTTTTTAAAAAGAAATCTCGCCTTTTAAGTTATTCCTCTTATGGTGCTCGTGATCTCTTTTAGTGTTGTCATACAACTTTTTACAACGACGTTAAAATCATCTTAATGAGCTCTTTCTGGTAGCGAGCTGATGTTCACAACACAATAATTATGAGTTTCCAACGGGCTTTTCTTTCTTGTCCTCCTAGGCATGATATTAGTAATTTATTTTTTATAGTTAATTATTGCCCTTTATTTTTGCTTTATTTACTATCAATTTTTTCTATAATTATATTATTAAATTAATCAAGCTTAATGAACTAGACTAGACCAAGTTAATATCCCGAGTTTCAGATTTTTTTTGCTTAATTAAAAACACTAGTTTTGCCTGAATATTCTATTTTTCACTTAATAGAAATTTTATCTTGACTCATAGTGCAGTGCACACAACCTATCTAATGAGATATAGATTTAAAAAAAAAAGATAAGAAATTTAATATATATATACACACACAATTGTATTAAAATTTAATAGTATGTTATAAAACTACGTGACCAGCTTTAAATTTAATTATTCGATCACACGTAGAAAAATAGTAAAACCTAATTCAGGTAGTTTTTTCATATAAACCAAAAGGGACATTTTAGTTTGGCACTAGACCGTTTTTCATGGCAGTTCGGATAAAAAAAACAATTAAATAACAAAAATATTTAAATGTTGATAATGTATTTTTGATAGAAAAAAATTAAATTATATTAGGATTGATATAATGTGCTTAGTTCACTTGGCACATCAAAAAATAACTTGAATAACTGATAAAAATATATTTTAACTAAAAATAATAATCAAGATGACATTTTAAAAAAAAAATTAAAACTACAATATATTGGATTGACTCATATCAACTTAGATTGACCTGTCAAATCCGTTATCTAGGGTATGAGACCCAAATAACTTAAAGAAAAGCATATCATTTTTTATTAAAAATAATTCTCAATCAACTTAATCTTGAAGGATAAAATTGAAAATAAAATTTAACTGAAAAAAATGAGTTAAGTCAACTTGGGTTAACCTGTTAAACATGTATCATAAGACTGGGATAGCCCTATAGAAAGAAAACAAATTACGAAGTTCAATTTCAACCCAATGTTGAATTTTAAAATAAAAATAAAATCAATTAAAAAATAACATAAAAAACCACTTGAGTCAACTAACCAAACTCGTGACCCGGGTAATGAGACCGAGATAACTTCATAAAACACAAGCCAAAACAATTTATATAGCCTAATTTCCAATCAACCAAATATTTAAAGATAAAATTGGATAAACTGAATTAAAAAAGATTAAAAAAAAACTCAAGTCAACAAGTCTAACCTATGACCTAGATCACAAAACCATGATAATCTCATAGAAAATAAATTAATATATATATAGCCCAATTTTCAATCAACAAAATATTAAGGGTTAAACTAAAAAAATTTTAAAAAATTGACCAAAGTCAACTGAGATTAATTTGTCAAACTGGACTAGGAGACTGTGATAACTCCATAGAAAATAAATAAAAAAATAAAGTCTAATTTCCAATCAACATGATGGTGAAGGATGAAGTTAAAAAATATATTCAATTAAAAAAGTTAGAAAAAATGATGATGAATAATTTGTTTGTTTTTGTGTGTTAAAAGTGTTTTTTAAATTAAAATTGTTTAATTTTTTTTACTTTAAAATAATTATTGTTTTGGTGTTTTCAGATTGTTTTGATGTGTTGATATCAAAAATAATTTTAAAAAAATAAAAAAATATTATTTTAATATATTTTCAAGAGTACAAAACACTGTAAAAAATAAACGCTACTATATAGTTAAACACCCCAAAGAGAGTGATTGGATGTGCATCTACAAGAGAGAAAGACATAGGTGACTATTTTCACATAATAAACATTTATACATTATAAAAAGTATAATTATAAAGTGTTTTAAATAAACTATAATCAATTTTGAGTTGTTAAGAAATTGATAAACTTTATTTTGTTAAATTATTTTCTTGAGAATTATTATTTTTTTAAAATCCACTCACCAAATGAATAGGAGTCATGGAATCAAAGAGTAAGGATTAAATTATATAACATATGTGTTATTTATTTATTTATTTTAAGAGGTTGATTTAATGGTTGAGAAGATTTATTTTTTTAGTTCAAACTTTAGAAACAATACTTGGGAGAATTCATTAAATTTAAATATAACATATGACGTGTCGGATGCATTTTGCAATCAAACCTACTGTTCAACGGAGGGATTTAAAACCCAACCGTCATGAACCCACAACGGTCATTAACTGCCACTCGCGCCCCCCCTGAAATCTCCTTCAAATGCAAGAACTTCCTCGGGAAATCTTCATATTCCATTATCTTCTTCTTCATCAAGCACCAGACTCGCCTACTGTCTGGTGCTTGATCTCTCTTAAAAAAGAAAGAAAAACCACCGATTACTTGTTTATGTAGTGTTGTATTGATTGAATGGCAGATCCTCGGTCCGTCGTACCCTACCATGACCCGTATGACAGCCCTATTGACTATGAACATCTAAATTTCATGAATGATGCAAATCCAAGCCTTGCAGGTTTATCCTCTGACAATGAACCCACTCCAGTAATTCCTGAATCATTCAGTGGCAGTGCAAATGCCAATGCAAACATTTTGGATCCTAATAACCCATATGAGGATCCAATGGCTTGGAATTTTTATTATGAAAATCTTAGAGTGCAATCTCATGAGGCTGGTCCGTCACATCAGAATCAGGGACAAAGTTCTTTTGGACCAATTCCTTATGCACCATTTCCTAACGCGTCATTTCCCAACACATCATTTCCTGATGGACAAACTTCAAATGCATCAGGAAGAAGTGAAGAGATTTTCCTTGATGGGAGGAATATTGCTGTTTGGCCACCTGAACCAGTCCCTTTTCAATGCACTTGCTGTCAAGTTCTAAGAGAAATAATCCACACTGATGGTGTGTTTTACATAGCATTTCTTTCTCTCTTTGATAATTCTAGTTCTTTTTTTTCCTGGTTTTTTCTTGTAAAGTTTACCTATTCTGTGGTGGCAGGAAACTATACTACAAAACTTGAGATACATGGGAGAATGGGTATCATCTGTCATGCTATTCTTGAGAACCGGGATCATGTCAACGCAATTCATCCTCAAAATTATATGTTTGAGTAAGTTTTATTAGTCTAGTTTAGTTGTTTTTCGTTTCATCTGATTTAGAGAAGTGTGTGATTGATGCGATGCAATGCAATTAAAACTGTGGGATAAAAGAAAACTAGCACTTGATAGTTTTGGTGTTTTGATTATGAGTCACTTTCTGAAATTGTAAACGCCGTGGTTTCATACATTTTGCAGTTTCTGCAAGAAAAGCTTGGAGAATGTAAAGGAATTTCTGCAGAAGTATTGCGATGACAGAAGGCAGGCAGGCTTCATTATGGTCCAAGATCCACACTCATTCTTCTATGAAGCCCTTTGTGTTGGATACGAGTGGACTGACGATTTGCATTTTGATGAATTCCACGATCCATCCCCACCAAATTCAGGTTAGTATTTCTCTGCGTGAACTAGACTCCACATAATAATACGTTTATTTACTGTTACAATTGCAAACTCCTTAGATTTTTCTTAACATTATGAGGAGAATTGAATTTTTTCATTTTTGTACATGTCAATATCACGAGACTTGCAAGCTGGAACTTTAACAGGGGAACGACAAGCAACGAATCATGGAGAGGGAGAGATTGAGACAGAGAGAACGACTCGAAGCAATCTTGCACTACAGGTTAGTTACTATCTTCATCCACAATTAAGGCATCTTGCATTCGCATTGCAATAAAAGGATAGATGAAAACAATTAAGACCTTATATTGTTTATTAGTACTAATTGAGTAATTTTTATGGGGTTGTGGGTTCATGCAGAGGGAAAGAGCAGGAAGGTTGACACTGGATGACTTTAGACAGTATTTCCATCTACCTATAGAAGATGCAGCGAGGAGGTTGCACTTGTGTCCCACTGTAGTGAAGAAGATATGCCGGAAATTCGGAATGACTCGATGGCCACACAGAAAGGTCTGCCTTGGTCCTTTAGTTTTTATCCTCCTTGTTCTTCGCCATAACTTTTCATATCATTGAATTTTCTTTCCATTTTTTTTATTTTGGTTACATATAGATCAAAAGCATCCATAGGCAATTAACAGATCTCCAAGTACTCTTAAATTCGAACGATGCAGAAGAAAGGGTACGTGCACAAGTAGAAATCATGAGGCTTCAAGAAGAAATAAGAAATGCCTGTTCTGGGTCCGCTGGATGATATTGTTATGTGCATAACATGCGTGTTCATATTAGACAAGCAAGCTAGTTAATTAAGTTTTTTTTTAATTTAATTTTTCTCCAAGGATTGTGAAATGCTGAGTAGAGGCATTTCAATTTTGTTATTGTAGTACTGAGACACTTCTTGATCAGAGATCGAGGAGATTTTGTTGATTGTGATTTTATTTTGTGGCTGTAATCTATAATGCACTAGCAAAGTATTTATCAATAGCTATCGTTTTGCTTTCTTCTGCTCTTTGATTTATCATGTTAGGTGTTTACGAGGAAGTACTAGACATGTCCGTTCTGGTTTTTTAAAGAATCACTAGGCAGAAACATGTTTGCGAAATATGTCTTCTCTTGTCTAATTTTATTGCCCTTTGCACCATATCAGGCCTCACAAAGTGAGTGAGACCAGAGTAAAAAGTCGACAAAATCTCTCATTTCCATTGTCTTTGTATCAAAAACTCATTCATTGGCAAAGTTTCTTGCAACATTTGAGCCAGCTTTTATATGTTTTCTCTGATGAGGAAGGTGGTGATTGGTGGATGCACCTGTAGGCATAGTAAATCAATAGAGATGGCCTTTCATGGCATTATCATAATAGAAAATAAAAGAATATTTACACAAATGGCATAGGAAAACACTTGTGATGGTACATGAAGACCTAAAATTAATACCACATCGGAGTTTTCTTAATTGTACAGTAATGGCTGCAAAATGCTAAGACTTTTGAGAAATTTATAATCTCATACTCTGAATATAAGTTCTAAATTCCATGGAAAGGTACTTTTGTTTCAAGAAGTAGGAAGATATGTCTGCTACTCTAGTTTGTGTTAGACGAGTGAAGCAACAAGCTTGTTGCAGTTTTAGCTAGGAGACTTTACTTTGGAACAATATATAAATGCACTGATCAGCTGCAAGGTAGGTTTTCTTCCATGTTTTGTCCTGACAGTACTCGTGGTTTCTGATGGCCAAAAATTAATATATCCTATGATAAGCTGATGTCCTAAATGTCTAAATATGAGATTTTAGCCGGCAATCCCTCCTGGATGGGCGTCCGTCACAGCCCACAATTTCGAAATGGTGGAAAAACCGAGTCCCCAACACACAAGTCTCCAAGACTGTTTGTTGATTCTTCTGAGCAAATTTTATACAAAAAAAGAAAAGAAAAAGCACACTCTTAATGGACTTTTCTTCCTATTTAGGAAGCTAAAGAAAATCACTGTCAGTTCAAAAGATAAGCATAAGATCAGTGGCATTTAGTGCAATGCAGAAACTGGGACAGACAGAAAACAAGAGATCAAACGTTTTATTCTTGGAATGGGATGGACAATGGGAAAATTGTGCAGTTTTTAAGAATATAAAATCCAACCAAACCACATAATTTTCAGTTAAAAATAAAAATCCAAATTTTTAGTTCCAAATGAAACCGACAATCACCCCTGCGTGACAAAAGCCATAACCAATGAAAATGGAGTGAACACTGCCAGCATGGAATGTTGTTTCTATGATGTGTCAACTCAACCAGTCAACGGTCACTGATTGAAGATTGCCTCACAAAACATGTTAGAAGGTGGATCATGTGTAGAACATTTGTCCCTGCAGACATGATCCACTCTCCTAACAAACGACTTCGACAAAATGACGATGAAGTAAACACTGTCAAAATGGCAATAATGTTCACTCACATGGAATTCCCACCAAAAACATTTTCTTTCACGTGTAGCTCTAGAGTTTATTCTGTACTCAGATGACCCGTGTTTCTCGTGCTAAATTTTTTCTGATGTAATTATTGTGATTTTTAAAAGAGTAAGAAGAATCTCATATTTGATTGAATTTTAATTGAATAATATAATTAAAAAAATCAATAGTAAATAAAATGAATAAAAAAATTAGCAATAATGATTATACAAAAAAGCTATCAATATCATGCTCTGAAAAAGAAAAAAGGTTTGTTGGAGACTCATTATCGCTCCACCATGAATACCGCCCCACCACTAGAAATAGCTCATCGAGACAGTTTTAATGACACTGTGAAAGACTACACAATGACACCAAAAGAGATGCCGCATAAACCTTTAGAGCAACGACCCGAAAAACAAACTAAATAAAATATTATGAAGTGAACATCTCATGTTTATATTTAATCAATTAATTTAATTTAATTTAATTTTTTTTAAAAAAAGCTAATTTTAACAAAGAATGACAAATACTGTAACAATCTCAATTGAATTGAATAAAGACACATCCATGTTTATTCACGCCGATTTTTTTTTGTCGAAGCTAGTGATATTACTGACATCATTAGTCTCCTTTACCCGAGATCGACTAATCATAACTAATAATTAATGTTGATATCAATATGACCTATTGATATCATTAGTTGTCATAATCCGAATAATTAATCAACCATTTTTTCGAGTATCTTAAATCCATTGTTTAGAAATGTTGATATTAAGAAAACTCTTGACATCATTAGCCTCCTTTCAGATTCAGCTAATCAGGTCTTAAATGAAAATGTTGATATCAATATAACCCATTTATATCATTAACTATCCAAATATCTAGAATAGTTAATCAAGTTTCGTTTTAATGTCTTACTTGTGTCTTTTCTTAAGTCGATGTCAAGGGTCTATTGACATCATTAGCTTCCCTTCAAGAGTAGCTAATCAAACTTTTCACTCATTTACTCTATTTTTTTTCATAATCCACTTATTTGCTTACTTTTATAGTAATATCCGAACAAATCATTGAATTTCCACATTAAAAATATTAATATAATGTAACAAAATTATAAGTGTAGAGCACCTATCTGCTGTGTTAGAAGATTCTCCTCCGGCTGGGTCAATGGCATAATAACTAAAGTATCTCCTATGAATCAACTCTCTCATTGATTAGCATTACCCTTAAGAGACTCAAAATAAAAGTCATTACTATATTTAACTTTATCTTATTAATGTTTTGTTTTGCTCTTTAACAAAATTAGTCATATTTGTCATGTATCTTCACCATTCAAATTTCTTATTAATTATTCTCCATAAAGGTTATGAAAACTCACATAACTCTTTCATCATACTTTCATCTCTATCTATCCTTGTTCATTTATATTCTAACTGTACCACATATCATATTTGATATAATTTCTATGATTTATTTGACCCCCCATCATCAATTTTTTTTTGTTGGCCTTAAAAAAAAAACATGTACTTACTAATTTATATAATTATCTTTTTACTTAGGAACCATTTTCTTTCTTTTGCTTAACAATTTTTTTAATTACACTAAATTCTCAATTGATCAAATTCATTATCATTATGTAAAATAACACCAAACACCCAAAAAACTATCATTCACTTCATTTATAATACAATTATAACACGATTTACACAAACTAACAAGAAAATTCACTATTCACATCTACACATGATCGGCCACTCAAGACCCGCTAATCCCCTAATTGTTTTTCATCATTTCATCATGATTTCATTCATTTCATAACCTATAATGATATTAGGGAATCAATTTCAAGATAATTTACATTTCCCTCAAATTTTCACTTAGAATCCTAATTCAATTTTGCAAGAATTCTAATGAAAATCAAGAAATCCTATTTCTAATTGACATAAACATACTTTAAACATCCTACTCAATCGTAATGTGAATTTTGAACACTAACCAACTTACATTTTCTTTCCTTTTTTCCCTGCTCTCATCTTCACTTTCTTCTCTAATCACTCTCTTTCTCTTCATAAATCCTACCTAAACTTACTGTTTTTCTTGTGTTTAATCCTTCTCCAAACCCTCCCTAACCCCCAATCTCTCTTTTCCTCAAGCATTTGCACAATAATTTCTTTCAAATTTTTCATGTTCTCTGTCATAATCTAATTTTGAACCTCCAATTTTTTTTATATATAAAAAGTGTATATTTTTTTATTAAAAAATAAAAAAGCCAAAAATAGTTTTAGGACACGAGGAGGTAAACATTCGAGCTGTAAAAAACTAAAATACCAAAAAAATGGCTAGATTGGGATGTTTTGACAAGATGAGAACAAGAAAGGAAAAAACTTGAGGTGGAAATCCAAATTTGACCAAAACTGGAAGAATTAATGAAGTTTAAGGACTTAATTAAACTTCTAATAGGTTTAATTGACTTATTTAAGGACTTAATAGAAGAGACATTGAGTTTGAAAGTTAATTTGGTAAAAATTGGAAGAATTAATTAAGTTTAAGGACTTAATTAAACTTCTAATGAATGTTATGAATTCAATCAAGGACTCAATTGAAGAAAAATCAAGTTTGGAGGCCTAATTCGGATCAATTCACAAATATTGAAAGATTAGGTACACAATTGAAACTTGAAAAACTAAATTGTTGCAATTAAGGGCTTAATTGAAAGAAGTTTAAAGTATAAAGTTCAATTGAGGACCACATTGAAGAAATTTGAAACCAAAGATCACTTTGTAAAAAACACTAAAATTTAAGGTTCCAATTGAAGAGGGCTAAGGGTGAAATTGCAAGGGGTCTAAAAGATTAGGGCTGATTAAGGTCATTGCAAAGTGCCAAAGGTTCAAGGACCAAATTGAGAAAAATCATAATTTCACTATTTATTGTTCTGTTTCTTGAAATAAAAGAAAAAAAATGCACAAATACTCACCTTTTAGCCCTAATTTCTCTCTCATCCCTTCACCACACCATATAAATCTTATGCCAATTTATATCATGGTATTTGTACTTCACTCTAAGCTAAAACTCTAGCATTTTCTTTTATTTTTTTATTTTGACATTAGAATAGTTACGTTTTAATCTGATAAGATAAACACCTCCTTATCGAAGATGACCTTCCTTAAACTTTAGACAGACTAACGGTAAAAAAACACAACAATATCTTAGTTTATATCAGACAAACAAACAATGCAGTTTATCTTTGGTAAGATGTACCATGGATGATACATCCTCCCCATACACAACCAGTTTTCTTAACTAGACTTTTAGACTAGTTAGAGTTTCTAGTGATCAAAATACTAGGTAGCGACTCCATCCTTTTTTACTGATAAAAAGCAAGAATTAATTGTTCTTTCCCTCATCACCACAAAGAGACCCCAACCTAGGAGGACGATTGCCTCAATGCCACACTTGTGCTACATTGTCCACCCTTTTTTCGTTATGTCCAGCAACCAGCCCTGAGGGATAAAAGGAGAGGATGAGAGTTTTTATTTAAAATTTTGCCCCATAATTCCTTTAATTCATTTCTTTGATTATTTTCTAAACTTCTTCTAACATTTAATACCCTTCTTTGTATTAACTTGGTTCAATTTTTTATTTTATTTTATAATAATTTCATGAGGCTTACAAATAACTAGACACAAGATAACCCAAGTTATTTTCAAAATTAGTAAAAAATTCTATAGAAATAAAATAAAAAAAATATACCGGAACTCAATATCCAATTAAATAAGTGTTGAAGGATGAAACTGAAAAAAACATGAACTTAAGAAAAAAAACCAAAGTAAACCCAAACGAATTTTCTAAACTAGGGTTAATCTCATTAACTTGCAATCTATGAAATTCTAAATCCAGACTCAATTAGAAAGCTCAATTCTTAACTAATTTAATGTTGAAGGATGAAATAAAAAAAAATATTAATTTTAAAAAGTTGCCAAACTAAATAAAAAAAGTAATAAAGATGATCAAATCTTATAGAAAAAAACTAAAAGGGGATGAAATCATACAAAAAAATCAATTTTAAAAATGATCTCAAATAAAAAAAATAGTAATAAAAAAAATGAGAACTAAATAGAAATCAAAGAGAAGAGAAAAAAAAAAAAAAAAGGTCATCGACGCCAAATAAGGGGTCCATAATCCACCTATGCCACTTAAGGATGAAGTGAATGTTGAGACGATTCCATCATCGTTGTGAAAGGTAGTGTTTGGCCACCAAGTGACTCCTCATACGTTGCTTGAAGGGCATCTCTCATATGCTTGGCACATGCCAAACCATTTTTGTTTTTAATTAAATTATATTTTATATTTATTAAAATATTAAATTGTTCTTCAATCAACTTGACTATACTAAAAAAACTGTAGTGAAAATATGAAAAAGCTCTTAAATATTAATTACAAAATATTTGCTTTTAAGAATAATTTAGTTATTTTAATGTGTTTTAAAAAATAAAAACACAAAAAAACTTTTAGACAATAGTTAAATAAATATTACTTTTAAAATAATTTAATCATTTTATTATTTTAAAAATAGAAAAAACCAGGTTATTTTTTATCAATATAATAATAACTAATAATCATCGGAAAAGACCACATGCATTACCCTTAATAATGAATTCAATAATTTTTTATATGAATGATAAAATAATTATTATAATGTTTGAATTCATAGTGTAATGTGTAATGTGTCTTTTTACCGTGAAAGAAGCGCTATTAGTTTTTTATATATATATATAAAAAACTTAATTTAATACTTTCCATGCGTACCCTGCCAACCAAAAATTAATAAAAATTAGAACTGAAAACCAAAGATCCATTTCCGTTTCATTTCAGCAGCAGCAATGCCACCACTAGCAGCAACAGCAAGAACCCTAACCCGCCATCCTCGCTCTTCTGACCTAGCCTCCCTGGTCACTGCCATAACCTCTTGTCTCGAAACCCTAAACCCACAAAACCCTAACCCTAAACACATCAATCCAACCCATCTAAACCAGTTCTCCCCTCACCTGGACTCCAACTTAGTCATTGAAGTCATCAAAGAACAGCAACCCAATCCTTACCAAGCCCTCTTCTTTTTCAACTGGGCATCAAACCTGAACCCAAACCCAAATAACTACTCTCACAATCACCGATGCTATGTAGCCATCATTGACCTTCTCCTCTCTCACTCACTTTTTCCCATTGCCAAAATCCTCCTTGAAAAACATGGCATGTTTTCTGATCTTTTAGTTAGTAAACTTATTAGAGCTTATGGGTATAGTGGGGATACTAAAAGTGCAATCTTTTGGTTTCATAAAGTGAAAGAGATTCAACAAGGGAAGTGCTTGTTTTCTTGGAATGCTATTTTGGGTGTTTTAGTGAAAGTCAATCAGATTAATGTAGCAAAGTCATTTTTTGATCAAATTGTGAATGATGCCGTTGTAAAGCCTGATGCTTCAACTTATACAACAATGATTAGAGGGTTTTGCAAAGTGGGTATGATTGACAATGCTAGGAAAGTGTTTGATGAAATGATTTGTGAGCCTAATTTGATTACTTGCAATACCTTGATTAATGGTTATTGTAAGAAAGGTGATATGGAGAATGCAAGGATATTTTTGTGTAGGATGATGGAGAGTAAGGACTGTTTGCCAGATACGGTTACTTATAGTACTTTGATTGATGGTTATTGTAAGAAAGGGGAATTGAATGAGGCAAGGAAGTGGATGGATGGGATGTTGATTCGGGGTTGCAACCCGAATTTATGGACCTATAATGCTATTATTTATGGTTTGTGTTTGAGAGGAAATGTTGATGAGGCTAGGAGGTTGCTGACAAAGATGAGACTGAATGGGGTGAAAGAAAATGTTGCAACTCATTTGAGTATTTTGAAAGGCCTTTCCGTTGCGGGGAAGTCGGAAGAAGCTATTGGATATTTCAGCGAGATGATTAGAAAAGGAATGAAACTTGATGCAAAAGAGCATGAAGTTGTGATTACTGCGTATTGCAAGATGAGGAAACCCGATGAAGCAATTTCCCTTTTGAAGGAAATGCAGGCTAAGGGCATTAGTCGGAGTGTTGGAAGTTTCAATGCTGTGCTTAGGATTCTTGTGGAGATTGGGGAGCTTGATAAAGCAGTTCTTCTTCTTAAACAAGTGAAGAATATGGGATGCCTTCCAAATTTGGTGTCGTATAGCACCGTGATATGTGGTCTTTGCAGGTCCCAAGGTAGGATGCAAGAAGTTGCAGATCTTGTAGATGACATGCTTCAGGATGGTTTTGAGATGGATGCAACCTTGTATAGTTGCTTAGTCGGTGGTTTCTGTGAAGCTGGCAATGAGGAAATGGCAATGCGTGCCTTTTATGACTCAATTAATAAGAATTATGTCATTAATTTGCAGAGCTTTTCATTTTTTGTCAACCTGATGTGTGGGAAGGGAAAGGTTATCGAGGCTGAACAAATATTCAAGGATATGTGTAGGAGATGCTCGTTAGTTGACGTGGACAGTTACCAGAGGGTCCTAGATGATCAATTGCATAAACACTCAGGGAGAAGATGAGAGGAAACTGATGTGGCAAGCCACTGGACCTCCAAAAGGCAAATATACCCTAATGAATATAGGAGGACAAGAAATTGCTCTTGACCTTTTTTTTTAACTGAATGCTCAGAATATGCTATGCTTTCAGCTGAATCAAGGGAGAACCATGCTGAGACATGAAGTTTTTGCAATGTCACAGACTTGGAGAGAATGTGCAAGCCTTGTAGTAAAAGAATGTTGTCGCATTTTATTACTTCTGTCATGTCCTTCGCTTGTTAACATGCTCTCATCACATTGGCCTCGGTTTCCATTAGCTTATTGGTTAAAGTGTTTTTTATCTTTAAAAATATATTAAAATAATATAAAATTTAAAAATAAATTTAAATTTTAAAAAAACATTATTTTACCCGCTTTCGTAATCATTCTTCCTTTAATCCTTCAGCAGCAGCTACACGCTAAAAAACCAAGAAGCTAGTCTACAAAACCCACGTGGCATTAGATTTAAGGGCTTTGACCTTGATGGGAAAAAAAAAAAAAAAAAAAAAACCCAAAAATTTGTGTGTGTTTTTTAAGGGTTTGCTAGTTTGCTTGCTTTTTCTAAAAGAAAATATATATAGAAAAAAGAAAAAAGAAAAGAAAAGCAAGATGATGGGCCTGTTTGGAGAGACACATCCATCTCCGGTACTTGACGGACTCTTCACCCTTTTATAAAATCCGATTAATTGATCCATTTCATTCCCGATTCAAATCCAACACCTTCCTTCTTCTATCTCTCTCCGTGTTTGAGAGAGAGAGTGACAGACAGAGGTCAAATATTTCTCTCTTATCTTTCCCTCCTTAAAACATAGAACTCTCTCTCTCTCTCTCTCGCTGTTCTCTGTTTCTTCTCTCTCGATCTCCATTTCATTTTTCCTTCTTTCTTTTACTCTCTCTACAAGTTTCAACTTTCTTTTCTTTTCTTCTCTCTATAAAAGGACGAAGCTCGTCTTCTTGATTAAGCGGGGGTCATTTAGAGACGATGGACGGCGGGGCATCTTATAATCCTCGCACGGTGGAGGAAGTCTTTAGGGATTTTAAAGGTCGAAGAGCTGGCATGATTAAAGCTCTTACTACTGGTACTCTTTTTTTGAGTTTTTTTTTTAGATATATAACTTTTTGGAGAATTATTAAATGTGGTTTCGTTTTTCGTTTTTTGTTGCAGATGTTGAAGAGTTTTACCAGCAGTGTGATCCTGGTTAGTTTTTGTTTTCTAAATAAAAAAATTTATGGTGAATTGTTTGGTTTGTTTTCTCGCGTTTTAACTTTTTGGTTTCTGGGAAATTTGCGGGGGAAAAGGAGAGGTCGAGTTTTGGATATGGAAAAATTTGGACCTTTTCTTTTTACTGTGGGTTACGTGATGATTTTACCTCCTTGAAGTAAAAATTTTAAATTAGTTTTTAAAAATGGGCTAGATTTCTTTAATCTCAGTAGTTAAATGGACGTCATGTATTTAATTGCTATTGAATTTTTGCCGCTTGTTTTTGCATCTAGATTATTTTGGCTAAAGGTTTCTGTCTTTTGAACTGCATTGGTTTAACTATCCTGTAAAATTTAGCTATATTTCTAATCGTTTTTTTAGGTGTATTTAGAATTTGTGAATTTCATTAAAAAAAAAAATTCTTTAATATCTTGACTGAAGGAAGCAGATAAAATGTAGCTTTATTAATCATGATTGCTGTATGCATTCCTTCTGTTAATAATGACAGATGCTGTTATTCGCGGATAAGCTATGTTTGCCCGTTCATTTTGACAATTTTAGTGGAAGTGAAAGTTGACTTTGACAATTTTATTCGCGGATAAGCTATGCATACTTGTAGATAGCTGTAAAGGCACGTATTTTCCATGATTGTTGATTTGTTATTGTGTTGACAGTTGTTTGAGGTTTTACGGTGTGTATCATTAGGAAGTGTAAACAGTTGTTTTAAAATAAGAAAGGAATTGAGGATATCAGTGATTTTTAGTAACCTCGTTAATTAGTTTTGAATTATTGAATCACTATTGTCATGTTCCATAAAGCTCATAATCTGAGTGGGCTAAAAGTATGCATGTACCACTGAGGTTTTTAAATTTGTTCAAATATTTGAGTTTCTTGATTTTAATGTGCACACTCGGTCACAGTCAAGTGTTCTTGATTTTACATATCAAAACAAGTATGAATGCAACAAATCAATGTTAATGAAGAAAAAGTGTATAAAAAATGTTTCGTAATTGCGAACCAGAGATGTGGCACTGGTTACATTTGAGCAGATCATCTTTTGTAGTCATTTAAGCCTCTTTAATTAGAAAGTGGTTATCATTTACAGTTAGATGCAGAGTCACATTTTTCAAGCAAATGGGTGATACAAAAAGATGTTTTCAGGATAAGCTGCATCCACTTTGACATAACAACCTCCGGTATTGATATGTAAAACAAGATAAGGCAGTCCTGCCAACTTACTGCTCCTGTCTAAGATATCCACATGCGGATTAGGCTTAACTGCTAGGAAGAGAGTGTATCAAATGTAATTAATTTAGTTGATGATCACAAATCCTAGATTAAGTTCTATAATGGTCACCTGTGCATATGTTTAATGAGTTTGAATACAGTGGTGAAGAAATAAGCACGGAATTGTCCGCCTCACGTATAATGAAGCCTCAAATATCACAATTTAATTGGATGACATAAGTAGGATGTAATTTTATATGCATGGAACTGTTTGGTTGTGATAAAAGTTTAGGTTTTAAGAGCTCCGGGTGAATATTATGGTATGTTGACAGAGATGAACATAATATCTGGATTGATTGTGTTCATTAATGCTTTGGTAGGCAGATGAATTGATTGCTTTAATTGGAACCTTTTGTTTTAATGTCCATGTATAGCTTCTCTCTTTATTCTGCTTTCTTCCTCAGTTAATCATGTTTAATTATTATTGGGTGGCCCTTTTTACATGAATTTTACCGTGTTCTTTTCATCTCTGTTATAAAAAAACCTACCTTTGAATGTGTTTTTCTTTTATCGACTTTCAAGCCTATTTGTTTTTGTGTCAAAACAACTTTTTTTATTTACCGTTACAGTTTTTTCATTACATCTGAAAGTATTGTTTTAGATTCGATAAGATTTATGTGATCTTCATGATTGCAGAGAAGGAAAATCTCTGCCTTTATGGATTTCCTAGCGAGCAGTGGGAGGTCAATTTACCTGCTGAAGAGGTGCCTCCTGAGCTTCCAGAGCCTGCTTTAGGTATCAACTTTGCCAGAGATGGGATGCAAGAAAAGGACTGGTTGTCTCTGGTTGCTGTTCACAGTGATGCATGGTTACTTTCTGTGTCCTTCTATTTTGGGTCTAGGTTTGGATTTGACAAAGCGGATAGGTATATTTCACTTGCACATGTGGTACAACTGTAGTGTAACTTCTTTGTGTGAGTAGCATAAGAATTTCGCTTTCAGTGGTGACTGGTCTCCATTGTTTACTTTTTTACCAATAAGAAATTGTTTTTTTCTGAAAAACTACAACTTTTTTCTTTTCTTCTTTTTAATCATGAAGAATTACTCCAACTTTTATTTTGATCAGTGGTTTGCTTTTGTCCTACTACTTTGCAAATCGATTTTGGTGTCTTTAACTCTTAATTACATGAATTAGTTAGTAATATCTTTTTTGGCATGGAATCAGGTTTGCAGCACATTGTACGGATTTGGGTAATGAAATCTTCTAAGCAAATATGTCATGAAATTCATCATGGGTTGTTTTATCAACAAGCAGTCACATTAATGAATGATTCTGTGTGATTTGGTGAAAACTCATCCTCCATAAATGATATTAGTCATGTATTATGTGTTTCTTGCTTGTGAGTGGACTTATTTTATTTTAAAGCATATCAATGAAATTTATTGCTTGTAAGTGAACTTATTTTATTTTAAAGCGTATCAATGAAATTTATGTTCTTTTTAAAAAGATTCTACACTTAAATCTTGTCAAGATTGATTTGCAGTGAAGGTGGTAGTTTTATGCTTTATTCTTGACTCCAAGAAGCATGTTTGAGTCCTGCTTCTTCACCTAACAATGTCTCTTAACTATTATTGTTTATGATGTTTTTGTGGCCTCTCTTTGTGGATAGAATTTCTTGATTTAAGCTTTATCATGTTTTTTAATAATATTCTTTTGGTTTTATGATGCAGAAAACGCCTTTTCAACATGATAAATGATCTTCCAACAGTGTTTGAGGTTGTTACTGGAACGGCCAAGAAACAAGTAAAAGAAAAGTCATCAGTTTCAAATCACAGCAGCAATAAAACTAAATCAAACTCTAAGGTATCAAGGACTTTGATGCTGCAACTCTATTTGGTCTGTTATATCTGCACTGATAGGAAATCATAGGTGTCCACCTTGCAAGATTTGATGCCAAATTTTAATTATCTGCTCCTATTAAAATTAAAAATGACTCAGTCTTGTTTAATTGATTTAGCAGCTATATTATTGTTGGTATGGCAATATTGAACTATGACGCTTAGTACTCTTATAAGTTTCATAATGATAATGCTGGCAATTTTCTTGTTTGATTGAATGTGCAGCGAGGCTCTGAATCCCAAGGCAAGTTTTCAAAGGTAATGCAAGCAAAAGATGAAGATGGCGAGGGCTTGGATGAAGAAGATGAAGAAGAGCATGGAGAGACACTATGTGGTGCTTGTGGAGAAAACTATGCCTCTGATGAGTTCTGGATTTGCTGTGACATCTGCGAAAAGTGGTTCCATGGAAAATGTGTGAAGATCACCCCAGCAAGGGCTGAGCATATTAAGCAGTACAAATGCCCATCTTGCAGCAACAAAAGAGCACGGTCCTGATGAAGACTGGAGCTTGCTCTCTGTGTATTATGTATGGCATGTGGGACTGCTAACTGTCTAGTAGGTCAGGTTTGTTCTTAGTCATGTGTCCTCTATATTTATCTAGGAAAACTATTTGGGTGTTATGAGTAGTTTGCAAAATCTGCTGTTTATTTTAACCATAAATTAGGATATTTGTTACACTTTCAGCTTGGCAACCATTTTCCCCATGATTGGGATATGAGTGTTTGTTGACGTTATGTTTATATGCAATCTGTCCAGTTCTATGAAGACCGTTTATTCTGTCCGTCTCACCTTTCAGCTTCAGCTTTAGCTTTGCTCTTGCCTGAATTATGGATGTCTTAAACCAGGTTCGGATCTCGGAGGACAAAAAAAAAAAATTCTAGAAAGACGCCTCAAAGCTGGATTGTCACCAGGATGTTGGTTAAAATTTGGTTTTGTCCCAATTGCGAGCACCAGTTCTGAGTATCGCCATCGCTGGATTCAACTTGTTCTTTATTGTGCCGGCCTCTAGTCTGAATGGTAGATGGCCTTATTCAATGGAGCGTGGACTTGTTTATCTGACAATATGCTCTGAAGGGGCTTCCCTTCAGAGGAAAAATCATCAGCAACTCTGAGCAGCGTTTCTTGTGTTCTCGCCATATCCATCAGCGTTTAGATTATCCTGTATGTAGTACACCTGGGAGAGCAAATGATTTTCATTTCTGGGCATTATGATTGCAAGGCAGGAGTAATAGCGTAATAAATGTGCCAAAATCTCGATGGCCTGAACTCAGTGAAGAGCTTGAAGAGGAGCAGGTGGCAAAGGAGCCACAATCCTTGCGGGAGCATTGTACATTAGTGAGTTAAATCACCGAGTCTTGAAAATGTCAATTGCTCATCTCGGGCAATATCCACTTGGGGCTGCTACCGATTGGGTCTTGCTAGGAACAGGCATGAGCTACACGGATGCATGGCTCACCATGTGCGAGTGATTGCGCCATTGGCACGTGTCAGAGTATAAAGGGGCAGAGACTAGTCGGACTAAGTGCGAATCTTAGACCTAAATCAGATGCCACGGCATAAAAGTCGTTCAGTGGTTGCATGTGCTTGCAGCTCCACTTTTCATGAACAAACAATCAAAGTTTAGATTCTCCCATCTTACAATTATTGAAAACCCAACCTCAGCCCTCGGCGACCCCTCTGATCAGAAGAAGTTTCAGGCCAGCACGAGAAAAGTACCATGTCTGCCTTGCCTAATACCTCGTCAAAACTCTCTCTCTCTCTATTCTCTCTCTCTCTCTCTCTCTCTATATATATATATATATATATATATATATAAGGAATCTTTTTTCTAGAAAAATGTTCTTGAAACACTTTTGACACGTGTGATGAACACCTTCCGGGAGTATTACAGTACTTCTAATATTATTATGGTAACATTATTTTTATATATTTTTAATTAAAAAACCTTATGGATGGTGAAACCTGTGACTGCCTGTGAAGGATGAGTGACAAATTCTATCTCATATTTCAAGCGCACTGGGGTGTGGGAGGCTAAATAGGGTCCTCAATTTTGCTTTTGACGCTAGTGCCCTGGCTGAGGATAATCTCAGAAAGAGGGAGAGGGAATGCACCCATTGTTTCCCCGATAGTATGATTGCAGATATTTTTTTAAGAATATTTTATTTAAAAATATACTAAAATAATATTTTTTTATTTTTTTAAAATTTTTTTATATTAGAACATTAAAATAATATAAAAATATTAAAAAATTTTAATTTTTTTAGAAAGTATTTTTAAAAGGTAAAATAAAAAATGAATCGAATATTTATAATGATAGCAGAAACTGGATGGTCCACAGGAATTCACGTTGGCTGATGGATTTCTCCATATAAGCCCACGGTTTCATGCCCTCTTAACCTCAATAAAGTACAAAAGCTCATCTCTTTGCCCATACAATCTGCCGGACATGTAAAAAACATCATTATTTTGGATCATGTTCGGTCAATGTCATGTAAATATAAACGATACAAAAACAGACAATAAGTTTTAAAATGAGTTTATTTTTAAGGAAAACCGTAACCAGCAAACTATGTTGAGAGAACTTGCACTCTTTACTTGGCAGTCAGATAAGCCTATCAGGCAGTTATTTGATCTTCTTTAACAATAACATTATCAAGTGAGGAGACATTTTCTGGGCCTTAATTTAATTTAGCAATGGCACAAGAGGACAAAGCTAGAGCCATACTGGGTAGCTTCTTTTAGCAGTAGTAATGGATGTTGTGTAACGAGGAGACTCGTGTCAGGCAAATACATGACCTCATAATGGAAGCTTAGTCCTCACCTGCAACCGGTAATCCTTGTCCCCTCAAGTGCTCCAGGGTTTGAGCCACTAACATCAGGACGGCTTTGTCACGTCAACTGCCTCGCGGAGGTCTTGCCATATTTTGATTTTCTTTTTTGGCTGAGGTAACAGTTAGGTTCATAATATATGCTAGTTAAACAAGAAAATGGAGGAGTTCATTGTCTCTCCATGCATATACGGACACGAATGGTAGATAGATTAGTACTGTCATCATCGGCTATGTTTATAATTCACCCTACAGAAAGTATGCATAACAATCTCTACATGATACGTATCTTCTCTTCCATAGACGAGACATCAATATTAAAGAGACAGATACTTTACAGTTTGAACCTTTCATCTCAACTACAATGCATACGAGGTTAGGTTTGCTAAAACAGGCATTATTCATGCTCAAAGTAAATGTAAAGTTGGAAGCACATAGAGAAAGGCCTTGTTATTACTGCACATAAGTTTACATTGATTTTGCAATGATTTCCACTACAATTAACAGGGAAGCAGAAAGGAAAACAAAAGAATTTACATTGATAAGCCATCTTGGCAAGCACGCCAATAAAGACACGCAGGATAGAAGTAAAAAAAATTGTAAGGATTTGAAGTGGAAAAGGTGTCTTCTCTCCTGTTGCTCTGGAGTCATGAGGTCAAGCTCTCTCTGTTCTTAGCAGATAACCGTTTCAAAAACTCGTATGTTGTGATCATGGTTGTTGCAGACATAGCCATTGAAACCCACCTTGGTCCCAGACCTCTATAACAAGCTGCAAAACCACCTTCCTTCACCAAATTCTTAACTGTTTGCATAACTGTCAATGGCCTTGTTCTTCCATTTTCCTCTCCATCCAAAACCTGCAAGCGTGTCTTAATTGTGTCAAGTGGCATAGTAATCATAGCCGAAACTCCACTAGCCATGGCTGCACAAACTCCTTGTACTGCCACCATTTCCTTTGAAATAGGCGTATAACCACAACCCCCACCACCATTTACAGCATTCTCATCTTTTTTATTGGCATAGCAACCGATACAACCCCAAACAAGCCTATGAGCCACAGAATAAGACGCCCACCAAACTGCATTAGATGGTGCATAAGTCAATATTGATATCCCAAATCCTCTATACAACCCTCTTGGACCATCTGCATTCAAGATCTTCCTAAAGCCATCGATACCATTCATGTACCTACAAGGACTTGAACAGGGAATCATATTCTTGCTACTGCTAGCGTTACAATCTTGAACCATGAGTCTTTGGCTCACAACATCAATTGGGGTCCAAACTAGCTGTGCAGCCATGGCAGAACTCAACCCAGCAGCAGCATTAGCAATAGCTGTTGCAGTAGTATCAGAACACCCTAACCTAACAGTTGCAGTCCCAACACTACTCTTGGTAATCTCAAGTGCTGTCATGTAAAGTGCTCGAGCTGGGATTGTACCCATCAAAGAAGTACCAAAGCCCCGGTAGAATCCTCTCACACCTTCATGATTCATAATTGACAATGACAATTTGAGAGACGAAATTTGAGTAGGCAAAACCTGTTGCCTAGTCTTTAAAACAACAATAGGGTAAAGAGCAGCTGATACGCCTGAAAATAAAGCTGCTCCAAAAAAGAAAAACTTGGACTTGTCAAGCATATGCCAATCTATATCAGCTGGTAGATGAATCTCTGACGCCGAATTATCCTCGGCAGCACTCAAACTCATCTTAGCCACTTTTACAACACTAAATCATCAATCAAAAGACAAGCCCTTTTTGCTCAACTAGCTAAAAAGTTATGATCTTTAGAAACCAATAAACAACTAATTTGATAAGAACCCCACTAAAATAAACTAAACCCAGATCCAAAAGGCCTCAGTCTTCACTATTTCAACTACTAATTAGCGATACGATTATGTATATTAAGAAAAAAACAAATCTGACGTAGAAAAGGAGAAAGATCGAATCTTGAAGAAAAATGAAATTGAAATATTAGGAAGATATTTAAGGGTTAGGTATAGCAAGAGTTAAAGAGTCTAGAGATTGGAAGTGGGTTCGATTTTGTTGGGTTTTTTTCTCCTTCTATGCCAACATATTTCAGACCAGATTTGGATCACCATAAAAGGGTCAAAAACAGATAAAACCCAAATCAATAAAGATAGTGGTGATATCAAAATCTTACCAGAAATCTTATGATTGTTTATCTATTCTTCACCGCTTCGCCACTTGGAAAATAAATAACAAGAACCCAACTTGATAAAATACATGCAACAAAGAGAGTGAAAGATGATCACAAACAGAAAATCAAGAGAGAAAGGAAGAGAGAAAGAAAGAGAAAGTGGATAAATCGCAGAAAGCGAAATGAGAGAGAGAGAGTGAGTGAGTGCAGACGTTAATTTAACGGAAAGGGGAAGACAAGAGTATGGATTTTAGAGAGGGGTTTGCGGATCGAGGGAAGTGTACACGTGTCTGTTACCATTTCGAGGAGTACAGGTCACAGATTAGATAATTTGCCTTTTTTTTGTTTGCTGCTGGTGGTTCAAGCTTAGGAAACACTTGTAGGAACAGTTATAAGAGGAAGGAACGGAGGCCCTCCCTTTGTTTTCCTCCCTGTTTTTATCGGATCAGATCTTGGTTCAAAGTTCACGTTCAACTCTGTGGGTGTTTTAGCATGTAACGCTTTTGCCTTGGGCTCCCTGAATCACTGCCGCCTCTGCTTTTTTCTCCTTGGAATTCTAGAATGTTTGGAGCTGAGATGTTGTGTGTTTTTTAAAATGATTTTTTTATATATAAATATATTAAAATAATATTTTTAGATTTTTTATTTTTAATATTAACACTTTAAAAATATTAGAAAAATATTAATTTAATATTTTAAAATTAAACGTACTCTTAAAATCAATTAAAAAACAAAAATTACAGCAATTCCAAATACTCTTTCATCAACAACACCAAATATCCGATTGTAACTTTTGTTTTAGTTTCTTTTTTCTTTTTTAATAGCCCTAAACCTTCTATATTTTTTCATTTTACTTTTATTTTTTCAAAAATTATACTTTATATTTTAGATCAACCTAATTTTTTCATTTTTATTTTATATATATATTACAAACACCCACAAATGAGTAAAACAAAAATGTTCTCTCTTGAATTATTTTTTTCAAGTACGATCAAAACTTACGTTGATGACAAATAAATTAGACTTATTGCATTTCACAAACATGGACAAGTACACGGTGGTGATTGCAAAGATCGAAGGGAACTTAGGATATTTGCTATCTCGCTTGATTAATTGATATTTGTTTTTGTAGTTTGAAAGTGTTTTTGTAAAATGAATAAATTTTTTTGTTGTAAATTAATTTTTTTATATATATTTTTTTAGATATTTTGATGTATTGATATAAAAATTAAAATTTTAAAAAAATATTATTTTAATATATTTTCAAATAAAAAAAACTAAAAAAAAAAAAAACTATTACAGCATCAAACTAAAGCTTATCAAGCATATTTATGTCTATCGTTTGTCAGGTCACCCAAAAATCCACATATATCCTCTCATCCATTTGTTCATCCTCAATTACCTCTCTCTCCTTCAAATCCCACGAAAAACCCATTTCATCACCCCCAAAAAGGTGCGAACTTCGGTGCCAAAGGCCCAAAAGGAGAAAAATCCTTCACATTCGAGAGGGGTAAATATGGAAACCAAATTGGGGCCAAGTTTTGAGAGGTGGTTTGTGATGAACATGAGATTAATAATCATACATGCCAAGTGTTGCTCTTATGTATCTTCTTCAGTCTTGCATGCTCCTTAACTTTTCAATATACTACAAGGTTTCTTGTACAACAATGTTTGGAATAGTTGTTCATAATATTTTTTTAATTTTAAAATAATTTTTTAAAATTTTGATATCAGTATATTAAAATTATAAAAAAAAAAACACTAAAAATCATTATTTTTTAAAGCCAAAAATATTTTTTTAAAAAAATAAAAAGCAAAAATAAAAGTTATATCAAACACCCATAGAAATGTATCCTGTTTTAAAATGTACAATTCTTTTTTGGATTTTTATTTGATTCCTCTCTCTTTTCTTTTAGCTTTGAAGAAAGCAGATGTGAAATGAACAGGAGAGGTTTTTCTTGGACAGGAATTGTGGCTTAGTACGACGCTAATTAAAGAAATGTTTCATCTTTTTACCATTAATAAGGTGTTTAATATTACAATCTAATTATTTTTTAAAGTATTTTTTATTTAAAAATTTATTAAAATTATATTTTTTATTTTAAAAAATTATTTTTAATATTAACATATCAAAAATTAAAAATTAAAATGATCTAAAAATATTTTAAAAAACTTAATTTAAAAAAAAAACAATTTTTTTATAAAAACAGGCTAAACTGTAGCCGAAACAGTCACTAAAAAGACTGCTACTTCACAAATTGCAGTGATTTTTACTTAATTTAGCAAAGCAAAAGGACAGGGTTAAGTTATTCGGTGGCTTGAGTTTTGTAAAGTTTTAATATTTAATAAAATAACTTTTTAATCATGAATTAAAATATAATTGTAATCTTGTAAATAATCCAAATTTTTTTGTTGATTTTTTTATTAGAATGTAAAATGTTATTCAACTTTAAAAATTATTTGACTGGATGCTAATCGTAATTTCTGAAAAAATTTAAGTAAAGTGAAAAAATAATTAAAAGTAATTTTTCTTTACATGGATTAATATTTGATCACCTTGTGCTTAACATCTTTTAATAGTGTTTTTCTCTAGTGTCTTTGTCTACTTTAATATAAAAAGATTAAAAACTATTACCTTTATTTTGTTGGAGATCTTTGACCGTTTGATATTGTTATATTATGCTTCGATTATTGGCTTTTTATATAGTTCTTGAGTAGGCAATTTGGGACAAATATTAAATTAAAATATTATCACTACATGTCATATAAACCTGCCCTATTGTGAATTGTGTAAAAAACTTTAAAGGAATAAAAAAAATAAACATACTAATAAAAGAGAAAAAAAAATCACTAAAATTATCTACAAGCAGGTAACGTAAAACATGAAATTTTTTTTATTATTAATGTGGATATTCGAGTCAGTTTATATACATTTTAATTAATCCTATAAAATTTAAAATTAATAATTATATAAATTTTTAGTAGTAGTGACAACTTGTGCTACTGGGAAAGGAGGGAGAAAAAGGTAGCTGTTTAGATTTTTTTTTTTGAAAAAAATTAATTAGTTTAGTAATTTATTAATAATTAAATAGGTTTAAAATCTAGTGTAAATAAGTGTCTTGTCCTAATCTACTGGGTTTAAGAACCTGAGTTCTTTTATTCAGGGCCGTAGAATGACCCACCCTTGATTATTATTATTTTGTATATATAAATAAAAACATGTTTAGTTAAAAATATAAAAACAAAAATATTAAATAAATCTATTTTTTTAAAAAAAATTGAAATAATTTTTTATTTTTTCAAAATAATTTTTTTTTATCTCATTATCATTGTCTGTTCTATTAGCTGAGAGACACTAAACACTAATTAACTAACGGAGGATGAGAATGACTTCTGTGTTAACATTAAAAAAAAATTAACTAACGGAGGATGAGTTTTTACTGTACATTTTCTTATATAGCGGAATACTCCTTCTTCTTTTTTGCAATTAATGTTTTTTTCTATATAATTTAATATTATATTTATTTTTTATTGAGTTATCTCATTATCATTATCTAGATTGTGGGTTTGTCAAGTTAACCTGGTTAACTAATTTTTTTTTCGATTTCATCCTTTAATATTAGGTTGATTGGGAATTAAGTTTCATAATATGTTTTGTTTGTTTTTTATTAGGTTATTATGGCCTCAATACCCGAGAATAGTGCTTAACGAGTTAACTCGAGTTTACTTGCGGTGTTTTTTGTGTCCTTATTTTATTTTATTTATTTTCAATTTCATTACTCAACATTGAGTCGGTTGAGAATTAAGCTTCATAATATATTTTGATTTGTTTTATATTGGGATATCTTAGTTTCATGATTAGGTTTGCGGGTTTGGATATTTTAACCCCTGTTAAATCGGATTGTTTTTTATTTTATTTTATTTCTAAGAGGTTATCTCAGTCTTATGACCCCGTTCACGGGTCCTTAAATACTAGATTTGCTTTTTATTGGGTTGTCCCTATTTCATGACCTAAGTCGCGGGTTTGACAAGTTAACCCAATTGACTCGGTTTCTTTTATTTTTTTAGTTGATTTTTTTTTCAATTTCATCATTTAATATTGTGTTTGATTGAGAATTAGAATTTATGATTTATTTTGGTTTGATTTTTATTAGGTTATCATAGTCTCATGACTCGGAAATAATACTTAATAAGCTATCCCGAGTTGACGTGGCTTATTTTTTTTGTTATTTTTTTAATTGAAACTTTTACAAATTTCATCGTTCAATATCAAGTCTGACATGGTTGATTGAGGATTGAACTTCATAACTTATTATGATTTATTTTTTATAGGGTTATCTTATTCTCATGACTAAAATCGTATATTTTACAGATTAACCCGAATTAAATCAAGTCATTTTTTAATTTTCTTTATATGAGATTTAGCAAATTGACTTGGATTCATTTTTATGTTCTTTTTTAAATTTTATCCTTCAAAATTGGACTGGTTGAAAAGTATACTTTGTATTCGTTCGTTTTGATTTGTTTTTTTTTGGACTATCTTGGTCTTATGACCTAGGTCACGGGTTTAGTAAGTTAACTCAGATTGTTTTTTTAAATTTTTTTTAATTTTATCCTTCAATATTGGATTGATTGAGAATAAAGCTTCATAACTTATTTTGATTTGTTTTTAATATGGTTATCATAGTCTCGTAACTTGGATCGTAGATTTGATATGTTAACCCGGGTTGATTCAAGTCAATCCACTATATTGTTATATTAATAATAAAATAAATAATTTTGAATTTTTTTGAGTCAAACTATGTTTTTACATGTTATTTTTTGATTCACAAAGTCAATTAAATCATATAAGATCAACCCATCCCGTATAATTTTTTTTTCTACTAGAAAAAAATTAAAAATATTTTTTTAAAAATTTATATTAATTTTTTTTAACCCGACAGTATATTCCGTGTCAATAATCTAATAACATGCTATAGCAGGATGCATTAAAGCCCTATTTCTTCTTTGACTAGTCATAAATAAGCCCAACGCTCTATTGCAACGTCTTCCAATTGAGCGTTCCAGATTAAAATTCTTAAATAAATAATTTTTAAAAGATTTGTTTCTGTAATATTATTTTAATTTCTTTTTTCTCTCTGAGCCACTCTCTCAATCTTCATCCTCAGTTGGCTTTGAATGAATACATGGTTTTTTTTTTTAATGGATAAATGATTATTTTACTAACCATATATTTTCATATACAAGATTTAATTTGCTAACCATGTATTTTCATGCCTGCTTGCAAAGCTTTATTATTATTATTATTATTATTAATATGGATGTCCGGATCAGTTTGTGTGCACCTCAACTAATTTCACGCGTCATGAAGTTAACGATCATGTAAGCTTTTAGTGGCTATCATATTAGCAACTACATGATTCGAACCTGAGATCACAGGAGAAATAAACTTCTTGGTCTCAAGCTTTTACTATTAAATCACCTATTAAATAGTTAAAAGACTCATGAAATTAGTCGAAACATGTATTTTCATGCCTGCTTGCAAAGCATTTGAAGTTTGATCACTTGACCTAACTCCATGAAAATACTCAAACTTTTCATTAAAGCTTGCCACCAAATAGGAAGTGAAGCTTAACATGACAAGGATAATGAATACTAGAGGGGAAAAAATGAAATAAAAAGGAGGAAAATAAGAGGAAATACACAAAATAGTGAAATGCCATATCAATATTTTATTATTTTTTATTTAGTATTGTTAAATTCGTATATTGGGTATTGACGTGTCCTACTATCTCATCCTAAAAAAATATTCCCAAGAAAAAAAAGGTGAAAATAGGGAAAAGAAAAAAATAAAGTAAAAATTGCACTTCAAACCCAAGTTCTACCAAATCTTAATAATAGTTTAACATTGGTTCTATTTATAATATTTATCATCAAAATTCCTTAATCACCTCCTAAAAAAATATCTTTCTATTAATGAGTTAAAATAGTGATAATAAATCCCACAATTATATGTAGTCTCAATTTTACCATTAAATAATAATTTATATCAATTTTACACTCAAACTTCCAGAAATTAAAGGTTTTCATCGCATTTTAATTTTTTTTTCCATCCATATTATATTATTTCTTAGAAAACAAAATTAATTGCAGGGAACTTAAATTCAAAGATAAAATGAGCAAGGAGGAAAGTTGACTTGTGACAGACAATTAATATAAAATCAGTTATGGTGGATTCAAATGAGTGGAGGACAGCAGTCTATATAATTGACCGCAATTAAATTAAACCATGGAATATTAGATATAGACTTTGACTCAATTAAATTGAGTTGCGTAATTATCTTTATATGTATAGGTGGTTCCCGCTCCCCCGCGGATTACACTGA
Source organism: Populus simonii (assembly GCA_007827005.2). Taxonomy (NCBI): domain Eukaryota; kingdom Viridiplantae; phylum Streptophyta; class Magnoliopsida; order Malpighiales; family Salicaceae; genus Populus; species Populus simonii. The sequence goes on from CM017469.2 coordinate 23,730,959, forward strand.
TTTTTTTTTAAACTTATCGTTTAGTTATTTATCTAACTTGAATTTTTAATTAAATTATATAGAAATTTGTTTAAATTAAATTAATTATCTTGTAAATTTAAATACAATTATAATTAACAGTAAATACAAGACTTAGCTTTAAAAAAAATAACTAAATGATATGTTTTTCAAAAAATTATTAAGACATTGACCAAGACTCGACTTGAGTTCCAAACAACTCTTGTCATGAACTCCATTAAATTTAATGATGCTTTTATTTTTTCAATTATATTTACAGTTTGTTTCTTCATCAATCTAATATTTAAGGATAAAATTGAAAAAATATATATATTAAAGGATCAACAACAAAAAAACATATCCTGTCAGTGGGTGAACTCGTCACACCTATGAACCGAGTAATCTGGGCTAACACGTCAAACCTATAAACTGAGTAATCCGGGTCAGGACGTCAAACATGTGAATCGAGTTATTGACTCTAATGAGATTATAATTTGTTTATGAAAAACTAATTTTATTTAACTATATGATAACAAAAATAGACGAATGTAAAATCAAACACTAACCTAATACTGCGATGTTGGAAATAATAATGAAAAAAAAAAACTAGTCAGAACTTTTCTATGAAAATATTTTTTTTAGAATATAAAAAAAGCAAACGAAAATAAAAGTCAAGTTCGGTAAAAAAAAAAAGAAAAAAAACACTCCAACAAACCTTTTTGAAAAATGCAAAGGAACAGTCACCTTATAGCAAAACAATATGGAGGACAAAATTATACTTCATCAAAAAATTCAAATGTACCATTTATGTTACTGTGCATTGCATTTTAGTCACATGTCTTGCAATTCAACCCTCAATCACAACAAAATATGCAATTGAATTTTTTTTGAGCTTGATTTTGCAAAAAAATAAGTTTGAAAATTAAATTGAAAATGTTTAAAAATTATACTATTATAACTCATAATAAAATACATAAAGGTGAACAGTGGCGTAGCTACAGTAAAAATATCACCCTACTGAGCTTTATAGATACATAATAATAATAATAATAATAATAATAATAATAATAGATAATTGACTGCCATCACAATAAACCATGAAAAATCAATGTACGTAGTACTGACTTTTTTTTTCTTTATCTACGATCAGCATGAGTTGATTATATTTCTCTTGACCATATAACATACGCATCTCATGGTATTGATCACATCTATCATTAATATTCACGTAAATGTGTAATATATGCATGAAATTCTGTAAGAAAAAAAAAAAAATCTAATGTCTTATGATATGATTGTGGGAAATTGTCGAGGCCAGGCGTTAATTTCTTCACTCAGGACCAATTTGTTTTTTACCTAATTGTTTTTCTTAATAAATTGGTCAACACATCGTCTCCCCATCTGAGTAGAAAACACACTATTTCATTGGAATATTTTCCAGACGCCTATGATGAAATTTAACTTTAAAAATCCAAATTTTAACTTAAAAAAACCACATAAACATTCTAGAAATCCTAATGAGCTATTAATTTCTAATCCTGAAACATCTTTTAATCATTACTTCCTCTATTGAATTTTTTTTTAAGACAAACCTATTGAAATCAAGAGCGGATAATTTTTTTTTATGGTCAGTCGGATCCTTTCTCTTTTCTTTTTTAATATCTATAGACTAAAATAAAAAAAAATAAAGTTGAGGATCAAAACATAAAAACCTAAAAGAATAGAGCTAGTTATTAAAAAAATAAAACTTAAGAGATCAAAATAATTTTACACGCCTTTTTTAGTCGTGCAAATAAAAAAAAGAGTGTTATATTTGTTATGTTAATTATGTTTCTTCTTTCGTATTTTTTTAATAATAATCTAAAATTTTATTTTATAAAATCAATATTTCATTTAAAATCAAAATATTCTCTAACATCTCACATATATGAGAGCATGCACACCAAAAGAAATTCAAAAATATAAAACCATGCAAACATAACTTCCGATAACAAATTACAAAAAAAATAAAAAAAAAGTTCAATGATAAAAGTAGAAAGAAATGAAAACTTATATGAGAGTATGCAAAAAAAAAAAAAAAAAAAAAACTATATCAACATAACTTCTTCCTGAGCTCCTGACCTTCAAACATGGGCTGCTGGGTACTTGGAATAAGGGTTTTCGAAGGATCTTGTGCAGCTCAGATTCTATGGAGGTTTTACGACTTGCTCGGGAGGATATATAATATTCAGTATTATCAGTTTGGAGATATTATCTTGGATATTAGGAGTTATTGAGTCGAGTGGGAGAGGTTATTCTTCAACATACCCTAAAAAAAGCTAATTCCTGTTCGGATTATCTAAGAATAAGTTTGTTTTTAAGGTAGTTTTTATAATTATAATAATAAAAAAATAAATTTTAAAAAATATAGTTAGACGTGGTTAATTGAATTTACATACATGTTTATTAAAAATTATAGTGAAGATTTATGTGCAACAAAAAACACGTATAAAATAGGTTGGTTGTGATTGCTTTTCAAAAATGATTTTTATTTGAAAATACATTAAAATAATTTTTTTATTTTTTAAAAATTATTTTTGATACCAACACATTAAAATGATTTGAAAATACAAAAAAATAATTTAAAGTAATGAAAAAAATAAAAAAAATTTAAATTTTTAAAAAAATGCTTTTAAAACATAAAAACAAACAGAGTTTTATGAAACTCAATTAAAAAAATATATAAAAATCGCTTTATAAAAACAATATTTTAAATTTAATTTTTTAATGAGTCTCACAGTATAAAACACAATTTAATATATTATCAAAGATTTAACTGTATCTTTTACACCGAAAATACAAAATCTAAAACTAAACAAACGGTAGTTAAATTTGATATTTTAGAGAATCCCCTGCTGGAAATGTCCCATCTTCTTTTAGCTGATTCGATGTGCTTTGTTTGTCTATCGTAGGAGTTGCTAGTCTCTCTTTGATAGTTAAAGGACAAAGATTGTACGTTATTCTCTCCTCATTGCTAGTTGCTTGCTAATTTTAGATGGATCAATATTCTCCCTTAATTATTTATTAAAACTAATAGAAAAAAGTTTTTTAGTCCTTGAATATTTAAATTTTGATCAAACAGAATCCTCTTCAGATTGGTTTTAATGAGATAAAATCTTCTATATATTTACTGATAATATATTCCATAAAATCAATTAATGTTGATGCAACACTTGACTCATCAAATTAAAAAAAAACCATAAAATTAACAGTTTATATTTTTTTTAATGAGCCCCACAATTCATAACAATAAAGCTAAAATAAAAAAAAATATTACAATAGTCTAAATGAATATTGTGAATATTATGTGGAAATAGTACATGATAAATTCATATATAATACTAAATAAATTAATAAAACACTCCCTTGGTATGGGATTAAATACTTAATTCAATATGGGTGTCATAATATATTCTTTACATTATCTTTATACAAATATTATTTACCTTAACTTACTAACATCTAAAAGCTCTAAATTAAAAAAAATATATATGAAAGAAAAGCTTGTAGAAAATTTATTTGAGGGAATTAAAGGATGAAATATCATTTTTTAAAAAATATATAACTTTATTTATATCTTCATTTGATTTTTAGCACAAGATTATTCAAAAACATTTTTCCTGAAGAAGATTTATTTTGTGTGCGATGCAAAGATTATTTTACGCTGGTAGTTATAGAGGGATAACGAGTTGACCTCGAGCAGTATAGATAAATAAGTAAGGATGATGATTTACCAATTAATAAAAATCTGTTCAATAAAAAAAATTTCAAGAAAGAAAAGAATTAGGTGCATTGGTTTTACATCAACCCCGGAATATTTATGTTTATGACAACAACCTCTGACCTGTTATTACTTGCTTTCTGGAGAAGGCTACATTCAGGCATTGAAAATTCATCGACCGCTTAATAAATTCTCCATGTTTTCTTCAAATTCTTAGGAGTAGCTAGGTTCTTTGAACAGGACTCAAATGTGTTGATGATGGCACGATCTCAGATTGGCTTATGTGTGAATGTAGTTACACGTCATAACTTGTCAAAGGGACTGTTGATTTTCTTTGTAAAAACTTAGACAAAGTCCAATAAGAAAATTCCACCTCGTAGTCAGGACGAAAATTTTCCACTGGAGTTTAGACAATGAGATCGATGTGACTTGATGCGAGCTTGAAGTTATGACCAGGTGGAAATTTGTGTCCATGCTTTAAGGAAGGCTCAAGGTCTCTTTGATAAATCTAGGCCACTGAGACAAATGGTGCGCGTTAAGATAGAATGGACAATGGAGAGAATGGAGGAGGTGCAAAGAAAGCTTCTAGATGCGGCTGTTGAAGGAAATGTAACTTCCTTGCTTATATTGCTTCAGGAAGATAAGCTTTTTCTTGATAGATGTGCTGTTACATGTCCAGCAGAGACGCCTCTGCACATAGCTGCCATGCTTGGACACTTGGAATTCACGAGAGAGATTCTTTGTCGAAAGCCTGATTTGGTCAAAGAGCTAGACTTGCATAGATCATCTCCGCTTCATTTGGCTACAGCAAATGGTCACCTTGAAGTAGTAAAAGTATTGTTATTGGTGGACGCGGATCTATGCCTTGTTAAAGATCGAAATGGATGGAACCCTCTTCATGTTGCAGTGATCAAAGGCCGAATTGATGTCTTGAAAGAGCTGGTTCAAGCCAAACCTGATGCCATTCGAACCAGAGGTCAGCGAGGCGAAACCATCCTGCATCTCTGTGTCAAACACTACCAATTGGAGGCATTGAAATTCTTGGTAGGGATCACAATTGCTGACACTGAATTTGTAAATTCAGAGGATGATGATGGCTTCACTATCCTACACCTAGCAGTAGCTGATAGAGAAATTGAGGTATGAGAAAGAATAACTTTTCGAACTGCCGTAGCCTTTAGGCTCAAATGCTTTGACCTCTTATTTTCTCTGCACCTTGAATCATGACCCATTATAGTTTCACCTACAATTAGCAATCAGTCATTTTGTTTAAGATTACTTGTCTTCCAGTCCTGTTCTGTTTGCCAAATTGGAAAGCACGGTGATCCGCAATCGGCATCATAGGCGAACAAAGGTTTTGTACCAGAAAACTGTTTGGCATTTTTTTAAAATTAAACCAGCTCTAATAACAGGAGCTTGATTAAGAAACAATGTAATCTTTCCCGATCCTCTTCTGGTGTGCTAAAACTTGTTTATCTGCTCCTTCTGACTTGTAGCAAAATCAATTTTCAGGTCATAAATTATCTCATCTCCGAAAGTCCAATACAAGTAAACGCACTGAACGCAAATGGCTTCACAGCTTTGGACATTGTGTTAGCACAAGGCAGAAGAAACATCAAAGATATAATCATTCAAAACACTCTTAGAGAAGGTGGAGCTATAAGTTCCAAGGATATGCCATCAACAATGCACGGATTGGATGCCATCAGGCCCAATAACTCCACAACTCTAAATGAGAGGAATTGTTGGAGGAAGAAAAACTGGCTGGAAGAAAGGAGAAATGCATTAATGGTGGTTGCATCACTAATTGCAACCATGGCTTTCCAAGCTGCAATTAGTCCACCCAATGGTAATTGGCAAGAAGACCGACAACAACCACCATCACAATCACATGAAGCTGGTCGGTCCATAATGGCTGATAAAATGCCAGATGATTTTGCTTTTTTTGTGGGGTACAACACTACAAGTTTTCTAGCATCCATTAGTGTGATCATATTGTTGATTAGTGGGCTACCATTCAAATGGAGGATTTTCACGTGGATTTTGATGATTATCATGTGGATCGCAGTTGTAGCAACAATCTGGACATACTACATCTCTATATCTTGTTTGTCTAGCCGTCGGGGTGAAAGTACTACAGCCAAAGCTGGCGCCGGTGTTGTATTTTATGGAGTGATGGGCATTGTTCTTATAGGACATTCCATCCGTCTAATACGCAAAATTGTCACGTTTGCAAGAAGGACAAGAGCAAGGAGATTTTCACGATCAACTACCATAACTCACGCCAACATTTAATTTGTATAAGCAGTTTTGTATCAGGGAATTAATCTATTATTTTTCTTGGCCAACATTGAGACTGAGTCATAGAAATATTTTCTTGATTCTAGCCTAAATATTAGTATGTAAGTAAGACCAAGGTACTACTATCTGCTCCATATAAATTAGTTCTATGTATCAATGAAAAGATAAGCCTTTACACATATTTATAACATGGTATCAAAGCAGAGATACTAGATTCTACAAAAATCTCGCTGGTGACTTGAGTCTTCTGAAGTGGAGTGCACCTGTAGCTCACGCGCAATTTAAATAACCTGCAAAAACCTAAAGACACAACATCAATCCGTAGCCCACATTTTTCCATTTCACTTGGGTCTCTCTCCCCGTTGGTGTTATGGGCAAAATCGAGAGGGTGATAGTGATTGTTGTGGTAGACTTAGAGAGATCGATGGTGAGAAGATGAGCTGGGTTTGGGTGGTTTTCGATGACGGGGATGAGAGGATCGCATGGGTTTGTGGGGATTTGATGGTGGCAGCGTGAAGGGGGCCCTGCCTACTGATTCCAACGGTGGTTCCAAGGTTTTTGAGAGGGAGGTTCACACGGTGGTTGATGGTTGTAGAATGCATATGGTGGCTCAGGGCTGTGGGATTTGGAGACTGAGAGTCACTGTGGTGTTTGAACTGGGCTTTTAGTGGGTCTGCTAGATTTTGGGTTAATTGGGTCTGGTTTTTCTGGGTAGGTCTGGCTAGGAATATGCTGCCAGGAGTTGTTGCTTGGATTAAGGGCTGGAATTTATAGGTGTTTGCTGGGTTTTGGATGTTTGAAGGCAATTAAGGTTTGGCTGAATTTGTGTGAGAGAGATGGTAGTAGCTGTGTTTCTACTGGTATGAATTGATTTGGGACTAAATTGAATTAAATCAGTTTAATTAGACTTAATTGGTATGAATTAACTAGATTGAAACAAATAGGACCGAAATGAAGCTATATGAATAGATTTAACTGGTCTTCGAGATATTTCTTCCTTTTCATTAAAGCCCTTCGCTTCATTCCATTACGGTTTTAAATCTTGAATTTTCTCTCAATTTAATCTTTAAATCAAATCTTTTCAATTTTATCTATTTAATTTAGTTCTTGTTTTTTAAATTCTTGCGATTTCATCTAAATTTATCTTGAATCCTCCTTTTTTTTTTAATTGTATTATTAATTTGATCAATTTAGATTTTTAAATTTAATTAGTTGTTACAAATTCATTATTGATTCTCAAAATTGTGTAATTTTGACCAATCTAACTTCTAATTTTGACTAAACAAGACCCTAAATCTAAACAAGATATGTGTTTTTTTTTCCTATTCAATTCCTTGGCCGTTTAACTTTTAACATGTAAAAGTGGTAACTTTTGCATGGAGAACACGACATGTTTAATTATAACTTTTTTTAATATATAGTTTTTTATTATATCGATTTGGAATTCAAACAGTATGTATCTCTCGACTGGGTCCCTCTTTATAACTTTTTAACTTAAAACATAAAATTAACTACAAAATGAAATCGTGTCTTGCAAAAAAGAAATATACAATTTGGATAGAATAATATATGATTAACAGACTAAATAAGAACTTCTGAGATTTGAAGGACAAGATACAATTAGCATTTTTTATAGGAAGATTGTGTACAGATACAGCATCGGCGTGACTCACTCAAACAAAATTCGACGATCCCTTGGCGCCATTAACCTTCTTCCAAGCTTGACAATCTTGGGAATCAAGCGGACAGAGTGCCCCACAAGAAGAACGCTCAACAATCCAAGCATCACCACACTGAGTACAACCACGGTCACAATGTAAGTCCTACGCTGATGAAGGCTAGACAGACAGTATATGGAAATCAAGTAAGTAAATGTTGATTCGGTGATTGCAACCCACATGATTGCCGTCAGAATCCACATTGAAAACCTCCACCTAAATGGTAAGCCACTTATCAGTAGCAAGATCACACTGAGAGATGCTAGAAAAGCTATGGAGTTGTGCACCACAAATTTATTGTAAGCAGCTGGGAACTTATCAGCCATTATGGACCGGCCAGCTTCATGTTCGTTTGATGTTGCCCCCTGTGAATCCTCTTGCCAAAGACCACCTGGTGGACTAATCCCAGCTTGGAAAGCCATGGTTGCGATGAGGGATGCCACTATCATTAACGCATATCGCTTTTCTCCTAACCCATAGCTCTGTCTCCTTTGATACTTCCTTTTCAACCGCGACTGTAAGCTTGTAAAATGATATTCTGATCGTAAGTTCATGGCCCCAACAGCTTCCAATCTGTGCATTGTTGAAGAAAGGTCTTTTGCACTTGAAGCCCCTACTTGATGCAGGGAATCCCGGACGTCTACATCTTTCCAATTTCTTCGACCCTGTGCTAAGGCAATGTCTAGCGCTGTGAAACCACTAGCATTTATCGCGTTTACCTCAATCTCGGTTTTCATGATCAGAAAACTTATGATCTGAAAATTTGTCTTTTCAAGTTATTATGGGCACCAAAAAACTTTCGATTAACATTTTCAATCGTGTCAGATACTCCTCTAATTAATCTTCCTTAATCTAGTTATATGCAAGTTCTTTGTGGAGTCTGAAACACCGAATTCTTCTTACTCCTGTGTCTAACAAGTTCTTGTTAATTTTTTAATTCAAAATCTACAATCTTCATGTCACGCTAAAGCCATAAAGGGATTGTAGTGTTTCGTAGTTGGAGATATCTATTCTCATACCTCAATTTCTTTATCGGCTACCGCTAAGTGCAGGACAGTTGAGCCATCCTCGTCCTTAGAATTTATAAATCCATAGTCTTTGATTGTCTCGACCAGGAGCTTCAATGCCTCCAATTGGAAGTGTTTGACACAGAGATGTAGGGCGGTCTCACCTCGTGCAGTCCGATGAAGAACAGCTTCGGGTTTGTTTTGAACCAATTCTTTCAAGACATCAACTCGGCCTTTGATCACAGCAATATGAAGTGGGTTCCGGCCATCTCGATTCTGAGCAAAGCACATGTCAGGGTTGACCGACAGCAGTGCTCTCACCACTTCAAGGTGCCCATTTGCTGTTGCCAAGTGAAGTGGAGATGATCCACGGAAATCGAGTTCTTTTGCGAATTCAGGTTTTCGACATAAGATTTTTCTTGTAAATTCAAAGTGTCCAAGCATGGCAGATATGTGCAGAGGTGTCTCTGTAAAACAATCTGTAGCACATCCATCAAGGACAAGCTTATCTTCTTCAAGCAATTTCAGCAAGGCAATTACATTCCCTTCCACCGCTGCTTCTTTAAGTCTTCTTTGCATCTCCTCCATAGTTCCCTCCAATCCTATCTTTATGAGTAGCATTTGCTTCAGTTCCCCCGATTTACGAGGATGATTAGTCTTACGACTCTACTTCAACAACAGGAGAGCAAATTATTTCTTGTATGAACAGAAATCTCTACGAAGTCAAGACTCAACTTCAAAGCGTAATATTCAGCATAAAATATAAAATAAGTCTTAGACGACATGTTTGAATATATCAATACAAAATGTGTGTCAGAATTTGAAATCCCCATCTATTCTTGTTGACTACTAAACCAACCCAGGAAAGAGGTAGCTTGACTCCAACTTTATTAAGCGGATCTAGCTATAAAAATTCTTAAGAAGTATATTGAAATAGAAAATTTTTCAGGTATGTTATTAAGTCATTTACATAGTGTTTTGTTTTTTTAGAATAATGATAGTATTTATTAATTTGTTAAATTTATAATTAAAATAAAATTCTTAATAAAAAAAACTAAAAAGTCATCAATCTTCCACTCAAGCCATATGAGAGGACTCACTTTCAAGGTTTTTCTTCTTCGCTTTTTCATCTTTTTTCTTACTTTGATTGTTGAATATGATTTTTTAATTTTACCATTCAATGTTGTGTTGATTGAAAATTAGGATTGATAATTTATCTCGATTTGCTTTTTATTTAGTTATCGTTATCTTGGAAAAACATTTCAGCAGCAGAAATCAATTTTTTTATTTGCAAAAAAATAAAAAATGAGAGGACCAAAATTGAGAAAAAAAATAAAAAATAGTAGTCCTTTTGTTTTTTTTAAATATTATCAACTTTGATCCTTTTTTTTGTCTTGCTTTCGATCATCTAATTTTTTTTATTGTCGATTTGTTTCTTTGATATTGTTTTTATTGAGATTTAAGATTTATAATTTGTTTTGATTATCTTGATCTAAAAAAAAAATCTTGTAATTGGATTGAGGCTTGATTTCACAGTAAATCCAATTTTAGTAGTTGAGAAAAATATAAAATGAGGGGACCAAAACTGAAATAGAGAAATAATGGAAGGCCTTTAAAAAAATTGTTTGCGCCTCAATGCTTTGAGATTTTGTTAAAAAGCATTGGGTCCTTTTAGTTTGAAAATTAAATATTTTGATCTAAAATTTTATTTTTCTTGCATTTGAGTCTTTAATTTTGAGAGAGGTAAGAGAGAGTTATAACAAAATTGTGAAGGAGAGAGAGAGCTTATGAAAAACTACTTCTCAACAACAAAACTAGTTATTCTTAGTGTCGACATGTTTTATTTGATGACTAAAGTTCCATTTAGGTCATTTGTTTTCTTCATCTTGCAAAAAAAAATAGATCGGGGCTTGAGAATATTTTTAGATTCGAGTTGATTATTTTTAAAATGATTGAATGTCACTTAAAAACCATAAACAGGTTTATTGAGGTTTCTATTGTGTTTTTAGGTGTTTTCAATTGAAAAAATTGATGAAATTTGTTTTTTAGCCGTTGAAGTTGAGTGCCTAAATTTCCAAGTACCAATGATGGCTAGAATTTGAAACAACAAGCGACATGTCACCTACTGTATTTTTTTTAAAGAACCACCGGGGGGGGGGGGTGTGTGAATGAAATTAAAGAGAAAAAATTAAAAAAAGGGTCAAGCATATTTTGTTATTTGCAAAAAAAAATAAAAATGAGAGGATCAAAACTTAAAAAAAAGAATAAAAAATAGCAATCCTTTTGTTTTTGTTTTTTTTTTAAAACAGTGGCAACCCTAGTCCTTTTTTTTTGTTTTTCTTTTGATAATCAAATTCTTTTTATTGTCGATTTGTTCCTTCAATGTTGTTTTCAATGGATTTAGGGTTTATAATTTTTTTTTTATCTATTTTTTATATAACTATTTCAATCTAAAAAAAAAATTGTTATTGGGTTGAGTCACGAAGAAGAAACTAATTTTATTATTTGAGAGAAATAAAAAATGAGGGAACAAAACTAAAACAAAGAAACAATGAAATGCCTTATTAAAAACAAAAGTGTTTACGCCTCATTGCATTGAAGAAGAAACCATCTACATGAGACAATGCAAATAACTGGAGTCGTATTTGCACAGTGACATGATAAAAAAAAACAAAGAACGAAAATCACCATCAAGATAGGACCACACCACCCTATTGGTTTTGCCCTTGCCCTAATATTTTTAAAAGGTAAATTAGGATATATTTTTACTTGTCGTGATCGTCTACATCAATTAAATATCATGATTTAGAACAACAATATCAATTATTTTATAAATGGAACCAATCAAATTGCACCAAGAACAAAACCTATGAGAACCCAACTAACAATTTAAACGTGAATGTCATGTAACATGTAACCTTAGAAAATAGAGTATTACTATTTGAGACAATATACTCATTGATTTTAAAAGAAAAGAAACAAGACTGAGGAAAGCAGCGAAGGTATTAATGGTAGGCCTCTCCTTTTAGATTCGAAGGAGGTCATCTAGGTTGTGATTTGGGAAAGATTTGGTGTATTTTGATGGGAATATCATGTTGAACGAAGATTGTTTAGGTGGCTACCTAGGGTAGCTATTCTGGTTCAAAATGAGATAAAGCAATAAGGATGACAATGTATGGTATCAGATAATAAGTTGTTTGATTTTTCATTTTCCCTTTTTTATTTGAACACATAGAAATAACGTTATTTCTTTATAATACACACAACTTTGCCCCAAAACACACTTTTCATTAAAGATAAAACTACGTTGTTTATTCAACTTATGTTAATTAGATTTCTTTGCCTTTTTTTCAAGTCAATTTGCTCCTTATTTTTCTTGTAATTTTGCAATCACATTCTCAATTGGTTCCAATCTTAGGGAAGCTTTTCAATTGTGTAACTGGCATTCCTCAACTTAGCCTTCATACTTCGACACATTTTACACCGCGGTTTTTAATCTTAAAATTCTTCAATTTCATCCTTAATTAGCTCTTTGAACTTTTAATTCTTTTGATTTTACCCTGATTAAATCAATTATCCCCGTATATCTTCAACACTCATTCATTTTAGTCTTTTAATCTTTAACTCTTGTAGTATTGACCTGAATTGACTTCCAAACTTATGTTTTTCTTCAATTAAGTTCTTAGGCTTAATGATTCTCCTAATTTTAGTCAAGTTGACTTCCAAACTTTATTTTTCTTTCATTTTAACCTTTGATTAAGCTAATTAATCCCTTTTAAAGTTCAATTGGGCTCTTGGCTTTTCTAATTTTACCCTTATCTTTATCTTTATTCTTAATTAAGCCTTGATCTATTAAAATTGGACTGCAAAATTTGCAACCATGTTCATGCTGGTCCTCAAACTTTCAATTTATGCAGTTTTAACCAATTTTCAATCCATCTTCAAAAATTTCTTTAGCAAAACCCCAAATTGTCCATCCATTTGATGTTCTGACCAACTATGAATTATATGTCTGATTGTGATATGAAGTATTACTATCATTATTATCATTATTCTTTTCTTTTCTTTTATTTTTCTTTAAAGAAAAATATTTTCTACATGAAAAATATAAAGTTTTTGGAGAACTCAAAATTGGGTTATGATATTTTTTTCTCTTAATATCACCACTAACAAAAGAAGTCCACTATTGAAATAACTCGTCTATAGAGACACCAGGGGTTGTAAAAAATAAGGTTTGTGTTATTAAGAATATTTTTGAAATATTGTTCTTAATATCAATTCTAAGAGAAGTTGTTGTGGTAAGTCATATGGTCTACTAATAATTATTTAAATCAAGTTTCCATGTAAGTTAGGAATTAATGTCTTAGAAGAAAAGGGATTAGAATCTTAGTAAACTAGTATTTAGAATCCTTATTGGATTAGGATAGTTTGAGTCCATCCTATAATTTTCTTAAAAATACAAAGGGCTTTACATGTAGAAAAATAAAGTATGTGTTAAGAGTTGAATATCAATCAATAAAGTTTAGGAGGTTAAGAGTTGAATATCAATCAATAAAGTTTAGGAGGTTTCAAATACTTATGTGTGTTTTGTTTCTAATAGGATCTCCCATCTAATTTATTTTTACATAATTTTTAGAAATTCAAATCCATTTGGAATTCAAATCCATACCCTTAAAAAAATCCAAACACAAGAATTGATTTCATCATATGAATTGAATTCAATTCATAAAGTTATAAACAACTTGTAAGGGTCTAGTTATGAAAGTTTAACTTTCTTGTGTGATAATGTCAATTTTTTTTATGAGAGTTTCTTCTGGTCTTGTTTAAATTTAAGGATGGCTTTGCAAAAAAATTCATAGTAAGTGATTGGTGTGTGATTAAGTATTTTGAAATGAACATATCAATAAAGTAATGAGTCCTTTTTCAAATTCTTAATTAGCAAGTTCTAGCTAGATAATGTAATTTCATCCTTCTTAATCCTACCCTAAACCCTATATATATATATATAAAAAAGTAATAGTAGAAGACTAGATTTTTATGCTTGTATTATGTCGCAAGCCAGGTCAATTTTTTTCTAATATAAAAAATATATTCAGTCGATGATAACCTGAGTTAACTTAACCATTATATGATTTGAGATATGAGATTGAGATACCCCTGCAGAAAAATAAATCACAAAGTTCAAGGTTCAATAGCCTAATGTTAAAGGATGAAATTAAAAACAATAATCAATTTTTTTTAAAAGTCAAAGATAAAAAAAACTCAAGTCAACCTGAGTTCACTCTATTAACCCGCCACTTGTGATATGAAATTGAGATATAAAAAAAATGACCTAGAAAAAAGGATTGAAGTTAAACAAATAATTTTTTGTTTTTGAAAAAAACCTAGGTTAACTTGACTAACCTAAAACCTGGGATAACCATATAAAAAGAAAAGCAAAAAAATCAGAAAGCTCGAGGCCAGATAACCTAATTTCAAAAGATAAAATTGAAAATAATACATTAAAAAAAGAAACTAAGTCAACTTAGGTTGACTTGACTACCCAGTGACTAGGGATAAACTTATAAAACATAAAACATAAAAAATTAGAAAGTTCATGGCCCAATAGTCTAATGTCAATGATATAATTGAAAAAAAATTAAAAAAATTAAAAAAAAAACCCTAGTCAACTCAGGTGATCTTTACTAACCTGCGACATAGGATAACCCCAATAGAAAAGAAAGTAGAAAAAAATAGAAATCTCAAAGCTCAATAGTCTAATGTTAAAAAATAAAATTGAAAAAAAAAACTAAAACATACCAAAGTTAAATCGAGCTAATTCTTAAAATCAATGACCCTGGTCATAAGACCAGGATGACCCTGTAGAAGGCAAAAAAAAAAAAAAAACTTACTAACAAAACTCTCAATCATTAAAAAAAAAATAGCAATTAAAACAATAAGGATCAAATCTCATACAAAAACCAGTGAAAAAAATAATGAGGGGTTAAATTGAAAAATAAATTAAATTAAGAAAAAAAAAGAACAATTAAAAGAATAAGAACTAAAATTAGATAAAATAATTAAATGAAATAAGATATTGAGGGATAAAAGCGGAAAAACAAAATTAAGAAAAGAATAGAAAACAAAAATCAAAAGAATAAATATTATTTTTTATATAAAAATAAAATAAAACCAAATGGTAAGGGATGAAATAAAAAAAATCAATCAAGAAAAGAATTCAAAACAAATGAGGACTAATCAAAGAAATGAGAATCACAATTGAAAGAAAGATAAATGTGAGGAAAACTCTGAATTTTGGTTGACCTAGCACGATTCTCAAGGAAATGAAAGAAAAAAAGGGAAGGGGGGAGAATCCCACCATTGTCGAGAATTTCACTACATGTGTCATACTATTAGCCTTGTTGTTACTAGACGTTTCGAAAGACATGATGGTTGGGCCTTTTTGACTGCTAGAAGTTGTTGCAAGCACCGTCTAAAGAGCGCGGACGACATCAACTCGTTGACGTGTGTTACAACTGCCAACAATTTTTTTTACTAATATTTTTATTTGTTAAAAAAATTATTTGCCCCTAATTCAAGTATATTATAACAAAATAACCATGATGAAAATTCCAAAACACCTATGGACTTCTTCTTTAAGTTTTTTATTTTATTTCAAAGACAATGAATTAATTTTGTTTATAAAAAAACATAAAACCTTACTTTTTTTATTTGTTTTTAACTGAAATTATGTTATTTAACTATATAAAAAAAGTTGATAGACAATTCCATCCCAATCAATTCATAATAATAAATGGATGATATTTAAAAGATTATTTTGCCTTGAAAAACAACTTTTTTTTCTTATAAAGAAAAAAATATATTATTACACTATAGTAATCCATGGTATGCTAAATCTAGTTCTATAGTAATACATGGGTTTTAGATTTAAAAAAAATAATAATTCTATGTTAAAAATTACGCAATGTGCAATAGAGCACACCGCCCTTGACGAATGGTATTGCGGATTGCGACCCTTTTAATTTAATCAAAATTTCCTGGTCTTCTTGGATATTATTGTCGTTTTAACCTATCCTAAATAATCTCTCTCTCTCTCTCTCTCTCTCTCTCTTCTTGAGGAAGGAATCCTTGCTAAGGGAATGACTTGACTTTTCTTCTGTAGAGGAACAGAGAGAGAGTGGGACTTCAAATAGTAAGTCTTGGCAATTACTTTTTGGGCTCCTCGTAAAGACTGGGCACTATTGCTTCTTCTATGAACATTCTAGACCCAACTCGTATACCCAGCAGAAACCCCTGGAAAGTCCCATCAGTTTCTACATCTCCCCAGAAACTCCCATTTCTCCACCCCCAATACCCCTCTATAAATAACCACCCTCCCCTCGACGAGTGCAAACACCTGCAAGAGAAGAAACACTAAAAAAATCACACAAGCGAAATCTCCAGCGAGAAGAGAAAGATGGATTTCAGAATCATGGGTCTTGACGCGCCACTCTTCAACACCCTCCAGCACATGATGGATGCAAGTGATCATGAGGCAGACAAGTCCTTCAATGCGCCAACACGCACTTACGTACGTGATGCCAAGGCAATGGCATCAACACCAGCTGATGTGAAAGAGTATCCAAACTCTTATGCGTTCGTTATTGACATGCCGGGACTGAAATCAGGGGACATCAAGGTTCAAGTGGAGGATGACAATGTGCTGGTTATCAGTGGAGAGAGGAAGCGCGGAGAGGAGAAAGAAGGGGCCAAGTATGTGAGAATGGAAAGGAGGGTTGGTAAGTTTATGAGGAAGTTTGTGTTGCCTGAGAATGCTAACACTGACGCTATTTCTGCTGTTTGTCAAGATGGGGTTCTGACTGTTACTGTTGAGAAATTACCACCTCCTGAGCCTAAGAAGCCTAAGACTATCGAGGTCAAGATTGCTTGAAGAAGAATGCTTGATTACATATATAATGTGGCTTGTTCTGTGTGCCAAGGTGATGATAAATAATGAGGGTTTTGCTGGGTGCTTTGCTTGGGGGTGCGGGATGATTTTGGGCGTGTTTGCGTTTGAATGAGCTCATTATTAGTTTTCTCTTTAGGAAACTAGTGATTGTTTGTTCAAAACGTGGTATGAAATATATGAATGTAGTGGTGGTGTTATATATTACTATTTCTTTCTACTTGGTTGCTTTACTCTAATTCATATGTATTTTAGGTTTATGCCAATTTTCTTCCCCTGAACATCTTCATTTCTGATATTTTCGAGGTTTATTTGGAATTCTCGACGATCATTGCATGATAGAGCAACATTAATTAATCACCGCAGCCATGTACCATTGACATAACAATTCACATTAATCCTACTAGCTTAGAAACGGAGCAGACATACCTTGCGGTTCTTGAAACTCTATCCTAAAACTAAATAAAACTAATAAACTTGAAACCCTATTTGCTCGCCATATTGATTTGCCCGATAGTAGCAGGAGCCTGAAAGTCTATCGAGCAAGGGTAAATTTATCTGCAAAAGCTTTCGAACTTCTCATCAATCATGTAATGGGTTTCGTCAGTGTTTAAACTGAAAACAAAAGGCAATTATCTAAAAGGAAAGGACGATGAGCGAAACTATTAAAGTATGCCAATCAAATGGAGAGGTCTTTGAGAACTTCTTTCAGGTTTGGATGGTTCTTCAATTGGAGGAATTGTATGTCTTTCTTGTCAGCGAGCTCTTGGTGTGCAACCATGGTTTAAAAATACCTCTGTAGAATACAGGCAGCGCAAGATTTTTCTTGTTCACATGGCAAAATCTTTTTAACCGGCCTTTACCATTTGAAAGAGATCCAGCAAGTTTCCGGCTTCCACTTCGTTCCTCTGAGTTCTTTTCAGAGCCCTTCTTGACGAAAAGGGCAATGAAGAAGCCTTCTTTGTCCTCAACTGGATCAGTTCGAAGCAGATGTTCGGCTGCAAGGGAAAAAACAAGAAATAGTTTCAAAGGTTAGAACTTCAAACTGCACAATTCATTCAGTAACACGCGATTGCATTCAATTGAGTCAAATCAGGAGTTTTACACAAAGCAATACAATAATGATTCACAGAAGCACTTACAGCCTTCAAATACTGGGAGACCGCGGCGTTGCCATTGAGGAAAGGGAGTTGCAAGCTGGAAACCATTGGATGTGGCCAAAGGTAGAATTGAATTAACAACGTCTTCATTTTCAATTTGATTGATGGAGCATGTACTGTAGACAATTCTTTTAACAGCAGGAACTGCAACAGTTTTTGTTTCACACTATGCTAGTTAGAACGTTTTGAAGTGCACAACAGTAAACAACTAATAGCAGCCAATAATTTTCATATCCCACACTTTTTCGATACCCTTCTACGCAGCACTCTCTCATTTTGGCTGGTATATGGTTCTGGTTATATAAGCAATTTTAAGCTGCAGGAAGGATACCATGAAAATAACTGTAGAATTAGCGTGTTTGAATCAATTAAAAAGAAGAACATACAAGACAAAGCATGGGCCAGGGCCTTCTTCTGAAAAGCTGCAAGCTTGTTCAATCTCTCCGTGTCAACAACATCAGTGGTACGAGAAGGGAGTAAATGGTCTAATCTTTGAGCAGCAGTCCCAGATCCAGAGCAAGAAGGGTCTAGAAGAATAGCAGAGACCTGTGGTAAAGTATTGCTCGTAAGTAAGAGCACATGATATGCCAAGTAGATGGATCCCTCATAGTAAGGCTACAATAAACAATATTTCCCTACCTATTAAAGTGAACCAAAATTAAAAAACGAGGGCATTTTTTAAGGGTTAGCTAGCTAAATAATTTTTGGAAACAACTTGCTAATTACAAGGAAAAAGCAACTCGATGTTCATTAAAAAAGAGCAGAAATACTAGGTATCAGTCACCACAGTTGCAGAAGCGGTGGCATGTGGGGATGCTGCAGTTCAAGAAAGAGCTTAGCGAATTCCAATAGATTATGTTTCAAGCTTAAATTATTCTTTCAATGTAATAAAAATTTGAGCACTGAAAAGCCAAACAGTGTGCAAACAGTTAGGCATCAGGAATCTTAAATAACATCTTCCATTTATTTACCTTGGAAAAAGGACCTTTTGGGTCAATGTTTAGAAAATCACCATGCAGAACTTCAATGTCTAGAAGCCAGTTAAGGCTAAATGGGATGTTAAGTAAGATGAAAACTAAGAAGCTAAGAATAGAAGCAATAATAAATTAAATTATTGACCACGAAAGAGAATTTAGTATGAACAAAACTGGGAGCCAAGTGAGAGAGAGATCTCATGCAAAAGTGAAAATATCAGAAAACTGCAGAAAGGATACTGGCAGCACCAGAGAGTCTGACAGTGTCTTCTAAACGTTTAGCCCTGTCCTTATTCAGCTCACAAGCAATAATTTTCCCTTTTCCTTTCATAAGGGCAGCAAGGTGAACGGTTTTGTTCCCAGGAGCTGAACATGCATCAAGAACCTTTACAGAAAATGAAACATTAACCACAGTGAGCATGAGGGAAACTACAGAAGAAATGCAATGGACTGGGGCCCCACTGCCAACATGAAGCAAACAAAAAATATCCATGGTAAGGTAAAGGAATTGTTGTAAGGAATTTTTTAACATTATTTTGTACTTCATGCGTCATGTTTCAGAAAGAAAGAAGGCATATCAAAGTAAAAATTCTCAATTGTTATGGTTCAAGAATTAATAATTTTGATAAACATTATAAAATAGCCCAAAAAAAAGAGATTATACACCATACATTGAAAATAACTTGTCGGCAAATAATTAGTTGCTAAAAGGGTACTATGCTGAGCACCAAAATTTATTTCTTCAAGAAACAGGTAAAACACATGCTACCAAACTATGTTAAATTATCAAATCAAATGGGAATGGGTATACCCCAGGTTCTGGAGGGGAAAAGAAAAGGCACATCTAAAACTGACTAGGAAAAGATTTTAACAAGTTACCAATACAAGAAGCAGAGAAAGAATGTAGAAAGTAGCTAGCATTTACCAAAACTCACCTCCCATCCTGGTTTGGGATCAAGAACTGCTGCCACCATTGAACTTGCCTTTCCCTATGAAAATAGAGGATTCCATTATAAGTCATATAGAAAGACCTAAATAAGAATTTATCAGCAAACCTTAGTCAACAAATTTTTTATCAAGAAAAAAAAATGCTTCAATGGGAACAATATGGGTCTCAAGAATCAAAGAAGCCTACTATATTGGTAAAAGATGCAGTGTGGTCTTATCTCTATGGTATTTTATATCTGTATTTTAGTTGCATTAATTCTCAATTTCATGTTTCCATAATTCCAGTATGTTGCTAATTTCCATACTTCAGTATGTTCTTATTTTCATTAATTAAGTTGATTTTTTAGGAGTTAAGGGATGTATTAATAATTTCTTGTTCTTCTACAATAGGTGGGTCTTCCTTCTAGTATGTGTGTTTTGTTGGTTTTGATAAGCAATTTTCCTTTGGTTTTTCCCGGTCAAAGTCAGGATTCATGTTTGACTCTTAATTTTATGTCTCAGTATGCAGCCACTTTCCTTGCAAAGTGATTCAGAATCATTAGAATTTTCAACTGTGGAAATCTAACACTGGGTATGAAGCAGATGGAAACTTAGGTGATATGCCTTCCAGAATTCGTAAATGCACATGGTAGAATGTTCCACATCTCTTAGATTCCAAAACAATTACAAAAAATTCTGATTGGTTTCTCGTTCCAAAAGAACAAGAAAGAACCACAATATAACTTCATGCATTTGATTTGCAGTACCAGGAAAACACCAATATTGGCTCCCAAATTTTGATTTTTGATTCTTGAATTGATTCCATATTTATTAATCACTCTGTCCATGAACATTTATTGGCCTTACAAAATACACAAAAAGTTGCCTTTTCACTGCAAACCTTTTTGGTTAAATTAAACCCCTGCACCTTTCCAATCTCGTGCTTATTTAAAAGAACCCTATAGAAACTGGACTTGACATGTTTTCTGAGTGTAAATTTGAATATCAAAAGCTTTAGTTACAGCATCAATGTAAAATTCAAAAAACTTCTTACTTGCACAAAGATGCTTCCATTCAAGACCAGAGAGTGATTATGCAAATCAGTATGTGGTGGGAGCACCAACAAGTGAGGTATCATGTCGTCCTTCTGAACCTGTTTAACAAAAGAACAAAAAACATAAAAAAATTATTTCCAGTTCATGACATTCAAGATTCCTTTCACGTGAAAGGATAACAGCTACTTTGCACAAATATTTCAAACTCCCTCACTAAAGCTTCACAGAAATCTCAGAAAGTACCTTGAATTGTTTTCCTAATTCATGCAAGGCAGAATCAACATCCAATTTCAAGGTATTTACGCGAACGTAACAGGGTTTTGTAATATCTGCACCATAATTAGCACCCAAATGTTCACAAAATTGTAAGAAAGCAGACAACTAACCTTTAAAAAATTCAAAGAAGGTCAAGGACAAGGAAAAACAAAATCCAAAATCTAACAATAATTAGTCTCAACTTAGATCAATTATAGCAAAGGAATGTAGAACTTAAAACTAAACCTATCCTCAAGTGACCCTTCTCACTCTAACAGCTTTACCACGGAGCGCAACTAAAATTCAAAATTAACAAGAATATGTACCCGGAGGCTGATAAAGAGCAATAAAGTCATCAATGTTCTTCGCTTTTTTTCTCACTACAAGCTTAGCTAAAGCTGACTGCATAGCATCTTTTCGACATGCAAGGAACTTCTCCGCATCACCGCCAACCAATAAAATCTCCTACGAAAAATTAACACTCCACATCAAACCACCACCAAAAATATCAAATATCACTCCACGCATAACAGAATTGTATTTTTATTTATTAAATTAGCATAAATTACCTTTCCAAATAAAACGTCATAAGCTATAATATAAATCAATTCCTCTTGTCTCTGCAATAACATAAAAATAAACACAAATTTAATCCAAAAAAATAATCTTAGTAAAATGTAAAAATATTTTATTTTTCTTTACCTTCCACTTGCTATTAAGTATATTCGCAATCTCCAAAACATCCTTGATTATTCTTAGATCTGAAAATTCAAAAAAAAAGAACAAATTTAGCTTGAATTATAAGCATTTCACTCTCTTCGGCACTGCTCGGTTAGCATTGGAAAAATACTATTATAAATTTGATAAAGCTGACTTACGTTTGAGAGTTTGGCAAACAAGAGCGAAAGTTGCTTTTTTGTTTCTAATGGAAGGGCTGTAGACAAGTGATTTAATGGAGGCAACGGCTTGGCGATTAGCGTCTCCTTGAAGAACCGTGTGTAAGACCTTGGCTGCTTCTCTTCTAGCGAAGTAAGCAGACCGTTCGGCGTTGTTCAGCCGTGGCTTTGCGGATTTATCGGTGGTTTGTTTTGGTTTCGGTTTGGGTTTGACGGAAGGCGCCTTGTTTCGAGCCATAGTGTGGTGGCTCTGAGTAACTGTGAGGGAGCGAAAGTGATGTCTTAATTGCGCCAAGTTAAAAGTGCAACTAGACGACGAGGCGTTCTTTTCTTTTGTAATCTTAATATTACCACCATAATTTTGGTCCGGTAATTAACGCTGGTTAAAACTCACCCGGGTTAATTTATTTTTTATAAAAAATAAATTAAGAATAAGAATAAGAATCTTTCAATAAAAATTATATTCACCCCTCCAAACAATCAAATCTCCATAATTCATTCTTTCTTTGCTTTAAATATACATATTTGACATTCACTAAAGTAAATCACTGCAAATCCTTCTGTCTAGCCTCTCTTATGGAAGAAAGAAAGAAGCTTGCTCACAGGATTGGTGAAAGAAACTGGCTCGTTAACCTGCCGTCTCCCCTTGAAAACTTGCTCCCTCCCTGTCTTAGACTCTAGGAGACTGGGTTGGAGAGTTCGCTTGCCCACCGACTCAATCAATCGGAGGAAACTCTATATCTCTCATGTGGTTATCTGTAGTCTAATAATCTAACCATCTGTATGTTAATTCTTATGAGAAAAGTCTGAATCTTTACAGCCCTTTTAGTTTCTTGATCTTGATTTTGCTTCTGGGTACTTACTATTTTTCTAAAAGACTCAATCTTTATAGTATTCTTAAATTTCTGATCTAGATTCAATCTTCACATTGTTTCTAGCTTTTTTACCTTGATTTTGCATCTAGATATAGATTCAATCATGGATTCTTGATTTTGATTCTGGGTACTTGTTATTTTTGGGTCTGAGGTTGACCTGGCGGGTCATCTGAGCTTGACCGGGTCAATTGTGACTCTGGTTTTTGCTTTGTAAGACTCGGTTAAAGTCCTGAGTCAACTGGATTCCAGTCAACCCGTTAGTCGAGCCGGTTTAGAGTTTTAAAACTATGCTTTCCACTAAACAATTTTTTTATATCTATTTTATCATTTTATTTTCTAAAAAATTCAACAATTAGGAACTTTCATTTTATTCTAAAGCATTCTTTTTCATAATTTTATTCAAATGATATTGTATCTTGTAAAAAAATGAAATCATTTTATATTAAAATTAATACTTTTTGTTAAGCGATTATTCTAACAATAAGTTCTTAATTCAGAAATAAAAATGATTTAATAGTAAAATTAATATGAAAAATATTTTGAAAGTAAAATTAATGTTTTTACTTTCCTTCTTTTGCTTTTTTAACAAAATCATCATACATATTAACCATTGATTTGTATTTTTTTTTTAACTTAGTGGGTCAATTTGAGATTTAATTAATTTTAAATTAAAAAACAAAAAAACACTCAAATAATCTAATCAAAATATTATTTTGACTGGTTGATCTGGATATTAACCATTGATTTTTTTAATTTATTTTTGTTAAAACAACGTTTTTTTTTTATCATTTTTAAAAAATAAAAATTAATTTTCATGATTTGTAACCTGGCCTTGTCTCCAGTCAAATTTTATATTTTCTATTTTTTTTAGTGTTTCTATTTACTTTTTCCAATTAAGCTTGAGTTTTCAAATATTTTTTAATTAATTATTTTTTTTAAACTCGTTTTGATATATGTTAACAAGATAGTTATATTTTCAAATCCACTTTTATTTTAAAAAATCTAACATTTTTAAACAAATAACAATTTTAAACAAAAACCAAAATCATCAACACCACACTCATTCCATCATCAATATCAACTCGCCCCCATTAGTTACTTTCTCTCCCATGCATCATCAAACACAACTCAGAATAGTTCGAAAATACCCTTTATTATATATATATATATATATATATATATATATATATATATATATATATATATATATATATATATATATATAAATCACAATCATCAAACCCAATAAAAGCTTTATTTTCAATCAAACTCACAGCAACTATTTGAGATGGATTGATTTAGTTATTTTTAACCAAAATTATTTTTGTTATTTTTACCTTGTTAAATATAGCCCGTGTTAAAT
The DNA here is from genome assembly GCA_007827005.2 of Populus simonii. Taxonomy (NCBI): domain Eukaryota; kingdom Viridiplantae; phylum Streptophyta; class Magnoliopsida; order Malpighiales; family Salicaceae; genus Populus; species Populus simonii. Next base: position 23,755,192 of record CM017469.2, read on the forward strand.
ATAGCTCTTGTATGATTTCAGTTGGATATTGAAGTGAATGTCAACAATGTTAAAGCATTATGTTTATAATTTATATTAATTTTTAATATGTTTTTTTAAATAAAAGTTTTTTTAATTTAAAATTTGCATAAACTCATCATTATTTATACTTAATTTTATCAAATATAATATAAATAATAAGATTCGAACTTGTGATTAACTGATTAACAAAACTTTAATACCATAACAAAAAATTGTTTTAAACCTAAAACTTAAGTTATTGGTGATATCCTAAATAAGATTTATATTATTTTTTAATATGTGTATTATAACAAAAGGTTATTTTTTAAAAGCTCAAAAACTTAAATAAAAAAAATTGAGTAAAAAAATAAAATTAGAAATAAATTGAAAAGTTGATGCATATTTGGTGAACAATTGTTGGAATGTAAATGCAAATCATACTTGTAGACTTATGGAAGTACACATTTTTATCTAAGGACAAGAATACTTGGTTCCATTAGATATCCAGAAGTAATAAAATTTGAAAATAAGTCAAAGATAAAAACTGAAGTCAACCGGGATATTTATGATTTTTTATTTTGAGTTATAATCTAAAATTTATCTTTCATAAATAACCTGTAATAAAATGAGTTAAAATCATTTTAAATTAGAAATATATTTGACTGAAAAAAATGACCCAAAGTATTTTTTTTAAAGATAAAAAATGTTATATAAGCTATAATTAATAAGTTAAAAGTTAAAAATTTCAAGTTTTAATTAAATAAAAAAATTAACTTAATTTTATAACAAGATTTTTATTTAAGTTCGAGGTTATAATTATAACCAAATCGTCTTATAACATCTTTTTTTTTTAAATCAAAGTAAGAAAAACAACTTAAATCATTCCAAACATAACCTAAATATACTTCAAACTGCTTCTTTAACACTTTTTTAACGTTGGTGAGGTCTAGCAAGTGGCTTCCTGGAAGAAAGGCGTTTTTGAAAGAATTGGCAGACCCTGAAAAAGATTAGACTTGGTGGCGTAAAGTCTTGGACTTATTTTAGTTCGGCAGCTTGCCAATGAAACTGAGTCGGCGTGCTTGCTCTGTAGACACTATCGAAAGGGAAGACTCAAGATCGGATCGGTGGGGGGCACAGAAGAAAACAACTCTAATTAAGCTGGAAGTTACTCATAAGCTTCCGAGTGAGTCAAAGAGTCTGATTTCCTCTCGATGCATTGAATTGAAGAAGATTAAACGTGGTTAAAATGGCGATGCCCTTCCTTCCACCGCCGAAAGATTCCAAATGTTCACCTTGGTTGGTGAATGGGCTTGACTTTTTAACACGACCTTTTTTAAGTTTGAATTTTACGTTACTCTGTGGCTAATTGGCTATAATCAGCTGGTAACTGTAGGAATGCCTTTAAGAGATTCCCCCTACTTCTGTCTATAATCATGCAGCTCGGAGAGGTTGCGGTTGCGTTTGCTGTTCTGCACGGTTATGAATACAGACAATAAAAAATATTTTTACTGTGTTTTCTACAAGACCCCGCGCAAAAAGCTGCCGTAGCCACTCCATGAAATGGTGTGGTATGGATTCGAAAGATGATAGTTGGATGCTCTTTGACAACTGTCTCCGTACAATTTATTACTTGTCTAGCCTATGCCTTTCGGGAGATCAAGACTAGCATTTGACCTTTCAATAGAAAAAAAAAAAATATATATATATATATATATTGCCCATGAAATGTGTTTTTCCCCCCGGAAATAACATAGAAATATATTTCCGAATCCCTTTTCCCAAAAAATAAAAAAAAACCGGGAATATTCTTGGAATTTTGAAGATTTTACAATCCGGTCAAATTCAAGGTGTCAACATCGAAAGAACATAATTCAACACCAAAAAGCCTTATGTAAAATGATTAAAATCATTAAAAATGATTAAAAACATCAAAAAAAAATATTAATTTAAAGTTAAAAATTAAAAAATTAAAATTTTTCAAAAAAAAAATTAAAATATAAAAACAAACATCACCTTAGCTAAATGCTAAATGTGAAACTTCGTAGACAAGGCTTTATGCATTCTTCGCTGACTGTCATCCATCTATGATTTTGAAAGCTTTAGCTCATCTCTCACAGCACAGGTGGCAAATTTGGGAGAAAATAAATGAGGCGGCAAACTTAGTACTCAATAAATGAATTCAGACCTTCTAATATTCATATTGTATGAACACATAAGATGTATCTCTGAAATGAAAAACCGGACGTCCTTTCATACTTTGTACATACTTGTCACTGACCAATAGGATTCCAATTTTACCTAGACCAATGGATACTCACATGAATATATCAGAAGTTTTCAGACCTGTTTCGGACTGGGTTCGGGTAAAAACTAAATGTAAAACGTCATGTTTTGGGTTGGATATAGGTATTGGTCTACCAAAACCCGACCCAGCTCAAAATAAATAAATAATTTTAAAGTTTTAAAAAATTGGATGTATATGAAGCTGATTATATACTGAATAGTTGTAAATTATAAGCATTCGGGTTTTGGTTTCAAGTTTGGGTTTCACTTCAAGACCTGATTGAGTTAGGTTTGGATATAAAAAATTCATACATGTTCGGCTTGATAAGTTAACTTGAGATTCAATTGAATTGCTCCTAACTCAACATGAGTATAAAAAAAATCAATTAGTAATTCATCTTGTTTAATCTGGTCAATCCTATCAAAAATCAATTGTTATTATTATTTTTTCAAAACAATATTAATTTATTTTTAAAAAAAATCTAATTCAAGGAGAATCCAAAGTTAACTTATCTACTCTGTAACTCAAATTTGAACAATCCAACCTCGAGCTTTAATAACTATTATCTTAATTAAAAAAAAAAGGCTTATGCTTCTAGAAATAATCTACTACACCCTCTTTTTTCTTTTAGAACTGTCACACTCAAATGACCCCATTATCATTTTTTTTTATACTTATAGCAGTCTTCACCGTTGTGAAGGGGTTGGTCTAACCACGAGACCTAAAACCAAATTCACAAAAATCAAGCCCAAGTCTTCCTCGAAGTCATCTTTGGTATGCCCCACCACCTTTAAATGCCAAGAAGCTAAAATGCTATGACTGACCATCAAACTTCCCGGTCACTTGGCATTAGCATTGAAGTTTCCTGCAACATCACAGGAAGGTCGTAACGAAGCAGCCAACACAGGTTGCCATAAATAGAGACACTTAGATATATAATTCTATAATACTGAACATTCAGGTTGATTGCTTTGGTGATCAAGAGAATTATGATCTGATTTTTTTATACTAAGATGTCCAGTCCTCAGTTTAGCACACAGCACGATACACCCGAGCTGAGTGACTACGCTCACGACCAGCTGTCCAATTTTGAGCTCTCAGAGTTCTTGACCTTCGATGAATGGATAGCGCTAGAAGATGCTCCATCGTCCATAGCTTCCAGTTATGCCTGCAACCCGGTTTATAGAGCACATGTCGTTGGTGAGTCAGGTGGAAGTAGCAGCCCTCGTGAAGAGCTAAGTGGTGGTAAGCAAATTAAGTCATGAATTAATAAGCATGTACGTGCATATACATATTAAGAAGCCATGATAATTCTGGCAGTTTAGCCATTGCTGTAAGGATGTTGATAATTAGCAACCTGATATCTTTGTTTTCATTATATATTAATTCCATATATGTTTTTCGCATCCTCGTGTTTGTGGTAGTAATTAATTGCTCGTGTCTTATTTAGGAGAGGGTGAAGAAGAGCGAGAGAAGAAGGAAGCCAAAGAAAGGGTTGCTTTCAAAACAAAATCAGAGATTGAAATACTAGATGATGGGTACAAGTGGAGGAAATATGGGAAAAAGATGGTGAAGAATAGTCCAAACCCGAGGTAGATATTCATAAAATGCTTTGTTACATATTTGTGCTTTGGATCATAGGCTAGATGAACGAGATTTATACTAAATATTTTACCAGTACTGTTAAGAAATTGCGAGCCATAACTTGATCAATGAGAACTGCAGCTAAGATCAGTACTAATCTGCAATGCATAATGTCATAATGACCTTATAAAATCATGTGTTTGTTACCAGGAATTACTACAGGTGCTCGGTTGAAGGCTGCCCTGTGAAGAAGAGAGTAGAAAGAGACAGGGATGATCCAAGATATGTAATAACAACCTACGAGGGCATTCACACTCACCAGAGCTTTTCCTAATTCTCAAGTACTGAAGTTGCATTGGCTCATGGTTTCAGATCCTCGGGCATGCTTGATATTGATGAACTTGTTAAAGATAACGTATTGCATCGATCTTGGTTTCACTTTGCTGCAATCTTTAAGAGTTGGAAAGCTCATGTACGACTTGCAAGATGTCTTAGGAGAATATCAGACAATAGTCAGCTATGCCAACTTCTTGACTAGCTATAATACAGGACGTTGAGTGGTTTTTTGGTACTAATTAATCGGGATCCCCTCTATGCAATATTGTGTCTGCGTAATATATATATATATATATATATATATATATATAATATATATATAATATATATATAATGAGATCAATAGAAATTAACGATACATATATGAGTAAAAGATTATAATTAATCCTTTTTAAAATATTTCTCTTTTCTTTTCGTATCAGCATTGTTTATAAAATGGATAGTGTAATCTTATTATCAAAGAAATCAAAAGTAACATCAGACAATATCTAAGAATTCCCTATAAGAAAAAAAGTAAGAAAGTATCCAAAATAATAATTTTACGGATTTTGATGTAATTTTAATATGATGTTTTTTATTAACTTGTTTTAAGTATTTTTTAAAGTTTTAATTGTCAAAGCCAATATATATATATATATATATATATATATATATATATATATATATATATATATATATATAATTATTAGTGATTTAAGCAACGTATATTTGTGCTGGTTCAAATTTTGGCAAGTATTGGGAGAAGGGAGCAATAGAATGGAAGAGCGGAGGAGAAGAGACGGGAAAAAAGTGTTTTGGCTAAACTTAAAAGGAGATGGTTTTGATATTTTATAAATAAATAAAAAACAAAATATTTTAATGGTATTACCGTGTAGGTGGAAAGAGAAATATTTTTGAAGGATATGAAAATATAATTTATATATGATGATGCTTCTAAATTCAGAATGCTAGGGAAATTATTTTTCGTAGTATTTGGATGATAGATGATCACGTGTTCATGTCAATCTTTCATTCTTTATAATTGAGGATTCCAAGGGTTAGTGATAGAGACTGAATTTCCTGCAAAACAATTTATTTTTTGGGATTTTAAGGACTCTCCGATAATAAAGTCAGTGATTTTATTATGAGATTGCAGTAAATGAGCATTAGAATATAAACAAGAAGTTTATTCTTAGTTAATATATGATATATGTTGAGTATAAGTTGTAAGAGAGTGAACCCCTGGGCCTAACGCGTAGTCGAGCCTAGAGAAATCGGGTTTGACATCTTATCAGACCCTCAGACCCTCTTGCCATGGGCCTTGGTCTTCGTTGAGCTTCTATAATGGATCTTCTTTCTCTTGGTCCCTCTAAGCTTTATGAGAAAAGAAAAAAAGGTTTTTAGTATGAAATACATCGATCTATTTGGAGCCCCCAAGTCTTAGTGTATTTAATGCACAAAAATCCTGAAAAGGCCATCCTATTTAATTGAGAAATCTTCTTACCTTCCTCCTGCATTTTGTCTTCTCAATGTAGAACTGTGGGATTCTTAAGGCTAGACATCATATTCTTATTAAAGGGGATCTTCTTCGAGAATTAAAACGACAACTTACCTTTAATACAGAAATTTAGTAGACTTATAGGGATTTGTGGTGACATGATGGTCACTTATCCAACGATGAGGATGATAATCATTTTCTTTATAATCCTAGTCGTTTATCTTGTTTCTTTCCTTTATCTTTTCCCAGTTTTTAGTCAGTTTTTCTTTGAATTTTTTTTAAAGTAAGTTTATCTCTTCTCTTCGTCTTGCACACTTTGTTACTCCTTTTCTTTTAAAAAATCAGACTTCTATAAGGATAAATTTGATTCTAAAGGCGTAAACATTGTTTCACCAAGTGTTTTAAGAGGTTTTTATGGAAGAGAAAAGTCACCTCAAACCCTTGTAGATAAGGCTCCTAGCACTTTGAGTGGTGGGGAGGTGACTTTTGTCAGTAGTCAACAACCTAAAGTCTATATGGCTCAGTTGCCTTTTAGGAGAGAAAAAAAATCAATGAGGAGACCTTGGCTTCTACTCAGAGGTGTTTTAAAATTACAGCCCCTTTGTGTATGGATGAATTAGGACATTCCTTCCCTCTTCAAGGGTTTATTAATGATGTTTTTTGATATTATAGGGTAGGCTTGGGACAACTACACCCTAGCGAGTGGGTGATATTGTCAACATTTGACAAGTTTCTCAGGCTTATTGGTATAAAGCCTATCATAAACCTCTTCAAGGTTTATTACCAATTCGTCAAGAGTACCTGTGATGGTAGCGACATTTAGTGGTTCTTTACTTTTGCTAATAGGCCTAGTGAAGCCATGAGAAAAGCTATCAAAGATAAGCTCGTGCACCTAAAGAAAAATAGAGAGAGATGGCTAATCATGAGGTACAATGGGGTAGTAAATTATCGGGGAGGTATTTACCAAATCTAAGGTTGCTCATTTCAATGGAAGGTACTTCCTCATTACGTGAACAACAAGCCTTGTTTGATTCTTGGTGAGGAGGAAACTCTTGTAGTGTTGACTTCTACTTTAACTAAGTATATAGTCTTCAATGCTGCCTTTCATCTCGTTTTCATGCCTAATTTTGATGATATATTTTCTATCAGAGCTGATGTTGCCTACAAGGAAAAATATTTGGCTAAAAAGCTTCCGTTGAACTCCTAAATATTGAATTATAAATATGATATGCTAAGAATTCTCTTAGTCATGTGTGTATGTATATAGCATCCTCCTGTACAATTTTTTTCTTGAATATACCTTTTCAAATAAATAATAACTAAATTTAGAATAAAATTAGTTTGATAAGTTAATTACAATGTATAGTAAAATTTGATAATAAATTAACAATATATTGTTGAAGTATGGATTCGATTAAAAACAATTTAGTAAATATTTATAGTTTAAAAATCCTTGTAAATGTTTAAGAGAAAATAAAACTTGATAGATGATTAGATCTCAGATAATAATATTTAATTTTAGATATTACGAAATTGTGGTGTGTTTTTCTGCTACAGTTACTATTATATTACAATATTTGTAAAAGCTACCCGTTTTTGCCATGGCCCATTGTAACTCCTCCAGACCGCAAATACGAATCAGAAACCACAACTGGGAGTCCAGCCGGCGAGAATATAGAAGCAACCTGTACTTGAAATATATGAAATATCATTTCAGAAATTCTCCAATGAATCAAGAATTAGTAGAAATCCCAGGAAAAAAAAATAGTTAGTCAGCCGTTGATATCACTGTTGTTAGAAATTTGTTTTAAAAACATTTAAATATTATCCATTTGTTTTTATTTTTAAAGTAAAGATTTTATGGGCCCTGAAATATATAAAACATTAACTTATTTAATATATTAGGGATGAATGACAATCTAAAATTCTTTGTTAATATGTTTTGTAAACTCAAAAATATTTAATTTCACTTTGAAAAAATACAATATTTTCTTGTAACGTAGGAAGTTAAAAAATTAAAATTAATTTATAAGTCACCAAAATTTTTTAAATATCTACGCTAAGTGGGTTTTTGGGTTTAAATTATTCGTGCTCTACACGAGCTAAGAGCCTAGGTTGGATTTAATTTTGAGACCAATAAATATATATATATATATATATATATATATTATATATATATATATATATATATATTTTGTTAATCTAAGAATAAACAATCTAAATAATAACTTTTCTCTTTCTAAAAAAATCTATTTTCTAAGAAAAAAGTCTGATTTTTTTTTATTTAATGGCAGGTAATTAAGGTAATGGCTATTCTGCCTTCCTTTGTTTTTTTTACAACATGGCTCTTCTGCCTTCCTCTCTTTTATTTTTTTCCCAACATTTTCTATCTTTTTTTCCTTGGATCATTCTAGATTTTAAGTTCAAATTTTCAAAGACAGATTTTTTAATCAGTTTTTCTAGTTTATTTTCTTTTATAATTAGTATTGTTAAAATTTTAAGAGACGGATCACAATTAATTTGTTTTCGTCAAGTGACAACCAATAATATTTTAAAGATAAAATAAATAATTTTGACAGCAACATAATCTATATATATATATATATATATATATATATATATATATATATTAGGTGCTTCAACAAGTATATATTCCATTTAATATATTTTATATTTTCATGCATGCTTTGTCCATTCGGGTGTAGTTTTGATCTTAAACTTGTAAAGCTATTTCAATTTGTTGTTTTGTTTGTGCTGATATATTTTTAAATAATTATATAACTTTGTTAAATTTATTAATATTAAACTTATATTTAGTCTTGTATTATGCAAACTACAGCTACTTAAACCAAACATCAACATGCCAGCATAATCTTAAGAAAACAACTAGAAATTAAGTGACTAACAAGAGACCTACATGTATAATAGCAGATCACATTCAACCTCACAAATCAATGACAAACGAGCTACCGAATTGCCTTGGAAAGAAACTACGTTCATAAACAATGATAAGGAAACAAATCCATCTCTTCTCAGCCTGTCAAGCATAGGGTTCTGCCGGCCACAGGTTTAGTTCATTTATGCCTAAGATTAGCTTGCCGACCCCATGTAACTTATTCAAGTGCACAGGTTTTTTTGAGATCAAAACCCGCTGTATTGTTAACAAAAAATATTAAATAAAGTTTTAAAAATAGTTCTATAGAGCTGAAGACCTGCATAAATATTAGGATTCAAACTCCTTGCCACGCCAAAAAAACCATTGCAATCCAAGATAGTTCAACGAATTTTATATGAATAAATACAATATCAAGAGTACTGTAATGTTATCAACTCTCAGGTCATTTACTTCATCTATCTATTCATTAAAATTCATTCGTTATATTCATCTCTATTCCCTCAAAAAAATAGTTTTGTATCTCTCTCTTAACATATATAAATATAGAGGTTGTATATATATCCTATGGTTTTCCAATAGCAATTGATTACAGTATTGTTACAGACAGGAATATGACTGTTGCGAATGCAACAAAGCAAAGCATTAAAAACATTTGATTTTACAAAAAGAATTGAAGGAATTCAGCAATGTATTCTTGTTCGACAATTCTGTAGCATCAACAAACAATATGCAACTGCAGGTTTTATATATCTCACCATTTTCACAGGGTCCGTTAGACCGATCAAGTATATTTGTTCGCTAAATCTATTCTGAGCATGCTATCCAGTCTTGCTATGTTCAAAACTCAATAGACCAAGTAGCAAGGTAAAATGTGCTCAGTTCATGCTAAATACCTTGTAAGAGCAATACTCAAATTTTCACGGTTTCATCCAGGAAAGATGACATTAGGGTTCCGTACGTGTGGAACAAATCCTGCCAGCTCTTTCCAACTAGTTACTGTGTCCTTAGCTTGAGAGCTTATGCTCCACAAGATATCACCTGCCTCCACCTTTCTGATTAGTTGTGGGTATGCTAATACAATGGCCTTCGACTTCGAAAATGGTTGCTTGTACGACTTAGACATGCCACTTGCCACCAGCCAGCGTGTCCCAGATTGTTGCTGTGTTTTGGTAGCCCAATGTTGTGTCTTGCCAGGTTCAGTATTCAACCCTGAAACATGGACTTCAGTGATTTTAAACCAAAGACAATCATTCTTTTCATACTGGATCCATTCATGATCATCTTCTTCATTTCTACTTCTTTCCAACACCGAACCATACTCTTTTGACATGGAATGGATAGAAGTCCTCTCCACTTGGATTAGAGCAAGCATCGGAGCACCAACTGGCTCAAAATTTCGAAGAGGATCCCTAAGCAGTATCTTGAGAGCTATCGTGAGGTTGTTCCCCAACAAACCATGCTTTCCACCAGATGCTGTACCCCAATTAATGTCTCCTGTAAACCTTCCATTAAAATCTATGCACTTAGCACGATGGGCTGCAAGGATCCTTATTGTGTGCTCATCAACTTCATCTTCCTCGCTGATGATTCCAGCATCAAGTCTCAACCACTCCTCCAATGTTATAGAGAGAGACAATAATCCGTCAGCACCACTGTCAGCATCTTCGGCATCAAGATGGTGCAATTCTGCACCTCCCAAACTGAGAAACCCAACAAGATTGACATCCTTCCCTTCAAAAGCCAGCATCTTTCCAGGAGACTGGGGACTGATGCTTGATGGTGCCGCTTCCTCAGACATGCCGGACTGGATTCTCAACCCTTCAATGGACATGGCATCAATCTTTTTCATTGCCAAAGGTGCAAGATCTTCAAGACTAACATATTCCCAGTCTACCTCACTGCCGATAAGGCTGGACTTTATGTTATTAAAGAACTGATGAGAACAAACTCCTTCAACTTCCTTTCTCCGATTAAACGGATCTTTCCCAAACAATGATTCATGACACAAAGGAGCCTTCCTGTGACAGCAATGAGAAAATAAGATCCAATAAGGAAACATGTAAAATGACTTTTTCAATGATAAAAAATTAGGCAAACATGCTTCAATGCAATTCATATGCTCACCAACCTTTCAGTAATATCCTCTGCTATTTGTTGCAATATCTTCCCGGTGATATCCTCCAAAGGCATTAATTTGTTTGTCAGCAGAGATAGTTTTGTGATGCCAACCGATGCCAGATACTGTAATGTCTCCATAATATCAGAACCTAATTCTGCAGGTAGCACTACAGGACAAGAAACTTGCATAACTAAGCTCCCTGCATTTTTAGAATTTCTGAAAAGAGAAGGATTCATAGACCGCAGACAACCTCCATCATTGGTATGGATAAAGGGTCCAAAGCCATCTCCAAGTGGAGGTAATTCAACTTGTTTCTCAGGAAGAAGCTCAATTGGACTCCCAAATCCATCAGAGCAATAACGTGGAGAATTCTGAAAGGCCCCCTCATCTAAGCCCCATTCTCTCATTAAAGCTTCTGTCTCCAAGTCTTCAAGCACCTTCACCTTCCTTCTTCCACTTAGCAACTGACTTGCTCTCCAATGCTCCTGCTCAGCAGCCTGAATAACCAGAGATAAATCAAGATCATCAGAAAGGTCCTCGTAACTAGACCCAGCCTGAGCAATGCAACCCAATTCTTCATGCTCTCTGTTTCCATCAAATCTATGATGAAGCTGCCGGAAGCTATGGCTTCTTTTTCAAACTCTCTTAACAAGCGCTCTCTAGGAGACTCAGGTTCACTATCTGCACTCAGACCAAATGGACTATGCTCAATTCCCAGCATATTTAAAAAATCACTTGCAACAGACGTGGTAAATTCATCCAGGCTCGGCGATTTCTTTGCCAATTTATTAGCCTTGTAATTTGATTTAGTTTCCATGTAGTTTTCATTCTCTAGAAACTTGTTCATAGCAAGCTGGGATTCCAACTTCCCAGATTCTGAAATGAGCTGGTTATTAAAAGCTGATTCCAGATCTTCCATAATTGATCCTTTCCTACTTGCACTATTCTCTTCATGTTTGCAATCATCCATTAAAACCTCATCTACATGTCCATGGAAAATATTTCCCTCCGAATGGAACTTTGTCTCTTCATCAGGGGCTATATCATCATCCTTGATTATTTCATCCAAGTCAATGGTTTCAATTGCAGAACCATCAGTAGTCTGAACATCATCTTGTTCTGGTTCCATTTGTTCCATTTCAGATGTTTCTATCCCCTGCTCAACAACAGTAAACTCAATATCACACTCATTTCCACGGTCAGCTTCATCAAGCTCAAACTCCAAGTGAAACTTTGGTTTGAGTTGCTGCATCTGGCCAGATAATGCGTCAAGTTTTTCTGAATTCTGCCAGTTCACCTCATCGAGTTTTTCATATAGAAAATTTATTGACTTGGAGAGTTCCAATCCCAAATTTGATGAAACATCATGGTAACTCTTCGCATCAACAGATTGAGAAGAGAGAGGAGGCCGACGATTTAAATCACTAGGAACACTTTCAAGTCGCCGAAGCATTCCATTACTGTTAGTGTGCCCAATACCTGTTTCGGGATCCACTGCAGGCCTATCATGCACTAAATTTAGAAGGTCAGAGACACTCATATTACTTCTTGATTCAACAAAATTGTCTCTCAATACCGAGAAACCAAAACTAACATTTAGAGTAGCACCCTTAGCCTTGCCCTCAAGCTTATAGCTTGTAGTCCATTTATCAGTACTTTTCTCCCCCTCCAGTTCCTCCAAATTCAATGGCAACAACAGCGTCAGATCTACCCACTGTTTCCCCATGTCAATGCCTGGAGCCCCAATTATGGATGCATAAATCAAGAAAAGCTTCATTTCATACTTTGCTGCATGATAGGGCCCACTTCTTGAACCATATACAGAACATTTATGCATCAAAGTCTCATCAAATTCAGCAATTCCCTTCAAAACCTTTGCTGCACGTGTCTGCAAAACCACATCCTTCCTCTTCCAATGCACAGACAAATTCATACCATTAAAACTCGGGGGTAACCCTTCAATAGAATGCACGTGGAGAAAGAAACAAATATTGAACTTTTGACGACCAATGTGGGCTAAAGCTTTCAAGGGCTTCTTCCAATTCCATGCTGATGATGATTTCTTGTCCTTATATGACACAGTTTCATTAAAACTTTGTGGGTTCAGACTAGATTTTGATTCTGATAAGCGGGGTTTCTCAACTGATTTAGATCGAGCACTGGATGGGGAAATCAAAGCCTTTTGTGGGGTTTTATGCAAGTATAGGGCTTTGCTTATTGCCTCAATGTCTCTCAGCAGTTGACCACTATTCGAACTTCCATCACCATCACCATTTCTAGACTCAGCTTTCGAAAGCATCATTTTGGCATCATCAAAACAAAGAACCTCTCACATACAACCCAATTCTCAATAGAACATCTTGCCAATTCAGTTTTCACTGTTTAATGATTCACAAAAGATAAATAAGTATCCACAATTTAATCAATCAGAGATTACTGGATGCATCAAATAACAAACAAAGAAACAACCCCTTCAGATAAGCGAAACCCAGATCACTTTAGCCAAAGGGAAATCACAAGAAACCCCAAAAATGCAAAATGAAAAAAATAACAACATACCAGTCAATCTTGAACTTCTCATTCAATTCAAATAAATAAATAAGCACTTACATCGTACAAAAAGAACCAATCTTTTTAACTTCTAAGAAATCAAATCAAATGAGCACTAAAAATTAACAAAAGATAGAATAGTTAACTTACAGTGATTAAAACTCAGTTCCCAATGATCAAATTTTGTTTCAATAGCTAAGCTCTGGATGGGTCCAAAACAGGGAAAAGAAAGGTCGAAGGAAATGGGGATAAAAATATGATAATTGAAGTTGGTTATAACGGTAATTTATCGGGGATCGTGTCTTGTCTTCTGAAAAGTTTTCACGAGATTTGAGTGAGAAAATCAATGTTTTGTCTGCGGTAGTCTTAGATAACGCAGTTGACATTATGCTTTTTTTAATTTTTATTTAAAATTATTTTTTTATATTTTTAAATTATTTTAATTGGTTGGTGATAAAAATGATACAAACAAATCCACATTAATGATTTTGCATTTGATCTGCCATTGTACTTCGTACTAAGAACTTTGAATTACAAAAGAACCTATATTATTATCCGTGCAACGGTAAATTTCAAATCAAATTTGTTTTGGATGTAAAAAGTTTTGTTAAAATGTTTTTTAATTAAAAAATCAAACAATCTGTTTAATTTAGAAAGTTAAAAAAAATAGGATAACCAATAAAACTATAGTTTAACTTGAAAGAAAAATAAGATAATATTTTTTAAAAAATAATAAAATGAAAGTATAATAAATCGATTCGGGTTAATTTTTTAAATTCGTTACCCAAGTCATGAGACTATGATAACATTATAAAAAAAAATTCAAAAAATTTATCAAACTCAATTTTCCAATCAACTCAAAATTTAATGATAAAATTGAAAATAAAATTCAACTAAAAAAAAATCGAGTCAACCCAGGTTAACTGTGGTTATGAGATCAGGATAATCTCATAAAAAGTAAATCGAAACAACATATGAAACTCAATTCTCAATTAACATAATGTTTAAGGGTGAAATTTAAAAAAAAAAACACAAAAAACCACCTGAGTTAACCGATCAAACTCATCTGAATCATGAGATCATGATAATCTAATGCAAATTAAAACAAATTATGAAATCTAATTTCTAATAAATATAATATTGAAAGATAAAATTAAAAAAATAATTAACTAAAAATCGTCATAACTCGCGACTCGGACTATCAAACCATTATAATCTCATAAAAAATAAAAATAAAATGAATCTTAATACTCAATTAATTTCATGCTAAAAATTAAATTAAAAAAACAATTCAAGTTAATTTATCAAATCCAAATTAGAATATCAATAAGCACTTGAATTAGAAAAAAAATGTTTTGTGTAAATGTTTGTCCATGCAATAAACAAGATATTGCACTTTGATCTAATTAAGATGAGGATTTAACCCAAACGGTCCAATGATTCTAGTTATTACATTGGTTTGGTAAGTTTGGGATGCATTATTTTTAAAAAAAATTCAGGTTGCGTTGAATTAAGTATATAATTAATTTTGATCATAAAATATTGAATTTGAATCAATCCTCAAATTAAGCTTTCAATTGTCACAATAAAATATATTGAATATTGTTTTAAATGAGAAAGGAATAGAAAATAAATTAATTAATGAACTTCTAAATTCTTTACAATTGGAAGAGTATACGGATTTTTAAAATATTTGAACTTAAAAATTGCCTCGTGGCCAATTCAATCTCATCAACACGACTGTTATATATATATTTTCCATTTCGTCACCTCAATTTTTTTAAAAAAACCATATTTATTAAGAACCCACATCTCTATTCTCTCTGTTTACAATCAAGATCCCTAGTGCTTAACTTCTCTCTAAAGCTTCATTCAATTCCCCAATCAAAACCCATCAACATCCTAAGGCTTACAAAACCAAATCTACCTAGCTGTCTTGTTGAAGACTTCTCACATCTTTTGCAACCATGCAAGTAAACAGTAGAAGATCTCTTGAATAATCATACCTTCTATAAAACAAGCTAAACAGTATCTATACTTCCACCCTACTCATTGTCTCTAATCTGACATGGAACCTTCAACGCAATCAAGTTATCAGCATTTCCACCTTTAATTATGTCAAAGTAGTGAGTAAATGCCATAAATGTTACTGTTTTGTAAGCTGATATGGTTTATACATTAAATGGTGCAGCTGTCGTTGTTTTTCTTATGAACCGAACACCTTGTCAGATGCCGAGGAAGCATTGTTGGAGCTGTATTGCTAGAGGTCACAGTTAAGAGATGGACACACTGTCCTCGACGTTGGATGTGGCTGGGGATCACTCTCTTTATAAATTGCTCAAAAGTACAGTAACTGTGAAATTACTGGGATTTGTAACTCAACAACACAGAATGCATACGTTGACGAGCAGTGGCAGCATGCTACCTGTTCTATTGGCATGTACTTTGTAGGGTTCTGGCTTTCCATTCAGACGTCGAGTGTTGACTGTCTTATTGATAACTATATTCTCATTTTATATTCTAAAGTTATTCTCTTGGTTTCGTTTCTTTAGAGATCTTCAGCTGCAGATTGTGGAGATCATTGTTGCAGACATCAGCACATTTGAAAAGGATGCGTCCTATGACCGTATACACTGCATTGGAATGTTTGAGGTCGGTGAATTTCATGGCACATTAGGGATGTGATGACCATAGTTGACTTGGTTTAAGATCGAATTTGTTCTATCCCAGCATATGAAGAATTATAGCGATCTTCTTAACAAGATATCCAAGTGGATGAAACAAGATAGCCTTCTTTTTGTTCAATATTTCTGCCACGGAGCATTTGCTTTTACAACTTTCAGGTAAAGCTTGTCAGAATTTGTTACCTGGAATTCAATTCATATTATTGCTCTAAATAAGCTATATCTGAAGCCTCTATTGATTGAGCACCTGAAATGTTGAATAAACTTACATTCCTGCCTCTGTTTCTAATATATTCAGGATGTAAATGAAGATGACTGGAGATTACTAGGTATTTCTTCATCGGAGGTGCAATGCCTTCTGCAAATCTGTTACTTTATTTCCAGGTCTGCGCTTGCGTATCTCATTCTCAAATACATGCTTTACTTTCCGAGCATACCAGGCTCTAGATTCAATCTCAATGAATGTATGGTGATGTGCCAAAGGATTAGAATTACAAAATTAAATCATGAAATCATATGTAGAAGCATGCTCAAACAAGAAAGGATTCCAACCGCGGCATGAATTTCACTTCCTCACTTGTCCAAAGCTTCCCTCTAAGAACTCTCTGTGCAGAATGGTGTTTCCGTTGCAGATCATTGGCTTGTGAATGGGAAACATTATTCATAGACAAGGTGAAGACGAATAACTCTGCAATTGTGCTAATAAAAATAGACTCGGTTAAGAGACTCTACTTCCTGGGAAAAAGTGCAGAACTTGCCAAATCAACTACTCTGTTTGTGGTTGCCATGGATCATCTCATTCGTCAAGATACATTGAAATCTCGCGGTGAGGAGTGGCTCAAAAGAATGGACCAGTACTTGGCTTCCATTAAGCCAATAAAGGAGTCCACCTATGGTAAAGATCAAGCTGTTAAATGGACCGTCTACAGGAGAACATTCTTCATTGCTGTTGCAGAACTCTTTGCATAGAACAATGGAGAAGGGTGGATGGTTGCACATTTCCAATTTAAGAAAAAATGAAGGATTCCTAACTCCTTTTCAGCAGAAGATACTATGGTGGAAGAGGTGGTGCTGTGAATCTCGCTGTCAAAGTCAATAAAGCCTTCATGATATGGTCTAAGCGAATCTGTCGATTGAATAAGGAGGATGTATTTTAGCATTTCGAAAGTGTAACCCATCATCAGGTGAATAACAGTATTCTTATATCACAAGTACAGTTGCAATTGGGCTCCCAGAATCAATGTCAGGAACTGCTTTATGGCCAGCTATGGTCCAAGTTTCTCAGTTCAATTAAAATTTCCTTCTTTGATTTCAGTTTTCAATGCTATATTAGGAATTGCTTGCTATATGCTATCTGGTGGAATAAAAGCATAAGTATAGTGCAGGTGGTGGAACTGGACAAGGGTGAAGTCATGTTCAGTCATCATGTAACTTTGAGCTTAGTATGCGCACCGTGATAAAAAAAAAATAGCTTTTGCAAGCATTGTAATGCAAGCAGATATATTCTGTCAAATAGATTCAAAATCCTCTTGCAGTGTAATAAATGGGTTTGCCATCAAGCTTGAGCATTAGTATCAAGTACTGATCATTTAAGAGCAGTGCCCTGTACAAAAGAAGATAGGAAACAAGAAACCTGGCTGTATTTCATCATCAATGAGTACAAGCAACTGAACAAGATCTCCAAATCAAAATCTGTTGTTGTAAATAACTAATATTTAACTTGAAATTCTCAACATTAGCATGTCAGAACAAGTTTCCTGAGCCATGCCCTCAAATTCACATCGTACAACCAATAAAATAATTCAACAGCAGGCTTCTCTCCATCTATTCTACAGAACGAACCTCTCCTACATCAGAAATTACAAAACAAAAGGAGGAACCTGGGATAGATAAATTTCTAGATTCAATGGATATGCATCTCCAGCAATTTAGCGCATGGTAATAGTCTGCATCCAGATGCCATCATTATACATTTTATCAGTTTTGCTTGCTAGAAGGTTCTGCAGATTTATTACCTGAAGAAAACAACAATTATCACCAGTCAACGAAAATCAATAACTAGTATGTCCATCCTATATTTGCCTTGCTAAAAAACAGCAAAAACACAAAATGCAAGGAAGACATTTTGTCAAAGTAAAATACGCACGTTCTTGGTTTGCCAGAGATGTTGATTTAACCCATCATTTCAATAGAATCGCAAACACAAACAAATGAGCTGATATTTCACAAAGAACAATTACCGATTCTTGTTTTGTAATTGAAGCACGATAATCTTTTAGGCTGAACATGTACCCTAGCATGAACAGAATTTAAACCATGCGAAGAGCTACAGAATGGAGATATCACAGATACATAAATAGAGACAGATAGACAGTCTACTGTCCAAGAGCAAGGTTACGGGTTCTAGTTCATTTTCATCAAAATATTTTGCAATCAATTTCTTAATAGAATCACACCACTCAAACAACCCAGTAAACCATTTGATCGAATTAATCCAACACCACATCTTACAAAAAATATAACCAATCAAGCAGCAAACCCACAAAAGCTACAGCACTCACCTTCTAACTTGTTCTCTAGCGTGTTAAATAAAGATTATAGTATAAAATTCACTGAGAAACACCGTCAACTGGCTTTCCTAAATCAGATGGAACTATTTCAGCTTCCAAGAAACGACTCAAATGCTTATCATCCAAATGTTCCTATAACAAAAACATAAACGAATAAAATTATAAACTTTGAACGATGGGATTCAGGATTTTTAAAGAGAAAATATGAAAAAGAAAGGGAAATGGAAGATACAGAAAGGCAAGCTCTGTATTTTTGCCACTCAGAAACACACTCCTCTTTGCCCCACTGTCCTTTGACAAACTTCTCTGAATACCACCTATGCAAAAAGTATGCAGAGGATAATAGTTAGGGTTTAAGAGGGGTTTTAGTGAAGAAAACAGCCAAGAAAAAGAAAAGGAAACGAGACCCGTTACTGTTAAGGGAGCGAAGAAGAAGGACCTGTTGAAACAATTGTGGTAAGCAGCTCTGAGATGAGCACAAGGAGATGTTGAAGATTGATCTCTTTTGTCCTTCTTTGTAATCCTCATCTTGCTTCCCTAATGATTTTGCCCCTTTTTCTGCAACAACAAATAAAGGCTGCGTCTTGGTCTGGATGTTCGAATTAGATAACTATTGCTTTTTATTTTTTATTTAAAAATATATTAAAATATTTTTAAAAAAAAATTATTTTTAAAATTAGTATATTAAAACAATATTAAAATATTAAAAAATAATTTTAAATAAAAAAAATAAATTTTACTAATTTTTATTTAGATCACACTCTCAAATAATAGCTTAATAGGAAAAACAATTGCTTAATTTTGAGTTTGGGGATATTTGTATAATTAGAAATGATTTTTATTTATACTTGAGTAGCCTTGCTTCTATCCTTCTAGGTTTTATAAAACATGAAGAATTACTATAAAATTATAAAATAAAATAAAATGTTTTGTATTTTTGTGTTTGCAATGTTTATTAAGATACACAATATTGTGGATTATACTTAGGAAACATTGTGATTGTTTATGAAACGTGGAAAAGTTTAATTTACATTATTTGGTTTAAGTAGTTTAAGGTATTTATATTTTAATACTAAAATTTTATTTTTATTATGTTTTAATCCATATATTTTAAGAAAAGAAAGAGAGAATTATTGAAAAGATAGAAAAATTTCGATTAAGCACATTCGAGCAATAAAAAAATATCAATTATGATGTAAACAGATTTATTTTGGAGATAGAATTCAATGGAGGTTGATTTGTTCTTTAACCATGAAAATAGATAGAAACTCATAAAGCTTTTTAATTCAATTTAATTTTCAAATTTTAAAATGATTAAAGGGTGTGTTAAAGTTGAAATTATTAAGGTCCTTAGGATATTTATGAAGGTGTTTTAGGTGAAAATATATTGAAATTTGGTTATTGATCAAAAAATTAGGACTATAATTTGTTGATCACTAGAGGTGACTAAAATATGTTATAGTAATGATACATTATATTTTAATCCTTTCTAGATACGGGTTTAAAACAAACGCAATTATTTGTTAAAACACGAGATTTTTATTTATTTATCGAATTTCAGTAGAGTTTTCTTTAAAACTGGAGATCCTAAATTATCGGAAAAAACCTGCTACACTTTTAATTCACATTTTCCATTCAAGATCCAATCATCTTGGATCTTAATCTATTAATGGTACTTATTATTTCACCCAAATTCTCAAGGAAATATTCATATATAATCATGTATCATAAGGAAATTATAAATCAAACATATGCATAAAATTATGAAAAAATCTTAATTTAAAAAGCTTGCTTACCATGCATCAAAAGTAAAAGTCTAACATAGTTATTATAAAATTAAGTACATCACATGTGATTTCAAAATAATATATGTCATTTCAAATATATTATAATAAAAATGAAATGAGATATGGATACTACTAACATAGATAAGATAGTCTTGAAAATTACAACGTAAATATTACAATAAATAAAGCAGTCATAAACAATAATGAGTACATTTAAAATGATATAATATAACTAATCCTTTGATTATAGCTCAATATTAAAATATTAGTCTTAAAATATGATCTCCTTGATTTATAAAATACTAGGTCACTAGTATCGACTTATCATCATTTCTTCGTTTTCTCAAATACCTAGAATTATTAAGTTAGGTTTCTTTTCGTTATCCTAGTTCTTAGGATTATACCAATGCCAATAAACCTATTAGCATCATTAGTCTCCATTATCCAGGAACGACTAATCAGAATAAACAAACAATGTCGATATCATTATAATCCATTGATAACATTAGTTATCCTGATCCAGAATAACTAATCAATTTCTTTATAGCTATATAAGTTTGTCATCTGAAAATATCGATGTCAAGAAACATCGTGACATTATTAGCCTCTAATTAGGAATAGCTAATCAAGTTCCACACCAATGTCAATATCAATGCAACCTATTGACATGATTAGTTAATCCAACCCGAATTAGCTAATCAAATTATATGTAAATGTCGATATTAATGCAACTCATTAATATCATTAGCTATCCAAATTCGGAATAGATAATAAAGTTATTTCAAATACTTTAATTTATCATTCATTAATGTCGATGTCAAAGATCCTTTGACATCATTAGCCTTCTATTAGAAATACCTAATCAAGTTTTCTTATCCATATATTTCTTTTCTTTTATTATTCATTTATTTACTTATTTTTCATAATAATATCGAGAATGAGAGAATTAAAACTTGAAAATTTTATTAGCATTAGGTACCTATTTAATGTATTTCAAGTCCTTTCTCTAGCTCAAGTGAGTGGCCCGGCTGTCAAGGTATCCTTGTGAATCAATTTATCCATTGATCAACATTACTCTTTGAAATTCAAAAACAAGCATTTCTCTTTTCTTTTTTTTATTCTTACTTTCAACATGTTCCATGATAATTTTTTGTATCAATTTAAATATATAGTTTACATATTTAACCATCAAGATCTTTCATTAATAATTTAAAAAAAAATACATCTTCACACAAGCATATATCATACATTATTTATTACTCACCTCTCACACTCTTTGACTCTCTGTCTCTCTCAAACCCAAACAAACAAACAGAAAAATGGATTAGTTCAAAGGACAAGCACACCTCCAAAAAATCATCATCCGTAAATGCTACGACACCTGCCTTAAACCGACTTAACTGCCTGTATTTTTGCTTGCTTCATCACGATTGATCTAGATATCGTTGAAAACACCAACTTCATCGTCCTCAACGTTGCTGACCTCTCTATTAACTCTACTTTTGTCTCCTACTCCTCCTCCAAGGTAACCAACCTCATCAGATGTCATTTTTATAAATAATAATAATGTGATTGTTAATTAATAAATTAAAAAAATTAAAGCAGGTTTTGCAACCAGTGAAAGTTGAGCTGGTTGAAGCAGATGAGATATTGGTGTTGGAATTTGCAAAAATGCTTCCGATTAGGATTGGAGTTCTTGACATTGTATTTGATGGTGGTGTTTAGAATGATAAAATGAAAGTTTTTTACATAAGGTAAACAAAGGTTAATAAATCTTAAGTTTTTTTTAACACATTTTATTCTTGGAAGAGTAGACACAACCTAAGGCGAGGAGAGAGAAGAGAGAGAGAATAATAGCCTGCCAAAGTTCCATTATTAGTCTTTCGCCAACACGCGCCCTACCATCTGGAAGAGCTTGATGCGATGCTCCCAACACCACCATGAAAGCTATGCTTAGCTGTTAGGAGATCCCTCACATGTCGTCTAAAGACGACAGAGGCTCTCTGCACGCTAACATGTGTGTCACAGACACCAACAATTTTATATTTTTTATTTATTAAAATACCAAATTGTCCCTTAGTTGACTTGATTATAACTAAAAAAACCAAGGTGAGAGTATGAAAAGCCCTTGGATGCTAGTTTTTAAACAATTACTTTGAAGGGTGTTATAACCCATTTTTGGGTTTCCCCCTGAAATTTTTTTATCTTTTTTCTTTTAAAATAAAAATCAATAATCAATAATAATAATAATAATAATATTAACAACAAAACCAGCAACTTATCAAAAGCAAGCTAATGAAGGTTTCAAATGTATAGAAGAATCAAGTTAGAGTTTTTGACAAAATTGAAAGCCTAATCATACCCCATTGTACCCAAGACTAAAGAAACAATGCAAATTCAAGGTTAAATTAAATGATTATTGGACGAATCTACATAAAAATTAAGTCAATGGACTTAATTAGATTTTTAATAGGCCAATTTGATTTAATCATGAGCCAAATTAAAATTTTAATTATATTTAAGAGTTAATTTGGGTCAAAATAAGAGATTTAATTAGGTGCAATGTTATATTTTTAATGGGTCAAATTAATTTTATTAAAGATTTAATTAGTGAATAATTAAGTTTAGGGGCTCAATTTAGGCTTAATCGAGAAAATTAGAATTTTAGATGACCAAACTTATTTTTTACAAAGTCAATTGATTGAAATCAGGGATAAAATTGCAAGAAAATAAAAATTTAGGTTCAATTAAGGGTTAAATTGGAGAAATTCACAACCAAAGATCTTTTTAAAAAATGCGCTAAACTTTAAAGACTCAATTTGGTTGAAAACATGGGCGAAATTGAAGCAAATTGAAAATTAAATGGTCAATTAAGGATTGATTTGCATAAATTCAAAATCAATGATTAAAATGAAAAGGTGTTGAACTTCAAGGTTGATATTCGAGTTTGGTAATGGTAAAATCACATAACATTAAAAGTTTGAAGTCAATTAGGGATGCAATTAAAAAAATCAAAAGAAAAGGGAACTAAATTAAATTTTAGTCAAATCCCTAATTAAAACCTCAAGGATGTCAAAACGACGTCGTTTTATTTAAATGAAATGGTGCGTTTTGATCAAAACGGTTTATTTTGGTACAAAACGATGTCGTTTTGACCAACACAAAAACAAAAAAAGGAGGTGTCAGGCGACTTGTCTGGCTACTATTCATCATCTTCAACCTTTTGTACCCGAAAAGCTGATCGGGTGGCTACTTTTCAAGAGCATTTAATGTCTAATCTCTCCACCAAATAAGACAAACAAGACATCACTCTCATGGTTTGATACCATACTATACCCTAGTGTAATTCTTGTCGGTTGTTTGCCTACGTAGCTACCATGACGCGGCCCAAAAAAGACCGACCTAATCAACCTTTGCAGCCAAATTTTACAACTTGTGGTGATGATTTTTTCCCAATGATTGAGATCGATCCCATTTGAATTAAGAGCCAAGATTTATTTTTAATAAAGATCAAATATCCATCTTTCATCTTTTATAAATAAGGGTGAATCTCATGCATCAAGGGAGGAGAAATTTCACTGAGAAATTATAGTGAAAAGAGAGTTAAAAAATCATTATTTACACCATTTTTTTTTTCTTCTCCCTCTCAGATCAACCTCCCCACATCTCTTCTTCACCACCAAACATCTACCTACCATTTTTTCTTTCACCAACTCCAGCCTCCTATACCAACAGTCGTGCTTCTCCTTCAATAGCAACCCCTTCGACTGTGAGTGACTGCACCTTAAACAAGTCCAGCGCCGCAAGCTTCCCTTTTGCAATTCTAACCTCTATATCATAACCTCCAGCAACGACACCCAGAGCAATTCTAGCAGTGTCTCAGCCACGCCAATAGACCAATAATGGTAGTAACATCTCTCTCTTATGCCAGGTAATCATCCTTAGCTCCTGCATCTGCTCTTTTATTGCATGCATATTAATTCACGTCCTGCATCTGTTGACTTTTGCCAACGAAGTTTTAGATGGGCTCAGCCCGACCCATATGGTTGGGTTGGGTTCAAGCCTTTTTTTATAACAAAATTTTTTTGTGTTTTTAGTTGGCCTAACCCAACTAGATAGGGCTTGAGCCTCGAGCCCAACCAACCCATTTTTTAGACTAAAAATATGTTTGTCTAACACGCCCTAATGTTTTTCTCTTAATTTTTAATCTATCTTTGTTTTAATATTTAGCCAAACAAGTCTAATAAAAAATCCAAAAAAAATCTAAAAGATTTCAAGGATCATTTTGAAAGCCTTCAATTTTTCTGGATTATAAGGGCATTTTAGAATAAAATTTCTGTGGTTCTGGAGTGAAAATCTTGTCAAAATGATATATTATAAACTTAACGTCTAAATTAAATTTCAAACTTAATTAAGTCTTTATAAGCTTGTGAAAATTAAATTTGATCTTTTAAAATTTCAAACTTTTTAATTAAATCTAAATTAAGCTTTCAAATTTAATTTTTCATTGATTAAGTTCTTGATAAAATTAATTTGACCTATTAAAAATCTAATTAAGTCATTGCATTTTAAGTTAACTTTGAACTTGTATTATCTTTTACATTTAGATCCTTTAATAGTGCAATTGTGTTTTCAATATCATCAAAGATACAATTTGATCTTTTCATTTTTCATTTGTGCATTTAGATCCTTATTCAGCCTGACTGTGCCAACCAAATCGATTGTCCTCTTGCATTTTTTTTTTATTTTTTTATATATATATATATAAAAAAAAGAAGATAATTATGGGGAACCCAAAATTGGTTCCTAATCTTTTTCTTGGAAGTCTAACCGGCAACATCTTCACATCAGGCCAAGGAAGCTAACGCAACGTATAAACCACCACTACCTCTGCCCATACCCGTGGCTTCCCTTCCTCTGTAACTTCAACCTTTATTCTCAAACAATTTGGATATGGACAATCGAGTCTTTTTGTTTTTATTGGAAGTGGAAAAAAGAGGTTTCGGGAAATGCACGCTAAGAGTGTATTTGTTTTTTATTTAAAAAATTTAGAATTTTTTTAAAATTAATTTTTTATTATTTTTGGATGTTCTAAAAGGGTTAATATTAAAAATAATTTTTTAAAAATAAAAAAAATATTATTTTTATATATTTTTAAATAAAAAATATTTTAAAATATCCAAGAAAAATACTGGCTAAGATGCGGAACTGATTTTTTTACATGAAGTTTTTGGAATCTTCATGAATCATAAGCCATGAACATGGACAGAGACATAACGAACCAAATCACTATCATCTCCAACCTCAATAACTGCCATAAAATACTAAATTTTTCAGTCCCAATTACAACTTTTTTTCCACATAAATCCACATCAAAGCAACCCAAAAATTAACTAAAGAAAAACCCAACCCAGAAAAGGTCTTTTTTATGGTCCCTAGTTATAAAAAATGCAGTGCCATTAAAATGGTGGTACCAAATCATGAAAAACAATGTAAGAATTATGCCTAATTATTTTAAAGCTATGTTTGGTCGTCGGGAAATATCTTACATATTGCATCATGTTTTCAAACGGTGCTGCATTCTATCTATACTGCAAAACTGTGAAGTGCGGGCTAATATATCATTAGTGATAATAAGAATTATTAACATTGAAGGGCATAACTCAACTAGCCATGTCTTAGATTTGCTCCTCGGGGATCATCAATTTAAGTCTTATAAACCTTACGATCACTTAAAACTTACATAATCATTAATTTAAGGACTCATTGAATTAAATGAGATATATACAAGCTATCTGAATATCCATATTAATAATAATAATAATAGAAAAAGTATTCCTCTGCCGGGAAGCAATAACTTATTCCAATTTCGAGGGAACACGCGTAGCCTCTCTCTTTTTAAAATTCCAATACGATGCTGTTTATGGGCAGTAATAATGTAGTTAGGGTACAAATATTCCACCTTTTTAAAGTGACATTTTTCCCCTTTCACTAGTGAGAATGGAATAAGGAAGGGTAAATTTCACGTGATCAGCCGACGGGGTAAGATTTCAATGCAGCAAAGCTTGCACGCCCAGAATGGACTGCTTGCTGGCAGTACAAACATATTCAATTAGTAGAAGCGCCATCGATATCCCCATGGCAGTACAAATATGAAGGATATGGCATGTTTAGTAATGCGGTTAATATATAATTCGTCCAAAATGTTTTTTAAAAAAATATTTAAAATTAATTTGTTTTTAGTTTTTTGAAAATATTTTGATGTGTTGATATAAATAAAATTAAAAAATAAAATAAATATTATTTTAATATATTTTTAAGTTACAAACACTTTAAAACTGCAACTTTTACCATGCTTCTAAAAAAACACCATGCCCAAACACTACAAGAGTTAACTATATAATTTACTACATTTTAGTCATTATAGTTTATTGATAGTTTTATTTTCTCATAAAATGCATCAATTTCTAATCAAAATCCTCCATCTAACCTCCTTCTCTTTTCTTTATAATTAAACATTGAGCCCTCGTAGCTTGCTTTTCTATATATATATATATACCCTAATGATAATAAAAATTATTCCTCTCCCG
The DNA here is from genome assembly GCA_007827005.2 of Populus simonii. Classification (NCBI taxonomy): domain Eukaryota; kingdom Viridiplantae; phylum Streptophyta; class Magnoliopsida; order Malpighiales; family Salicaceae; genus Populus; species Populus simonii. Next base: position 23,782,069 of record CM017469.2, read on the forward strand.
GGAAGCAAGAACTTATTCCAATTTCAAAGTAACACACGTCGCTTTCACTTTTTAAAATTTCAAAACGATGCTGTTTTTGGATAGTAATGATGTAGTTATGGGTACAAATATTCTACCTTTAATAAAGTGACTTTTTATCCCTCTCACTACTGAGAATGGAATAAGTAAAAGTAAATTTCATATAATAGCTGTGTTATTATAATAAGAGGACAGGGTAAGAGTATTTTTATTTTATATAGTTTTGATGTGTTAATATCAAAATTTATATTATATTTTATTGAGTATTATACTGATATTAGCTGTTATTATATATTTAATGTGTTAATTTTCAGTTTTTTTATTTGAATGTTTATATTTTATTTATATTATTTGAGTGTGTAGTTTTTATTAATTAGATGCTTATATTATATTCTATTGATTATTATACTGATATTATCATTAAATTGATATGTAGTAAACTAGTGTGTATGTCAAATGTTCATAAGCATTTTACTTTTTTTTATAATCTTTTTTTATTTAAGTATGTGCACTTTTATTTTTTTTATTTAACTGTTTTATAAATTCAAAAACTTTGTTGGTTGACTGCTTTTAATTATAGAAACTATCAAGTGTATGCAACCTTATGTGGGTCATACTTGACCAAGTAAAATAAAATTAAAATTCGAAAAAAAAATTGTAAATTTATTCAAATAATAAAAGGCGACTTGCCAAAAAATGTGAACCGTAATTTACTACGTTAAAGAAAATAAGAAAGCAACAAACGAAAGGAAAAAACGTAGGATTTCGACGAAGCTTGCATAATTTATATATTTTTTGTTTATTTGTAAATATGATAGAATACCTTTATTTAGAAATAAAACATAAATAAAATTGTATGAAAAACCCATCTTTGTTGTATAATGAATCTATATTTAAAATTTAAAATTTTATAAAAATAATTAATTTCTCATCTTTTAAAATTGGAGGCGGAAATTTATGCAGTGTGCGAGAAAGCAAAGGAAATTATATCAATCTGAAATATTTTCACCACATAATTTTAATTATAAGATAATTAAAAAAAATCAAACTATATTCATTAATTGCTTAAAAATCTTGCAACTTCAAATACAACTAATCATAACGAGCTTAAGAAAATATAGTAAACATTTAGTAGTTATATCTTTCTTTTAGATTTTACCGCATAACAAAATGATATTTTATTATGAGATATTCAACTTTTAATCATTTAGGGATGGTAACGAGTGAAAATTATTGGTTTTGTGCGATCCTGCAAGACTACGTTATTTTCTTCTTTGATGGTCTCTTAAAGATTCATAACTTCTAAATGAATCTCAGCATCAAGGATTCGTGACAAAAAATTATTTTCTATATCAAGAGCGGTAGATTCAAGTTTCGTCATATTTGATATTATCTAAAAAAATAAAAGAAAACAACTTATTAAATAAAATCATGAATATAAAAAAATCAATCTTTTAAGATTACTATTTATTTAGTTATTTAGAAATGCTAGTTCTTCAAGAACTATATTTGATTTATTTAATTCTTCAAGAACTTACCATACTAGTTTTTCAAGAACTTTAAATCTTGAAGAATAAAAAGAAAATAAAATTTGTCAAGATAAGTTACAAAACTAAATATATCTCATAAAATATGAATAATAATGAAAAAAAAATTTAAATTGATACAAGCCCCGTAATATAGGAGTTAATGCATGCTAAGATTTCAATATAAATTATATAAAGTGATCGTACGGATAATATGCTAAAAAATAAAAAAATAAGTAAAAACATGCATATTTAGAATAGAACTTTAAAAAAATTCTTACATTTTTTTTATACATATTTTTTAATCTTTAAATACAAGACAAATAGTTTATTTATATATATAAAAAAACATTAAAAGATATTAGTAAATTTAAGTGTAATGAAAAATCAAGAGACTATACTCGAAAGTTATGAAGTCTAAATTTTTGTAATGGTTATCCAATATATATATATATATATATATATAACTTATTTATTTATTTATCTCAAAATAATTATTTGATTAAAGCATGATATTATATATTTTCTCTTACAGTACCTTTAATGAAACCTCGATCTGTAAGATCTCTATAATTGGAAAAGGGTATTCTTAAAAATGTGTGCATAAATAATAGTAACATGAGATGTTAATTATCAATAAATTTCTTAATTTATATGAAAAATCAAGTATGAAAATTTAATTTATTATCAGTATATTTTTTTACATTGAAAAATATCTAAAATAAATTTTATTTTATTATATTTTCTTTAATAAATTTAACCAGGCCAACTCAATCAATCATTTTCGTCTAGAACAAAAATTAAAAATTCCTCATAATAATAATATATGAATTGGATGTTTGAGAGTATGGTAGTGATTGTTTTTTTAAAGTATTTTTTTTGTTTAGAAATATATCAAATAATATTTTATTATTTATTTTTTAAAAATTATTTTTGATATCAATATATCAAAATGATCTAAAAATATTAAAAAAATATTGTTTGGAATGTAATCTCAAATGGCCTTTAAGAATGCGTTTGTTTTGCATTTAAAAGTGTTTAAAATTTATGAATTTATTTTATGTTTAAATTATTTTTTATGATTTTGGATTGTTTTAATATATTAATTTTAAAATAAATTTTTAAAAAATACATAAATAATATAATTTTAATATACTTCAAGTAAAAAATAAAAACGAATACCAAAATTCCAAAACGTCGTCATCTAAAAAACAATGTTGTCTTTAGTACTGAACGCTTTATATAATATGTGGCTGTTTGGGAGTGTGGCTGCAGGTAAGGTTCAGCCGCAGCCACACATGACAACGTTTGGTTAAAGAAAATAAAATGCATCTTGCTGGTAAGACCCACTAAAATCAGAGATTAAACCGCAGGTTTTGAGAAGCAACATTTTGCTGCTTCTCGTGGTGGGAAAGGACTTCAATAGTGAAGAATGGCTCCACTGTTCAGTGAACAGTGGAGCCATGCTCCACTGCGCACTATTCATTAAGTGAATAGATTTTATTTTTATTTTTTTTAGCTAGCACTCAAAGTTTTTTTTTTTTCTCAAAAAACTAGTGCAGTTAATTAAGTGCAATCGCATTGTTCATGTGAACGTGAACAATATTTTTTTATATAAAAAAATTAGTTTAAGGTGAATTAAATTTACTCGTATTGTAATCTCAATTTTATTCATGATAATATGTTACTTAATTTTATTGCACGCAGGATAAATCATGGAAACTGTAGTTATTGCCGAATAAATTTTGTACGTAATGAAATTATTGATTTTTTTAAAAAAAATTATGTTTTACTCAAAAAACTAGTATTTAATATTATTTAATAACACTACATAAATTAGAAGGATATCGCATGATGACGTAACATTTGTGAAATTTGATCACAATTCCAATTATGTTCTTGCCGGGTCTGGCCTAGTTAAAAAAAAATTCAGTTTTTATTTTTATTTTTATCGTGTTCTATTAAAAAAAGTAGAAGAAGATCGCTTGATGACGTAACAAAAAATTCAGTTTTGTTGTTGCGCGATTAAGAAATCATGAAAAATATAGTCATTATTGGATAGATTTCGTATGTGATGACATTACATATAGTTTAATGGAATAATAAAAAAATATTTGATATCAATATTATTTATTTCATGATGTAATAATAGTAGTTAAATCTATAATATTTAAATTAAAAATCATTAATATTAATATATATATTTTTAATTATTTTATAACCTTAATTTGAAAAATATTTTTTTAACCAAACACATTAAACTACCTTTTCTTCAACCTCAATTTCAACCACAATTTTAACCAAACATCTATTTTTTCAAAACCACAATCACAAAAGCTACCGCAATACCAAACTCACTCTATAAATTCCCACCGTTCCGCCGGTTGTCTTCTCTTACTCATCTCACACCCTGACTCTATCTCTCTCTCTCAAACCCAAACAAACAAACAAACAGAAAAATGGATCAGTTCAAAGGACACGCACGCCTCCCAAAATTCGCCATCCCTAAACGCTACGACATCCACCTCAAACCCGACTTAACCGCCTGCACTTTCGCTGGCTCCGTCGCGATCGATCTCGGTATCGTTGAAAATACCAACTTCATCGTCCTCAACGCTGCTGACCTCTCCATCAACTCTGCTTCCGTCTCCTACTCCTCCTCCTCCAAGGTAACCGACCTCATCCGATGTCGTTTTTATAAATAATAATATTAATGCGATTGATAATTAATCAATTAAAAAAATTAAAGCAGGTTTTGCAACCAGTGAAAGTTGAGTTGGTTGAAGCAGATGAGATATTGGTGTTGGAATTTGCGGAAACGCTTCCGATTGGGATTGGGGTTCTTGACATTGTATTTGATGGTGTTTTGAATGACAAAATGAAAGGTTTTTACAGAAGGTAAAAAAAAGGTTAATAAATCGTAGTTTTTTTTAGTTATGTTATGATTTTTTGTTCTGGTTGTGTTTAGTACTTATGAGATTAATGGAGAGAAGAAGAACATGGCCGTCACGCAGTTTGAGCCTGCTGATGCTAGAAGATGTTTTCCGTGTTGGGATGAGCCTGCTTGCAAGGTTTGTCAATTTAAAACCCAAAAATTGGAGTGAGTGTGTTATTTTTTCTTTATTAATGGTTGTTTTCTGGTGTTATTTTTTCTTTATTAATGGTTGTTTGCTGGTGTTTTGTAGGCTACATTCAAGATCACATTGGAAGTGCCAGCTGAACTTGTGGCTCTTTCTAATATGCCGATTATCGAGGAGAAAGTGAATGGAGATTTGAAGAAGGTTTCATATCAAGAAACGCCTATCATGTCTACTTATTTGGTTGCAATTGTCGTTGGCCTGTTTGATTATGTGGAAGATCATACATCTGATGGTGCTGTTTTTCTCTGATTTGAATTGATTTTTATGATTGTTAATGTTTCTGTTTTGATGATGGGATGTTATAAAAATTTTCACAGGGGTGAAAGTTCGTGTATATTGTCAAGTTGGGAAAACAAAACAAGGGAACTTTGCATTGCATGTTGCTGTGAAGACGCTTGAGTTATTTAAAGGGTATGTTTTATTACCCTCATTAGTAACCTTTTCAATTAATTGATCATTAGCCGTGTATGGCAGTCCAGTAGAGTGATTAGATTCAAGTTACGGGGGTAAAGACGTGGCGGGGTAGTCTAAATAGGTGTGGGGCCAGCGAGGTAAGATTGCAATAGCTCACTGAAAATTCGATTCTAAACAGAATTGGATGGATAAAAAAGGAAATCACTAACGTTCATGCCTCTACTAGTTTGAAACTATGTCTTAGCCGATTTGTTTTGACCACTAGCTGTAGGTGTCTGCTGTCAACAGATGGATACAGATCAATAGTAACTGAAAACTATAACACCTATGGCATAAAGTTCTTGCCCTATTTGTTGTTTATAGTGTTCTTTTTGATTGTCAAAGCTAAACCAACTCTTCTGATTGGCACAGGTATTTTGCTGTGCCATATGCCCTTCCGAAGTTGGATATGATTGCAATCCCTGATTTTGCTGCTGGGGCAATGGAGAATTATGGCTTAGTTACATACCGTGAAACAGCCTTGCTTTATGATGATCAGCATTCTGCTGCTGCCAACAAGCAGAGGGTAGGTCCATTGACTAAAATTGGTTTTGGATGTCAGACTTTTATTGACATAATGTATGATTGCTTTGGGTGAGACGTTTAATTATTTTCAATTTGGTTGCTGTCCAGGTTGCTACTGTTGTGGCACACGAGCTAGCACACCAGTGGTTTGGCAATCTTGTAACAATGGAGTGGTGGACACATTTATGGCTAAACGAGGGTTTTGCTACTTGGGTATATTTCTTGCTCTATTCTTACACCAGTTGCAGCAGATGCTAGTTAATGCATCATGTATAAATGATTTGCATGTGTTCAGGTGAGCTATCTAGCTACTGATAGCTTGTTCCCAGATTGGAAAATATGGACCCAGTTTCTTGATGAATGTACGGAGGGTCTTAAGCTGGATGGCCTCGCAGAATCCCACCCAATTGAGGTAAATGGACATTTTTTTTCCACACTATCACTTCATTCTAGCATTTCTCATCTCAACCAAAATTTTGTCTCCAGGTGGACATAAATCATGCTTCTGAGATTGATGAAATTTTTGATGCAATAAGCTACAGAAAGGGCGCGTCTGTTATCCGGATGCTACAAAGCTATCTTGGTGCCGAGAGCTTTCAGGTTCATATTTTGATATGACATAATTCAAGATTTATCTTTACCATTGAAGCAGCCTTTTATATCTTTGTTCTTATATCTATTTTCATCTATATAACAGAGACATAGAGAAGCATAGCATGTGTTGCTCATTTGATAAATGTCTGTCATAACATGCCTCTTGATCCTTTTTAGTCAACCTTTTTATTTTCAATTACTGTAGCTTATTGTTGTTGGAGTAATGCATAAGCATGCTCGCACTTACTTGCATATGTTATAGGTGAACATGATTTAATTAATTAATTATGCCCTGTCTATATAAATCAGAGGTCACTTGCTTCATACATAAAAAAGCATGCGTACTCAAATGCAAAGACAGAAGACTTATGGGCTGCTCTTGAGGAGGGATCTGGTGAACCTGTGAACAAGCTAATGAATTCATGGACGAGGCAGCAAGGATATCCAGTTGTATCTGTCAAATTCAAGGATCAGAAATTGGAATTTGAACAGGTTTTCTTTTCTGATTTTCAACACATTTATTTTATTTTCTCTCTTTTAAAGCTTGAATTTACTTCAATTCAAATGCTTTGTCTTCTAGAAGACTCATTCTCTAACAAGCAAATGTAACAATTGGCAGTCACAATTCCTGTCAAGTGGTGCCCCTGGAGATGGACAATGGATTGTCCCAATAACTTTATGCTGCTGTTCATACGATGCACACAAGAGTTTCTTATTGCAAACGAAGTCAGAAACTCAAGATGTCAAGGAACTCCTGGGTTCCTGCCAGGTGGGGAGTGGAAGTTCTTGGATTAAAGTTAATGTGGAACAGACTGGTTTCTATAGGGTTAAGTATGATGAGGAGCTCAGAGCTAGACTTGGATGTGCTATAGAGAAGAAGAACCTCGCTGAAACAGACAGATTTGGTAATTTGGATTACTAATTGCTTCTCATTGACAAGTGAAGAAAAAGAGAAAAATAACTTCCAGTTATTCTTTTAACAGGCATTTTGGATGATTCATTTGCCCTTTGTATGGCTCGTCAGCAATCTTTGACCTCTTTGCTTACACTGATGGGTGCTTACAGAGAGGAACTTGAGTATATTGTGCTATCTAACTTGATTAATGTAATTTTTACCTCAACATATATCTTTCATCTCAATTTATTTCAATACTTTATTAGTCCTGATCAAGATCCCTTCTCTTCACAGATAAGTTCTAAAGTTGGAAGGATTGCCGCAGATGCAACCCCTGATCTAAAGGATGACATTAACCAATTTTTTATCAATCTTCTCCAGTTTTCTGCAGAGTAAGTTTTACCGACTAGAAATTATAGCATGTACACCGTATCAACTGGAACATGTATTTGCAATAAGTGGCGCACAAGCAAAATGTGGATCCAAGATCATGCTCACCATATTCATTAAAACATCAAACCTGCACTTTTAAGGTTCTTGTGATGTATTGTGAATAAAAACATAACTAAAAAGATTCAAAGTCACTTCCCATAATCTGCAAGAAATTAGGTACAAAAGCTTGTATAAGACTACCAAGAGGTTTGGTTCTGGAGGGATTCTCCAACACATAGGGAACAAAATATCAAGCTATATAAATACATATGTCAAGCAAAATATGTATGTGTGTATATATGGGTCTAAATATCTAGCATTATCAATTCCAGAAAGCATAATTTTTCGTTAATTCTTATGCTTTTAGCTCCCATTTTTTCCAATGTTCAATTTGTCTTTGCAGGAAGCTTGGTTGGGATCCTAAGCAAGGCGAAAGCCATTTGGATGCAATGTTAAGAGGAGAAGTTTTGACTGCCCTTGCTTATTTTCGACATGATCTGACACTGGATGAAGCAAGTAGGCGCTTTCATGCATTTTTAGAGGACAGAAATACGCCACTCCTCCCACCTGATATAAGAAAGGTTTGTAAGCTTTTTGCAGTTTATTATTAAATTCAAGTGTTCCTCCATATATAGTGCCTAATGGCCAATGACTATGGTTGCAGGCAGCATATGTGGCTGTAATGCAGAGAGTCAGCACTTCAAACAGATCAGATTATGATTCTCTTCTACAGGTTTATAGAGAGACTGATCTAAGCCAGGAGAAAACGCGCATTCTTGGTATTTACTGTCTTTTGCTAAAGTAATGCTTGATATATGAACCATTAAATTTCTGGTAAATTTATGTTTTAATGCTTTGCAGGTTCAATAGCATCTTGTCCAGATCCAAACATAATTCTTGAAGCTCTCAACTTTTTGTTGACATCAGAGGTTTTGTTTTTTTTTTTTTTTGAACAATTATTGAGGTCAGCATTTCACATCTAGAAGTAAAATCTCTTGAAGCTTAACGACCACGAGTGCATTTTTTATTTATATAGGTTCGTAGTCAAGATGCTGTTTTTGGACTTGCTGTTAGCAAGGAAGGACGTGAAACAGCTTGGGCTTGGCTGAAGGTAATACTTACTAAGCTAGTCATCCTAGAAGCATCGGGAAGCTTTATGGTAAAGTAGTTTGGTGAGCATGAACATCTGCAACATTGGGTAGTTTTCCAAGACAGCGCACGAGTTGTTCACAGAATTACCATCTTTGCAACTCTTACTTGGAAGAACAATATGAAACCTGCTTTTCATCTAATTGGTTTTGTTTCCTCTTATTCCCTTTTTAAAAAATAAAATAAAATTTGTTATATTATTTGTACGCAGGATAAATGGGATCACATTACAAAAACTTGGGGTTCAGGATTTTTATTAACTCGCTTTGTCAGCATGATTGTCTCACCGGTTCGCCCCGCACTCTCATACTATTGATTTCTCTAGCTTTATTTTATTTTGGTTTTTTCTAGTGTAAATATTTTATATCTGGACAATATTTTTCTGAAATATGTTCTTATGTTGTTCTCTCTTCTACAGTTTGCTTCATTTGAGAAGGCCAAGGAGGTAGAGGAGTTCTTTGCAAGCCGCACGAAGCCTGCCATTTCTAGAACCTTGAAGCAGAGCATTGAGCGGGTGCACATCAATGCAAATTGGGTTCAAAGCATTCAGAAGGAAACAAAACTTGGCGAGGCTGTGAAAGAATTGGCTTTCAGGAAATACTAGGGATGAATTCCCCATGCTTGCGTCGTGGCCTTATGTTTTGAGGAAGAAAAATAATGGACTGTGTGTCAAAATAAGAACTTGGTATTGAAAAATAAGCCTGTAAAGAGACTTGAGTGTCGCAAGCATTTATGTTTTCTCATCAACTACTCGATATATTTGATCATTAGCAATGAAGTAGTTGGCAGTGTATCATCAAGCTTGCAAAACACAGGTTCACAGAAAAGAAAGTGTTGTCTTTTTTTTCTGAATTTGTTTGTTACTTGGACATCGAGAACTCATTAACTGAAACCTAACAACATGGCTGGCTGGCTGGCTGGCTGGCATGAGACATTCATCTTAACTCGATACATTTGGGTATAAGATGACTGAAAAAGAGAATAGCATCAAGCTGCTGAGCTGCCCTAAACCACTGCCAATGACCTGAAACTTCGTTGTCGCCCACTTTTCACACATTCCTTGCCTTCAACCAGAGCCTTCTCTGCTATTTTTGCATCAGTAGAACTAATTAGGATGATCATAAACTCCATAATAGCTAGGTGAAAAAACTCTAGAAAGTGAGATGACGGGCATCATCAAAACTGGCAACTACCTCCAAAGTTTATCTAATTCCTTTTTAAGAAGCACATGCTTAAAATAATAGGAAGTTAATACCTCACAGAGCAATTTGTTTTCTTTTCCAACTCGGAGGCATAACAAATACATTTGCCCATAATGTCATAAGACAAACTGTTGCGATCTCCTATCCTACAACAAGCAGCTAAGATTTACATAGCCAGAACTAGCCAGTAGATGGCAACTCTTCAGTTTAAAGAAGAGTTCTAGGATGCTGCGAGTTCTACAGATACATACAGGCATCTAATTCCATTTAGCAATAAAGCCCAGGTGAAAAACAGACGGGCAACACTATATCGTACCAGATGAGAGGTATACAAAATGACCTGCCAAAAGAAACTGTCATGTTTTGGTTTTGAACTTCCTTTGCGCTTTCAGATCCACCACGATTACAGTGATGTTATCCTTGCTTCCTTTTTGAAGGGCACGGTTTGAGAGGAACTCAGCTGCTGCTTGAGCTGCAGGATCAATTCCCTCGCTCCTTGAGGAGGAGAGCGCAATGCCATTCTTTTTGTGCCAGACAAGTATTCGTTTGCGTGCCAGATCACATGCTTCTTCATTTGACATGACATCCCACAAACCATCACTTGCCAGAATGAGACATTCATCTTCTTTTGCCCTAGGAATAAACATAACTTCGGGTTCTGGAATAATCCATGGTTTCAAATATCTATCACCTGCAATCCAAAAGCAAGAATGATTCATAACGTTTTAGGCTATATGATCCATTTATTTTCATAAAGAGAGGCTAACAAATTTATATGCCCATAATCATCAAGTCCTTGAACTGGACAAAAAATACCTCAACATCAAAGAACTCACTATCCAAGAAAATAAACAAAGTAGGAAAAAGAGAAATTTAACATGTAAAAATTATTAGCAGGCATTGATGGATCACTTGCTTATCCTACCAAGTATTTCTATTTACTTGTCTTTGATGACATGGACAAGGAATTCTTTCAGACTTTGACATATTCTCCAGAGGTTCCAACACCTAAAATTAATCCAAGAATATTTGTTTCTGATCACCAAGAATGTCCAAGCATCTCATTGATAGTAATTACGAACTTGCCATGTCTTATGATTATGAACATGCATCCCCTAAATTGTTACCAGAGACAATCAACGACGAGGGAAAAGACAGCTATGGTCGAATAGTCATTGGATGCCATGGAGTCCTTTTTGAAAGTGAATGTGGTCATTTTATGCTTGCCTTCAAAATTAGCCATTTGGAGCACAATACTAACTTAGATGAAAAAGAAACCAGATAAGGATATTGCTGACAGATGCCATGGCTTAATTAGAGAAGGAAGAAACAGAAAAAAATCAGGGTAGAAAAACATACCAATAGACCTTGACATTGCTAGAACACCAAAGACACGATGCCCATTCCACTGTATGACCTTGCCTCCAGCTGCTTCTATCCTTGCATACTCATCTTCTCGGTTTGGCTAAGATAAGATTTAACACGAGAATCAAATGAACAAGAATCAGTTTTCCTGTCTATTACTACCATTAAAACTTAAAATATCCAAGCTTACAGCTGTAAAAGGCTCTTACTTTATGATCCACTGATAATGCCATTGGTTCTTTCCCGCGACAAAGAACTGCTCGTGAGTCTCCACAGTTTGCTACTATGATGTGGGATGAACAAATAACGGCCACAACAGCAGTAGAACCAACAGTTTCTGGGGCAACTGGTTCGGCACCAGCCTTTCCTCCGACTTCAGCATCAACCTTGAGAAAACAATTGGTGAAAGCATTTTTCCACTGCTCCTGGCAACTATCCTTAATACTTCCATCACTCAGGCCATTCTTAACAAATTCTATCTCCTCGGACAAAGCTGAATGGATACGATCATGACAATAATTTGCCACCTAAACAAAGAAAGCCAGCAGAAAGTAAACTAATCACTTCTAGAAAGGAAGCAACAACATGATTTGAAAGTAGGAAGAAAATCAAAGCAGCATAGAAAAAAAAAGGATAAGTTACTTGCGAGCCTCCATGACCATCATAAACTCCAAAGAAATGAGCAGTCTGGTGAGGCAAATACTTGCTCATTCCATCAAGTAATCGGTCGCCAATCAGCATTTGAATAGGAAATTTTAAAAAATACGGCACCGTAGCAACTGCATCTTCCATCTCCGGCCTCCTTCCACAAACAGATGTAAATCCCCAAAGGGGTACATAGTCCACTTCAAAAACACTTTTTGAGACTGTTCCACTGGTCCCTCTTTCCAGAGTCAACTGAAGAACCACAGAAGATGTCTTTGCATCAGATCCATCCCCAGCCTCTTCCTCAACACTTCCTGCCACCGAAGAGGGATCGCTCACAACAGTGTCACCGTTTGAATCCCCCAAATCTGCTGTCTTGGCAACAATATCAACACCACCAATGCTCTTTTTAATTTCTACAGAATTCAGTGTTCCAACCTCAGAGGTGGTCTCCAAACTCAAGAGATCCTCTCCACATAAGCTACTTGTTTCACTAGCCACTGAAAGAGAACAACTATCAAGAATTGGATCACCCTCCAACGACAAAGAATCATCTTCTTCACTTTCCCGTGTTATCCCATCATCGCCAACAACCCAATTTCTTTCAGTTTCAGAGATCATATCCAACAAAGGGGCTCCTCTTCCTCCCCTGTCCTCTTTTGAAGCTGGAGCCGCTGTATCTTTAACTTCATTATCTAAATCACCACAATTACAATCCTTATCCCCAGCAATAGGAACCTTAGTTACAGTATCAGATAATAAGCTAGCCGTGTCTGCCATTAAAAGTCTTGTGATATCCATGTGGGTATCTATGGATGGACTTTCACAGGCTGAATTACCTGCTCTAAATGGCACTGCAACCGCCGGATACATCTCCTCCATCAAAATCACTATCTGGGCAGTACAAAAAGTTACCCTCTAACCCCTCCAAGATCACACAGCCTGTCATTATTCAACTAAAATTATCAACCCTTCACTTATCAAGAATGATTTTGGAATGTGAGCAAGAGGTTTTGACAGACCATTTTCCATGCCTTTTAGGAAAAGGTAAAACAAAGTTCAATACTTTAACTAAATCAGGAGGCAGATCCAGAGGATGCAAAGATATGGGTGAGTTAACAGTTAATGAAAGTGAAATGGTTAGTCAGATCTGGTCAACAGCAATGGATCCAAATTTCCATTAGTGGAAATTAGAGACTCTAGGTAGATGGGCTAGACCTGTTAATGGCCTCATTAACTTCTTCTCTGGAGTCTTCTCTATCTAGCACCATCAACTACAATGAGAGAGAAACAACCACGAAAGTAACTTTAAATCCACACACAGAAAAAAAGAACAAAATCTCAAAAAAAGAAGAAAAATAGAGCGAGCAACTAAATTGGAAGCCAACCCCTTGTCTTTAAACACAAGAAAGAGAAATAAAAAAAGGTCATGAGAAAGAACCCAAGAAAACTTAAAGTCCCAATAATCACAAGAAAACCCTAAAAAAGATATTATTACCCTTTCTCACATCCCTGGATCTAAGGCAACCCATCTCAGCCTCTCGTAAATTAGCACTCTTTCTCTCTCTAATAATTGCAAAAATTAATCTTGAAAGCAAGAAGGAAAGTGAAGGTACAAGGAAGAAAAAAACAAAGACACTGCACTACGTAATTGTGTCAACTGTAAATGAGGCTTTCGCTTTTCACAACTTCTCTTCAGAACCAAGAACCATAAAAAGAGATCAAGAAACAAGATATGGAGAGTAGTGCTTGCTCACCTTACCATCTAAAAAAATACTGTCAGCTAAAATAAAAGGACTTGGCTTGCTTGATTCTTTATCAAGCCCTTGGGCATATCTCTATTTAATAATATCTGGGAGATGCTCAAGTCTTGGAAGCTGAAAGAGCAAGAAAGAGGGTGGACATGGGATGGGAAATCAAGAAAAATAAAGTTAACAACAGAGAGAAATGGACAGGTGTCAAATCTTGAAGAGCATAATAAAGCATCTCCACCCGTCCAAAGCTCTCCTTTTCCTTTTTATCTCTCTAATCCAATCCATTTGTCAGCTTGTTTCTTCACTTTAATACATAGACATTCTTTCTTGCTGCCATTTAAATTTCTTTAATTGAACTGCAGAATCAAGTTTAAAGTTGAGATCATGATTAATGCTTTTTATCTTTTTGCGGAAAAGAGGAAATTGCCATGCTGTATTTTAAGATGATCGTGGCTTGCTTTTTACGTGAAGTGCAAGTGATGATCGGCCGTTCCCCTTCACATTTGCTACCCGTTTTTCTCGGAAAAATATCAACATGGTGTTTTTTTTCAAGCTTTTCGTGTTAATACTTTGATACTAAAAGTAAATATAAATTAAAAAAAATATTTTTAAAAAGCATTTCATCACAGTATACTTATATTATAATAAACAAGATTAGAAGACAATAATACCATCCATGCTCCAGATGATCTGCTCGAGCTCATCCATGATTCATGGCAATTTCAAGACCTTTATATTCTAAATCAATTCTCAAAATTCCAGATAAATAAATAAAATAAATAAATAATCAAAAGACTACTTTTCGAGGCATCCTCTATCATGAAGACATTAATGAGTTTTTGTCAGCTTATGTGATGATTTTTTCACATGAAATAATACTGTATTGTAGCAACTCGTGAGCCTAGAGATGCTTAGATTTACAGGAAGCTTTCTTTTCCGGTTATTTTTGTTTATTAGCATGGTTTTTTAAAAATATTGGTAAAATAATATATTATATATGTGGAAGTTGAAAATCATGACTTTTAAATCTGTGACTTCCAGTAACACAGCAACAATAAAAAAAAAAATTGAAATGGAATGCAAGAGTTTAAAAAAATAATAAGCAAAAGATCTCAAAAAAATTCTGATTATTATATCATCAATTTAATAAAAAAATATCTATAAAAAAATATAATTATACATTATGAAAGATCATTGACAATAATTCGAGTGAGCTACCCATCATATTGAGATAGGTTTGACACACTCAAGTTATTAATGATTATCTTTCTTGATATTATTAAATTTATTTAAAAAAAAAAGTTTGACGGTAGGTATAAATAGTATTGTAATCAAAGTTTTAATATATTTTTTGATATTTTTATTATTATTTTTAATCATATCATAGTTGTTTTTTGAAATTTATGCATTTCTAAATAGCTGTTATTTCACTATTTTTTTTTTAAAAAAATTATGTTATTTTTTAATATTTAAAAAAAATGCTAATTTTTTTAATAAAAAAAACTTCTTTTTCCAATATTCTTATTTCTGTCGGGACAAGACATATTCATCTCCCGCGACCGCTAATAATTTGACAACAAACAACCTTCAAATATGACTTCTCTTGTGAATGTATTATTCCACCGCCCAAACAAAATAATAATAATAATAATAATTATTAATTTTAATATTCTTAACTAAACTAGTTAGATTCTAAATGCATTATCAGTTTGAGTTTATAAATCTCGAGGTCACTTAAGACTTACATGATCATTAACTTCATAATCTATAGAATTAATCGAGATACACAAAAACTAGTCCGAACACCTACATTAATAAATAATAATAATAATTAAAAAAATGCCTTCCACGTTGCGCATTTTGACGGGTTAATACCATGTCTAATTCCTCCAATCTTATTTTTTAATAGATTTATATACAAACTTTTTGATCCCTTATTTTCTTTTACCATAAGTTTCATCAAGGGTTCAGTTTTGTTATATTTAATATCAAGTATCATTAATTTTTGTGTCAAGACATAGGAAAATTATGCATTGAAATCTAGCAAATGATTAAAAAAAAGGGCCCAATTTTGATAATCAAAGAACTAAATTAAAATTATAGGAACAAAGGGTGTATACTTTACCCAATTTTTTTAATTTAATTTCTAATTTTAAAATATTCGAATCTTTTTTAATTAGAGGAAGAAACTTTATCGAGTAATGCTTGGTATATAGAATTAAACAAGAACTTCATTTATATATTATAGTTTCATGCACCTATAAGATGCTAGGAGAAACTTATTCCATATCCACATTTCTATCTTACCTTTTCTAATTAAAAATTTAGTTTTGTATGTCTAAATCTATTGCATTCCATCAGTTCATCGAATGCATAAGGATATAATAATAATAATAATAATAAATGTCAGAAAAAGCACAGAGCTACATAGGGGTGAGAAAAAAACTGAAAAACCAATTAAATAAAAAAAATAACAGTAAAAACCGAACCATGAAAAAAAAACATATTAAATCGATTAAAATTTAAAAAAAACTGACCGGTTTGGTTTCGGTTTTATAAGCTTAAAACATAAAAAAACCGAACCCAAACCGAAAAAAATTGGAAAAAAACTGAGCCAAACAAGAAACAAACCGGAAAAACCGAGCCAAACCAATTTGAATCAGTTTTTATCCTAAAAAACTAAGCCGAAACCGGTCGCTTTGAACCAATTTCAGTTTTGTTTTTTAAAAAATTCAGTTTAATTATTTTTTTTAATAAAAATCAAATCAAATCAAAAATTATCACCCACTAGGTATGTCCTATAAATAATATCAGGAAAGATTATATCATTCAACAATCTTGGGAAGAAAAAGCAAGAGAATAAATATTGACATCCGACACCTGTAATTCCCAAAATTGAAAAGAAGTGAATACAACAAATTAAAATTAAAAGTAATAATTTGCATCAGGGTTTCACTGTAGCACTAAATTTATTTTGATGTGCATTGAAACAATGCAATGATGAATTTGCTATTTCCAAATAAAATCCTCAACCGTCTATTGAGGTTAATATAAACTTTTTGGTTCATTAATTATTATTAAATTAATTAGGAACAATTATTTTTTCATATAATAAAATAGCTAGATTACTCTAAAAAATAGAGAATATTTAAGCATTATCCTGGTTTTTTTTATTAAACTTTTCACATGATTCATTAATTATTATTAAATTAATCGGGAATAACTAGTTTTTCAAATAGTAAAATAACTAAATTGCTCTAAAAAAACAAGGAATATCTAATCATTGTCCAGGTTTTTTTTTATTTTTACCTTTTAAAAGCATAATAAGATGATTAAATTGTCCTTATAAGCAAGAATTCTTTAAGTGATTTCCAGGGGTTTTTTTGTATTTTCATTGTTTTTAGTTATAATCAAGTTGACGGGAAAAAATTTGATATTTTAATAAATATAAAATACAACTTAAAACAAAAAATTTAATTGGTGTGTGCAAAGTACGAGCTAGCACGGGTGGGAGACATCAATATTCTTCAGGTGGTGCATGCAGCGTCTCTTGGAGGCCAAACACCTCCTTCCACAATAACTCTAACATAGCCACTGATTTCCAATTTAGTGTTGGTGACTTTTTTTTTTTCCTCTTTTCTCCTTTCGCGCATAACCCTCTGCCCTTCAATTTGTTTTTCTTTTAGATTTGGTTTTTGTTTTTTTTATTAATATTTATTTTATTTAAAATAATTTATAAATTTAGAATTTTGCTTTTCAATTCCATCTTCATTCATCAATTCTTTCATCTGTCAAATTTGGTTCTCATTTTTTTATTGCTATTGTTTTATTTAAATAACTTTTAAAATCAATTTTTTTTATATAATTTCATCATCTTTTAGTTTTTTTCCTATTAGATTTAATTATCATTATTTTGATTACCATGCTTTTACCCTGAGATTTTTTTAATTGATATTTTTCTTATGATTTCATCATTTAATATCAAATTGATTAGAAATTGATTTTCTTGATTGAATTTGAGTCTATGATTTCATGATTTGCGAGTTCGGAAGATTAACCTAGTTTTATGAGATTTGCCCAAGTTTTCTTGGTTTTTTCTCTTTTGTTAAGCTCATATTTTTTTTTTCAGTTTCATCATTCAGCATATATTTAATTGGATATTGGGCTCAATTATTTTTTATTTGCTATTTATAGGATTTCTCACTAATTTAAAAAATAACTTGAGTTATCTCATGTCTTTTTATTTGTCGTTCTTTATTAAATTTAGTTTTTTTTTTATAATTTGTTTTTGAATTAAATTAAATTAATGGATTACATATAAGCATGAAATACAAACTTCATGATATTTTATTTGGTTTGCTTTTCAGTGATAGTTTGTGCGACCTCTTTCGGTGTTGTCATCTAGCCTTTTGTAATGATATTAGAACTGTCTCGATGAGTTTTTTTTGTGGTGAGGTGAATTAACAACTTATTTTTTCCTTTCTTTTTTAATATGATATTAACAACTCATTTTTTATAGTTAATATTTATCATGTTTTTGCTTACTTTATCTACTATCTATGCCTTTTATTTAATTATATTAATGACTCAGGTTTTTAATTTTTTTTTTAATATTAATATTTATATTAAAAAAAAATTAAATTGACAAAAACATAGCGTGGAACGCCAACCAGTGACAATCTATTAGGTTAATTTCACATGCAATCGCTGACCTGCACTCATAGTAAATTTTAACGGAGTTGATTTAGACAAGCTTAGATATTAATTAACCTGGATTTGGTAGACCAGCAAGGTCAGATCAATTTTTTAAACCTTTTGAGTGTTATGATAGATGTACAACTCCATCTTGAGTGCGACATAATCTTTGATTTGGTGCCTAATCTTTACCTAAATTGATTAATCTAAGTTAATCATGTAAAGCAATATGTATCAAATTTGACTTACTTTTAGTCCTATAATCTTCTTTTTTTCTTGGTGGGGTTAAGGGAACCTCGCTGTACAAAACCCATTTTTCACATAAAATTTGGTAGACGTGTGTGAAATCAAGCTCGATTTTCTTGATTTCTTTAGTTAAGGGTCATATGATGACTCTTTTTTTTTTTTTTTTTTTTTTGAACATAACAAAGTGGACAATTGAGTGTGATTCAACAAAGAGGGCCGAAGGAGTAAACAGAACACCAAGTCCATGGAGATTGACCCAGCAGAGCATTAGTGTCTATTTGAGTGGTTTTCCATGTATCAGTTTTACACTTTCTATTTCTATTGTTTTGTGTGTGTGTGTGGATGTTACGCTACAATGACAGGACTTTTGTAGCGAGGAGTGCGAAACATGTTTCTGATGAGGGAATTTGAATATGGTGAAGATATTCTGTGCTTTAGGTAGACGAGGGAAATCACCGAGAAACAGAACTAGCTTGTGCCTCCATGACTTGGGAGGCAAGTTCATGCTGACAGATGAAACGAACATTCTTTCAAGAACAATGAAATGATGATTTACGGGAAGGGATGGCCACTTTATAGCTCACCATTGAAATGAAATTGCAGAAAAGAACAATAGTTACTTGTAGTTTCTGTATTTAATTAAAAGGGTGTTGATTTCAAAGAGAGTTTAAACTTTAAACCATAAAAAGTAAAGGCAAAACAGACGATGGTTCAAATTACTAATCTAGAACCTTCAAAAACTATATCACACAAGCTGGAATAATAATGCAGAACAGCCGCCATTATTTAACACCTCAGTAGTTAATAAAAGCCTAAAAGACAGCATCTTTCAGCCACTCAGTGCTGCTTCTCAATCAGTTTCTCCACTGCTAATATTTCATTTTTTTTGCATAAAAGCTTACACATAACACAAACACGATAATAACGGGCGGTTCATTAAACCAGCTATTGAGTTTCTTGGTAGTCTGTTTTCAATTAAAATTTGACCAGAAACTGCCACTAGAGAAGGCAAGTGTTACAGCAGCCTACCTGGGCAGCCAAGGCATCAGTTTCTGCTCTAAATCTATTACAGAGCCTTTTTGGCAATAATCACTTGTCCTGCCAGTTAACCCACCAGCGGGCTTTATAAGTTTCTCAATTACTGCTGTACACTAAAGCAGTGATTCTGGAAGTTGTGTGGCAGCCGACCCATGGGAGATCCAGATTTTGGAGGAAAAACTAACTTGAAGTAGGCATACTTGACATCCACATTGCAGGTTTTCCATGTTTTCTTATTATGGTAACATTAGATCACCTGATGATGCGAGCATTTCCACCTCTGTTCCTTCGGCTGGCTGTTTGGTAGTATAATCTGCCCCAGAATCACCTACAGAAATTAATGATCAAGTTTAATGCATTTTAGAGTACTAAAAATCCAATAGTCACATGGACAACCACTACTAAAAAGTAGGCAAAAAGTAAGATCTAATACTGAATATAGAATTGATGGATGGCCGTTGTGGTGACATACTACCTCTGGGATCTGCAAGCATCAAAATAGTTTAAAGCAAGATTAGTTTCTTCCCATTCAAGAGAGTACACAAGCATTAGCACTGAAAAATTAACACCAAAGAGCTTGGACAGTGCATCAAATGAAATCAAAACACAACTCTAAAGCCTTTAAAGATCATACAAACCAATTTCACCGTTTTCTTTTTCATGTCTCATTTATGATTCCACTTCTTTAATATTAGCAGAACTATGTTTTCAAACCTGGAAAATTTGAGTCTGTTTCTTATTTGGATTTGACATCCTAGTTTCCTAGCAAATATTCATTTTTGTTGCATCCTGTTGGTGTCCACTTCATGCGTTTTCACCAGAATTTACCCATAAAGTCAAGTCGTTACCTAGAAAACTTCACTTCTGATCACTGCTAGATTGGTTGTCATGTTTTAGTTTTTTTTTCCATTTTTGGACTTACATTAATGGTAAAACCTCTGGTTGAAAAGGATGAAATATTTAGCACAGAATAAAAGGACACGATCATTTGAAGACCAATTTTCTGAGACTTTTATCAAATATGCATGATATATGAGCCTGCCATTCAACTACCAATCTGCAATGAGTGGACAGTCTTACAAGGATTTCTCCATAAAAAGAGCTAGTGCCTAAAGCTGAGAGATGGATTCAAAGGTGGTCCTAAAACACTAAAATTTGTATTGTTTGCTTACAAAGTCAACCTCTCACTGAATATCTTTTAGTCAACAGGTCCTGGGAAGGATACTTGGGGTTATATACTAATTCAATGGGTGAATTCCACAATACCTTGCTTCAGTTGCGAAGGCCTCTAACTTAAAATGTCTTTCGAGAATTGTGCTAAACAGATTTTAAATGCATTTTCAAACATCCCACAATCTATACCAGATAGAAACATATCTGGTGAACAATTTACCACATCTGCTGGTACTTGACCGGATATTGGGTGATATCCAGTCAAGTATTACCAGATATGACAAAACCTCGCTGCTGAATATGAAGGTAGTGCCTTTGCTTTAAAGCAAAGATACTGTAGACAGCACACAACTATGCCTTCTCTATTTTCACCACACAAATAATATGGAATCCAGAACTGTTTGACCCATCACTACCCAATCTTCCTATCATACCTCCCACATACATAACAAGATTGTTGGATTGACTATTTCTTTCCATTCCAAACTAAAATTTTAAGATGCATTCCCATCCATTGCAAGAAAGCATAGGGACTGTAGGCCAGGGACAGACCAATTCAAATCAAAATTGACACAAATTTTGTACAGATACAAGGCCATCCACCAGCCCAAAATAAAGATGGTAGGCTGGCATTCCATCATCTACATGCTATTCAGATAAAATTTAATCATGGTTCAGAGACACTGGCAACATGATAAAAAGGATACTCCTATCCTCAATGATCCCAGATAAGTGGGTGTGCATGGATGTGTGTACAAGTTACTGTTGCATATGCCTGTCAAAATAGAAGTACTTGCATTCAACTAGCAAAGCATAAAATTTTTCACCGATGGAAGAGAGGAATAAGATAGCATGGACAAGTCAGAGTCAAATTACACACCGAAATGATGTCGTCCTTTAACAGCATCAAAATTCTTGTATGTATAGCCAACGAAACTTAGATCTTTGGGAGTCAAAAGCATCTGCATGGAAATGGATAGATTTTGAATTCACAGTAAGTAGATGACGCATTGCAGTCTTATATTGGGATGGGCAGGTAACATTAGTTAGAAGACACATGGGAAACAAGATAGAAATTTCAGAAACAATATAATCCATAGGAAAACCATGTTCAATGGCAGTAGATATTTTTTATATCTCCAGCATATTCTGTACAAAAAAAGAACAAAGAAAGAAAGAGAGTGGGGTATCCAACACACCACCAAAAGAAAAGAAAAAAAATCTTCTTTTCCTTGATCAATCATTCTATGGTGAAAACAATTGAACGTTTAAGTATCTCATGTGACAGAAGAGGGAAAGCAATATTTGTATCTCTTTTCTTTTTTTTTTGCTTACAAGTATCCTATAATAAAAGTTAGACGGCACCAGGCACATTTGCAGAAAGAAAAGATTGAGGGATGAAAATTCTACAGCAAGAATCGCTTTAATATTTCCATTTTACTATATTTAGAAGAATCAGTGGAAATAATTGCATGCATGGTGCCATTCAAGTCAAGTCCACAAACAACTAAATGATCTTGGGCTCATGGCACAATGTTCCCTTTATCTTCATGCTGGGACAGCAAACTACTTTGCAGATGCAGATATCCACTAGTAAAGTTTACAAGTGGAATTATCACAGCTCAATGGTGATGATATGATAATTCCAACTGTAGTGCAGGTTAATGCATTACATGGGCTAGCCAACATGAAAAACAAACCTTCCGTGAGCCTGAGCTAGTTCTTGCTGCTGCTGGAGGATCTGACTGATAAAAATTGAAAAATCTTAGTACATAAATAATAAAATATATGGAAGGCATAATCATAAACAAAATTATAACAAGGAAATCAGGAAATCTCTCATGACTAAGCAGCAGCAGGAAAGCCTAACAACATTGAACTTTAGTGGACCTTTTTTTTCTTTTCTGGTCATGCTTAAGTGGACCTTCATTTCCATTATTTTATAAAGATTTTGCTTAGTAAGAAACAACAAGGTGCCTCACCTGCATGCTCTTCCTCTACATTGTCAACTTTTCAAAGTATGTTTATTTGCAGATATGCCAAAGAGAATACAGATTGCATAAATTATTTGTTGTCTAACATTTTTTATAATGTAACCAAAATTTCATACAAGGAAACGCTAAGAATCAATAGGAGGAACCCAGAATTTAAAAAAATGTCCACAGTTTTCATCATAAATATCTCATCAATGGATAAAGTTTTGATTACATGCATTACTGCACTGCACCCTGAAATTGTTTACAAATATCACTGTGCAAAGCAGCATGACATAATAACACGCATTATAAATCTACATATTTATGAATCAGAACTATTGTTGATTTATTAAAATATGCAGTCATTCTTGTTTGGAACTAAATGAGTAGAAGTGGGTCTAATGAAAATTTGATGATTTGAAGAGAGAAAACATAACAATGATGATTTGGTATATTAACAGTTTGGTCAAGAAATATTAGAAATTGGCTAACTGTTTCATACTTCATCAAACTTCATAAAGTTCCGAGTGTCTAGTTCTCCATTGACTTCTGGTTTAAATGCTGCCTCCATCTCATAGAGTTTATCCCATGCAACATCATTGAACCAAGGATGAGCCTGATACAGGGAAATTATAATAGCTGTAAGGGAAGAACGTACAGTTTAAATGAAGGAAAATATTTAAGATAATTCAAATTTCTTACTTTAATTTGATTTGCTCCCCCAGTACCTAGTCTATGCTCAACATCACACAAGAGCCTACAAATGAGATCCTTTGCTTCAAGTGACAACCTTGCATCTTCTGGAAATTTAAGGTGATTTCTCCAATGAACAATCTGAAAGCAATTAATGAACCAACCATCAGTTAGAGTAGTGAATCCATACAACACCAAGAGAATAAGGGGTGAAAGGAGGGAAGAAATCCAAAGAAAGATGCATGGATTGAAACCGCAAGAGAAAGCAAAGGAGCAGTTTTATAACGATCTATGAAGTGAAAACAGTTTGGTATGGCACAATCACCATGATGTAATTACAGTATAATATTTCTCCCAAAAATGCTAAAGAATTGCTAAACAAGAAGTGGCTTGGACACGTGCTTAAAACACAAAATAAAGAAAATTCTAGCTTAGTGCATATATGGCTTAAGAGCTATGCCCTGTAAGATGAAATTTGAACTTACTGGAATGAATGTTTGCATGGAAATTTACAAGGAGTAGAGAAAAAAGAAGGCTGACAAAGATCAGTTGAAGCTGAGAAAGAAACACTAAACAGAAGCATATAACAAGTTACCTTTCTGCAGGTAGTTATTGGATCATCTGAGTAAAAAGGAGGGTAGCCAACAAGCATTTCATACAGTATTGCTCCTAGTGACCACCTAAAAGGAGATGAGATAAAGAGCAAATGACTGCCATTTAGACAACTTGATACCAAATGCATTTCTAAGAACAGTAAAAAGGATTTTCTAAATTCATGGTAAGCATCAAGAAAGGTCTATGACATTCCTTATTATAAAACATATAGGAAGTGAGAAGACTATGAGCCATGAAAAAGGAATAGAAACTAAAATCAACAACAAATTACAACTTGTAACTGTAAGAGAATTTTAAACATAAATGAACTAATAAAGTCAACTAACCAGTCACACTCCATGCCATAGCCTTTCTTGAGTAAAACTTCAGGAGCAATGTAATCTGGCGTTCCCACAGTTGAAAATGCCTTTTGGACAGGATACATCGATTTTAGCCATAATGGTTGGGGAAAAAAAGCGTTGTAAAATCTCAACAGTTATGGGGATGTAAGAAAGTGCACAACTTATAATAAGGCTTGCTGATGGAAAATATATTGTGCATTTATGTTCCTTTCTAAGTTATAGAGTTTCTAAAAGTAGTGGTATCAATTAAGTTACTACTTTGCATGCACTTGTGTGTCCGTGCACCATTAGATGCCATGTGGCGCTCTTAATCCACAATCAATACCACTAACATTTTTTGAGAGCCTGGAAGCAGAGTGACTTTAATTTCTTTTAGGGGGGGGAGGGGGACCCTTCAATGGGTGAAATGCATTCTGTAATTCTTCAAGTTCACAACAACTTCAAAGCACTCAAGAATGGGAAATGAAGAATTATTAGAGATCAAAGCAAATAACAATTGCTGCATCCAAATTTGAATATCTGACAGAATAATCTGGATAAAATTCTCTAACATTTCTCAATGGCTTTAGATGTCTCTTCACAAAAACAAGGATGAAATGTTGCATCATCTAAAAACTATGCTCCAAAACTTCACTCATACTTTCACAAAAAATTTTAGGCATACCCATATTTATGCTTGTGGAATGATTTTTTCAGCACCTCGAGAAATATATTAATAGAATTATGTTCCTTACCAACTTCCTTCTGTTCATTTGCCAATGCTGAAGCTGTTCATGGGGGCTTCTCCAACTACTTTTATTGTCCGCATCGGCAATACCTCCATCGATATCCATTGGTTCAGTCATATTTTCATCATCAATTGTTTTATTTTCATGGATCACGGATAAAGTTGCACAATCAAGAGGCTTACACAGGCCAAAATCTGATAGCTTCATGTGGCCATTTTTGTCCAGAAGAAGGTTATCAGGTTTAATATCTCTGGAAGAAAAGCGAAAGTAATTTAATAAGAAAGAGAAAAATACTTAAATGAAAGCTGATAGTGATAAAAATCTCCACATAAACCCAGTCAAAAGCATTAGTTTAAGGATGTAGCTGGAATAATATTTAACCTGTGAATGTAATTATGTTTGTGAATCGACTCGATGGCAAGGATACTTTGAGCAATGTAAAACTTAGCCACATTTTCAGTTAAGGTATCCTCCCTTATCAGCAGAGTCATCATATCACCACCAGGCAGATATTCCATAATCAGATATAGATACTCAGCATCCTGAAATGAGTAATACAGTTTGACAATGCAGTGGCTTGCAACTTCTGCCAGCAAGTTCCGTTCAGCTCTAACATGTTCCACCTATGTTGCAAAGACATATTTTTTCAGAATATTAAAGAAGCAATGTACAAAGTAATATGAGATAACACCACAGAATTTCTCTGGAAAAACACAAAAAGAAAGGTGCCAAAACAAGCCATTGTAACCAGAGTAAAAAATAAAAAAGACCAGTCATCTCCACTTAAACATGCACACGGGCAAGACAGATAAAAAGGGACTGTGCAACCCTTGCTGCAATAAAAAGTGATGACTAGGCAGTATATTGTGCAAATAGTGCAATAAAAAGTGATGACTAGGCAGTATATTGTGCAAATAGTGGGACTGATGAAACAAGTCATTCCTCAGAATAGGCTTGGGGACACAGAATAGATCAGTGATAGTAGTTCTCATTTCACCTGTCCTCTCTTTAGCATTTCAGATTTCTTCAACTTTTTCATGGCATAAATATTGCCAGATTTCTTCTCCCGACACAATCGAACCTGTAGTTTGAGAAAACATGAGAAACAAATATATTCAAAGCTGCAAAAGGTGACAAAATATAATGCCTAACATGAGAATTTAATGAATGATGAATTGTTCAGTGCACTGCCCATGTATCATGCACATTTCTAACCTCACCAAAGGCTCCCCTTCCAATGATGGTCAGAAGCTCAAAATCATCAACACATATCTTGTGCCTTTTAAGTCGCATGAACTCTGTCTCTTTTCTTTCTAAGTCTTTAATCAGGTTCATCTGCTCCTCCTTGGGAACATCAGAAGAAGCTAGCTTTCTTTCTAACACCCATCGTCTGCAATGAAAGCAAATCATGACTGTAAAGTCCAGAACTATATCTTTGAACAAAGCATGTCAATGACTGAGAAACAGCATCATCAAATTAAGGTTTCGAGCCAGTTCAGGATAAACTGATGGGAACATGTCAATTTACAGAATTAAGGTTTTAAAGAGTAGATAACTAAAATCTGTCTTAAGTTAAATCTTGTATCATCTAGTAAGTCATCTTCAAGAAACAACCATTCACAACTTGATGATGGAAACTCATCTTTTGCGGTATATCCATTAACAGAACAAAGCTCCAGGTAGCAGGGAAAAAATAACAAGAAGAAACAAAAGATTTAGTGTTATTCATCCACAATGGAGAATCTATAGAAGCCTAGTCAGGACAGTCATACAAATCGCAAGTCCATCAGATAGGACATGACGGTCTCAAGAGGAAGAATTTGGAAAGAAATCCTAATCTTCAACAAAATTGTTGCTATCGGAATTTGAACCTGCACCTTTATAAATGCAAGCAGGAGACTTTAGCTCTTACACCAAGCAATAGATCCTAGATGAAAGTAATAAGTAAAATTACAAAATAAGTGCCTTGTATATGAGCCATATAATTTAATGCCAAGAGTAATTGACTTAACTGGAGAAAATGTTTGCTGTTAATTGCAGAATACATATGCCAAAGATTTCGAACTATTATAACAAAATCCAGATGGTAGAGATCCTAAGGTTTTAAATGAATCAGGTATTTAGACATCGTAGTCAAAAACAAAATGAAGACACTTCCCTTCATTGTCATGATCAAATGCACACTGAATAGATAGAAATAATCCATATTATGAGAAATTACCCAGAAAAGGAAAAAAAAAAACAGCAGCTGCCTCAATCACAAAACAACAAATGAACAAGTTTTAAATGGGTAGGGTATGAAAAAACTCTACTGGAATTTCTTGAAACAACCTATTTAAACCAATCCAGCAAAGGAGTCCCATGTCAAACGTTGCGAAAGGAGGCCTAGTTTATTGTACTTAAAGTATATTTTTGCTGATAATTGTTTTTTTTTTCAAGAGAGAAATGCAGCTCTTTTCAGGACAGGCTCTTCATCAACTACTAAACTCCAATTTTCAGCAGCCACTCAGATGTTGGAGTTGACTCTTCTAGACAATCAGCATGGGTTTTCAAAATTGTGAACTCTGAAGAAAATTTTCGATGATCTAAGAAACTCAATTCATCCAGGGAGAAATACATTGACAATCCGCACTAGACTACCTTACACCATTTCGGTTGATAAAAGGTACATTTCAACCTACTAGGGTTGAATAATAGCGATGCATCGGTATCTTAGTTCCGCTAGACCAGCTTCACAAAACACCCTACATATTTAATAACCAAAGAAAAAAGAAAAGATCTTCTTCCCTTAATCATTTCCTACATTTTCTCATTTCCAAAACAAAACAAACTGATATCAAGAAGACACATAAATCATGCTCAGCCATAACACAATCCAATAATGTATATTCACTATTTAATCTAATTAAAACTTAACATAAAATCCCTAGGCATCCAATTTATTAAATACAATTAGTAGAAAACAAATCACTAAATCAATTGAACTACTACATCCAATGATGCACAATGTAAGATTCAAGACTTTTCTTCATAATAAGAGCAATCAAGCACGGCATAGCTCAGCTGCTCAACTAAATCACCAAGCTTATTCAGAATCTAATTAACTAATCAATGAATTTGTAGCAGTAATGTAAAGAGAGAGACCTTTCTTTTCGCTCTTTAATATTCTTCATTTGAGCTCTATAGTGATTCTCTATAAACTGCTTTGCTGCCGCCACTTTCTCCATCGTCAAGCTCGATCCCAGCACCTCCTCCACTTCTTCCTCTATATCCTCCATCTCTACTCTCTCTCTCTCTCTCTCTCTCTCTCTCTCTCTCTCTCAAATCTCTCTCTGTATCTATCTCTGTATCTAACTGAGCATATAGCAGAACAACTCTTTTAATTAAAATTCCTCTCTCTCTCTTCGAGCGCTCGCTCGCTTTCTCTCTCTAAGAATACTCGTTCGCTTTCTCTCTCTAAAGCTCAGTGAGTCGCTGAAACTCATTCACTCTCTCCTTCATTTATCTAAGACACCCAAACGTTCAGTGCCATGTGATTCCCTGAACTAATTATCACACAAACACAAACTCTACAGCCAATGAAAACTTGAAAGGTGGATTGAAGGGTTTAATCATTCTCGTACTTGAATGACGTGTAATCAGTCTCGTAGTTAGTGAAAAGTAGAGGATAAAAGCTCTGTGTCTTTAATCAAGTGAGCTTAACAATTGTTGTCAAAAAGGGTGAATGATGGTACTCACGCGCTATAAACATTGCGTGAGATGCAATAAAGGTGTCAGTGTCAGGTAATAAATGACGTTTCAACACTTCTTAGTACAGCACAAGAATACAAGGAGGGACCACGTTGCTTGGCTGTGATTGGGGCGTGTCGTCTAATCTCTGACATGGTGATGTTGATGCGTTAATTCCTTGGTCAGTGATTGGGTGTCTCTGCTTGAAGGGTTGTGAGGTGGTCTGTTATACATTCATACATTAAATGGCTGTATTAGTTTCACTGTACTTTTGAGTTGTACGAGGGGGGGAAAAAGAAAAGACACTTGCGAGTTATTATTATTATTATTATTATTATTATTATGGAAATTCCCATTTATTTACTAGTCTTTCTAGAAATGGCAATATAACCCGAACATCATATAACTGATTTTAACTTGTGGATTTTTTTTAATAGTTACTTTATTGATAAAGTAGTAAATAAAATATGTATATCGATTTAAAAATCGAAATCAAATATATATATATATATACACATATATTAAATAATAATAAAATTATAAATGTTATATACATTAATATAAATGTGCCACAGTATTAATAAATTCATGCCTTGATATTAATATTATACATTATTATATTAATATTGAGGCACATATATATCTCTAATATACTTATTACTCCTTTATTTTATGTTAATTCATAGATAATGTTGGAATAATGATTTTTCAAGAACATGAATATCTAAATTTTACTTGATAATTAATATGTAAAATTAAGAATATAGAAAAAAAATATATTCATATCTACTCACTATCATCACAAAGTCTTTGTTCGTAGCTATTCACCATCATCCCACAAACTCTCTTGCCATAACTATGTCCTAATCCTAAAATTGTTGTCGAGAAAATTTTATTTTTAAAAAGGAACATAGTTTTAAAACATTTTGGTTAGACTTATTTCATGATTCATTACTTGTAATTGTAATATGTTGTAATAAATTGTTATTGTGTAAAAAAAAGGGTGTCGAGTTGAGTGCATGAATTTAAATTCTCAAAGGCAAATGAGATGCGAAAAAAATTAACTAGTGTCGTAAAGCTCCTTTTTAAATTTAAGAGTATATTTTTATGAATATTGAAATATTTATTAACAATGTGCTTTGTCATCAGCATTTTTTTCCCTTTTGCTTCTTTTTATTTTTATCATCTAGGCATATAGCAATTTATATTTGGAGAGGCTCATCACTTACTTCGTGTGGTACTAGAGGTGAGCAAAAAAACCAAAAAACCGATTAAACTGAGAAAAAAAAATAACCAAAAAAACCGAACTGTAAAAAAAACTAATTAAACCGATTAAAATTTTAAAAAAACCGGCTGGTTCGGTTTTATAAGCAAAAAACCGAACCGAACCAAAACCGAAAAAAACTGAGCCAAACCGGAAAAAACCGAGCCAAACCGAAAAAACGAGTCAAACAGGTTTGAACCAGTTTTTATCCTAAAAAACCGAACCGAAACCGATCGGTTTGACCCGGTTTCGGTTCGGTTATAGTTTTTTTTAAAAAAAGAATTAGATTTGGTTACTTTTTTTTATAAAAACCGAACCGAACAGAAAATGATCACCCCTATATGATACCAAGTAATTGAAGGGCACGTGGAAGCAAAGATTAAGTTTGTGGTTAATAATGTAATAGTTTTTATAATTATAATTAAGAAATAAGTTTTAAAAAAATATGAAAATTTGATTTTAAGTTTTTTATCATAATTTGAGATAATTTTATGAATATTATTTTATAACCCAACAACTTGTGTTTAAAGTAAAATCAATCAACTGTGGAAATAAATTTATTAATTAATGTAGTTTCTCATAATTAATCTTAAGCAACAAAGAATTAGTTTTGGTGGTTCAAGGCTCCACGAAAGCCCGATTTCCTTATAAATCTTAAATAATAAAAAAATCTAATAATGGCTATTATGTTAAATAGTAGGAGATATTAATGGTGGGGTTGTTTTTTCACATGCTTCTATATTTCTAGTTCTTAAGTTTTAGCACTCCTTCCTAAAAAAAAAAAAAAAAAAAACGAGGTGAAAAATAGCACAGGTTGCTTGAATAGGTGTGTATAACACACGTATTAAAGTGAAATTAAAAAAAAGAGGGAGCCAAATTAAATTTTAAAATAGGTGTAATTAAAAAAATAGCAATAAGTAACATGCTAGGGGATCTACATGTAAAGGATAGACATACGTACACACATGTGTATTAAAAAAGGAAGTGGCAGCAAGACATTAGCTCAATCTAGCTGTGCAACGGCAACCCTGCCATCACCATGTCACCTTGTGGTATGCGCTGTGCCATATCTAAGACCGTGTAAAATCCCTGACGTGGCAGATTCAATGGCTGTCATGGTAACACAAGGCAACTTTTATTATTGTTAACTGCTGTCCTTTTTGGACGAGAGGGAAAGGGCTATTGTAATTTAACAAGGAGCAAGTCATGGGTGTGGAAACAGAACCAGTTCTTAGATTTGGAGAGATCTGTCCTAGAGAGGACAAGCCAAATATATATAAATAAATAAACGGGTGCAGGCATAAATAAACTTAGGGAAAATTTGGCAGATGATGGTTGTGGTATGTGTCTCTTCGGTGTGTGTTTTGTTTATGGAGACTTTCTGATGATGAGAAGAATGGGTGTTGTTTTGATGAGAAGAATTATTATTTTTATAAAAAAATAATGGTAAATTTGTAAATAATTAAAATTATTTTGTTGATTTTTTGCATCAGGGTTATAAACATATAAATTTCAGGATTTTTTTTATAATTTATGAAATAATAAAAGCAAGGTGTAAAACAGAGTAGATTATAAGATGTTTAAAGTTATTTCTTTATTTTAAAAAAACATGCACCATATATAATATATGAGTTATGAATTGTAATTTAAGGTTTGGTAGGTTATTAGAATAAAATAGTCCAAACAAATGTTGTACTGATATGTCAGATTAAACTCAGCTTCTTTTTTATCTCATTTTGTATAGAGTAAACTTTTTTCTTATAAATATTATTTACAAATTCACATCAAAATTTAATTTTTATGGCTGGTGAATTGAGCCGGCGAGTGATTTTGTAGAACTGATCTAGGTTGAGACATAAGATACTTTAATATTTAAGTTGTATGTATGGATAAAATAATGGACAAAAAGAAAATGTATAGAAGGTGCAAGGAAACATATTTTAGCATTGTAAAATTATGGACTTGGTATGCAAGAAAAATTATACCCATATTGGTCTATACACCCAAGCTTGTAATTTCTTAATGGAGGAGAGAATCTTGTCATTGGCCAACCAAGATGGCTCACTGGTTGGTGTGATTCTAAGCTATGAGTTATGTGCCTTGTACGTAATTGGATGAGAAATTGGTGTGCCACATGTGTGACGGGGTATATTATTTTCATTGGTATTTATATGGGTTGTTAGGCGTAATAAAAATGTAGTTATTGGTGATAAAAAATGTTATTTATCCTGCAAAAAGCTCATGTGCGTGATAGAAAAATTGTGTGTTGCATGTAAAAATTTTAGTATCAAGAAAAATAAATGTGAGATAAAAAGGTTAAGAAAGAAAAAGAAAATTATATTGATTATTGAGCCAGGCTTGGGCGACTAAGTCTAGTCATTTGGGTTTTACAGACAACTGGTAAGTATTGTCACTCAAACGCCAATGCCTAGTCGCCTAGGCTAGGCTTAGGGGCGACCTCAACTTGTCGTTTAGGCCTGGCTTAGATAATCATGGTACAACCGAAATATGTTTTCGGTACATTAGTTCTGACCCACCACACCCCCTAAAGTCTTTTAAATAATGTGTTTGAAAGACTTAATAAGTAGAGATGGGGAGGGAAAACTTGTTTGGTTTGTATAGATGTTACCTATATGTTTGCGTAAAAATATTATTATGGCCATGTCTGCGTGAGAGATGTATGCTTATATGCCTTTTATGTTATGCTTGTAAATGGCTTCAATTAATGTTTTGGAAGAAGGATCTTTGATCATTTTATAGACAAATTGTCATTGAGAGTTAGAAAAGGACTCTTGATCCTTTTAGAGACATGAAGATCTCGCCATGAAGATTTTCATGAAGATAGTTTGGATATATGAAGACATGAAATGAAGATTTTCATAGAAATACGTTTAGAGATACGAAGATCTCACAATGAATATTTTTCATGGAGACACACCATGGAGATTTTAATGGAGACGTTTAGAAATACTATTTTCTTTTGAAAAAAAAACTCAAAAGATGGAAATACAATTCTTGAAGCTGATTTGGTTATTATTTGATCACGGATAAATCACAAGTGTGTGGACTTAATTTCATGCTCGGGTTTTGTTTCTTTTTTCACAAATTAGTGAAGATAACCTTTGGTGACCAATCTTTACATCTCATTTTTTTCGAGCGTGACATTCCTTGGTATCATTCCCATGATCATGGTGAAAAAGACAGAATGTGTTAGGGTTCCTCGTGTTCGAGTCACTTTTTATAAAAGATAGATATTGCACAAATGTTTTTCCCTTTAATGGCAGCTAGCACCTCAACTAGTGAGGTGGCTAGAGGTGTACTCATGAGCTTGATGAATGTTAGACGATCATAAATATTCCCCTTGATGCCATATTTCAATACTCTTTTAGGAGACCGATAGTATTATAAAGACTTTGCTTGTGAATGGAAACAAGGGTGTTTTTGTATCTAATCATATTGGCTTCTTTCATCCTCATATAATTTTCTATTATGTGTTTGATGTTGATAAGATTTTATTCAGAAAAATTATACAATCTTTTTCATAAGTAATAGTTATGGACTTTATTAATCAAGGCTTTTATGGCAATAAGCTTAAAGAGTATTTCCACATCGAGTATCTCTTTATTGAACCTTTAAAGATAAGTTTTACTACTGTCCCCTTCTTTATGTATGATGGAAAAGAGCTTTGTTGTATTTTTTTAGCTGCAATGCTTATGATGAAGTGAGATATAAGTTCGGGGTTAAGATCATAAAAGTGAAGAATAAAGTCAAACTTTAGATTGTGGTATAATGCTCATGCATATTCAAAAAGATTTTTTCTTGTTTAATTTTGTGTTTCTTAACCAATCTAGGGGAATTTTGAATTGAAAAATTAGTCCATTAAGGTTAAAAGAGTGTTTATTAGGTTTTTTTTATATGAAAATTGGCTGAAAATGGTTTTTTAGATCCAAAAAACCCTAATTTAATTTTTCAACAACCTCTTTTATGGTCAAAATCCAAGCAATCAAACAATATAGTTCGAAGATCTTATGCGGTGAAGCGAACTTAAAATCTTTACCAAACTATGATCGGCCATAATATTAGCAAATAAACGTATTCCAGAGCTTATTGCGTGAAAAGGGTCTGGC
This sequence comes from Populus simonii, assembly GCA_007827005.2. Taxonomy (NCBI): domain Eukaryota; kingdom Viridiplantae; phylum Streptophyta; class Magnoliopsida; order Malpighiales; family Salicaceae; genus Populus; species Populus simonii. The sequence goes on from CM017469.2 coordinate 23,816,392, forward strand.
ACAGTGGCTTTCTTTCTATTAGGACTAGTGTGTGAGTTGCATCTTCATGGTCTAAGTGCCTAGCCCTTTTCAACGGTTCTTTTTGCAAGAGATTTTTCTAAAAATTATTATTCAAGTTTTCTTTGGTTCTTAAATAATATTATAGGTTTTTAATGGGAATGATAACAATTACTTTTTTAATCATTATGTACCTAGTACGAGAAAAATAAAAAAATCTCTTAGAAATATTCAATGAAATTGTTTTTTTTTTAAAAAAAAAGTTTTCGATGAGTTTTTTACATGATTTAAACACATTTATTAATTTTTTCCTTCAATCATCTAGAAAATATTTTAATATTTTTAAAAAACTTTCTTTTGAGATCATGATAGGTTTTTATTTTAAAAAAAATACTTACTATAAAAGCATGCTTTCATTAAAAAAAATAATAATAAAGAGATGCAATAATTAAAAATGGATTTTAAATATTGTGCATTAATAAAAAATATTACGCAAGGCCAAATATATCAGAAATATTATTTAAAAAATGAATATTTTTATTTTGAAAAATCAAGTTCATTTGTATATATATAAAAATTATAGATAAATTAAAATAATATCTTGAAAAATCAAACATGAACAACAATCATTTGTGTATATAAAAAAATTATAGATAAATAAAAATAATATCTTGAAAAATCAAACACGAACAAAACAATTCAAAAAAACATATATTGAAACAAAACATACAAAACCTATGACCTAGGTTATAAGACTAAGATAAACCTATAGAAAAGATATTGAAGATAATCACAAAACTAATATTAAAAAAAAACTAATGCATAATGATAAGATCGTACGAAGCTGAATCCCAATAAATAAAATATCAAAAGATGAAACTAGAAAAAAAATCAAGCATATAAAATGATCTAAAAAACGAGGGTGAAAATAAAAAACAATTAGATGGCATACAAAAAATTTTAATTTGAGGGTTAAATTGAATTGAAAAATAGTTCTAACAAAAAAATTAAAAGAATGAGGGTTAGATTGAAAAAAAAAACAAAAAAAAAAACTTTGATTGAAAGATGAAATTAAAAGAAAAAAAAAACTTTAGCAAAAGGGCCAAGGAAAAAAATTACAAATCAAAAGAATAATGATAAAAAAAAAACACATGAGAAAATGTAATTGAATGAATAAATTGAAAAAAATCTTCTATAAAAGTAATAAGAAATAAAAAGAGTGCAGATTGAAATTGAAAAAACGAAAAACAAAGAAGACAATCGTGCACTTTATCTGGCAGGAAAGAGAAAAGAAGGGAAAAAAAAGGATCACTAAAGATAATCCGACCACCGTACATCATCACACACCACAACTTGTGGAAGAGGACACAGTGACACATCCAAAAGACAATGAAAGGTTGGTTTTGGCCACTGAATGACGTCAAACGCATAGTTTAAATGGCATGGACGCCACCCATTTGCTAGCGCGTGCCCAACACTCACCAACAATTTATTAAAAAAATTAAAAGGTCAACGTGAAAATACCAAAAGCCCCCATGACCTTGTAATCACCCGGAAAAAAAAACTGTTTGAAAGTATAAAAATACTCATGAATGCAAACTTTAATTTTTTTTTATCTAAGGTCAAATTTGTATTTTCACTATACATGAATAATGAAAAAAAAAATCTCTTGCCCAACATATTTTTGGTCCCGGGGCAAAGGAGTATTTTTAATGCTTAAAAGTTTATGAAAAATAAAAAAAAATTATTGATCAACAACTCTAAATTTTATTGATTTTTAAGAGTAAAAATATATTTTTATTGTGAAAAAAAATAAAATAAATTAAATACCCCAAACAATCACTTAATGATCAATAAGTAAGTTAAAAAAATCAAGCACCCTCACAACTAAAACTAATTTTTTTTTTAACCTTTTAGGTGGTGGCCCAGTGGTAAGAGCTTGGGACCAAGAGGTTTGCTCCCTCTGTGGTCTCAGGTTCGAGCTCTGTGGTTGCTCATATGATGGCCACTGGAGGTTTACATGGTCGTTAACTTCAGAGCCCGTGGGATTAGTCGAGGTGCGCGCAAGCTGGTCCGGATACCCACATTAAACTAAAAAAAAACTATTATTTTTTCCGCTCAAGAGTAAATTATTAATTTTATTATAGTAATACATAGTAATATAACTCCATTACTCACACACCCTGTATACTTTGTCATATTAAAGACATCACACCTTTTTAGATGATCACTACATTAACTTCATGAATCCTGAGAGCTCTGTCAAGTCAAGGACGCATCATATGGCTATGGGATGCAGTCAACCACAAGAAATAAGAACGAACTTCTGACTCTGTGTCTTCTGTTGGACGAGCAGGTATGAACAAGTATCCACGATTTTCTAACTTTGTCTACAAAAACTACTCTTGGATTTTAGCGCTTGAAGAAAAAATGAACTAATTGTGCTTCTCCCAAATCACATTGATGATGACCGACAGGGGTGAGAAAAAAAACTGATAAAATCGATTAAATTTGTATTGTAAATATTATGTTTTTAAAATATAATAATATTAAATTGAGTTTATTTATCAAATATTTTTCAAACATTATTATTCCACTATTTATTTTATTTCTGTATATTAATTGCCTAATTTGTCGTCATTGCTTGTAGAAAGAAAGATCTACATATTAACAATACAAGTTATTTACAACACCATGGATATCCAGAGACCCTCTCCTTGTTAAATTAAATGTGTGTTTCATAATGTGGAGCAAATACTTTTAAATTAAAAATATATTTATTTATTTTTGATATACATATATATATTAAAATCATTCCAAAACATTTAAAAATTATTAATTTAATATTTTTTAAGTGAAAAATTCTTTTAAAAACAGCCGAAAATAAAAATCAAACACACTTTCGAGGACTCAATTCCAAGTAGCAGCAACCATATTTATAGTTTAACAAACCAGAAAAAAAAATCTTTTTACAAATAAACACATGCTTATTCATTAAATAGATTCCTTGCATAAAAAAAAAACAATGAACTCCAAAATTATTCTGTACAAATAGCCTAATTTGATACCACAAAACAAAAAAGGAAAACAATTATCATCATCATGGTATCCTATAACCAACTTAAAGGAAGAAGACATTTCAATTAAAAAAAATATTGCAGTGAAATAACTAAGAAGACTACATCAATATCACAGAGAAAATAAAATAAAATCATAGTGCTCATCCTTTAATTTTTGTTATGTTCGAGTTTCTAACCTTTATTTTTTTTTAGTTTAACATGGTGTCTGGGCCAACTTGCGTGCACCTTAACTAATACTACGGGCCCTGAAGTTAACGACTATGTAAACCTTCAGTGGCCATCATATGAGCAACCGCATGGCTCGAACCTGAAACCATAGAAAAAGTAAATTTCTTGGTCTCAAGCTCTTAGCACTAGGCCACCACTAGATGAATTTCTAACCTTTATTTTACCTATGTGGGTGACTGAATTTTTATTTATTTATTTGTATTTATTTGTATTTGAGTGATTTCTGTTACATGAAGCTATTAAATGCTAGCGGGTGTTTACTAGCACGACAAAAAATGGGTTTTTATTCTGTTTGGATGACCTTTTATTTTACCTATTTTAATGATTAATTTATGATTTTTTTTTTCATTCAAGTTTCTTTGTCATTCATGAGCTTTTGAGAACGAGTTTGGAAAAATATTTCGAAAATATTTAAAGATTTTTTTATTTAAAATTATTTTTTTATATGCTTTTTGATTATTTACTAATATTTTTAAAAATTATTAAAATCTTTATTTTTTAATAATTTCAAGCAGAATTTAATTGTGCTGTGTCGGTAGACTCGGTTTTTAAAGTGCATTTAATAAACAAAATCCATAGATTAATTACTCAGATAATTAAAATAAAAAGTTATACATTCTAATAGAACAAAAATCAAAGATTAGATACTAGAATTGCTTCTTTTTTTTTTCTCGTGAAGAGGCAACAACTCTACCACAAATACAATGTTTTCGTAAAACAATTATTTTATAACAACTACAAGTTTTAAATATTGTTTATTAAAAAAAAAAAACTAAAAGATCTAGGCATTCTGATGTTTCTTCCACTCTACACGTGGAAGTATATGTGGATTTATACAATGCATTTTTTTCTTTATTTTTTTCTAGACATTTTTTTCTTTGATTTGATCTTTAACATTGCTTTGTTTTGACCCTGACCTCAATAGTTTGTTTCAATAAGCTTGATGTGTATTTCTCATAAAATCAAATAAATATCCTGAAATTTAGTTGATATTTGATTAAGCGATTGTTTAAATTTTTTGCTTTCTAAAGAATTAAAATTAAATTTTAGAAAAAAAAGGCACCCCTTTACAAATCAAAAAATAAAAAAGGAAAATCAAAGGTGCGAGAGAAAAAAAAAAGGAAAGAGAAGAAAAATTAAAACTCGAAGTAACATTAGAGCTCAGACGGTGATGTGCTTCATATTGGAAGCAAGATCCTCTTTAGATGATTCCAAAGACATCAAGTAACATCAAGTAAGACTGCAAATAGAGACCCGAGGGGGTTGCATACGCCACTCTAAGGCAGCAACTCCTTCACACGCTAACATGTGTTGCACGAGTAGACACTCTTTTCTCCCCTTTCATTCATATTAGTCTTTCATTTTATAATAACTCTTCAATTGAGTTCAAAATCGCATCCCATCCAACCGAATACCTTCTCTTTTAATTTAGTTCTTTGTTCTCCAATAACTCTTTGATTTAGTCTCATAAGGAAAGAGGAAAGAAAGATATATTTTATCACATGGGTTAACACATTGTGGTTGTGTCCATGACCTTGATCGCAAATTTAAAGATTAATTTGGCTTGACCGAGAGTGATCCAACACATTTTTGTCTCAATATTAAATCATAAAAAATACAATGTCTTATCTTTGAAAAAGCAGGCTCATATTTTTTATCGGTAATCTATATTATTTTTGGATCTGTCAAGTTAAATAGATCATTTTATAACAACTCCTATACAATTTAATTTAGATTTTGAACTAGACGAACAATCAAGTTGGGTGGAAAATTTCAAGATTAACCTCCTAAGATGAGTTTAGGGATAGCCCCATGATCTGCCCATCTTTTAAAATTCTTCAAAAACAATGTTGCATAGCAAATTTTTTATCTTTATCAAATCAATGGCATTGACTTCTGTTTTTTTTTTTTTTTTAGTTAAATCAGGTTTTGACGGTATATTATTAGTCTACATCAGTTGTTTAAAGAAACTACTCCCAAAAAATTAGTAACACCTCATATTCATACCGCAACTGAGCTCTGGAAACGTAGCCAGTGCTATTGTATAATGTTTATATTATACCGACGACACTAACGGAGAGTACCAAACCGCCTGTGCAGGCCCGAGCACGAAACTAATTTATTTGTCACACTCATAGTATTGTGTTGGGATTCTATTTGCTTTCGCATAATTTAAAATATAAATACTTTATTTTTACTCTATAAAAACAGAATATTATTTTGATGACAATCAAAGAAAAAATTATTAGTAAACTTGTTTGCAGATAAATCAATCAATTTTTCTGGTTTTATCAAATTCCTATTCCATAAAAATATAAAAGCAGTATTTATTTGATTATGTAATTACATATTCAACCCGGGAGGTCCATGGATGTTTTTCAGGAGCTGGTCTAAGCTAGAGCAGAAAGGATCACCATTATAACAGAAACCTCGAATCCATTAGTAATGGCGGAACCGTACAACATATACGATGCTCTTCAAGACAGAGGTGCTTAATTTCCTTCTTTCTCTTAACTCCTAACCCTAAATTTAATTTCCTGCTATAAAATCCTAAAGTGCCCCAAACCCTAAAGTATTAATGTATTGCTTAGAATCATAAATTTGAGCAATGAATATGGATTTTTGCAACCTTAATTGAACTAATCAGTGCTTGTGTTCTTCTTAGGATACTATCAGTTTGTAAACGCTCTTGTGTTTCTTAGTGGGTACTTATGTTTTGTTGTTAGCAATTGTTTTTTTTTAACAAGACATATGCTTGTGGTTTTGGTCTGTGCTATTTCAGGGTCTGTTTCAAGGCTTTCTTTTCCAGGTTATGTATCAACTGAAGCACCACCATTGGCATCTCATAGTATTCCGGTTTCTACTGAATTTCCGGGTGCTTCTTCGGATTTTCTACAAAGAGATGTAAGAAGTTTACTTGATGGTGACTTTGTTCTGAGAAAGAAATCTTTATTACTTAATATTTATTTTCGATGCTGTAAGCTTATAGTTTTTGGCTGTAGATAAATCCATTGCAGCTGGGATCATATGGTTTGAATGGTTATTCTGGTGTTGGGTTTCGTCCTGAACCTGTTATTAGTGGAGTAATGCCAGGAGCTAGTGGGAAGGGGTATTCCTCTCCTCTAGAAGATCCGAGTTTATTAGCCCAAAGAGGGGATGCTTCAATGCATGCTATTGGTGGAGCAATTCCAGGATCTACCGGAAAGGGGTACCCATCTCCACTAGAAGATCCAGGTTTATTAAGCCAAAGAGGGGATGCTTCAGTCCGTGTTACTGCAGCGATTCCTGACATGATAAATGACAGGCCTGGTTCATTGAGAAGTGCAGATGGTCCTCCAGTGCCAAAAGGGGAATCAAACATTCTTTTTGTTGATGGACTCCCTACTGATTGTACCAGAAGAGAAGTAGGCCGTATCCTTATTGGATATTTTCCAGGTGCATGTAGCACATTTTTCATAGGAAATATCTATAACATATGAATGCATAACATAATTTCTGGTTTACCTGTTTGCTGTCATCTTTGAGCAACGGTTTCAATTTTGCTCCAGAGGAAGGACAGCTACTGGCTAACGTTATGCAGAAGTAGCAGGAAATGTGTCTGCAAATCTATTGGTTACACTGCTATGTTATGTGATTTCAATGTTTTGTCCTTGATTTATATTCAAAGATCTCTTTCGTCCATTTATCGGCTACAAGGAAATCAGAGTTGTTCACAAGGAGGCTAGGAAAGTAAGCTTGTTGCTGCAATACTTGTGTGTTAAAGATTTATCATTGCCGAGCTTAAAGTAGGAGCTGTCTTGTGTGGTGCCATTTTCCTTTAATCCCAGTTTCAATGTATTTAAAGTTTACAAACAGAAAGATGCTTACAAATTTCCATCAGTGTTGGAGACTGGTATAATCAAGCAATTTAGTCTATACCTTTCATGCTGGTGGTCCTGTCTAGGAAGCATTTAGTCCCCCACCTTATATAATGCTATTGCCTTTGAATGGCTTATCCTTTTCTTTGGTTTATGTTTCTATATTTGGTGATCTTTTTTCTACTTTAAGTAAATTGCAGAGTGGAGATAGGGCTACTGTCTTGTGCTTTGTGGAATTCACTGATGCAAATTGTGCTGCGACTGCCATGGAAGCTCTTCAAGGTAAAGTGCACAAAGAATAAACATTTTTTTGGTTTTATCAGTTTACTTTATGATTCGGTTTTCAATTGAAAAACATTTATCACATTAAAGCAACCTTTTATACAAATTTATGTCATGTATCGTTTAACATAATACTTTATCGCAATATACTTATTGGAAACTATGAAAAGCATGAAATGTTCAACCAATTAAAAGTTAAGCAGGGAAACTTTCATTTAATCAGGCAGTGTAATGTGGGTGTTCCTGCAGGTTACAAGTTTGATGATAAGAAACCTGACTCTCCTACCTTGAAAATCCAATTTGCTCGCTTTCCTTTCCGACTTCCATCTGATCGTGATGGGAAACGGATTGGGACCCACGCTAGCTGTTAGCTCATGGCTGGAATGAAGTTAAACTATTGCCTTGGATTTGTTATGGTTCAGAGAGACACGTCTCTGCATTCTGGATTACATGGGTGAACCGCTAGCACTGCCAATTCACTTCTGTAGATCAGAGGAGTCTAGGAAATGGCTTGTTTCTCACATTGGCGCTGTGGGTCGTTTACATGTTATTTATGCTTGAAGCCCCACCCTTGTGATGTTATGGAAATTTTATTGTGTATTTTTGCGCAACGAGGTTCTTGACTGATACAATTATTTGATGTAAAAGTCATATTCAAGTATAATACTATAATCTGATGTTCTAATTATAAAGGGCAAGCTGCCTTCTTGATCCAAGGATTTAACCATGAAAATTATAATCTTGATTACATTTTGCATTATTTTGGTGATCTGTGGTCAGATGTTCTGCGAAGCAATGGTAATTAAGCAAACCTCAACCTCTTGCTGTCCAGTTGGAGTAAGTTCAAGCTAGAGCTAGTCTAACCACTCACTGGGAATACGCCGTCGGAAAATCCTTCTTTTAAATGGGAGAGAAGTGGTTGTTTTTTAAAATATTTTTTATTTTAAAATATATTAATTTAATTTTTTTAAAAAAATATTTGTTTTTTAAAAACATAGGATTAAATTTGACCTGATTTACCTAAGCCCACGGGGCAAGGTTGTTAAAATCGCGAGTTGACTCTTAAAATCTTACGATTTTACGACTCAACATGTATATAACATGTCAAATCGGGTTAAAAATCAAAATCAGTAAAATCGAACCGATTTTACAAGTTTGACCGAGTTTGACTGATTTCGAGTTTTAACCCGCAAAAGTTAAAAAATTTACTGCCTTCCTGTTCGAGTCCCCTGACACTCCACTACATAGTCCCCACTCCCCGGTCTTCTCTTTCCCCGTTGCTCAAATCTCAAATTTTCAATCTTAGCAGACTAACACCAGCATTAGAAGATCTTGGGTATGAGAAAGCCTTACACTGTATTTTAGGTCGGGAAGGCATGATCGGAGGATTGAAACCATGAGAAGACAGAGGTAGATGGTGATTAATCAAATGAGTAAAATAAGAGATATGAATACTTATATAGAGAGAAATATTGTGTTTTAGACTAACCATTTGTTAATTACAAAGAGAGACGACAAAGACTCAAAGAGAACTTGAAATACATGTCTTATTTGGTGAGATATTTGAACATTATTTCTAGAACTTGTTACTAATATAAAAAAGATGGAAGGTGAGGTGGCATGAGATTAAATTGATGTTATTTTGTACCTTTTTGTTCTCGTTGTCACGGGTTCACTGTATTGGTCTCTGTTAATTTTTTTTTGAAGTTGGTGATATACCTTAGAATGTTGTATCATCTCACTAATTGCCTGCAATGTGTTTCAAGACCTGTCCTCTAGAAAATGTTCTGAAACTCTATCAATAAAACATAGTTGTTTAATTTTATTTTTTTCTTTTAAAGTTATTTAAATTATATATGATTTTTTATTTGAATTATGTATTTTAAGATATTTGGATATTTATATTGTTTATTTTACTTTTATTTTAATTATGTTATATTATTATTTAATACTTAATTAAAATTATTAATATATAATTAATTATAATATTTTTTTTATGATTTGACTATTCAAGTTTACAATCTAAATTTATATTATATATTTTATATCGTGTCAAATTTATTTTTTTTGACAACCTTTCCACGGCCATGTTCAATGCTGGCATGAGCCCATTGCATGTTCTCTACTCTGGAGTTGTTTTATTATTATTAATAATTAACAAAAAAAAAAACTAATAGGCAGGGTGATTTTACTGGGGAACACTGTGCACATACACTGTAATCACTGTGGAGTGGATTACAACAGTATTCCTTTGATTCTCTTCTAGGCGTTTCTGTGTGTGTTGGTTGGGGTGGCTTAGGGTGTTTGGTTTTGGCTTGGGTTCTGCTGTTGCTGTCCATTGGAGTGGTTTCCTGGCTTGTGGATGTGGATGTGGCGCGCCTGGGAGATAACTTTCACTGGTTTTTTGTTTTCGAGTGTCATGTATTTCATGTTGACCGGGCTCTTGCAAAGTTTGTTGATTGGCTTTTGTGGGGCTGCTGGCCTGCATATTGCCATCATTGTGCATTAAATGCACAGACAGCTTGGCACGGTGTTTAGTCATTCCTGGGCATTGGGAGAGCTGCTCTTCTTTGGGTGGGATTGACATTCCTTTTGCAAGTTGTACGGTTGTACCTGGATCCTTCCTGGTTGGTGCTTTTCTCTCTATTTTATTGTTGCTCAGTTTCAGTGGAACTAGATTGCCTTTTGTTTCTTTTCATGTTTTGTTCCCGTGTTTTTATTCACTCGACAGCCTTTTTTTTTTCCACTCCTGTCATTCGGCCTCCTGATTTATTTTCTTTTTAGCCAGCGTTTTCATATTTCTGCCCCAGGACTTTATTGTGCACGTTAAATTTGGCTATACAAACTATTTTTCCTTGGATTTTTTTCTCGGGTGAACCTCTATCTTTGTCTCAGGTTTTCGTTCTTCTTTTCGTTTTCTATTTTTCTTATTTTGATTGCCTTAGTTGTTGGTGTGGGTTTTGATTATGCTGTTTGCGTTTTCTGGTCACCTTTTCTCTACTTTGTGCCTCTAATCATTCTCATCTTTTCTTCTATTTGCTGGACTGTGCAGGCTTTTCTGGGGTTCTTGGTTTGTTTCTGTGGTGTCTGTGAGAGAGTTCTCCAGCTGTGGTTTGCTCTCAGCTTGATTGGTTTCTTCACCAGGTTTGTTTTCTTTCTTTCTTTGGTTGCCATCTTGTGTTTGCTTTTTTTCCTCTTTGAATCTGTAATCTTGCTGAAATGCTAAATTGCTTAACTGTGTAAAATGGAGGTACAAAACAGATTACCGGAACTGCTAAACTGCAGGGAAGAAAAGCCTGCTCTTTTTGAGTTGGAATTAACAAAAGGCTCACTGGATATGTGTGTGCTGAATCAGTGTGTTCTGGATTCTATATTCTGCGTAACAATCAAAGCTGCCAGGTTATATGAAATATAGTGCTGTGTGCATTCAAATATAAAGTTGATTCTTTAGCAAAGTTAGACCACCAAAGATTAAGGAAATGATCTTTTTATGTTTAGGCTTTACATTAACTATGTGATGTTGAAATTTGTGGTTCGACGGAAGATGCTTATTTTCTTTGGAATACATAATGGATCAGGTCTTTTTTAGTTGTTCTTTTTAATCTGTCTAAGTTTGGATGGAGCAATTGATGATCCGCATGCCCATCCATGATGAAAAACTACAGTTTATCCTTTTTCCCTTCTCCTTTTGCAGATGTTACTTTCCTTTTATCCCTTTTTCCTATTTGGAATGAACAGAAGTGCTATTGATTAGTTACAGCAAGCAATTAATACCTGTTCCTTTGATTTCCATTCAAAGAAATAAAAAAAAAAGTGGTGTGGAGGAGTATAGTGAAGCTGGTCTGCATAAGTTTGGCAGTAACATCACAGTAGAGGATATAATGAACATGCTGTGTTTTTTCAGGCTGAGTTGGTTCAGTGGTTAATGGTTTTGTGGCTTTCATGGGTGCAAGTCCAGTAATTCTGGAATCCAATTTTCTTTTCCTTTCATTACAAGAGCCAGTTTTTCTTCTTATTTCATTATCTCTGCTCTTGAACACCCATCAGCCCATTTATTTGCTCACTGTGCTTCATTATCAGTTATCAGCTTCAATGACATATTAACATTTAAACAGTGGCATACACTTTCTAATTGGGTGCAGGATGAGCTTCTCAGTCATTTAAATTTCTAACTAACAATTTAACAATCTACGTTTTCAGCAATTGCTGCTGTTTTCCATCCGTGCTTGGGAGCCTTCAGATCAGTGGTAAATCGATGTGGCATCGTTGTCACAAACGTATCTGATGATGACTCGAACGAGGGGCTGGACAGCACCCCTGTTGATGCATAGACACCTCTCACAGTGGCTTCAACAAGCATAACAGCTGATGCATTGAGCTCTAGCGCTCCCCCTCCATTGAGCCAATAACCCCAGCAATCCTCGGTCCACCTCATGCTAATCCAGAATCTTCTTTGCAGCAGCAGCAAAAGTCGTCACAGCTCCAGGGCAACCTCCAACTCATCTGCCTGCCACAAACAAGAAGGCTTCAGTTTGATGATACAGTGGTAGAAGATCTCTCTTGAGTTACTCAATATTAAATTAGAATATCAGTAAGTTTTGTTATTACTTGCTTTTCACTGAGTAAGGAGACAACATACACAGCGATATACATCTTCCTACCAATCGTTAAACAATGCCTAGAAATTGCCTTGTATCCTCTTTAATCTTCACAATATTTTTTTTGTGCTTGGACCACAGAAAATAATAGTATCTTTATCAATCTCTGAATTTTTTAAAACAGTCTTACCAAAATTGAAGGAGCCATCTTTGCAGAACATGTTGAAGTAGAGGGAAGCCTTCCTCTGTTAACCCATGATGACTTAGAAACACCACCCAAGAAAATGTGATCCTCAAAGGTACCTTCACTCACCAAAATAAAATGTTTCCCTTTCATTGGTTTTTGACAAATGCAATTGCTTGCTTCAACACTAAACATCTTTGTCATTCCTGCCCTTTATACCAAAATCAAACATTCAATGCCTATGTAGTTTCTTTTCGACAACTTTGTCTTTTTTTCATCACACTTTTCTGCATCAACCTTTACTGCACCTTTTGAATCATTTAATGACAGAAGAACATCTACTTTACACTGTCACAAACAATCAAATGAATTAATAATACCGTTGCAACCTATGCAGTCAATCTCCATGCACACTGACATATCATTTTTTTGACAATCATTGCAACCTCAATTGCTTGCTTGCACGTGCTTCATCTGATCTTTCTTTTACACATATGCAGGCTCGTTCTTTTACAATGTCCAAAAAATCTTTTCTTTATGTTCAATCATCATCATGCAAAGTTTTTTCACTTTCTTCGTCTGCTTCCATTTATGGCAACAGTTTTTGAATGAATCCAACATTGTCACTTCCTTTTCCATGCATTTTAGTCTACTTGCTTTCACGCCCTTCTTAGTGGATGATAATTGCAAACAAAACTGCGGGAAAAAAAAATAATTAAGAACACTGTCATAAGCCTTCCCAACTTTGTTGCCAAAAAAATTCCAAGACAATTTTGCAATTTTCTAGGATTTGGACAGTAAACCCCCCAAAACATTCCCTCCATTTGAGGCTTAAAATTGCAATGTGTTCGTTTGGGTTTTTCAAGGACATCATGCCTAATGATCATAGGCATACTTTTAGTAAAGTGGCACAAGGCGAATAAAAGAGGAATCAAAGCCAGATACTTTTAGTTGAAGAATAAGGGTGTGATCCCTTCAAAACTATGAGATTGGGGATGGAGAAGAAAAGTGTTACATTCATGCTTTGCAGCAACAAGGTGGAAAGAGAAACCCAGGTGTGGTTGTTGGTGTCAAATCCAATTTAGTTAAACTAGAGAGACATGGAAAGCAGGGAAGTGAAGGAAAGGCTGCTCCAAATCAACAATAATGGTTTTGTTTTGGTAGCAATAGACTGATAGAAACCTTCACAGATTACTGCAGGTACAATAAACGCATTGATTAATATGTGAAACGGTTTTGATCACTCTTTCGCTGTCAAAGCAGAGGATGGCCATTTCCAGCAATTAATATTTCAGTTTACGGGTTCCAAGATTGTGCACCTGCATCTTTGCATCCCTTTACGTTTCATCTGCCTTCCCTACAATTAATATTGTCGTTGAAGAAAGAATTTTTCCTAGAACTGCAATGATTTGTGACTGCATGAAATTAGCTCTGCACATGCTGGTGTTAACTCTATTGGATTAACTTTCCTTTTATGTATTTGCATCATTCTTTCTATTTCGGCTCTCTTTGCATGATTCTGCATCCAATTACCACCCATTTGTTTCTAACGACTTTAATCTTCTTCATTGTATTTAACTTGATTGCTAACATCTCCATTTGACTGCAACAGGACTCGCTGTGAGGATACTCCACCACCTTTTTGCGAGGGCTCAAGTCAGCTTGTAATTTTTTTGACGTTGCTTCCACATGGTAGCTGCTTAACAGCATCAACATTTCCATCTCCAATCATCAACAATTGAGTCTTCAGAGCACACAACTCCCTAGTTCGGCATATGCCTTCGTGCTTTTTGTTAGCAGAGAAAATGCTTACTTAAACTAACACTCTTTTCATGTAAATTTTGGAACTGCAATCTGTTCGTTTCCATAAAACTAACGTTTCGCTTGCCATTCCACCGGTTTTATATTTGATCTTCGTTGCTTTGTTTCCCTTGACAATTCCTCTCCGAAAACAAACTCGGTTAATAAGTGAAAAGACTGCTCGCAATATTCCATTAGGGTAAACTATAGCAATATTCGAGTTTGAGCTGCAAATGAATGAAATCTTTCAATCAAGGACCTTGTTTGAAAATTCTCAAAAAAAAAAAAAAAAAAAAAAACAGAGAGAGAGAACCATGAGTGGTGTGGCATGAAAAGCTCCTGTGAACTAAAATACTTCAAATTTAAAAAGTTATTAGTCACAAGTTGACTTGAACTAGAGAAGGGTGAGCATTTCCAAACTAGTAATTACAATATTCATTCATTAAAAAAAGGGTAAACTTGGCAATCTCAGTTCATTGCTATTCTTGCAACCTAAGAGGTTGAATCCCACCTGTCACCACGTCATTAATCTTAAAAAAAGAAGGTGGTCACCGCATGAAAATATATGGTGTCATGTAATCTCATAACATTTCTTCCCTAATCCCTGCGGCCAATCCAAGCAAGGAGGAGGATTTTGGCTCACATTAAAGGAATCATAAAATGACAACGAATTTAGAAGGAGCGCAAAAATAAGGTTAATTAGCCCCCGAAGTCTGTCCATTTCCACTCTATTGGATTCTTCAAGGATATGTCAATCAGGTTATCAAATAAGAAAACTAGAATAATGCTGCTGTTACCAATTTCTTAGGTGATCACCGGAATATTTATATAACGTAGTTGTTCCTGCCTGCTATAAAACCAGGGGGTAGATCTTTTTGATGTCCCATGTGTATGATAGACAATTGCCGAGACGTGATTTTTGCAAATACACACGGAGCAGTGAAGAAAATCTCAGAAGGAATCCAATCATTATCGCAAGAAAAAGGTAGAATCCACCCACCCACTTACACGAACATTTTTTTTAATATTTTACATTAATACTAGCAACTAGTTAAAATACAAAACAAGGCTATTCTCTTCCTCCAAATCCAAATATATTTCATGATCTTCCTCTAATTGGAAAGATAATTGTAGTCTATTGGTGCAATATGTTATTTTGGGTTGCATTTACTCGAGCAATCTCATCTATATCTGACAATTCATTGTAATGTTGTATAGTAGATTTCAGCTACATTTGACTTGCCATCACAAGTTTCTGATCACACTTTTTTTGCTGCATGCCATATCTCGAGTTCTCCAAAAAGATGAATGTTTGAAGCAAAAATAGAATTTTTTTTCCTGAGATTAAGCTAGTCATTACACACACCATATGCCAAATTCAAATCAGCCAAAGCACGACTTGGATATTTAATACATGAACAAGGAGCTTAAATACTCAGCACCACGAGTATGGCATACCTCATGATTTGGAGCAGTGAAAATCACTATAAATCAAAATCAGTTCAATTGTACACCATCCAGCCACTTGAGTGCAGGCAGGACCTTAGCCAGAAATGCCGTAAATTTCTCATCAGCAATTGCATTCCCTGCTATGTCTACTTGAGTCAACTTTAAGCCTCTCAAAATAAAAAAGGCTTCCCAATAGCTCACCAAACTCACACCATCAGTCACAGTTTCACTGCCATCCCATTCACTCCCGACTGAGTGACACAAAGGAGAAGAGCACAGATATCTTGTTGTATCAATAGAGTGTGAGCCTATCTCATTGTATGAAAGATCTAACACTTTCACTGACTTCAAATGTCTCAGAGGCTCAAGAGAAGTAAAACTAGCAAATTTATTCTTACTCAAATTCAAGTGTGAGAGAAGTTGCATGGCCTCCAAACCTGCCACAAGTTCCAAAATCAAAGAACAAATTTATTTTCAATCAAGAAAATGAGGTAGCCTTCTAAGCACTAGAATGAATCAGGCAAACTGAGAAGAGTCAACTGAAACTTCAAACTATTTAATAAATTCACATGTAAAGCGCAAATACCAGTAACTAAGTGCAATAAATTAAATGACAATATATTGGTTGTTTCTTGAGCACCACATAGATAGAAAGATAAAAATTGATAAGAATGCAAGCAGCTCAGATAGGTGACTCAGTTAATGACCTCTCTCATAAAAAGTGTATATATATATTTTTTTTTACCTTCAATTGATTGGAGCTCATTGTGGCTGAGGTCTAGCATTTGGACCCACAATAATTTCTCAAAAGACCCCAATCGTGATAATGATAATCCATTGAGCCTTAGGCAAATGGGATTGCTACTGCTTGATGAAGTTAAGTTCCTATAGCGAAAGCAATAACTCAGTAAAGACTCCCTACCAGAAATCACCTGCAGAACCATGGGTAAAATAGAATGATTAATTAAAACTCAAAACTGTTTTATCATAACCAGATCCCTGTGGATTACAATTAAAAAACAAAATTCAATAAACTTAGCTCTTTCATAAAAATTTTAAAAGATAAGCTTGTATCTCTAATAGAACACCAATGACGTTCAGCAAGTAATTTTATCTCATTCTTGTAATTAACCATTCATTCAGCTAATCTAACAGCAAGAACAAATACACAGGGTGACTTAAAAATATCACTTTCTCACACTATGTACATTTAAAATATTTAGTGATACATTATTTAAAATATTTAGTAATACATTATGTACATTTCAAAACTGAAGCCATGGTTCATGTGCATTACTCCTTCAAAGAGGAAGATTCACCTTTTCTAATAAAACCAAGCTGTGTTCATCCTTGTAGAATCGAGAATGCGGTGGATCCAACTTCATTAATTCACTATAAAGTCTAAGAACTTCTTCAGAATGCACTGGTTTGTCAGAAGACATCAACGCATCACGAGCAGTCAACAGTCTTGCAAGTGTCAGTTTTCCAATTTTACTACAAAAAATAGAAGTTAATAATTAGGCTTAGCAATATAAGCTTTTCCAAGCACAGTAGTTACCCATCGAAAAAAGCAGGCTTACCAGTCCAACAATTCACGAAAGTTGCTTATCTCTTCATCTATAATTTTTGCTTGCCATGAGGAATCTGTTGGCTCACGTTCATTCTTAATACTTAGGTGGTCAAGGGGGAGAACTGAATTTGACTCCAGAGAATCTGATTCATAAATATGAAAATTTTCATCTCTCCATGATATTTTCTCTGAACCTAATCCTTCCACTGGTTCTGTTTTGGCAGGTTGTACATGCACCGTAAATGAAAAATGAGAAGGATGGCTATAGTGAAAACCACTGGAAGAAATGATTCCTTGAGAATGTCCAAGGGTAACCTCCATGGTATAAGCTCCTAAAGAATCAAGCTCCACCTCAGGGAACTTCAATTGTCCAACCCAAACTTGGGTAGTTTTAGAGTTATTTGATAAAATAGGTTTCCAAATTACATCCATATTCACGTTTAACCCAGATGACACTGTAACTGTTGATGCATTTACACCCTCAACAGCTTGATTGAAGTAAAGAATGAGTGGAAGCGATCCAGAATCAAATTGGTAGGTGTTGAATGGAGAAGAAGAACCTAGATCTAGGTACCTATCTCCGGATAGAGTGATCTCAGAACCATGAGCAGGCCATGAAGAAGCTAGCAGAGGAGACTCAGCTTTAACAGTTCGATCAAGTAGCCAAAGATGATAAAACCAACCACTCTGATCATCTTCATCTGTAAAAACAGCTTCGCGAACCAATTCATACTCCCTGATCAAGACCTCATCTTTCCGTGAAAATGCTTGAACCTTTTTCTTCATCAAGTTAGACACAAGCACACTGCAAAAATCTCCCATTAAGCTAATAACACTTACAAAATTTCCCATATAAAAAAAAGACACATCAAATTGTAAGCACACAATCAAACCAACAAGAACAAGGATGTAATGTTGTATATAAACCTAGTAAAAAACATCGGCATAGAGCATGGTTTAAGAACAACGGCAAGAAAATTTGAACAATGACATCTCTATATGTTCCACGAACAGTTACTTCAATGAACTAGAAAACAAACTCCTCAAAATACTATTCTTTTTATTTGGCAAGGACTGAATTTCAGTGTTTATTTCATATAAGCAATACAAATAAACATGTTAAAATACCCTGCATTCATAAATAATCAGTATGCAATTCCAGTTTTAACATCTGATGCAATTTCATAATACTTGCAGCTTTTGAAAAAAAAATACTAATTAGAATACCTTCGATTGTGCCAGGCAGAATAATTACTAAAATTCTTATCAATAAAATCCTGTGTGTGATTCAGTTCATCTTCATCAGATCTATTCAATAATGCCGCTACGAATCTGGGAAAAAAAAGAAAAAAAACTTCAAATAGCATATAACTCAATAAAGAAAATTATAAAACCTAAAAGTCAGGTCTTCACCTGCGGTAATTCCAGGCATGAAAATTCCGAGGATCTACATTTTGAAGCTTGTCCAAAAGCCTCAACTCATTTTCTGTAGAAGAATGCCCTTTATTTAGCACCCATTTACGATGATACCATGCACCGTATGACTTGAAATTTTGCCTCAACGCATTCTCTACCTAAAAATATGTAATTATAATCTTTAACTTTAATTGAATAGAAAATGAAAAATCAATCTGAGGTTTAAGAGAGAGAAAAATGACCACTCGAAGTTCTTGATCAAGAATTGAGTTAACAGAGTCAGGATCCAAGTTGGACTCAAAAAGACTCTGTTGAACAGCATGTTTTCTATAGTTCCAAGCAGTGTAACATTCTGGATTGATCTCTAAAAGTTTAGAGCTTAGCTCTAATGCTTCCTTCGTATAACTGTGTACAGAAAAAGAAAAGGAGACAATAAAAGGGTTACTTAATAGGGTTTTTCAACTTAAGACAAGAGTGAAGAATGAAAAAGGAGAATACATTTTTTGGTGGTGATTTAAAAGGAATTGAGATTGGAGGATTCTTAGTTTCTCGGCTTTGGCAGTGGAGGCAGCTAAATCTTCAGGTTTTGGGGCTTTGCGAGGCCGACCGTGCATTTTCCTTGTCTACATAAGATCACACAAATAGGAATATTGAACATGGGAAAAAAAGTGAAATCAAAATATGATAAGCAAGAAACATACATTGTACAATCTAGGCAAACAACCATAACAAAGAGGTATTCAAAACACAAATTAAAGCATAAGAACACAACTTGATTGTTGAAAAGCAAATAGACAAAGCTTAGCCTTAAACCAGGTCTCCAATGAAGTTGCCATGTTGCGGCTGGGGAAATTTCAATGAACTAAAATGGTAGCCTCAAAACTCGATGACACAAACATCAAAGTTAAACAAATAGAATAAAAATATGACATGAACTCGTCCAAAATGTCACCATCAGCCATCACCCTCAAGGATTTATTTGACTAGGTATTATGCACGCATACAATTTTAGCAAAAGACATAAAAACAAATGCATGCCGACAAAGTAACAAGCGAACCTAGAAAGAAACTAAAAACGAGTAGAGTATGACAAACAAGTGTGAATAAATTTGGAATAATTTTTGAAATTTCAAACCAAGACAAGCAAAGCTCAAACTTAGATTTCTGAAAAGTTTTATGCAAATGAGAAACCATAGCATGAAATCTCAAACAAACACAACGACAAACTAAATATCTAATTGTTTCATACAACAGCACACATCGCACTCAAATGGAATAGGCATATTCATCACAACATTACACCGATAGACCAAACCATTAGACCTCGAATAAGCCATCATATAAATCCACAAATTTGAGGCATCGATCAACAACTTATTTAAGCTCAAGATTCACCCAGTAGCATCATACTCTCAGAGCCACTCAATGGCGTGACCCAGCACTTCAATTATTACACAACACACATAAACATGTAGACATCATGTAAATACAACAGACTTAGGCAAGTCGTCGAATTGCCAGCGGGAAGCTGCTAGGACATCGGTGGCATGTGGCCTGAAAATGGGTGGATAGGGGACTTCGGAATGTCATCCACCCGTTTATCTTGTATTCATCTATCAGGAGATGTATCCCATATCACAAAAAGATGAACAAGGAGAGTCTACTCCGTCATTTCCAACTTTTTTCTTTTATTCGACGATAAGGGTATTCTCGAATCAGTTTGTGTGTCAATGAAAACTACTTTTTCCCGGCAATCTTAAAAGCACACTCCTCCCATCGACCTAGTGCATTTAAATGAACTCAATAAATTCTTCTAAGTGCTAGCCTCAAAGTATTGATTTAGAAAAATAAAGAAATTGAGCAAACCTCCTTAACCATCAAACTATTATCAATAAATTTGAGATAAATGGAACAAAGTACGGAAAGAGAATAAGAAACATTCAAGACAAAAGACTGTCGGACACAATTCATATCAGAAGTCAAATTACATACCTCCGAATTGAAGATTAACAAGAAAATGAAGGATATGACCCCTGCCTAGCTAGCTAGCTGTGCCTGAGGATTTCGATTGAAGAAAGTGGGTGCTATAGCAACTCCGTTGAAGAAGCTTAGATCTTCTCCAAACTGGACAAAAGATAGAAGATTTCGATCTACTGAGCCACTCTCTCTTTCTCAACAACTAAAAGAAAAAAGAAAAAAGACTTTTTAATTTTAGTGAGACGGAGAAAGATTGTGATTTTATTTAGGGGAGGGAAAGGAATATAATAATAAATTGCTCGTAAATATTCAATTAAAATAATAAAATAATTTACAATTTTTAAATAAAATTTTAACATGTTTTTATTATATTTATTATTATTAGCTTTCATCACATATAAAATAAAAACATATTACCTCCATACATATTTTTTAAAATTTAATTTGATAATCATAAATAATTTTTTTAGAACAATAATTCTAGTTAAAAAATAATTTTATTAAGATAGATATGTAAATAAAAAAATTAAATATAAAATTGAAAAATATATGTTTTCTCTGTATTTCAAATCAAATCGCTTAATTTTTTCATAAGTTTTTATTTTAATGATTGTTGTTTTTATTAGAAAAGTGTAATCCTAGTTAAAAACAATAACATTGTTTTTAAGAAGATTAAAAATTATGATAATATTATCAATTCATTTACAAATAATTATGTATTATCAATTATCAATAATATTATCAATTAAAAATATAATTATTAATTTATTTTATTTAACACACAAATCAATTTTTTAGTTTATAATTAATTCTTTTTAATGGACCCAGCCAACTAAAAAAATTCATTGCAATACAAATACCCACTTCTAAATTAGATTTGGGCTTTCTTCAAATTCATCATAAAGGGCTCTCAATCTCAAATAAAGAAAACGCATCAATTTGCCAGGGTCATAACACAATTTTTGTCCGCTGTCTCCATTCTTCTATTTTTCAAAACGCTAATTAATTTTTATTTTTTTTATTAATATGGGTATTCAGTATTCAGGTCAGCTTACACGTACCTCGACTAATTTTATGGGCCTTAAAGTTAACAACCATGTAAACCTCCAGTGACCTTGAGGTTTATAAAACTCGAACTAGTGATTTCTAAAGAGTAAATCTAGAGTCTGACCAGTTGAGATGCACTTATCAAGATTTAATTAAATTTTATTTTTAATTAAAATATCTCATAAAAAATAATAATAAAATTAACCCTTTGCTTGAATTTATAAAACCAATACTTATTGTTAAAATTTCTAGTTTTTTTTAATTACTAAACGGTGATTTTCAATCTTCAAGAATAAACTTTTGACTCCCGATACAACATCCACCGAGATGCGAAAATGTTAAAAAATTTCATTCATATTTTTAATTTCAATACAAGTATGGAAACTAAGTTACATAATGTCCCTTTGATCTAATTTTTTTTCTGTGTAGAAATTAAACCTACAAAAGGGGTGGGTATCATCGGCTAAATTTGTGAAAGCAAGGCAGTTCCACAACCTGAGATGGATAACAAGCTGCAATGGTGTTGCTGTTGCTGCTGTTGCTGTTGCTGTAGTTGTTCTACAGTACAACTACAACCTAACACACAGAAAAAAATAAAATAATTACAGCATGCAGGAGCAAAATGCACCTCTTTGGCTATAGAAATCTGGTGCCCGCATGGCAATGATGTAGAAGATTATGAGCAATAGCATCCCTAGCTTTCATTGAAGTTGCCGATCTCAAAGCAACCTCAGGAACCATCTCATCATCAAAAAGTTCCACCCTCAGCTCTGGATCCATTTCCTCATTTTGCATCTCACAAATATTATGCAGCACACAGCATGCCCCAAGCACCACTGGCAAGTCCTGCAGTTTCACCTCTGTTCTTTTCTGCAAGCAACTCCACCTCCCTTTCAACCTCGCAAAGGCATCCTTTGCAACCAATTGAATCTCCCCAATCTTCTCATTGAAGGCATGCTGAGTCCATGTCAAATTCTGCTGTGCATAAGGCACCAAAACCCAATCCATTAATGGGTACCCTGAAGTCCCAACAATCCAAACATCCTTCAAGAGGCCTCCGTTAGCCCTTTGAAATAAAGCAGACTTCTCCAACACCTGATCATCAGGCATCGAACCAGGCCAGCCAATACACACATCAGTAAATATCCCTTTTGGATCAACAACACCTTGAACAGTAATTGAATAGGATGTCTTCTGATTCCTCTCTGTATGCCTCTTATTAAAATATGCGGCAACGCTAATCTTTGGAGCTATAATAGGTATATGAGTAGTATACATAGACCCCACAGCATTGGGTATCCCAGAAATGGATTCAAATTCATTTTTTATCTTCCTCAAACCATCCTCATCGGGCCACTGCAAATACTTGGGCATTAAAACACTCCTTATAGCTGAACATACTTCAAGAACTAATTTATGGCAAGTAGAAATACCCAAACCAAACCTCTTGGATACAAGTCTAAGTGGTTCGCCAGTAGCCAATCTCCAAATACAAACAGCAACTCTTTGCCTAACAGGAATAGCATTACGCAAAGTAGTATCTTCTTTAGCTATAACTGAATTTAACTCCTCACAGATCATATCAAAAGTAGACTTACTCATTCGAAAAGCCTTCTTGAATTCTTCCTCTGGATAATCTGGTCTATTACAATCATCCCACCATTCTTTATCTCTATCTTTCACCCATAACCGTCTTTGTTGACCACCGCCACCGTGCTTTGTATCTTTAATTCCTTCCCTGGCAGCCACGCCATTAGAGACGGTTGAAACAGCCAAAGCACCAGCTATTGCCCTTGAATTCTTGCGCTTTCTTCTTTCTGTTTCTTGAACTTCGACGTGGTAATCTTGGAATTTGTCGTAGTATTCAACCATCGTTTTAATCCTTTTATTGTGGTTAGCCTCTAATAATACCTTCTCTTCGTTTGAAGTCTTGCTCTGCTCTTCTTGATCACTCTTTTCTTGTTGTTCTAGCAATATCAATGATGTGATGATACCCTTCAAGTTTTTCTTCTTCTTCTCTCTGCCATCTTGCTCCAAAGAATCGTTGCCATCGCTATCATCTCCTTGCCTGTCCTCCTTTCTTTGCCTTTTCTTGGAGTTGGTGATCATGCTATTGGGTTCATTCATTTGGCGGAGTGAGGATGGAAGAAAGGTGAACATGAGGGGGGAGTTTCGAGCGAGGTTGTTGGTTTGGTAAAGAAGGGAGTTTTCATACATATAAAAAAGGAATAGAGTTGAAACAAAAGACAGAGAAACTGGACAGTCTTCGACTGCTGGCTTTCAAAAAATGTGTGGACAAAGTGTGAACACACTGACAATACTAGGTTTAGATCCCTTTCACTTGCATGATTGAAATTTACATGCCCTGACTGGGCCTAGCTATATAGCTGTGTTTAACTGTTAATCATAGCCTCCTCCTTTAGATATTTGCAAGACACCTAATAAATGACTACTGGTTTTCATCAAGTGGAACAAGAATTCTTTAAAATTTAATCCTTTTGACCACCCATAAAACTAGATTAGGGCTTCTCCTTCTTCCTCGTTTAATATAGTTTTTCGGGCGTTAAAACCCTAATTTTATATATATATATAAAAAAAGGATAAAAATAACCAAATGAATCTAGATCAGGTCATTTATAATACAAACCCGCTTTGTCTTAGTCTTTAGACCCATATTTTTCTTTTCTTTAAAGGGCTACATGATGATCTCACCAACAAATTATTCAACTTCATAGCAGCACCCATTCATTCCCATTGTTTATTAACGAATTGTTTGTCAAAATAATGATGGTGCTGTGAATAGAAGGAATAAAGCGTGCTTGTGAGACGGTAAAACCTCGGTAAAGCCATGAATTGTGCGCCCTAGATCTTTCAAGAGATTATAATAGCTAACAAAAAAACGTGGGCTAGGTGTGGACACAGCTTTGGGAAGGCGCTTCACGTTAGACTTTGTGGCATGTTGGGGGCGGGGGGTGGTGCGCGCCTGTGACTTCAGGTTTCACACGGTTTCTTGTGGATTCCGGCTGCTTTTCTGGAATGTTGCTGATGTGGTTGGTACTTATCAATCTGCATTTACAGAGAGCCATTCTTTAAAAAATAAAAAAAATTCATAGAGCCTAGTTTAATTAATTAGATATTTATATTTATTTTTCAGAAATTACTAGTTTGATTACTATAAATCTGATCGGAATCATTATTGGTTATTAATATTAAGATTTTAAAAGATTAATTAAAATGTGTGTAAACTAATTCGGATATTCGAGATTAAAAAAATATTTGCAATTCAGACCGTCGATGGTGGTGGACCAATTAAATTTGAATTTGTGCGCAAGCAGCAGCAACTCCAAATGGATGGGGCCTTTCTTTGAACAGGGGCAGGGTAGATGAATGACAGGGACATAGGCGAATACAAATTTGTCAAGTACTTTGGTGAATTCTTGACCACGATGTCTAGATGCCCTTAAAGCCAAGGTGCTTGTGTAGCCCTAGGAAGGATTTTCTTCTCTCCTTTGCCACGGTTAAAATACCTTATTTGTGGAAAAAAAAAACAGATATCAAAAGTAACGGCGGAAGAAAACATAAAAAGGAAAAGAACTTGGTAGAATCTTGAGTACTTCACCCGGAAGTAAGAAAATAAAGACCACTAGGTAGGTAGATATCATACTCGGGAGAGGAAAAAAAATCCTGTAAAAAATCTATCGTTATTTTATCATGAACACTGCTCAACTAATAGTAAAAGCTTATCTAGATAGATCAAAAAAACATTGTGAAAGGTTTCATGACGACATTAAAAGAGAGTGTGTATGATGTCATATTAACGAACTAGAAAACAAACTATATAAAATATTATGAGATGAATATCTCATACTTATATTCAATCACTTAACTTAATTTAATTGAAAAATAAGAATCCTATTGAAAAAGCTAAATTTAACCCAGAATGATAAATAAAAAGACCCGAGATAACTTGAATCATCACCAAGATTAATGAAAAATCATACAGAAAGCAAATAAAAAAATAACAAGTCAAATCTCCAATTAAATAAATGTGAAGAGATGAAACTAAAAAAATATTAGCTTAAAAAAGAAAAAAAAAACAAGCAAGCAAATCCAGGTAAATTTTCTAAATCCGACTTAATCTTTCAAATTCATAATCTGTGAAATCCTAGACCCGAACTCAATCAAGATGCTCAATCTCCAACAAATTCAATGTTGAAACATGAAATCAAAAAAAATAAATCAATTTGAACAAATTGCTAAGGGAAAAAATAGCAATTAAAATAATGAAGATCAAATTGGTAGGAAAAAAAAGTTAAGGAGAATGAAATTGCAAAATAAACTTTTTAAAAGCATCTCGAATAAAACAAATAACATTTAAAAGAACAAGTACTAAATTTGAAAGATAAAAAAAAAATTAAAAGGGGATAAAAGTGAAAAAAAATTTAATTTCTTAAATCATCTCAAATAAAACAAATAGTACTTAGGGACCAAATGTAAAGAAATAACAAATTGAAGGGCTTCTTTTACATAATGTTAGTACGAAAATCAAGGAGAAGAGAAGAAAAAAAAAAGAAAAAGGGTTGCACGTGCCAAACTAGAGATCCATTTGGAACATGCACTGCACCGAAACAGAGGGGAAACCGAGACGATTTGAACACCGTATTAAAAGCCCACCTTTTGACCACTTCACGACGTCTCACACGCCATCCAAAAAGTGCAAAGACAACTTACACACCAACAAGTTTTTTTTAATAATATCTATATTAAGTCAATTGCCAAAGATCCCTTCAATCAACTGGTTTATTACAAACAAAAAAAAAACAATGCGAAAAGACACTAAGGCCCTTGGATATAAGTTATAATTTTTTTGTTTTTTAATATCAAATGAGTTATTTTAAAATGAAATAGATGATAAAGCCCGTAGCTCTAGATTTAGAATTTTCTGCTTATTAAATAATTTCACTGTATAAAAGAAATATATAAAAACCTTACCCCTTCCAATTCATAAATAACTTTTTGATTAATAGAAAAAGACTATTCTATCCAATGCAGGATCCAATCTAGTGTTTTGTGTTTTGATCTACCGTGAAAACATGGTATCTTATAGTTTATTTTTAATTTAATAAAAGACAATAAAGAAATCCAAAAATCAAGCATCTAAAAATGGAATGGCTTTGGATCTCTCACCAAGAAGTCATTTCTAGTGAGCTGTAAGAATCATGCTTGGGATGGATGAGACGATGAAATAAAAACAAATAGAATGAGGCTTTGCACAGTCCTATAAGCTACGCGGATTTCATAAATTATTCCAGCCTGTCCATGTGAAGAACGGGAAATAAGTCATCACCCACAACCTACTAATCAATTTAGTATTCAAGAGTCACATATGTGTTCGATGCTAATTGCTAATTCCTAACAAAATAAAAACGGTGGCAAAGGCGGAGACCAAGTCAGGATTCTTGAGATTTGAAAATGGATATAATATTTTCGTGGCCATGGAAGCACTAGATAAAACATGCTTGCCCAATTCAACATTACACGCTATTTTTGACCAGGCCACTAGCAATGTGCTAACAGTTGGGGGATGAATACAGAGGACGGTGTCATTTTTTCTTGTAGTAAAGCTGCCATGTTCGAAACGAGAAAGTTAACACCAGCTGATCGCCTTTTGCTGTTTTGCCAAAATTACACTAATGTGAATGGCTATCTGAAATTGATTTGAGAGGCTTCCTAGAGAATTACCAGGTCCAACTTCCAACGAGATTCCAGTATATGTTTTACGTGGTGGTCGCCAGTTTGAATCTGATGGAATGAGCAATATCGATTTTGGCCGGTCCTCTACAGATGAAAATTAAAACTCGAGGTCAGGTCTAACAAGGTGATTTGTTGAACAAAACAACATCATGTGCATTTCGCTATTCAACAAGTCTAAACTAGAAAGACTTTGCATTCCTGTTCCCAGAGGTAAAACAGAAGATGCCTCGTCCACTATCATTCCAACGTCAAACATTTGAAAAGTTCATGGGTTTTATTAGTGGGGTTGGTTCATATCAAAAAACATTGCATCAATTGACCAAATCACTGATTGTTCATACAAGTAATTGTTTTCAAATCAAATCTAATTATCACATATTTAACGGATGTACAGCAGTTAGTGCTGTTACCTCTAAGGTGTAAGTTAAAAAAAGAGAGGCGAGAAACAGCAATTAAGAAGACTAATTACCGAAGATTATAGCACGAGGTGGCTTCTTTGAAGCATTGTTTCCAGGTAAAGAAGTTGGCCCATCCAGTGAACCTAGACTTCTGAGAACAAATGTAGGTCAACAATGCACCTCCAGCAACCAGCTTCCATAATTTACTGCGACTCTGGTCAGGATCAGTGAATTATCTGTTGTCAACTATAAGCAAAGATGGGAGGCAAGTTAACCAACTCGTCAATCACATCATGCCTGAGAAAACGATAAGCTTGCATATTTCATAGATGAGTGCAAGGGGTTTGCCAGCCCATTCCCGTTCTCGTCTCTTTTGCTTGGCTCGCATCTGGTTAAATTTCTCTTTCCCCTTCTCCAGAAGAGGGTCATGCACAACAGAGTCATTTGATCCTCTTTGCGAGACATACCATCCTGTTACAATCACAATAAAGAACTTCCTTACGTGTTGTGAATAAATTGATAAGGTTTTTAAAAAGAAGAGCGGTTCTATTTCAATAATTACTAACATGATCATGGTTTTTGCCTTCGAATATAAACCTACATGTTGCATGTGCTGAGGACTTCAAGGTTCTTGTTTACAGATGATACAAATATCAACTATTTAATGTTTTTAGGATGATTTGCACTGTTTTGTAACTCAACTAGTAGGTCTAAGAATACATTGACAGGAATTTTGTCATCTTTAATTTCACTCTGGGTATTTTTACCAATTTGAAAACATAAAATAATACCAGGTCATGTGGTTTCCATAACTGTTCAAAGAAATGAATAGAATTCACACTGAAGCTTACCTTGCCACGTTCAGGTGCAAATGTTAGCCGGATAGTGCCCCAGTCAGACAATCCTCATTATCAGCAACTCCAGATTCGCTGTTTGAGGCAACTGCCTTCATAGAGAGGGCCTTTCTAAGCTTTTCAAGTTTAGCTTAAACCAAATAAACCAGAAGAAAAGGATTAAAATAAGCAACTAAACCTACACTGTACATGTAGAAGAAAAAACAGGTCAACTTGTACAAGTACACAAAACAGAAGATAAAAGTGAAACAAATAATTGTAGAAAGTTTTTGCTTCATCTTTCAACGCATCCTTGTTTTGACTAATCGGTCATCATCGTTCATTTGATGACTCCTTTCCCTTTTGAAATCTAGACAAAAGAAATATATTGTTTTGAAACAAAGAAAATAGACATGTTAATGTTGTGAAAATTCATCAAATGAAAATGTACTGTAAAGTGTCACGGTACCATTTTGCTTTAGCTTAGGTGGAAGATCACCAAGCTCCTTTCCCTTTTGAATTATTTGCTGGCGCATTCCTGAATAAAAAAGGGCATCATCTTCATCGTCATCATCACTGTTAGAAAAAACAGCTGCTGAATCTCTCCTTGGTGCTTCTTTCTTTGAGCCTGGAGCTTCTTTCACAGATAAAGTTGTTAGGCCCCAAGAATTATAAATGAATTCTGGCAATTTGAGGAGCCAGAATAACCTCCACTGAAGCTCACGGCACAATTAAAATTCAAAAGATATCCTTTATTTCTAATATTAGGCCTTTTATAGGCATTTTACATACTTGCAATAAATAGTAAATAACTGACTCTCTTAATTAGCATTTAATAGAAAATAACTGACCTATTGCCTTAAATAATAAATTACGTAACAGCTGAATTGAAAATATGCATAACTGAAAAATGCCCTTAAGTAATTCCTTAGCTTACGTGGCCTCATTTTACTTAAATATTTTGGGCGTGTAACATAACCTTTCTCTTCAGAAGAACTCGCCCACGAGTTCGGGATAGGTCTGACTCAGCTTTTCTCCATCTATCCAGGTGGCATCATCCTCGTTAGCTCCCTTCCATTGAACTAGAAAATCAACTCCTGCTCGATTTCCTTTTTTCTTGAGCCTTCTATCCAATATTTTTTCTGGTTCAGGGGTCAGCGTACCTTCTTCCATTACTGTCGGTAGCTTAGGGTTAGGGTTTAATTGAGTTCCAATCTTCTTCTTGAGGCAGGAGATATGGAATACTGGATAAATTTTGGAATCTTTGGGTAGATCGAGCTTGTATGCAACTTTTCCAATTTTTTGAATGACTTGGAAAGGCCCGAAATACCTTGGAGAAAGCTTCAAGTTCCTTCTCACTGCCACCGTCATCTGTCTGTAGGGTCTTAACCTCAAATAGACCCAATCCCCCACGCTATATTCCCTCTCTGTTCTCTTTTTATCTGCATATAACTTCATTCTTGTTTGAGCTTCTTGCAGGTTTTCCCGTGCCAGGGTAAGGATAAAATCTCGACTTTTCATTTCGTCTTCAACTGCTTGTACCGCCGTGGTCCCAGGCTCATATGGAAGGAGCCGTGGTGGTTCTTGTCCGTAAACAATTTCAAAAGGAGTAAACCCCGTGGAGGAGTGCTCTGAAGTATTGTATGTCCACTCGGCTAAGGATAGCCAACTGGCCCAATCTTTGGGTCTATCGCTGGTAAAACACCTGAGGTACCCTTCTAGCCACTTGTTCATTATCTCTGTCTGCCCGTCGGTTTGAGGATGATATGCTGAACTCATTAGTAACTTGGTTCCACTTAAATGGAATATTTCTTTCCAAAAATTACTTGTGAATATTGCATCTCGATCACTGACTATACTTTGCGGTATACCATGTAA
This sequence comes from Populus simonii, assembly GCA_007827005.2. Taxonomy (NCBI): domain Eukaryota; kingdom Viridiplantae; phylum Streptophyta; class Magnoliopsida; order Malpighiales; family Salicaceae; genus Populus; species Populus simonii. Next base: position 23,846,740 of record CM017469.2, read on the forward strand.
TTTGAATATGTTTTCCATAAATGCCTTTGCTACTGTTGCTGCTGTATATGGATGTGCTATGGGTATGAAATGACTGTACTTGCTGAACCTGTCTACGATCACCATGATTACACTGTATCCCTTAGATAACGGTAACCCCTCTATGAAGTCCATACTAATATCCACCCATACTTTCCTTGGTATCGGCAGAGGTTGCAAAGCCCCAGCTGGTTTGAGGTTCTCTGTTTTGTTTCTTTGGCATACCTCACATTCTCTAATGAATTTTCTGATGTCCTTTCTCAAGCCATGCCAAAAGAATTCCCTTTTTAGTCTGGAGTGAGTCTTCTGTGAACCAGTATGCCCTCCCATAGGGCTACTATGGAATTGCTGCATGACTTGCTCCTGCTGCATCTTTAAGGTTCCCAAATGAAGCCTCCCTTTGTAGAATAAAAACCCCCTTCTAACCTGATACTTGAGGGAATCAAGATCACCTTGATGGTATTGGTTGAGCAACTGTTGCAACTGGGGATCTTGGTTGTATACTTGACGAAGTCCTTCCCACCAATTAACAGTAACCATACTAATAGCCTTGGCTTCTCCACAGTTAGTCATAACCCCTTCTGGTTCTGTAGTATTCCCCTGGTCTGGTAACCTGGATAGAGCATCTGCTGCTTTATTTCCTTTCCCACTACGATATTCCACACTAAAATCAAAGCCTAATAGCTTTGTTATCCACTTTTGTTGAAAAGGAGTTCCAATCTTCTGTTCCAAAAGGTGCTTTAGAGCTTGCTGGTCAGTTCTTACTTTAAACGTGTGTCCCAGTAGATAATGTCTCCATTTTTGAATTGCCAACACAAGAGCCAAAAATTCTTTTTCATAAGTGGATAAGAACAGATTTTTACCTTTTAATGCTTGGCTTAAATAAGCCAGAGGCCTCCCTTCCTGCATTAAGACTGCTCCCAATCCAATTCCAGAAGCATCACATTCTACCACGAACATTTTGGAAAAATCTGGTAAGGCAAGAACAGGAGGAGTCACCATGGCTGCCTTTAAGGCTGCAAAAGCTTGGCTGGCCTGCTCACCCCACCTAAATGAATTTTTCTTGAGTAAGGCAGTTAGAGGGGCTGCAATACTTCCATAGCCTTTTACAAACTTCCTGTAATAACCTGTTAACCCCAAAAATCCTCTTAGAGCCTTAGGATTCTTAGGTTCAGGCCACTCCATCATGGCTGAAATCTTTAATGGATCTGCATTGACTCCTTCTTTGGAGATAACATAGCCCAAGTACTCCACTTCCTGACAGCCAAAGATACATTTTGAGGCCTTAGCATATAGTTGATGTCGTCTCAAGACTTCTAAGACAGCTCTTAGATGCCCCACATGTTCTTCAACAGACTTACTGTAAACAAGTATGTCATCAAAAAAAACTAATACAAATCTCCGGAGATATGGCCTGAATATCTCGTTCATCAAACCTTGAAAGGTTGATGGAGCATTGGTGAGCCCAAAGGGCATTACTAAAAACTCATAATGCCCTTCGTGGGTTCGGAAGGCAGTTTTGGGCACATCTTCAGTCTTCATTCTGATTTGATGGTAGCCCGACCGCAAGTCAAGTTTAGAAAACATCTCAGCACCATTAAGCTCATCTAATAATTCATCTATATTAGGAATGGGAAACTTATCTTTGATGGTATCTTTGTTGAGAGCTCGATAATCAACGCACATTCGCCAACTTCCATCTGCCTTCCTCACTAAGAGGACTGGTGAAGAGTATTGACTTTGACTTGGTTTTATGATCCCAGCCTTTAACATTTCCCTGACCAGCTTCTCAATTTCTTCTTTCTGGTAGTAAGGGTATCGATAAGGCCTAACACATGTTGGCTTAGCTGCTTCTTGGAGTTGGATCTGATGGTCGTGACTCCTAGGAGGTGGGAGTCCAGTGGGTTCCTCAAACACTATTCTGAATTCATTCAAAACAATTTGTAAGGCAGGATCTACTGGTGCTCCTCTTGGGCTTTTATTGATCTCCATAAACTGCAGCCATATTCCTCTCCCTTCGACAAAGGTAACCTTGCTCAGACTATGTTCTTCCTTAATGGCTTCCTTGGGTAACCTCAAACCTTGCAGAAATAATTTCTCTCCATCCACAAAGAAACTCATACTTAAATCAGCGAAGTTCCACTGAATAGTTCCCAAACTTCTTAACCAATCTACTCCTAACACAACATCACACCCACCTAGGGTCAATAAGAATAGATTGGCTAAAACTTTACAGCTTTGCATCTTCAAAAGGACCGCCTTACAACAACCTTGGCAAGGAAGGGTGTCCCCATTAGCAACTTGGACTTCTAGTTGGCCTTCCTCCACTTGTAGTTTTGCTCTCTTTGCCACATTCACATCAATAAAACTATGTGTACTACCGGTATCAATGAGAACAATAACTGAACAGGTCCCAATTTTCCCCACTAACCTCATAGTTTTGGGAGAAGGTGCCCCTGCAATGGCATGCATGGATATGCCCAATAGATCAGCTTGTTGGACAGCAGGTATCTCATCTGTATCAAGTTGATTAAATGTCTCTTCTCCTTCTTCTTCTTCTTCCCATCCTTCTTCTCCCTCCTCTTTAAATTCCATTCCCTCGATTAAGTATAATTTGGGTCTGCTGCATTTGTGTCCTTGATGGTATTTTTCATCACAAAAATAGCACAGACCTTTTTCCCTTCTTTCTTGCATTTGGTCAGGACTTATACGCCTTACTGGATATGGGTTTCTTCTCTGGAATGGTGGGTTATATCTTGGTTGTTGGGGGGGTGGAAGTTTAAGTGCTGGGTTTGGGGCTAGTAATTTGGGTATAGGATTTTGTCCAGGTAGTCTGAGAGGAGTGGCTTTGAATGAGGGTATGGCTTTGAATGAGGGTGTATATGGGTTGTTTTGGCTTGGAGTGTTTCGATGAGGGAAATGTTTTCTGGTCACTTCCTCTTCTTGTAACCGAGCCAAACCAAAAGCAGCAGCAAGAGTATTTGGTTTGAACATGGTAACAATAATTCGCAATTCATCTTTTAACCCACTTAGAAAGGTGCTTATACGAAACTCTTCACTTACCCCATTTATCTTATTGGACAGGATCTCAAAATTTGTTTGGTAATCCTCTACACTCCCTGTCTGCCTCAATTTGGTGAATGCTCCTACTGGATCCTCATATGCTGAAGGTCCGAATCTGGTGCGGAGAGCCTCCACGAAGTCACCCCATCTGGTCACTGAGCTGGATTCTTGCAACCAATAATACCAAGTTAGTGCCTTCCCTTCCATGTGAAAAGAAGCAATTTCCAGTTTGTGGTTCTCTGGGGTCTCAAAATAATTAAAGAACTGCTGCGCCTTCAAGATCCATTCGCTGGGATCTCCCCCATCAAATCGAGGAAAATCCAATCGAAGAGATCGAGCTTGAATTCCCCCATGTCCATCAAACAAAGGATTAGCATTTACTTTGACACTGTTAGAAGTCCCTTCCCCTGAATTGGTTTTAGTTGTAATTTGTACCAAGCTGTCATAGCTTGATGCCAAATTATTGAGTTGTTGCAGCACTCCTTCTATTAACATTCCATGCTTGGATTGCTCTTCTTTCAGGGCAGTGGTTGCCCCTTGTAAATTGTTTACTGCTTCAGATAACTGGGATAGTCTTGTTCCCTCAGCCATGTCGCAGGAACGCCGGCTCTGATACCAACTTGTTAGGCCCCAAGAATTATAAATGAATTCTGGCAATTTGAGGAGCCAGAATAACCTCCACTGAAGCTCACGGCACAATTAAAATTCAAAAGATATCCTTTATTTCTAATATTAGGCCTTTTATAGGCATTTTACATACTTGCAATAAATAGTAAATAACTGACTCTCTTAATTAGCATTTAATAGAAAATAACTGACCTATTGCCTTAAATAATAAATTACGTAACAGCTGAATTGAAAATATGCATAACTGAAAAATGCCCTTAAGTAATTCCTTAGCTTACGTGGCCTCATTTTACTTAAATATTTTGGGCGTGTAACAAAAGTGCCTTTCTTTGAGCTTAGAGCTTCTTTCACAGATAATTGAACATCCCTCGTTGTTTCACCTTCAGAAGAGTTCTGCATTGATTCAAACACATCCCAAATGAAAAATAATAGACCACTCTCACATGTATAGTGCATAAATTTAACTGCTAACTTGTGAGGATATCATTCTAAAGTAGAACTATTAGAATCACAACAGTGTTATTACAAATCAATAAGGGTGAGATGAACTAATGAAAAAAACAGACCATCCTTACATGTATAGTGCATAAATTTAACTGCTAACTTGTGAGGATATCATTCTAAAGTAGAACTATTAGAATCACAACAGTGAACTCAGAACCTACAAATTTTAAAATGTCTGACTTGCAGGAGAGCTTTGCAACTGAAAACTTGGAAAATTTGACACTTGAGGACTAGACAGATCCACCTTAATCCAACAAAAACCAGAGCATAAATAATGGTTCAATATCCAAATTATGCAGTATTGCCAACGCACCGCACATTTTTGTAATAAACTTAAACATAACTATAATTTTTGCAAAAAAATGCAGTATTTAAAGATATTTGAACACTAAATCACTGCTACAACACTAAATCACAGCTATATCTAAGTGTTCAATAGCTGAATGCCACTAGCACGTGCTTTTTCCCTATGCCCTTTTGTCTAGATTTTTAGTTGTTGTAGTATTTCTTCCCTTTAATCATGGGTCAGATTGTAACTTTATTTGATCATAAACAGCATAACAGTAAGAATGGCAAAATTACCAATTCTTTACTTGGATTTTTTCTTTTAGGAGATGAGGATCATTTAGTACATCATGACTACTCTTGGTCTTTTGCTTAGTGGCTGCCAACTGCTTCTCCTCTTCTTCAGCTTCTCTCCAAAAGAAAGCAAGTTCAGCTTTCTGCATTAAGCAAAGCCTTAACATGGTAACAGGGACAACAATAAATGTCTTTGCATTCTCAAATTATGACATTCTGTCAGGTTGGGGGAACTTACTTCTCTGCTTTTTTCTTTGAATCTTTATTTTCAGTTTCAGGTTCGATTGAGGACTTGGAAGGTACCTTTGGAATGATATCTTCAAAAGGGTTCCACAGTACCTAAATAAGGATTTCAATATATATTGTGACCTCGGATTATTGAGAGTATGAAGATTCAAAGTTGATACAAATGCAAAAGTATATTATATTGACATGTCATGTACCAGATGCAGTAAGAACAAGATGAATAGGCACAATATACCAGCAATATATCATACACCTAAAAGACCATACTACACACATGGTTTTACATAATCATCTATCTCAGTTGCCAAAACTATTGAACCTTTAACAGCTCCAGAAATTGCTATGCATTTATAATAAAAGATACCCATTTCACAGCACAAACAAGCCTACCTCAACTGATGTTATTCTTGGAGGTGGATCTAATGGCCGATCATCATCCTTATTAGTTTCAGCCTCGCCAAGTGACAGAAGATTAAATACTGAATCCCCAGTAATCTGAAAATGAAAAATATTAGTTCCAAACAACACTCAATATAGCCCAAAGAATTTCAAATCAAAAAGCAAAACCTACATTACCTTCCGGAAATAGTATTCTTCTTATCAAGCCAATCACACCTTTCCAACGTGATAAAAAATTGACTCCCGTTTGAATGTGGCCTACCCGCATTTGCACATGCAACTAAGAACTAACCCTCTATAGTTAAATCTCAGACGTGAAGTACTCATCCGCAAACACAGTTCGATATATACTTTCACCACCTACAAATATCAACAAGCATCAATATTCCAATTAACAATATCACAACAATAAAATCACTTAAAGACAATGATTCCTTCTAATATTACAAAAAAAATAAAAAAAACACAACATTTAACCAAGGGAAAAAAATCCACTTAAATTGTTGAATGAAGGGACAAACTTTAAACAAAATTTTAATTTCTTATCCAAAAATTAGCCAAAAAAAGTCACCAGCATGTAAATATATCCCAATTTAACCAAATAACTGATAATTACACTTTAGTCGCATTAACAAACACATAAAATCATCAATCTATACTAAACTACAAGAAACCCTGAAAACCCTATGACAAGCCCTATATTAATAAAAAAATTGCAGCTATCAAATTAAACAGAAGAGAAATTACAGAATCACCTACCTGTGCCAGCGCCAGTAGGGTCACCGCCTTGAACAAGAAAGATTTTAATAATACGATGAAAGATGTTATTATCATAGTAACCTTCGAGGCAGAGCTGAACGAAGTTTCTAACAGCTTTTGGTGCTTCTTTAGGCCAGAGCTTGATGTCTAAAGGACCGTAGGTTGTGTTTAGTATTACTTTGCCTTTTGTTGGTGGCTCCGACACGTAAATTGATGGCATTATTCTGTGCTAACCAGGATCAGGGGCAGTGAGTGTGGGTGAGGTTTAGGAGTTTTTAATGAGCGATAGGTGTTTGTGTTTTTGCCTCCGTGAATTGGTTCCCTTCGGGTGTGTAATAATTTTGAGCTGGCATCAAAGACGTGTTTCAAAAGAAGAGAGTGAAAAACGTTTTCGGAGAAATTTGTCGGCTTAACTATGCTCTTTTGATTAATTTAGTATCCCTACTGTTAAATTTGATGAATTAAGTCCCTTTACAGTTATTCTTATTTACAATCAGACCTGCAATTGAGTTTGATGCGTGGAGGATGATATTAGTTATTTTTTAAAATATATTAAAATAATATTTTTTAAAAATAATTATTTTAATATTAATATGATCTAAAAATATAAAAAATTAATTTAAAAAAATCATTTTTTTTTTGTTATATTTGGTAAATTAGACAATGAATATCCCTGTCCACTGTCAAGTCAATTTTTCGTGAATTTTGACTTTTACAAACAAAGAATAATAAATGTCCAATATCTATTACTTCTAATTTCAGAAAAAAGAAAAATTGATTATAAAAAATATTTTAAAATAAATTCTGCTAATATTTAATTTATTTACAGTTAGAAATTTTCTTTCCATTTTTTTATTACATGGAATTTCTTTTAATTTATTTTAAAATGTCAAAAATAAAAAAAAATGATTAAAAAATTAACAAAAAATTGTATAATCATGAGATTTTGTGTTTTATGAATATATTATGGATGGATATTCATTTATTTTTTAAAATGTGATTTTAAGTGAGTCTAGAGAAAGAGAAAAAATCAATATCGGGTTGGGGTAACCAGCCTTGACCTGTCCGGGTTGGAGATAGGGCCGGATGGTGCAAATGGATATTCCGGGTCGAGGACAGGTGGAGCAAAATCCGCTCTGACCCGAGCCATTGCCATCTTCCCTAGTACTCAGCAATGTGGTGGCTTTTTGCAGCTAAGGATGGGAGGCCGAGGAATTATTGGTGATGAATGGTCCTCAAGGATTCTTTGGGCTTATGCTAGCTATAGGAAGAGCAATCAGTGTATTTTCTTGATCCAACTCCTGATTTATTGCTAAGTTTTTTTTTTTACTGGCTCGAATGGTTGCATCGCAAGCTTTGTTTTCCCTCAAGGTTGTCTTCTTTCTGATAGCCTCTGGTTATTTCTTTTCTAGGCCTGTATATGGTTGTTGACTTGTTGTTGAAAGACAATTACAAAACAGGGAACGAATGATGGCTGAAGGTTTGAAGAATACTGTTGCAGAAGTAGGCACCGGTACTGACAATGTTTAAATGCGTGACTATAAATGCCGATAAACTCTCAGCAGTATTTTCTTTTGAAGAGCTCTCTCGATATGCTAACTTGAGTCAACTATTCACGTAAGAGATTAGAGATCTCCTCCTGTTTTGTTTTGGCATTTGGAGCTTGAGGGTTTTTCTCTCATGACAATTCATCTACTTCTGATAGATGTTAGTGTTTCATCTATCGGAGTAAACAGTTCATACTGAGGACTATAAAAGAATAGCCTTCAAATTTTGCTGTAATCTAAAATCTTTTGAATTGCCTCGTCAATTTGGAAATGCTACGCTGTTGATGGATAACCATTCAGGTGATATGTCTTCTGTTTTGCTTACACAGCCGAAGTAAAGAGTCAAATATTGTCCTGGCAATCTTGCTCGAGGCATCTCGCTAGATCTTCTGGCAATTAAACGGTATCTATCTTAAGAAAAGGATTGCCAACATCCTTTCCTTTCTGCCCTTTTACTTCGGAAATGGTTCTTTTCTGAAGGACAGAAGACTTCGATGTCTAATCAAAATGCTGACCAGGGATTTATACGAGTCGAACTCCCAGTTTCTGAATATGATCAGTGTTTTACTATAACTGTATGTCTTGTTAGGCATGTCTCATCTGAATCTGCCCCCGTCGTTCTAAACCGAAGCCTGCCATTTATTAAGGAAGATGCTGGAAATTTGCAGATGCATGAAATCTGCAAGTGATTGCAGCATTAGTGTGAAGGAAATCTGCTACTGATTTACAGCACCAAGTCTACAATCATGCTTGTGAATTAATACAAATATTCTGTCCATAAATATTCTTCATTGCTGTAATCTTTCCTTAAATATGTAATCGTCAGTATATAACTATAGGCTGTGCATCAATAAAATTATGTTGAAAATTACACTGTATTCTAATACTCTTTACCATTTACGTCCCTGTATGTTTCATCTCGTAATAACACCACTATAAATGCTTAGCTTTGAAGCTCTCTGTCAAAGGCACACGTTTTTCCAACTTTATTAAGATCCAGGAGATAAAGTCGAAATCAATTAAGACTAGAGAAGAAGATTTGGAAAAACAAGGTCAAACATCTTATATGAATATGAACCACTACAGCACTGTTACTCTATGGAACCGTAGGTTTCAATGCTATTGCACCCGTAATGACCTATCATGTCTGCTGGGTTATATAGGTTTGGTGTTGCTGCTAACAATAAGTAAATTTTCGCACAGGCATCATCCGGATTGCGAGAACAAACCAATGCAGACATTTTCCTCTCTTTTATTACACCACCAATGCCAACTTAATTTCTCTCTTAAGCTTTCGAAGTATTTTTAAAAACACTTTTTTTTTCCATCAGGATCTCATCAACGAGAAATGAATCATTTATTAAGAAATAGGATTTTGCTTATTTCTATTTAAATATATTTATATATTAACATATAATATGCTAGTATATGATATGTCAATATATTATTTTTCATTTTTTTTTGTAAAAATCACACGCAGTTGATCGATTCCATCTATTTCTTTATCTCCCTGTAAATTGTATATTTGTAATAATAGGGACATAATTTTCTCAACTCCACTCCAATAGACTAGACCTATTGTGTCGATTCTTTTAAGCAATATATCTAGAAATTCCTATTGATTTCTTATTGACACTCTTTCAAATACTACTGGTACATTCTAAAATAACCCTTATTCGGATATAAAGCCATGCCTTGATTTGCTGCTAATGCATAACGAGATAAAAACAAATGGTAGCTATGCTTGATTAGCTTCAGTTTTGCTCAGTCACAGGTTCCTTTTGCCCACTGATGACCACAAGCATGAAGGCCAACGCCAATAAAGTGCTGGTGTTACTGGGACTGGAATTCGAAAAGGTTTTGAGTTTGGCAGTGGTTTGCGGATCAAGTAGGCGTCGTCGGTATTGGATTTGGGTAAATTTCTAGTGGACATGGCAATGGATTCGAGTCAGAATCTGGTGGGGCGAGACTCTCGAGTTCATCTTTATGGTTTATTCTATTTTTAATTCTCTAAACTTTTATATGATCAATTTTTTTAAGTTTTTTTTATATTATTATATTTTATTATTTTCCTTCATTCTATTATTTTATATGTTTTTATATAGTTTTGACGTGAGAATATTAAAAATATAAAAAAATATTATTTTAATGTATTTTTAAATAAAAAATATTTTAAAAAATAACCGCTACTCTATACTTTGATTATTAAAAAGTAAAAAATATATATATTATTTTGATACATTTCTAAGTGAAGAACATTTTAATAAACAATCGTTATTACATTTTCAAATACTCCTAAAGTCAGGCGAGACTCACGAGTCCATCTTTGTGGTTTATTCTACTTTTAACCCTATAAATTTTTGTATGTTTAATTTTTTTTAAGTTGTTTTTTTTATTATTATTTTTCTTTGTCATATTATTTTTGTGTTTTTAGATTATTTTAATATGTGAATATCAAAAATGAATTTAAATAAATATTAAAAAATATTATTTTAAAATATTTCTATCTCCAATATTAAGATCTATAAAAATACTTTTCTTAATTAAGTATTATCTAGCAAGCAAAAAAAAAGAGAAGGGTTGTTTGTCCCTGTAGGTGTGGTTTGACTAGCAAGTCAAATTTCCAAGATATCCAAACAAAGTATTTACTATTCAAAGCATAAAGAGGTTTATCACAAGCAAAGTCTCAACATATATCGTTGTATAAACAAGTACAGAGAGAATGTCCTGGCCAAATTTGCCTAAAAGAAGCGAGGGAGGTGGGAGGGAGAGGCACAAGACTTGGAAAGGAATGAAAAGAAGTTAAGCATTAGTTTCTTTCTACCTTTTTTCTCTCTCTCTCTGTCTTTTTTTTCCCCTTTAGCCAGACTTAACCTGTGGTGGTTTTGGAGATCCTGACGCCAATTTTTGTAGCATCGAAAACTTGAATTTAATTATCCATATATCTTATTCGAGGGGCATCATCAGCAATATTCCTAAATGCCTTCCAATGCCACAGCTGATGACAATGGTGATTCACTCTTCAATGCCACTGCTGTAGCCATTGACAAAGACAAGAACAGCCAGCATGCTTTTCGTTGGGCTGTTGATAATTTCGCAAGAAATAACCCGGTTATTGTCCTAATTCATGTCAAGCACAAAAACCACCAATATAGTAGGTACCATCCTCTTTTCTCATTCTATAAATGAGTTGAGGTAATTTTGTCTGATTGTTTTGTTTTATCTGTTGAGATTCATTCAGAAGTTGCTGATGGTCAGGCTGACGAGGCTGAGGAGGTGCAGCAGCTTTTCACTTCCTCCCGTGGATATTGTGCCCGTAAAGGGGTAAGCAAAGCTGATGCCATGCATGTAGAATCTGGCCTTATAAGGTTATATTATTATAGCTGCATTAAAATTAATGGGATTCATATATATATATATATATATATATATATATATATATATATATATATATATATATATATATATTGCCAAATTCAGGTTCGTTTAAAGCAGGTAGCACTAGATCACATTGATGTTGCCCAGGCGGTTGCGGACTACATCAACAGCAGTTTAATTGGAAATATTGTTTTGGGTGCATCAGGAAGAAATGTTCTTACAAGGTCTCTCTCTCAAAAAATAGTACTGAACTAGGAAAATCTTTGGTTTACAGAAATTACAATGTACAGTACTAAGCTATCTCATGTTATGGGTGCACAGGAAATTCAAAAACCAAGATGTGCCAACTAGCTTAATGAAAATTGCCCCGGATTTTTGTTCTGTTTATGTAATCACTAAAGGAAAGATCCTCTCTTCCAAAAAAGCACAACGAATGCCTCCTTCTAGGGCACCGCAAAAGACACCATCTATGCCAGCAGTTTCATCTCCAAGTCAGCAGGATAATGCTGAACTAGATTCAGATGTAGTTAGGTAGGAGTTTTTTCTGCACATTTCACTCCTTATTAATGGAAAAGATCCACTGATAGATAAGCAGAGGCTTAACCATCAAAATCTAATACTGCATTGTGTGTGAAGATGCGTTCCTTAGTATACATGATTGAAAAGGAAGCATGCATGTTTATTTTGATAGTCTATCTAGAATGCTCTCTTAATCATATGCCTTGTGTAATGTTACTTTTTTTCTTCTTAAACCAGAGCACAGACAAGGAAGAGAGAGTGTAGAAGTACAGAACCAGGTGGATTTCCTTCGGACAAGGTCCATGATCTCATTAGAGAACCACAACATGAGGGAGGAAGAAAGTCCATTTCTAATTTCTCAATGGAAAGCACTGACCCTCCCTTCTCTGCCGGAAGACTCTCAACTTTCCGTTATTCTACATCTGATGCATCTCAAAATACAGGGACATTCGCGTTGGCAATCATGGACAGCTCGGCCCAAGGTTTAGATATGTCTATTGCTTCAGCCTCCTCTCTGAACGAGTCAAACGCAGTAAGTGCAAAGTGTTCTTCAGTCAACACCAGTAGGTTTCTTTAGGTTGAACATTTTGTAAATTGTATTCATACAACAAGAATTACTGCATTGTAAAAAATGGATATTGATAACCGTAGCATTTTTGGATTATGCTTTGCAGGACTTCTTAGAAGCTGAGATGAGAAGACTGAGGCTTGAGCTGAAGCAGACCATGGCAATGTACAGCACAGCTTGCAAAGATGCACTTTCAGCCAAAAAAAAGGTAGTTTTATACCATCATCGAATGCATCAAAAATTTAAAAGAACATTTCTGTCATTGAACTCAATCCTGTATTTGAACACATTGCAGTTTCCATACTCAGTTGGCTGCTGATACCCAGAAGAAACTTAATTGATAGGTTATAAAGAAAATGTTATGAGACGCCACAGCTTAAAGCACCATTAACAAATGTTATGTTTTTTAAATTGGTTCAAAAGGTTTAAAGTTGAATGTTCTTGATCCAGGCTACTGAACTTAATCAATGGAAGGTTGACGAGGTTCGTAAGTTTGAGGAAACCAAGCTCGCAGGAGAGGCAGCTCTTGCCATGGCAGAGCTGGAGAAGGCCAAGTGCAGAGTTGCCATTGAAGCAGCTGAGAAATCACAGAAACTAGCAGAGATGGAAGCTCGGAAAAGAAAGCAGGCGGAGATGAAAGCTGAGCGAGAGACAGGGGAGAAGAATCGTGCTTTGAATGCTTTGGCACGCAATGATGTGCGGTACAGAAGATACACTATTGAAGAGATTGAAGAAGCCACGGATAAATTCTCACCATCAAATAAAATTGGTGAAGGAGGATATGGACCTGTGTATAAAGGCAAACTTGATCATACCCCGGTTGCCATCAAGGCTTTAAGACCTGGTGCTGCTCAAGGGAAGAAGCAGTTCCAACAGGAGGTGAGGTAGCAAAATAATCTTCTCAGGATTACAAGTGTGATTGTCTGCACAATCTAATTGAGTCATTCATCTTTAAATAGTGCGCATGTTTTTCCTCTAAATCATTAAATATTGGTCACAAGCCTAATTATTTTTGGAGTTGTTTAAATTCATGACTGATTTAGCATTCTCGTTAATGTGAGTAGGTTGAGGTTCTCAGCACCATTAGACACCCACACATGGTCCTTCTTCTTGGTGCCTGCCCTGAGTATGGAGTCTTGATATATGAATGCATGGACAACGGAAGCTTGGAAGACAGGCTGCTTCAAAAGGACAACACCCCTCCAATTCCATGGAGCACACGATTCAAAATAGCTGCTGAGATTGCCACAGCCCTTCTGTTCCTCCACCAAACAAAGCCAGAGCCCCTTGTCCACCGGGACCTTAAGCCAGCAAATATTCTTTTAGACCGTAACTATGTGAGCAAAATTAGTGATGTTGGCCTTGCTCGTTTAGTCCCTCCTTCTATAGCTGATAGTGTCACACAATACCACATGACCTCAGCTGCAGGTACATTTTGTTATATAGATCCCGAGTATCAACAAACAGGAATGTTAACTACAAGATCAGACATTTACTCAATGGGAATAATGTTACTCCAAATCATCACGGCCAAGCCTCCGATGGGTCTTGCTCATCAGGTGGGGAGGGCCATTGAAAGAGGAGGATTTTCAGACATGCTTGACCAAGCAGTATCGGACTGGCCTGTGGAAGAGGCGTTAAGAATTGCTATACTGGCGTTGAAGTGTGCTGAACTAAGGAAGAGAGACAGGCCGAGTCTTGCCACAGTTATAGTGCCAGAACTTAACCGGTTGAGAGACTTCGGAATGAATTCAAAACAGCAGCAGAGCCGTGGAGTAAGCAGCAGAGGTCGTAGTTGCAGTCCTCTTCCACATCCTACGTCAACTTCACAGGCAAGAATGTCAAATGCAACTCAGGTTGGTCAATATTGACTCATCATATAGACACCAAGATTCAACTTGTTTAAACTCGGTTGTTTGGTATTAAGGTGCTGGGATGGAAGATATATAGCTGCAAAATTTGTAGGAATCAGGAGGACAAAATAAGGGACCTTTTGATGCTAAACAAAACTACAGGTCATGACACTTGAGAAGTTCAATTAGATCACCCCAAAATTACCTAATCAACTACAAGATTCTTTTCACTGTTCATTCTCCATATTGGGCCATAGCATGCTTTGGTTTCTGAATGCATCCATTTTCTAATGAGCTGTTTTGATGCTAATTAACCAGGAGAAAGCACGTACGTCCTGTAGAGGGAGAGCTGAACTAGGTTCTAATCATGGAGAGGCCGACGGCCAAGAAAGTTAAGGGCTAACCTACATGAACCAACACCAGAAAGCTACTTGCTGATAGAAAAGAACGAAGTGTTCATAAACCAAAGAGACATGGAAGTTCAAGGATGTTTGTAATGTGAGTTCTGATATTTTTGTAAGAAAACAAGATGAAACAAAGAGGCATATATCAGAAATGATGGGAAACAAGAACTGTGAATCTTCACTCTCTTGCGAAAGTGGCTTCTGAATTCCATTACTTTTGTTCTTCCAGCACAATAGACAGTTATTTTGTTATCTTCTAATACTAGGCGGAGGTTGAAAGTACCTTTGAGACAGTGAATAGAGAAACAAAAAGGCTAAAAGGTCAAAGGAAATTTTATCTTTCCTCTAACTTGGATATCAGTTTTCTGTAATCACTGCCGATAATTTTTCTTTGTTTTTTCTTTTTTTTTTCAAAACTACGACTGAGACATTAACTGGAAAATAGGGTTCCTTTTAGTAATATTGAACACAAGCACAAAGGAGTATGATTACCGCATCCTCATCTGAACTTTGTAAGATCAAGAAGACTGAACAAAGCCACAAAAGAACATAAAGAACCATCTCATAATTAAAAGAGCAAAAGGTTGTTAATTAGCATAGAAAATATGTCCATGATAGTGGGGATGGTCCACATAATCAATTTTGTCCCAAGGACGAAAGTATTCAAGATGGGACAGCACCAATTAATTCATAATTAACGTTGGTGCTACATGGGAGATGGAAGTCACTAGAACCTGGAGTGGGAGAGAAGATTCAGAAGCCCTATCCTGAAAGAAAAGAACAAATAAAGAAGAAAGGCATAAAAAGTGATAAAGTGAAGAGAGAATTAGTGCCCTCAAAACTGGATTATGATCAGAGAAAGGTATAGGAGAAAGTACGAATGGGATTGTCAAACAAGTTTTGCTTAGGATTCCTTCTCCCACGAGAATGAAAGAATACAAAAATACCAGCTCCAAGCTCCAAAGAGATGATAAAGTAATGATCACAGTGCTTTAGCTTGATTCTTAATTATCATGCCAAATTACTGCATTATAAAATAATGCAGGAACGGTTATGCTCAGCTAAATCTTTGAATTAAGAGCTTTTAGCTAAGTGGGAAACAATGTTGCAATGTCAAATGAAAAGTCTTGATGATTTCATCATGTCTGAGCCATGTAGGTCCAACAATGCGTGTTCTGTCTAGTCGCATATGCATCCATTTCAGACCAAAAGAAGAAAAATCTGTACCTTCAATGATCTTGAAACTAGCTAAAGCTCTCTGTACAGCACTCTGATATATTCTGAAGGCATCAAATTCGGGCACTTGACTTTAAGGTCCCTTCAATTAAGGGCAAGTTTGGCTCCATTTACTCCATTCTGGTTTATTAAATTACTACCCCATTCATTGGTGAATCCAGCCCCCTGCAGACCAAAGACTAATAAAGGTGTAGAAGTGAAGGCGTCTCCTTTACAGCAATACACCCCTCGACCAATAAAGAAGCATCTAAAAAAAATGTTTTTTAAAGGAGCCATATACACGCTTGTAGAGCTAAAAAGGAGCTTATGTTGGCTGCATTTTGGTTCTTTATTAGGTCACAAGGTAGATAAGAACAACAAGTTCGTGAGTCAGGATTGACAAAGCCACTAACATCATAACCTGCAGGTTCCTTGATTCAAGGTTGTCCAATGCAACTACAAGAGATGGGCTATCTCAATGGTCCGCTAACATCTCCAAGAGGAAGATGGTTTACCTTGTTTTTCAAGATAGTGATTGTGTTGGAGATGGTCATGTTTGCTAGAGCAAACTCTGATGCTGATCCAATGGGAGAACCTGCGGCGGGTTTACTTTGCATAAGTGATTGTGTTACATGTCCAGTCATATGTTCACCACCTCCTCCACCACTCCTCGACTATCCATCACCACCATCCCGCCACTCTCCATCTCCTCAACATTCCTACCACTCCCCACCACCGCAGCCGCCGCCACCTACATCACCACCCCCATCACCACCAGCTTATCATTCACCACCGCGGTCCCCACAAGCACCGTCATGGTATCCTATATGGGGCACTCCTCCACCCCCTGTTTATCATTTCAACACTCCTAACGGCCAAGCACCCCCTGCAAAGGGACTGTACCCCTATCCTTACTACTACTACTATTCCTCAAAGGCCTCTTCTTTTTCTCTCCATGCTTCCCATTTCTTTTTATTGGGAGTCATCCATGTTGTCTACTTCCTGTTCTAGTTGCAAAAGGGATGGTGAGAAGTTTGCTAGTAAATTATTTTATAAGGGGAAATTTGAGGGATCCCATGGTGGTAGAATTGTGAAAAACTAGTTAGTACTAATTATGCTGTTTATTAATTAAATATTTATTTTAAAGTTTGAAGTAATGCTGTTGATTTTGTCAAGAATGATGTTACTCTTTCCTTTCGTTTCTGCATTGCTCAATTCTAATTTTATGGTGCAAGAGAAAGCATATATTGCAAGTTAGCATCAATGAAATTTCTTTGCCATCAATGAAGCCTTTTCTTCGATCCCATCTGATAGGTCAATTTGATAATCTAAAATCTAATTTTAACTATATTTTATTTCAGATTAATTTAATTAGATCGAGTCTTGTAATTATGCTTTAAAACATGAAAAACAAATTCGTTTTATCTAATATATTGCTCCCCTCCCTTTCCCTCCCAACCTCACCGAGCACTTTTATGTTTTTGGGCCAACCTTATTAGGTACATGCTTCAATATATTTTTAGTCTTGGTATGCTAGCACTGCTCATCACCCAGGTGTCTATAATTCTATGCAGAGTAGAGGTGCCTCCTTCCTTGCAAATAGAATTTTTTTTTTTTTTGGTTAACATGTCACCTTAAAGGACACGATCAATCACCAACCCACTCACTATCAAATGACACAATAAGTACTACAATTAATGATGAGTATTTTTATTTTTTACTACTATCATTGTTGGGTTCCTAAAATTTATTTATACATAATAAAAATAATAATTTTTTTAAAAAAATAGAAGTATAGATAGATCTACAGTTATTTATAGGTTTATACAAAGATTACTTAAATATCAAATGTTCTTTTCAGCTTTGAATAATTACTTTAAAGATTGAGTTGTTGTAAACCATAAGTCGTCTAAGTATCGGGTCTCTAATGGTAATTTACACAAACAACTAATGAGAAATCTCTTAAACCCTTTTAAGAGAAAGGAATTGTTTTGTCTTTGAGTAATATCTTTTTTTTTCAAGTGTTATGTATAGTACTATACACACGAAATAAGAAGTATAACCATTCTATTTATAAAGAAACCTAAAAATCTTATAAATAAATAAAATACCAATTTACCCCCTGAATGATATCACATATATTATTTCATGATAATTTTAAAAATTTATTTAATCAAGTCCTTGATTTTTCTAAGTCTAGAATTGTAATTCTCTATATAAATTATATTATATTCTTCAATTTCTAAAACTTATTTACAATCAAGATATACTTGATTAACCATCACATTTTAATTTCTAACAAATAGTTTATATGTGTGTGACCCATTAGGTTTTCTAATAAGTTGGCTCAAATATAAATTAAAAATTCTAAATAAAATATGATTAAATTAATTACATTAATTAATTTATTATATAAATTGATTGATTTATATTTGAAAATCAAGTACAATGTCTAGCAATTTGTCATGATTCTCAAATATTAGAAAAGTCATAAGTGGTTTAACTTAACATTTCAATGATCAAATATTTCTCAATGTAATTATTATCTCTTCATCAATAATATTCTGATTTAAACATTATAGCATGAAGTATGTCTACTTTATCTAATCATGTTTGTTCTCAACACCATAGTTATTGATTCTTTAAATAAAATTTGAAACTATTTTCATATCTCATTCCACCTTGTGCAAAGATTTACAATAAATACTATTTAAGAACATATGAAATGTTTTTTTCTAATTCACCTGGGATGATGAATCCTCTCTTGATCACTTATATATTTTCATGTAATTCATGTTATACTCAATATCTACTCGTTTGTTGCTCTTAGTTAGGATAACGTATAACAGGATCAGAACATGATATTTTTTTTAACATAAGATAACTTAGTGATCTCAAGTATAAAGATCACTCACATAACCGTCATGTGAACCTTTACATAGACACAAGCGATTTCTTCATATGGAATTCTTATACAGGTCAATTCAGTGTGTATGTCATCTAACAATCATCTATATATTAGTTCTAGATATTTTTTATACGTCAATTTATGAGAACAATTGCTTCTTTTTATTAAAGAAAAAAATAATATGTATCAGTCTCAACAACTCTAATTAATATTCAATCTTAATAAATAATTAACCAGGAACAATATTTTAATGTAATAAAAATCTCATAATTATAACAACTTTATAATTTTCTTCGCAAAGCATTTTTGTCCCTAAAACTTTATCTTTACTATAGATTCATATGCCTTTATTAATAATTAAATATGTTTTAATGAATAAAATTAATATTGCATGTAACCATCGAATTAGCTATATAACATATATATTGATAGTTACAACAACCATCAATTCACAATGTGAACTCCACGCACTACAAGACGCTCACAACACCACTTTCTATGAAATAAATTAGTGTGATTGAGATTTATAAATATTTCAGGTCACCATATAAGTTAATAGAAGCGACAACATGACATAAAAATATCTTCATAACAGGACTCTATACACAAGGCATAGCATACAACACAAAGCCATATTATTACTCTTATGTTCTTGCTCATCTACTATACTATTACTATTCATAATTAACCAAAGCATAAAACAAGTCTTTATAGTAAGACTCTAAACAGAAAGCATAGTATACAACACAAAGCCATATTATTACTCTTATGCTCTCGCTCATCCATTATACTCTTCATATCTTTGAAACAAAAAGCTATGAAAGTTCACTCATCAACCTATAAGATCAAATATCAAGCCTAACACTTTAAGACTTTTAGAATTAATTGAGGTGTGCATAAACTAACTCGGACACCTATATTAATAAAAAAAAACAATGAAGCCTAACCACTCCACCAACCTAAAATTATAATCATGAAAATCTAATTATAACCCTAAGTTTTCACAAAATTTAATGTAATATATTTCTGTGATACCTCAAGATTTGCCTTGATGGTAAGGCTTTGGCATATTCCGCCTTCGGGAAATTATTCTCCACTTTCCAAAGTCCATTTGCGGATGATCTCTATAACAAAAAAACAAAAAAAAAACCCCAAAGACAAAGAGCATTCTTGGATATAGATGGTCTTTTCATTTATGATATTAACAACTAATTAATCGAAATTTGGACTTTAGAAATTCACTCTAGGGTAAATTTCAATTTGTATTTAAGGTTTATATGTTATTTAACCCCACTTAAAACTTTTTATTTAATTTAATTAGCTTTCAAATAATTTGTTTCAATTACGTCCATATCTTCACTGCTAATGTCTGGAATATTAATGTATACGAGCTTTGGCCTGAAAATTGTTCGGTCTAGTTGTAAAGAATCCCTGGAGGATCGAGGTTGATCTTGGATTGCATGCTCTCAAAAATGGATTGGTGAAGCAGAATCTCTATAGGGTTTTTTTTTTTTTTTTTTTTGTATATAATAATAATTAATACGCATGGACCAGACGTTATAATGCTGTTATTTTATTTTATTAAACTATATCACATGAATAAAATCTAAGATGTTGCAAAACAACATGAAATTAAAATTAAAAATCTTGTATTTTAAACTAAATAAACTGAAATTCTTTTAATAATCTAATTCAAGTAATTAAATTGTAAATATAAATTAATGTTATTATATAATTATATAAGGAAAGAAAACAGGGACATGTCTTAATTCCTGCTTATTGTCAACTAGTTTGATTCCTCATACTGTTCTATGAGATAAAACATTTTTTTCTCAATGCAAAAAGGATGTTGGCATTGTTTATGTTTTTTTAGCATTAATTTTTTTTATAAAACTAAAAAGTTTATATGTGCATTCGAAAAAATAAATTAAAAATTATATGTGCCGATAAATAATAACAATTGTATTAATTACAATAAAAAATTGAGTCAGAAAGTTGATATAAAAATGTTATTTTCTAGGAAAAATAATTGAATATTTGTTTTGGTTTGAAATTGAATCCCATGAATTTTAAATGGTTTGAATAGATAAAATTGAAATATTTTTTTTGGTTTGAAATTGAATCCCATGAATTTTAATTGGTTTGAAAAGATAAAATTAAAATTTATTTTGTTAAATTGAGCATTAACTCGATGTCGAAACTTATTATTAATATTGCAAAAATATCATATAAAGTAAACTAAAGTAAAATATCAAACTTAGTTCTAAGTCAACTTAATTTAAAATGATTAAATTGAGAGTGAAAAAAGTCAAGTGATAAAAAATATTAAAGAAAAAAAATTATGGATAACAATTACAACCCATCTTAGATTTTGTTTAATTTTCTTTTATATTGAATTTTATTTTTTTAAAAAATATTTTTTTCATCTTGCATTGCCTTTTATGTTCATAATTTTAAATATTATTTTATGGTTTACTCAACATCAATTTTGCAAAATCACCCTCAATTGTTAAATAGGAAATAAAATGATACAATAAAAAAAATAAAAAAAAGGCTTAAGATATGTTAAATGAAAACAAAATGACCTAATTTTTTTTTTAACAAAACTTGAATGGAAAAAAAATACAATAAAAAAGGACTTGAATAAAAAAAAAGTTAAGGTAATTCATGTTCATATAACCAACATTTGTTTTTACCTTAATTGTTTTATTGTTTTTTTTCTAATTATAATATTATAAAAAAAGTTAAATGATATGAGGATTTTACTATAGCTCTAGACATGTATTATTGTGGATTGCGACAATGAAATTGCATGGATATGTTGTGTAATTAAGAGGATCATGATGGCATTTTAGTATTTTTCATGTTATCTTTTTTTTTTTATTTTTTAATCAAAAAGTTATTGCCTCTTGTTTCACACGTTCCAGTGAGTAGGTGACGTCTGCGCCATTAAAAAAGGTGTGAAACACTTCACAGGCCAAATCTAGTCATTCATCATATATAATTAGATGCACATGATGCTGCGTGTATAAACATCATTTTTTCTTGCTTTTCTTTTTTCTAAAAACTAAAATATACTATTGTCTTTTTTTTTGTTTGTTGTTTGTTTGGGTCTAGCAATCACCAGATCTAGACGCCATGGGTCTTAAAGTGTCATGAGTCTAGCATAACTGTGAGATTTAAGACGTTTGGTATGATTGTCACACTCCAGACCTAAAGTGCTTGAATTTGATATAATTGTTAGACCAAAACACTTAAAATATTTTTAATATTTTTTTATATTTTAAAAAATAATTAATATTAGCCCACTCTGAAATGCATTATAATATACTAGTAATGTAGTATATTTAATCTGAGAAGACAAGAGAAAAAAACTTAAATTTAGCCTTCATAATCTTTTCTAACAAGAATTTTCTTTTCTTTTCCTTCTGTTATTTAATCTTTGAATGACAAGACGAGGATAGGTGCATGCTGATTCCAACGGACAGAATACAATCACAACGACCCGGTGCCGAGACGTTGCCCAGCAAAATTAGCCAGCCCCGTCACCAGTCACCGGAACCCACAAAACAAAACCATCTCCCTTCCTTTCCTTCCTTCCAGATCCAGACAAACGAACTCAATTAAACAAATTAACATTTCGATATGCTCTTCTCCGGTCAATTGTAATTCAACAGATCTACAATCTCCTCTATAACGAAGTCCAAAACCCTAAGTAATCCATCTTCATCCAAAATTATGGAGATAACAGAAAACGGACAAGACATGTCATCGGCGGTTACGAATCTCCTCCCTCTCGCCTCCGTTTCTCAACAACCTTACGTATCTGAGCTTCTCTCATTCACTCTCGATCGCCTCCACAAAGTACGTTACATTTTTTTTTTTTGAAATTATTATTATTATAGAGAAAGCTAACCGAATCTGTTATTGGTGGTTGAAAAAGGAGCCGGAGTTACTTCGGGTAGATGCGGAGAGAATACAGAGGCAAATGCAGGAGGTAGCGGTGGTGAATTACCGTGCCTTTATTGCAGCGGCTGATGCTTTGCTTGCTATTCGACAACAAGTTTCTTCTATTGATAACCACCTTGAATCTCTGGTACTTCTCTTGATTTTAGTTCATTGATTGATGCATTGCAATTGTAAAATCCGAAGTGATCAGCGATTAATTTGTGATTTGGAAGGAATTAAACATTATAAATACATGATTTGATTAGTACTACTTCACGGATCAATAAATAATTTGCTGGTTCTAAATGCATGTGTGATAATGAGAAGAGAGAGGTGTTAAGAGTATTTTCGTTGCCAGTCAATAGTGAAGCATTTTTTACTCGGCACGAGAACGCTAGCTTATTCTGAATTTATTTTGAGAAAGTTCTAAAATTTGATTGCAATGCCAAGGAGGATTCATTCGGTATCAGGAAGGTTGGACAGTTTCTTTTAAACTGTGAAAGAGTTAACTGGATGTGGTACCCTGGTATTACTGGAGTTTTTTACAAATTAAGAGTAAGGTCTATGTATGATTCTAGAAAATTCTTTTTTCGTTATAGGTATTTAATATGAAGTAATTACTGAATATTGTCTTAGTAACCTTTATATATGTATTTTTCAAGTGCTTTTAAGAATATGGATTCTATATAAATCGATGTTTAGTTTGTTTGTTTTTTCATGGCAGATAACTGAGATCCCAAAGCTGACATCTGGTTGCACCGAGTTCATTGAATCTGCAGAAGAGATTTTGGAGAAGAGGAAGATGAACCAAACATTGCTAGCAAACCATAGTACATTGCTTGATTTGCTTGAAATCCCTCAACTTATGGACACGTATGTGTTTTACCCATTCAATAAGGTCACGCGTTATAGTTTAATCAATGTCTAACATGGTAGATATGGTGTTTCTCAAGCTTCTACTGTAGACTAACCCTTCATGCATTTCTTGATTGGTAGTGTTGATTGGCCATCATATCCATTTTAAACTATGTGCAGTGATCCAAGTGTACAAATTAAGTTGGGAACTAAGAAACTGTTCTAACTTACCCGATTTACCATTTAATTAAACAATGTAATTGATTGATCATGGTAAGTTTAGACACTTCTTAGAAGGTGAATTTTGCTTGCCCTTTGGAAAACTGAGATTGGAAGAAGAATTTGATTCACGAATTTGTTTCACCTAGATGGAGAGGAACTTGGAGGATATGGTCCT
Organism: Populus simonii; assembly: GCA_007827005.2. Taxonomy (NCBI): domain Eukaryota; kingdom Viridiplantae; phylum Streptophyta; class Magnoliopsida; order Malpighiales; family Salicaceae; genus Populus; species Populus simonii. The sequence goes on from CM017469.2 coordinate 23,870,527, forward strand.
CATTTTTATTTTTATTTTTGTTATTCTTTGGGTGTTTTCAATGGAATATGTTACTATTGCTTTCTAAGAATTTTGTGCAGTTGTGTGCTTGTGTGGTATGGATACTTTTCTTTGGAAGGAAAATTTAAAGAATTCTTAACAAATTGATATTTTATCCTGAAAAGTGTATTAAAGATTATTAAAAACTAGATAGGACCTGGCAGTTGATTGGGGACCTGATATGAAAATGGCTGATGATTTTCTAATTGTAGTATGGCACTGAAAACTTCAACAATTCTCGTTATTTTGCAGGTGTGTAAGGAATGGAAATTATGATGAAGCCCTTGACTTGGAAGCATTTGTTTGCAAACTGTCAACCATGCACCCCAAGTGAGTGATGTCCATGTCATTTCCTTGCCAAATGACATTATTTTTTCCATTTCTTTTGTGAAAGAAAGCTTACTTGGAATCTGTTTATCTCTGAAAGATTGCCTGTTATTCAAGCACTGGCTGCAGAAGTTAAGCAGACCACCCAATCTCTTCTTTCTCAGCTTCTTCAGAAACTTCGCTCTAATATTCAGGTATTATGCAGCAGTCAAATAAAATGCAAATATTCAGGCTTATGAGATGTTGAACAAAATGCAACTTAATTGTTATATGCTAAGGATTGGATTTTAATTACACAATTTTTTGGTTGTGCCATAAAACTGCAGCTGCCTGAATGCCTCCGAATTATTGGATATTTACGTCGCATAGGGGTTTTTAGTGAGTACGAAATGCGTTTGCAGGTAAACTCACAAATTTCTTTTGTGTACAGTACTGATTTGGTATTCTAGGGTTATGCTAAATACAATTCTTTTTAACATTTCCAGTTTAATATGCTACTGGATTAGATACCATGTAAGTTGATTGTATGCTTTCTTTAGTAGATAATATGCTTGCACCTGACAAGATTATTTTTTTTTCCCAGTTTCTGAGATGTCGCGAGGCATGGCTTACTGGTATTCTTGAGGATCTGGACCAACGGAATGCTTATGAGTACTTGAAAGGGATGATAAATTGCCATAGAACGCATCTTTTCGATGTTGTTAACCAATATCGAGCAATATTTGCTGATGATACCTCAGGGAGTGAAGAAAATTATGATGGTGGACTTCTTTTTAGTTGGGCTATGCATCAGATTACCTCACACCTTAAAACACTTAAAATCATGCTCCCAAAGATAACCGAGGGTGGATCCCTGTCAAATATTCTCGACTCATGCATGGTAAGAATCTTGCATTGATATTGGATAAGTGCATTTGTTGTAGAATTCCTTCGAGCCTTTGCTGCAAAAAATTATCTGCGCGTGTCTCTTTGATAATTTAAACTTTCTGGTAGACTGTCATCATTCTCCTAGCTTTTTTTGGGTCACGTATACAAGTCTCCTTTTCTATTTTTTCTTACGAAAGATTGAATGAAAACATGTGTTTCCCTATTTTCTAGCTCACAAGAGTGCATTATCAGCCCTTGTTATAGAAGCAAATTGTATTTAGTTAGGGTCTTGACACTTTCTGCATACAGAATTTGATAATGTATTACATTTTTTTTGTTGACAGTATTGTGCAGTGGGACTTAATTGGGTTGGGCTGGATTTTAGGGGCTTGCTTCCACCTCTTTTTGAGGAGTAAGGATACATCTTTTGTTTTGTGTTATTTATTATTTTCTCTCATGTTTTCCCTTTTCAAAAGTTGATTTTGGTTATGTTGCAGGGCAGTTCTTAATTTATTCTCTAAGAATATGAATACAGCAGTTGAGAATTTTCAGGTATATGGCAAGTGTGCTGAAGTTTGTGTGTTCTTTCTTACAGTGGCTTGAGTTTTTTTCTCATGTTTCTTCTGAATTGGTTATTAAGAACTTCATAGTCTGGTAGTTTTATTTTCCTTCAAGCTTCTTATTGCCTGGTATTCGTAACTTGATGTCTTTACTCCAGCTAGTTTTGGATTCACATCGCTGGGTTCCATTACCAGCAGTTGGTTTTCCATCATATAGCATTGGTGAAGAACAACAAGAGGATGTGACCCCACCATCTTATCTTATGGAACATCCACCTCTTGCAGTGTTCATTAATGGTAAGTTTGAGATGCACTCCTAAACATACATTCTCCTCTATTGTGAATTTCAGTTTTGTAGCTGATTACCTTTATAGTGCAATACAGTTATTTTATAAAAGCTGAATTATTCAGAATTCATATTAGATATTTGAGTTTCAAATACAATCTTGTTGATAAATGATACATGATATTCTGAAAGATAGATGGACCTGCACAATGACAACAATGATGCATACAGAGACTAAATCATTGACTTTTGTCTGTGTTAACTGAGATTGAGTGTGTTCTCAGGGAAGAGTAGACTGAATTCCAGGATACATGTATAGTTGCTTGAAAAAAATAGAGCTTTGGTGTTTCAGAGCATTGCTTGTTCTTTGGCACTGACTGCTGTGTCTTTTTGATGGGTTAGGTGTATCTGCTGCAATGAATGAGCTACGTCCTTGTGCCCCAGTAAGTTTGAAGCATGTGCTTGCTCAAGAACTGATTAAGGGATTGCAGGCTGTTTCCGATTCTCTATTGAGATATAATGCAACTCGGATGCTCAGAGACAATGAATCTGGACTTTTTCTCTCACTTTGCCGGTCATTCATAGAGGTGTCATTGAGTTAAACTGGGTTGATTTGATGCTCATTGAATGGAATTTACAACCTCGCATTCTTACAAACCCCTTTTGCAGGTTGCTTACCCACATTGTGCCACATGCTTTGGTCGCTGTTACCCAGGTGGAGCTGCTCTTATTATGGATGCAAAGAACTTGTATGATGGAGTTGGCCGTTTGCTGGCAACTTCTTCTAGAGAGCTGCAAAGACCTGCCAATAACACAGAGGGAAAGAAGATAACAGAAAATGGGGACCAGCTTGTGGTGGAAAATGGGGTTACTCCAGAGGTAGAACCATCAGGGGGTTGCTATTGCCGATGAAAAGGATCAGATAAGCCCAACTGTACAAATTGATGAAAAGCAAGGTGATTCTGTAGCATCTGTGTGAGAAATCCAACTCTGTCATACATGCAGGAAAAGAAGAACAAGCAGCGGTAAACGCCCATCACTAGTATGCTTTTCTTCATTCGTTTTATCTTCTGAATTGTATCTCGCCATTTGTTATATCATGTCAAGTGATTATTATTATGATTTTTGAAATATTAGTTGTGTGATTACGAGAGGAAGGATTGTTTCATGAAGGCGGGCACAATAAAGCAAAATGTTTATAGGCCTAAATGTTGTAACATTCATAGCAAGGCACATTTTATGTCCCCTCTTTTTAGGCGAATACCAGTAAAAAGGGACAAGTTTTGATACTTTTTTTTTTTTTTTATGGAAATATTTTGATTTATGGTGTGCAGATTTTAGCCACCTTTCACAATCAAGGTGGCGTAACCCTTAATCAGATTGATTAAATGGCCTGAATGTTAGCAAAGTGTCTGCCCAGATTATAGCACTCACAGCCTTCTTTGCCTCTCCATGGCCTGCTGCTTGCCTTTTCTCATCTGCAGGTTAGGAAGCTGTAATAAATAATGCACGTCCGTAAAACAGAACAAGTGCTGCACATGAAGATGCGAAGGAAAATTGAAACTATTGCGTTGAAAAAGAGAGCATTGGAGAGTCGAAGATGATGGGGTGGGTGGGTGTTAGATGTGTCCGTAAATTGGTCACAATATAATAAACCATCCAACTTTGCAAAAATGGTTGTTCTCTAATTAACTGGAAGAAATATACTTGGGATAACTGAAAGCACAGAGTTTAGAGAAACCTCTTGAATTCTCTCTCGCGATATTTTAATCTCATAGCTGATTAATTAGCGGTGGCAGGATATGTTTTTTATGAAGTTTATTAATTAATCCTACCAGCTTTACTTCATCTGCTCTCTATTTTATTTATCTCCCACGAGTCTATTCACGTTTGATTGAACCAAAAATACAGCCGATGTCCTGTTCTTTCTATGATAGATGTCGGATTTTTTTTTTAATATAAAAAAATATTCAATATTGATAACTTGTTTTTTTAATAAAAAAATAAATTATATGTAATTGATTTGATATAACTCGGTTAATTTAGCGGTGTTGCAAGAGACATCATAACAACCTGGTTTTTTAAAAGGAAAGGGTGAAATTAGAAGTGGAGAAATAAATTGTTATTAAATTTTATGATAACTAGAAATTCTAATTAGTTTTTTTAAATGTATTGGATAAATAGTTGATTAAGTGATATTAACTTTACTATATATAATTTTTTTTCGCTCTTGTTTGTGTCCACTGGTATAATCGCTCATCGATTTTTAATGGTTAGAGGTTGTAGAGCACTTATGTTAAAATTTAATTATTTTTTATGGTTAGTTGTTGGATATTGTTAAATAATTATGCTGAATAAAATCATAGAACAAGATGTGCCCGTCTTTTTTAAAATGCAAGTAATACAAGAAGACGAAAATCTTATAGTCAAAGATATTTTAGTATTTAAGAATAAAATAGTAAACTTACTCGTTACTCATATTTCTTGTGAATTCTTAATAATAGACCAAACAAAACACATTGTTAATAATTTTCACTTTTAATCAAGCACAAATATTATACTCTTAGCAATTACATTCCTAGTAATCACATTGTTATGTTGTGTTTAATATTATGATATAGGGTGTTTTTTAAAATGTTTTTTGCATAAAAATATATCAAAATATTTTTTAATTTTTTTTTATATCAACACATCAAAACCATAAAAAAAAAAAAACATTAAAAAGCATAAACTCAATGTCTTTTCAAGTAAAATACGCTTTAAAATTCACCAAAAATAAAAATTATCACACTCTGAAATACTAGATAATTAGCCCTTCATTATGTTGTGGGTTAGACCAAAAACATTTTGAACGTAATAAAGAATTTTCAAGCAACGAAAACTTTTTAATAATATCATTAAACCTTACAAAGTGGGTCGGGTCAGCCTTGAAACCTTATGACTCTTGTCATTGCCTAACATGAGTTATAAATCAAACTATCTGGATTTACCTTAAATGAACCATTTGACTTGGCATGTTCAAAAGTAATCCAGATAAGTGGTGAAAACATGATTTAACTTCTTTAAAAAAAATTCAAAATGACATCTTTTTAAAAAAAAATATTGGGGTAATAACATATTGGATCGACTTGAGTCAACTAGTCGAACCCGAAACCCAGGTCATACACTCTATTGGGTTTAATAATTTTTTTGATGTAAAACTTTTTTTTATTTAATTATATGATAAAAGAACAAATGTTCAAAAAAATCAAGCATCAACCCAAAACCTATACATTTATTTGAGATTGCGATAACATTATATAAAGCAACTCAAAATAAATTATAAAACTTAATTCTCAACACATTTTTTTTTATTTGAGAAACAAAAAGATGCTATTTATACTTTATAAAATAAATAAAAAAAGTATATGGACTGATAAATAAAAAAATAGTTGTTAACAATAATTAAATATCAAAACATGAAGTTAATCTTTATAGTATTTACATTGATAGTCCTTTTTATTTTAAATGTTTTCATTCATTTTATCTCAGCAACTAATTGTTGTTGCTAATAACAAATTTTTTTTGTTTTTATATAAAAGCTTTATACAAATACAACTAATTCATATAAAATATAAAAGAAATAAAATTTAAGACAAATCAATTTAATCTTTTTAAAATATCATGCAATTAAAAAATATAAAAAATAAACCATTATTTAAAAAGTAATGCTGATTCAATAAAAACAATTAATGAAAAGAGATAAAAAAAAAATCCAAACACATTTTTTTCTCCAAAGGGATGATATGTTGTTCATTCATGTTTTTTTTTTTTTTTTTTTTATGAAACATACAACTTGTAACCTATTAGGTTGCCACCTAGAATCTGGGCATCATTGTTGTGGCAAAGAAATCAAGAATGATTGGTCTAAAATTTATTTTTAAATTATTTTTATCTAAAGCTCCTCAAAATCACTATAAAAATCTTTATAAACCCTCTTTTAATAAAAATCATTATTTATTATTATTAAATGAGATGAATGATGAATAAATAGTCTATTATGAGTGGATGTTTCGATTAAAATGGTCATATTTTTTACAGCCTTATTTTTGTGTTTTTTTTAAGAAAAAACCCAATAGTGTTCCTGGTACTTTAATATAAATATATTAAGGATTATAAACTTATACAAAAGAAACAAATACAAAAAATATATTTTGACTCTAAAATAGTTAGGTTTAACTCGTAAAGTCATAGTCCACTCTACCGGGTTGATCTGTTTTAACCAAAAAACAAACTAATAGTTACAAAAACACAATAGTGTCTTAATAATAGCCAGACAAATAGCTTACTATAGATAGAGCGTACTAGAAGTGACATTATCCTCCCTATACATAATCAATCCCCTTATCTTGATTTTGAAAACCAGTTAGAGTTTTTAGTGATCAAAATATCAGGTGGCAACTCCAAGAATTTTTTAACAAGAGAAAAGACAAGAATTCCTTACACTTTTCACGCACCCAAATCTCGGTCCGGGAGGATAATAGTTGTGACGCCATATACATGCAACATAAATATAAAAAAAATCTAAACAAAATCTTATCTACCTTTTCAGGCATATTTACTTTAAAAACAATTACCACTAAATTTTCATCACTGAATGGAACTCGTTGATATAAAAAACAACAAATCTCCTTAAAAAAAAAGTGATAATTTACCAACTTTCGTTTTGCTTTACCCTTTTTAGATAATTTTCTTTATCTTTTTTTAAACTCAAGAATTGAAGATTTTTTTTGAAGATTGACCGTGAAATTTTTTTTATATTTTGATCCTTTTTTGTTGAATTGTTTTTTTTTTGTTGAATTAATTTTTAATAAACTGATCGTTGATTTGATACTAAAAGATTGCAATTGAAAAACAATTTGAGGATGAAAATGAAGTTTTTTACGTACCGTGAGTTGCTTCAATGTTTTACCTATTTTAGAATATTTTGTAATGTAATTGTAATTGACGTCTGAAATGGGCAGAATTTTTCTTTTCCATGCTAGGGGTTTTCGTGTACAGATGCGACATTAACAAATTACAAGTAAATTGGTAAAGGGATGACATTGAAAAAAGAAACAATAGTACAAGGACGAATATCCGTAGTCACGTTTAAACCAGGGGGGAAAATGAAGTTTTACTTTTACTAAAACCCCTTTGGTGGGGCTCAAAAAACAGAACCCTAATTTCAGAACTCTCTCCCTCTCCATTGCCATCTCTCACTCAATTTATTCCTTGCTCCACATCTCATTTTTTCAGAAGTAAAGGTACAATTTTATTCATTTACTCTATTTTATCTTTTTGTGTTTGATTGAATGAAAAGCTGCACTTTATGCTTAACTTTTCCTTGATTTGTGATTAAAGTGTTTGAATTTTCTGTGAAGGGCTGTGCAATGGAATCCAATGTGGAACAGCAAAGCCCATCTCAGAAATTTCAAATATACTCTACTGCTAACACTGGTGTCACTCCCTTCTGGAGAGGTCTCTCTATATTTCTTTTTCTCAAAAAGACAAAATTTCTTACATAAAAATTCGTTGGTTATTTTAATTTAACTCTTTATGTTTTGTTTCTGGGCAGAAAAGTATGAAAGGGATGCTAAGAAGTATTGGGATGTTTTTTACAAGCGACACCAAGACAAAGTAAGCATCTTTAGTCATTTTGATATTTTCTGCTGGGATAATTCAACTTCTTAATTCGTTTTTAAAGTATTATGCTTGAAGGGACTTGGTGCGATTTTGAGTTATTTTTATCTTATGTAAGAAAGTTTTGAACTTATTACGGTTTGTGAATTGCACTAGTGGTCTAATTTACTTTCGGTATTATGGATATTGATTATCATTGTTCTTCAGTTTTTTAAGGACCGTCATTACTTGGACAAGGAATGGGGTCAATATTTTGCAGTAAGTTGATAAAAGATAGCTTTTTTGTTTGTCATGGTGGTTGGCTGAATATTGTAATCATGTGAAATTATTGACATTATTGATTTGGGATTTGTAGGGCGAAGAAAGAAGAGTTGTTCTTGAGGTAAACAGAAAAAATCCTTCTCTGCACAATGACTTTTCTAATCTATACTATTTTGGTTCTTGATAACTCCTGCTGATAAACAGGTTGGCTGTGGAGCTGGGAACACCATTTTTCCTCTTGTTGCTACCTACCCTAATATTTTTGTCCATGCATGTGATTTCTCACCGCGTGCTGTTAACTTAGTTAAGGTCTGATCTCTTACCCTTTACTAGCTGATTTATTGCAATGATGTATGATTGAATATATTCAAGAATTTTACTATTTCATTTTGTTTTATTTTTCTGTAAGAAGTAACTGTATTAATCAGAACTATACATTGGATCTGGCACTTATGTTTTATGAAGGTAAAGTTTTAGAACTGATAGTGTGGTTAAAAGTTGTTACTCTAAAATTTTAAATTTCTGCATTATTGACACTGTTCTCTTGATGAATCGAGATTGGACATTATATGCTCAGGTAGCTGCAATAGTACTTATCTAAGAAATTCTTCTGCTCCTAATTCTGGCATCGAGCATCGCAATTGCAGTTGTCTTGACCCATGTCCATTAAATATGTAACCAATATTGACTAATATATCCTAATTCTTCTCGCATAAGCCCCCACCCTCTCTCTGAATATAGTGAACCACCATTTTTGTTTTCATATATGTCTCCACTATGAAGAAAATATGATAGATTGCATCACAGTTGACTTTTGTATAATCTGGTATGATTGCATACATTGCAAGGGTCAAGGAAGCATTGATCTATAAAGTTCTTCAAGATCACACATTTCTTTCTTTGAGATTAATAGTTGTTGTTTTGATTTTGACAATATGTTTTATCTTTGTCAATATTCTGTGTGCTGAACTTAGAATTGTGCCTTTAGTTTATAAATTGATGAAATAGTGGCATGATCTTAGTGGGCATTATGTTCTATTTTGATCACATATGAAGCTTGGCAAATTTTACCTTGAACTCATAATTTCTGTTTCTGCATTTATTTTTTACTCTGCTTATAATCCGTATTTTTTTAGCATAAGTAGGTCTAGTGGTGAATAGATCTCTATTGCTTGTTGCAGACTCATAAAGACTACTTAGAGACATGTGTCGGTGCATTCGTATGCGATCTGACTGTTGATGACTTGAGCAAAGAGATTTCTCCATCTTCAGTTGATATCGTGACAATGGTATTTGAATGCAAATTATTATGTACAATATTTACAAAATAACAGGATGTCACTTTGTTCAAGTTCATGATTAGTAACTGCTATCCCGAGTCTCTCATTGAGAAACTTTATCGTGTTTAAATTGTACTTCTCAAGTTTCTTTCTCCTTCATTCAACTTTCTGACTTTTTAAGTAGATATTTGTGTTATCTGCAGTGTCCCCTGAGAAGATGCCTCTAGTCCTGCAAAACATTAAAAAAGTAATGAAGGTAAATTTTTGTAGCTGCAAGTTTCAACTTATTATCTAATCAGATAAATTGATTAATTATGATGAAACTCACTTTTTTCCTTCTTCAGCCTAATGGTTATGTGCTGCTTCGTGACTATGCTGTAGGGGACCTTGCTCAGGTTGATCTGCACTCTTCCTTTTCTTTTGGACTTATATTCTATTTGATTAGCAGGTCTTTATAGTTCTTTTTTTTACACCACAGCCCCTCTTGGCATTTATGTGGCTGATTTTTCAGTGCTGTTGCCCTTCTTTATTCTCAGTTGATTTATTTAACGAGCTAGATAAAATATTTCCCTCATGGTTTTTGTCTTGGTGCATCTATTCCTATTAATGTGGGTCGTATGTGTGTGAACATGAGTCTTTCTCTACCTAGTTGCTTCAGTGGTTGTTGGCCTTATTCATAATTATCTTCTCTCATGATGGTCAACAGGAAAGATTAACTAGCAAGGATCAACAGATTAGTGAAAACTTTTATGTCAGGGGTGATGGCACTGTAAGTTTCAAAATGTGTGCATCCATTATTCTTAGCATTCCACTAATCTAGTTTGGAAATTAGCTATAATTTTATTCCCCTGGCTTCTTTTCAGCGTGCTTTCTATTTTTCAAATGAATTCTTGACAAGTTTGTTTAAAGATAATGGATTTGATGTTGAAGAACTTGGTTTGTGCTGCAAGCAAGTTGAGAATCGGTCACGTGAAATAGTGATGAATAGGTAAATGATGAATATCATGGAGAAGAAAACAGAACTCCTGGAAAGTCAAAGTCATTTGTTTTTTTTTTTATATATATATATATATATATATATATATATATATATATTATGTGAAACTTTTCCTTCTAGTTTTCTTCTTTTAATACTATCTCGTGCAATTTTGCCTGATTTCAGGCGTTGGATCCAAGCTGTATTCCGATTTTCAGACAGCTCAAACTATTCTGTTAGCAAAGAATCTGCAATCAAGGAAGCCCTCTGTCAAGAAAATGTAAAGTCTAATGTCAAGGAAAGCACATCACAGTACCCTTCAAACAATTTTGAGATCGATATGTCTGAGGGTGTGGCAGCTGAAATGTTTGGAATATCTCCTTCCAATGATAATGAGGTATGCTCCACCTATTTCCTTTTGTTTCTTGTTTTGTCCAATTGCTGATAGATTTTGGTGTAAGAATCTCTGATCTTTGCTTCACGAGATTTATTCTTTTCTCAACTAAGCACGATGCATGTGAAGCGTAAGTGTATATATGCCATTTAGAAAAAAGGATATAACTTCACAGACATTAATGTATTTTTTTGTTTTTTGTTTTTTTTTTTCAAAAGGTGATTCACGTTAACCTCAGGGACCAGAATTTCAAGATTAATGTTCTGTCAAAAGAGTATCAGCATACTTGTAAATCAACAGGATTGATGCTCTGGGAATCAGCTCGTATGATGGCTATGGTGCTAGCAGTAAATCCAACTATTGTTGAGGGGAGCAAGGTGTTAGAGTTGGGGTGTGGCTGTGGGGGTATATGCTCAATGGTTTCGGCCAAATCAGCTGACCTTGTAGTTGCTACTGATGGGGACACAAAAGCACTTGAACTGTTGTCCCAGAATGTTGCTTCTAACCTTAGACAGCCATCCCTTGCAAAGCTAAGTATGAAGAGATTGGTGTGGGGAAATACAGAACAAATAGAAGCCATCAAGGATCTCAATCCTGGAGGCTTTGAAGTCATAATTGGTACAGATGTTACATACATTCCTGAAGCTATTCTGCCCTTGTTTGCCACTGCAAAGGAATTAATTTCATGTGACAGAAATGGTGGAGACCAGGAACCAGCTCTAATTCTCTGCCATATCTTTCGCCGAGTCGATGAACCATCTTTACTTTCAGCTGCATCTCAATATGGTTTTAAGTTGGTTGACAAATGGCCATTAGGAATTCCATCAAATCCATCTCAAAGTATTGTAGGCTCTTGGTTCCCAGAGAATGGTCGTGAGGAGTACATCCCAAATGCAGCATTGAACATCATGTACTTCCACTTGCAGTGAAGCCTTGCTGTGCTACCATTTTACCTCTCTTTTTTTTTCTCATTACATCAGTCTGATTTATAGCTTGAGTTGTTAAATCCATATTTTATTGTAGCATGATCGTGCACTTTAACCGTTCATTTTTCTCAAACCGTTATGATTTGTTGTGCTTGTACAAGATCCAACTCAATTAGCAAAGTAATACTCAGAATAATTGTCACACTGATATAAAAGGATCCTTGGTTTGTTTATATTTTTGGATGGAACGGAAAGCCATTGTCAGTTACCCCACAGAGTAAGGCAATGGCTTGTTACCTTCAAGTGGAAAGACATTTAGATCCTGTCGCCCAGAAAAGGAGGGTTTCGTCATTCGCACTTGGCAGTGATGTTTTTAATCGTCAGGGAAGATTACCCGTTCCCTTCCTAATCCGCAATTCTTATCCTCGAGAAAAATATGAATTCAAATCACTTGTGATTGAAAAATCATCCATCCTCTGTCACTGAAGGAATTAAGATTATTAAGTGGTCTTCTTCTTTTATTTTCAGAAAAGATTCGCCGGTATCTTCCTCCCTGACTGAAAGCAATCATATAGTGTTACCATTGTCGGATTAAACAAGATGATCTTCGATTAATAAATCTGTTAGTTTTGATTACAGTAAGAGTAGTGCAGGAGTAGAGAGCTGTACAAATTTAATTGGAGACCAATATAATTAAATAGGATTTACATTTATGGTATAAAAAATAATTAAAAGAATAACTAAATTATAAATCAAATAAAATGAGTCCCTTTTCATTTTCACTCAAAAAAAATTCATTTTTATCCAAAAACATCTTCATTTATGCATTTAGTTTTAGATCCCAAACTTTATTTTTTTACATTTTAGTCTTTTAATTTTGAAAAAGGTGAGAGAAAATCACTGAAAACATAAAGAAAAAGGAAAAGGTCAGTTGGCCATATTAAAAAAAAAAAAAACTGATTTTGGTATCAACATGTGTTTTTTTTTAAGAGGCATGCAATTGAGGTGTTTTTGAATTTTATCTTTTAAAAAATAATTAGAGCTTGAGAATTTTTATATTCTATTAAATTGTAGGTTTTTTACCGATTAAAAGCTGTTTTAAAGTTGAGAATAAGTTTAATGAAGTTCTTAAAATGTTTTTGGATATTGTTTTAAAATAAAAAAAAAAGTTAAAAAATAGTTTTTTGAGTCCTAAAAACCTTAAACTACAACTTTTTTTAGCCACTTCTAGTGATTAGGATTTCAACTAGTAAGTTTTATTTTAAATAAAAAAGAAAAAAAAGGGAAAGTGATGTTTTGTTTGCCTACTTCAAGAAAATAAAATAAATAGGCACGTTGGCCTAGCCTTCTACGTTCATCTAGGCTTTGTTTTACAGGGCTAGATGTGAAAAACATCATTTAAATGTTTAAGGCCAAAAGTCTTCATCTATGCATCTTTGGTCCTTTTGATTTTAGACTTTTATATTTAGGTTCTAAACCTATATTTTGTTTAATGTTTATGCCCTGAGTTTTGAAGAGAAGAGAGGAAGTCATCGAAAAATAAAAAAATTAATCCTATTTTGACAACAAAATCTCTCTTGATAAAAAAAATTTCATTGAAGTGTTTTTAAATTTTTATTTTATATATATAAAAAAAATGAATCGGGGTTCAAGAACTTTTTTATATTCAATTTAATTTTGATCTTTTGATTGATTTTAAGGTGGTTTAAGATTGAAAATGAGTTCGGTGTTTAGAGTAATTGTTTTGTATTTAATTTCAAGTGAAAAAATAATTGAAAATGAATTTTTTGAATTTAAAAACTTGAAGATAACACGTTGTATACTTACTGATTAAAAAAATACACGGTCTTAGTTTTCTCTCCTCAATCACCGATCGATCCCTTCTTCTTGACATCCAAGAATCAAACCATAATATAAATGAAGTTTGGAAAATATTGAATAAAATTAGGGATTGAAATGGACATTATTCATAACCTATTGAGATAAAATTGAATCGCATTCCATTGGTGATAAAATATATTACAAGACTTTTCAATCCCATGCTGTGTTCAACCAGCAATATACACTGCAATCTAGGGAATTATCATGCCATCATTTTCACCCATTTTCTCCTCATGATTGATGCGTGCATGCTACTATTTAGTTACCATCATTTTCACCCATTTTCTCCTCATGATTTTCAATCTCTTTTTTACAAAAAAGGCAACTCAAATCATTTCCTTGTAGCATATCTCATAGGTGGAGAAAAGTTTTTGTAGTTAGTTTATTCATAATGATAAGCTAGAGATTAAATCCGACCTTTTATGAACCTTTTTTACTTGGTAAATGAGTTTTTTACATCAGCAAGATGCTTAAAGGTATTAATTTGGCATATGTCACTTAATACCAAAAACAAAATTACCAGAGCTCTTCTCCGACTATAGGCTGATCAATATGATTCATGGGATTTATAAAATTGTGTTAAAGATCCTCTCTAACAAACTCTGGTATGTTATCCAAGACTTAATTAGTGACAACCAGACATCATATATTAATTTTAGAATGATAGGTTGTTGATGGTTTCTTGGTATATAGCTAATGAGATGGTTCATAACTTGAAGATTGATGGTAAAACATTTTTGGTTTTTAAAGTAAACTTCCATAAAGCATTTGACACAATTTTATAGGATTATTTAGATGAAATTATGGGGTGTATGGGGTTCAGTAATAAATGGAGAAGAGTTTTTTTTTTAATGAATGTCTCTCTACCTCTTACCTCATAATTGCCTATTTTGATTAATGGATCTCCGTCAAAGGAATTCAAAGTTAGTTGTGGAATTCGACAGGGTGATCCTTTATCACCTCTGTTATTCGACACAGCTGTAAAAGGACTTTCAGTTCCTTTTCAAAGGGGTTCAATTACTGGACTTTTCAATGGTATTCAGAAGTGAAATAGAGAATGTATCTCTCATTTGTAGTGGCACTCTTGTGTTTATGCCGGTCAATTTACAATCACTGCAAGCAGTTAAGCAGATTCTTAGATGGTTTGAATTGTGTTCTGAATTAAAGATCAACTTTCATAAAAGTTTGGTAGTTGGAATCAACCTTGATGAACCTCACATTACAGGTATAGATCATTCTGCTATTTGTAAACATGATTCAATATGGAAGGGTAAGATGCTTAGCATGACAGGAAGGATCGATATGCATGATAAAGAGTGTACTTGCTTTATTACCTCTTAATTTTATGTTTATTTCCTTAATGTCTAAGGGTGTTTACAACATTTTAACGGCAATCCAACGAGGATCTCTTTCGGGTGGCGTTGCACAACAAATGAAGATTTGTAAGGTTTAATGGAAGGCTGTGATTAAAGAAAAACAAAAGGAGGATTGAGTATTGGCTCTTTATTGAGTAAGAATAAGACACTGCTTTTTAAGTGGTTACGAGGGTTATGTAGTCCAACTCAAGACAAATGGATCGAAAAAGATTGTTTGTAAGAAGTATAGTCTCGGTCATAAAACCAAGAGATCAGGAAATTGCTAAATCCATGCGAAATTGTATCAGCTTTGTAGTTCAGAATGGAAAGAATGTTTCATTGTGGAATGACAAATGGGCAGGAAATACAATCAATATCAAGCTTTCTTTTCCGAGACTATTCAAGCTTACATGCACACCAGCAGCAACAGTATCAGATATGGAAGTTTGGATAAATGGAGAATGAACATGGGATTTAAAGTGGAGAAGTCCTTTACATGTTTATGAGTTTCAACAGTGTGAAGCTCTACATCAATTAGTATCATCGACTACTCCATGCACTACAAGATAGAAATGACAGAAAGATATGGAATCTATATCCAGATGGTAACTTTATAGTCACGAATTGTTCTTCTTTAATTGACATAATTGAATTCAATGGTGTATGTTCTTTTCAAACAAGGGTCAGGATATCTACAGCTCCACGAAAAATACAAACTTTTACCTGGTTGGCGGTTCAAGGCAGAATCTGTACTAGAACTTTCTCTAGTCAAAGAGGTTTGCTACTAATAGAGCTTTCGGTATGTCCTTCATGTACAATTGATATGGAAACAACAAAGCATCTATTGATTCATTGCTCATTTGCATGGAGACTGTGAACTAAGTTTATGTCATGGTGGGGGGCGTTATAAATCACTAGATATATAACTTACCATTTGAATGGCCTCACATGATTTTTAGGAAATTTCAGAAAAAGACACGACAAACTCCTATATCTTTTGGCATTGATTGAAGTCTTTGGCTAGCTAGAAATGACTTTAGTTTTTAATTTGGTTCAACCTAATGCAAAAACATGCTTCTCTATAACTTTGTTTCGTCTTTCTTCTTGGTCACAGGCTAGAGAGAAGCATTTCACTTATACAGGTTATGATTTAGAAGTAAGTTCAGCTTGTATTAGTGCATATATGGTCTAATAATATTAAGTCAAGATATATCAATCTTAGTTCCTTACAACACCTCCCTGATCTTGTCCGGTCACCTATCATTCAATTATATTCTATTTAACACAATTAACTAGAGGTGAAATTAATTTCCTTGTTGTCGCGCTCTTAATTTCTTCTTAAGTTTTTATATCACTTACTGAAAATTAAAACACTTCAAAGTATTAAATAATCCTCTCTTAATTATTGATATTAAAAAATATTTTTTATATTTATAGAAAGATTACAACTTCCAATTATCATAATACAATAAATATTTTAATTAACTAGTTAAATAAAGATTCTAAACATATATATATATCCCTTTTTTCTTTTAAAAAAATCCTGTTTAGACTAGGATTTCAACTAGTATCTCAACATGCTTGCTATTACATGATCATAGCTATTCCTAATCATAGAATACCATAAGCGTGAAGCAAAATACAAGGAAATAATTAAATGAGTGGTCTTTTTTTTAAAAAAAAAAGCACAACAGAACAGGAACAAAGAGAGAGGAGAGCCGCTCAATAAAGATCGATCGATCTAGCTGAAAAAAAAGTTCAAAAAACATATGCGCTGAGCAAGATGCCCACGCCTAAACTCTCTAAGACTATAAAAGACCACACCCTTATTTAAGAGAAGCAGCAAACCAAAGGAGGATCCTCAAACAAGTAGCGCACATGAACACCTGAACACCATTAAACAAGGATCTGCAGTGCCTCGAAACAAATCAGAAAACATGACCAAAACCTGCAGGCATTGAATTGATCAAAACTGCATAATTTTCTGCAGTGAACCATTAATAAGGCCTTACATAGATTAATTTTTTGAGTTGAACTGATTCTTTGACATAAACCAGACCACAAAATCACTACTCCCCCATTTTCCTTGCTTGGCCACAGAGTCTGCTACAGAATTCGCTTACCTAAAGACGTCAGCTAAGACCATCTAGGAAAATTTGGCAACAAGATCATCAATGTCAACAAGAGTGTTTTCTAGTTTCCAAAGATGATTGAAGGCATTTCATGAGCCCAAATATCTTATTATAAAACCTAGCTAGATATTTCCAGTGGGGGTTTTAAATTGCACTTTCAGCTTCTGTTTTGAGGGAACATCACGTGACTCATGTCAAGCTTTCCTGTAGCACTAGATTGTCCTGGCTTTATATTTAATAAAGCCTAAGTTAAGCACAGATGATTTATTTATTTATTTACTAGGCCAATAAGAAGGATTCATCACTATAAACAAAGGATATGCATGTATCAGAAAGAGATCATATATATATATATATGCTATTACTAGTATGATGAACAGCCAGATCTAAAGTATCCTACTGAAAGAATTGTTGGCCGGATCCCAAGTGGACTGGCTAAAGGGATGAAACGCAACCCTAGCTCTCTAACGCGTGTCTTCAAGAGTATCATTCCGATTCACAATTGGCACTCATGCCAACATAAGCTGAGAAGAAAAAAAAAACCACCATATATTAGTTAATGTCAAGTGTCAGTTGCAACCAAATAGAACCAAGAACAAGGCCAGTGTTCTACTTTTATGCATCAAAGTAGAATAAAATGGCAAGTTATTAATTCTGACCTTATGGGTACAAAAGTAACGATTTATGTGTTTGAACACTGACCAATGAAGCTAGCAATAATTACAATGAAAATATAAGAACATGGATCTACAAATAGCCAATGGAAGGAAACAATCTAAATGAGAGCCTGTTTCCACACTTATGATGCTTGATTTCCTTGATCATATTTGCAAGAAAATCAATTAACTCAGCATAATATCATGTGCAGACACTAAGTATTAAGAACCACAACATACAGACAGGGAAAGGGGAAGAGAAAGAGAGAGAGATGGTGGTTGGGGTGACAGATAGAGAGTGAGCACGCAAAGTTTCAAGCATGGATGTCATGCAAGAAAGTACCCTGTGTGCTCACTCTCTTCTGTCACCTCCCTTACCCTTAAAACCCTCGATTCTTCAGGCTGTAAGCACAACCCGTGTAGTCGCTTGCAGCAGCTCAACAAAAACCCTATTATACTAGTATATATGACCCAAACTATATTGTTCCGTATAAGACTGGAACCTTGCTATGTTTGCTTTGCTGTGTGTAGAAGTGGTGGCATGTTAGGGCCTTTATATAGAACCATAAAGAGAGTTGCATCACGTATGGAATAAATGTGGTCTCCAATATGATAATACAATAGCATGACTCAAGGAAAGAGAGAGAGAAAAAGATATTCCACATGAAGCATTATCTTTTGATGCCTCCCAATACAACCCTAACCACATACATTTATTCAATTACTATTACCAATGTGTCTTGTAATTCTAAATCTCAAACCCTCCAATCCAAATACTTTCCCTTTTTATCTCCTTCACATCTTTATCCTATCTCTTCCGGTGCTCTGCTCAATCTTGTCTTCTACTGTAAATGGCATGCGTACAAGATTTTTGGCCTTAATTTATCCATGGTTTGTTAGAGTGATTTTTCATGCTTTTGTGGGTTTGGGGATTAAAACTTTGGCTGGAGTCCGAGTTTGCTCTCATGCATCATTACTCTCAAATGAAAATCCAATTTTAGTTCTTTAAGAAACTTGATTCCGCAACAACTTAAGCTTTGGAAACCTGTATCGGGCAAATAAACATTATGCAAGCTGCATAAAATGGTAAAATCATCGGTACCCACACACACACACACACACACACACATGTAAAGATAGATAGATAGATAGTTGATTAAGGCAGCTCAGTTATTAAAATGATCTTGCATTTTAACGTTAATTAAAGGCGTTTTTTATTTGATGTGTCTGAGAGCTGACGTTCTCATATATACTGATTTGAATGTTTATGTCCGTGAAATCTGTTGCTTTTCTGGATACTTGTAGATTTCTTCACCACACACAATACGCATTATGTTAGAATTAATTTTGAAGTGTACATTCAATGTGTATTTCTAAGTGCATGTATTAAGTATTAATTAATGATGTGATTATTTATGGTTTTGTATTGATTAAATATATTTTCTAGATGTACTGTATCAGAGAAAAGAAAGATAGCGTGATAAATCAGTAGAGTCCAATCAATAACTCGTACAAGTTGTATGTATGGCTTCTACATATGATTTTGTATGGAGGGAAAAGGCTACAAGTTAGTTTAGAGAATTCCGGTATGCCGATTTTTATTTTTTCCGGGTTGGATGTAGAATATTTTTGCTAAAAAAAATCTTAAATTCAATTGAAAATTTAAAAAAGTTTCAAGGAACTGATCGACTATAATGAAAACCTTATCAAGTTTTCAGGGCGTCTTAATTACCCCTCCAGCCGTAAATATCACTTTTATATATATACAGGTGGGAAATTAATTTATTAAAATACATAACATATCACAATCCAAGCAAGCTAGCCATCAGCAGCCGTTTAGGAAATGATTAAAGAACAAGTTGAGAAACGATTGTGATTGTCTATTCTGAAAGCTAATCTGGAAGAAAAGAAAGATATACAGGAAGAATTGGGAGAAAATACATGCATATATAGAGATGTATTATCCTCCCCCTCTTCGACATCTTGGACCTCCTAGCTAGTTCAAGATTTTTTTCTTCTGCTCCACCTCCATCTTGTTAGGAGTTTTTGTAATGAAATTAAGATATTTGTATGGAATATTGATATTAATTGTTAAATTAATATTATAAAATTCTATTGTTCAATTTGTTGTTTGTTATTGTTGTGATTTTAAGTTTAAGAAAATGCAATTGGGATTATTACAAGTAAACGTGGAAAAAAAAATTAATGACATACCGTTAAAAACACCGACAAAAATTGGTATTCTATTAGTGATTTCATCAACGATATCCAAACCAATTTTGTTGGAGAATTAAAAAACGTTGTGGATTTTTTTATCTTGGCAACCTGGCCGATCAATGGATCAACTATGAAAAATATCCATCGATAATTATTATACCAATATATTTGTCGATGAACACGTACTGGTCAGCATTTTACTTCGCCAACAAAATTTCAGATGAACATCAAACCCTCGACAATAAAATGATCAAATCCATTGACAATTCTATCATGAATTAATATGTCGATAGATATAAAACATAAATGCTAACATAATGAAATAATATTTCATTGGAGTTTAGCAACTTTCTAGTAGTGGTATGGTTCAAAAGGCATGTTTCTCTGTAAGAAAAAAAACAAAAATAAAAATAAAAACATGGATCTCACTATATATATTATATAGGGGCTTTGGGTTAAAGAGAACACAATAACAAAAATATTCCCCTCTTTTTAGTAAGATTTTACACAAGTAATTTGATAATTCTTTCATTTCTAGTTTGTGTTTTTTTTTTTTTTTTAAAAAAGAAGTTTCTAGTTAATTGTGTTAGTAGACGCTATTAACCGGAACTTCTTGGATGCTCTAGAAATCTGATCAGTGGGGACATACCAATAAGGTTTAAGAAAAGCCGTTATGTAAAACACTTTGAAGCATTTGCAGATTTTCAGTTCTTAATCTCAAACTGTACGAAATCATTCTTAATTATTGATTCTTGCAATAAGCCCCTCTCAAATTAACCTCGTACGGTCGTACCTGTAGCAGGATATATATGTGAACGATTCATGATCACCAGGGCTAGGCAAGCTTTAACTTAATTAAAAGGTTATATATTTTTGAGTGTTGCATACGAATAAATACCTGGGAGACGTCGACAATATTGTTATTCAATTAAGTAGTTCGTGTTTCCCTTGACAAACATGAAGAAGACCCAGTTGCAGTGACCTAACTTGTAAAGATGCCATTCTCTTTCAGCTTAGTTAATTGGTAATTAATCACCCGAGAATCCCGTAATTTAAACCTAAAATTAATGGCTGGACGTTCCTTGCCTCTGGAAAAGATAAAGAAAAAAGATATAAAGAGGAGATGTTTTTGAAGTGTTGATCCAATGACAGATCAACAGAGTCTCAAAGATCTCATACGGCGCTAAAGTACGTCTGCTTTATATTAATTAATTAAGCAAATAATATTGTAAGAGAATCATTGACAATTGTTCTAACCAATCACTCTTAACCGTGGTTTACGGGACGTCATACCTTTTATACATTCCCTGCTGCGTTTTGTATAATAATTATCATCAGATTTGATACTTGTGTAAAGCAGGTAAATCCAAATCGAATTAGTTCGTTAATTATATTCCTTTCCCAGATCATCATGCACGCGTCGAATGTAGCGTAATTATGCAACAAGATTAAGCCAATCATTTAGCCCGGAACCAAGTTCACAATGCCTGATGATTACCATTTATTAAGCATATCACAGGGAATAGGGTATAAACCTAGCCTGATCGATTTTTTATATAATTTGGCTATGTCAATGTTTTCTAGAGAGAGCTGGGAGAAAATTCTCCATGATTAAAACACTTAATTTGTGTTTGCATCCATATCTAGAACCCTAATCTCAGACGCACACCCATAACCTCATAACACATGATGGATGTTCTCTTCTCCTTGCACTATCAAAAGAATTTTTGTCAAATACAAATAGAAATACCGATAGAAAAAAAACTTGTTGGTAAATTACATTGACATGTACCAACAAAATATTTTCTTGCTATTTCCTCTCGGTATACATCGATGAAATCTTTTCGTGGGTGAATACCGAGAGAATAACAATTGGAAATGAAGGAATGAAAATAAAATGACGTGTCATTATTATAGACATAATTACCGAAAAAATAAGCTCGTCGCTAATACCCGTCAGTGAATCCATCAGTAATAATATACTAAAGAGTATGGTTAGGGTAGAAAGACCTCTAATAATAAAGTTTGTGTTACGATATCAACTTCCAACGAGCTTGAAGTTGATTATTATAGGAAGTTAGAAGAGGTGATTGAACTGCAATATCATAATAAGCTTAATAAAAACTTTTTTTATTCAAATGCTATTAGTATGATACCATCGATAGAGGAATCATAGTAAATCTCCACCATGGTTTAGTTGAAATTAATACGAAGGTTAAACTTTGTAACATCGATGATGTTTTTATTTTTGCAAATAAATATCAACAAGTTTATTACATATACACTCCTTCATTTAAAAAAGATCGTTCTAAGGTTGATTGGTTATCCGCAGTGAAAAACAAACCGAGTTATCGTGCCCAAGCTGTTCAATAAGGTAACAATAAAGTAACTACGAAAGACGATGTCTTTCAAATTGATGAGTTAGTTGATGCATAACGAGTTACCTCGTTTAACAAATTAAAAGAAAATTCAAATTTTTCTGTGTTGCTGTGAATATTTTTATTAATGTTGACGTTAAGGAGTTAAATAATGTATTGAGAACTAGTGGATATATAAAAGTTGATGAAAATGATGATATCGACAAGCATCAATTCAATGAAGAAGATTATGATGGACATGACGATGATGAACTTGAAGAAGAAAAAGACAATTTTGATTAAATGGTAAAACATCAATGTGTAATGAAATTAATTGATTTTAATATAATATCTCTATGTTTATTCCTTTACAATAAACTGTTATTAACATTGATGAAACATTTATTGTTGTGGTTTTATTTTTATGAACATAAATGGATAGATATGGAAAACAATAACACTTGTAAAACAAAATTGTTTTAATTACCAATGAAATGTAAATGCCAACAGACTTATTAACGAACTAAGTCTCCCAAAGAGTTCTAGAGAGATGGAAAAAAATTGCAGGGCTCTAGCATTGACCATTATAAACAAAATCATTGATGGACTAAGTCCCTCAAAAAGTTATAGAGAGCCAATAAAGAATTACATGACTTTTTCACTGACAATTACAAATGGAATTATTGATATACTAAATCCTTCAAAAAGTTTCAGAGAGTTGAAAAACATTTGCATGACCTTGCCAATGACTATTACGAACAGAATTACCAACAAAATGAAACTTTATCAAATGTTTTTTTTGTTTGGTGGGGGTTTGGAGAATTTAGGGTGTAATTGAAAATTTTAAGTTTTAATTACCAATGGAATTTAAAAACTGATAAATATATAATGGTCCGTCGATAATTTTATCAGTAAAAAGCCCAATTAAAAAACCCTAATCCCTAATAACATTTCATTACAGTGTTTTTATCATTCCTTTTTTCTTCTTCTCTCTTATCTCTCTCAATCTTCTTCCTTTCTTTTCTCTTTATCTTCCCTCTCATTCTCTAACCCCCATCTCTCTCTCTTTCTCCATCCTCAATACCATGCAAGCCCTCATCCTTTATGCCTCCACGCCAGGTCAATCTCTTACTCTTCCTTTTTTGTCCCATTGTTTGGTTTATATGGCTTAAAATCCTTTTTGTGCCATTTTAATTTCTTGTTTTATGGAAAGATGCCTAACCATGTCTTTATTGGTTAATATTTGATGTTAATATTGCCAAAGGTCTGTTGGAATTAATCCAATGTTGTATGATGCTAATGTTTCTTTTTTAGTTTTGATTTAAGGTTTTTACTTCTTAGAACACTACTTAGACATTTTTGAATCCTTAGTTTCAGAGTTTTGACATTCAACTTACTTGCCACTTTTGAGGGAAACAAAGTGTAATGGGATTTAGTTTAAGTAAAAAAAACCATTTTGGGGAATAATTCATGGTTTTCTAAGCAATGATACATGCTAAGGAAATTGTTTTTTAGAATAAAGTTTGAATGAAAAATATGGTTCAACAAGATACTTGTTTTTTAGTTTCTTATTTCTTTTTAGGTGTTGGGGTTAGCATTTATTTGAAAAATTGAATATTCCATATAGAATGTGGGTGTCTCTTATGAGGGATATAGATGTTTGTTGGTTTGTTTTTGTGGTTATTTTTACAGGTAATAAAATTTTAATTAGTCTCCTATATAGGAGAGCTACTGTCAAATTGTTTTTTTAAATATAATATATTGAGAATGTTATTACCTTTTTAATGCTTTAATTTGTTTAGATGATAAAGAAAAGATCGTTAGTGAGTGATACAGATATGAGTGTTGCTGGTTCTTTGGGTAACGCTTCTAATGACCATAAGTCACTAGATTCCGACAATGACCAGACACCTAAGGCACAAATATCATCTTTCAATGTAGGCTCCTTGGGTGCAATCCTACCTCACAAAGGGGGTGTTTTCTCTGAGCATGATGTATATACCAGAAAGTACATTACTTAGTGGAAGTTCGACCACAACATGTAAGTTTGTTTTTCTTTCCTGCACAATTAAAAAACTAAAACAACAATGGATAATTTTTTAATAATTAATTTTAATGAACAAATAGAATTTCAAGTTCATGAATTTGGAGGTTGCTCGCATGATAACATCGACAATGAAATAATCGTTGAAAGTGCCTTTGTTTCAGTGGAGTCATGTTTCCAAAAAATCCTAAATGGAAGCCTATGATTGATACATGGTTTGGAAAGTTTAAGGTTATTATATATATAAATAGTTTTTTTATTACTATTTTAATTTTATTAGTTTTTAAATTTTAATAAACTAATTATTTTACAAAATTGACGTGCAATGAAGATCTTTATTGGGATAGGATTAACAAAGTTGTTAGGAGGTAGTGAGAGAATCACAGTGCATTAGGTAAGATTGAATTTAAAATGTCATATTTTTATTTAAATGTTCAAATTTTATTTTTCATTATCTTAACCAATAATTTATTTCTACCATATGGTTGTGTGAATTCTAGTAAGAGGTGAAAAGAAATATGCACAAGAAAGACGTCTTCCAGGCCAGGATAACATGGTTTTGTAGAGGGATTTCAGACCTCTGCATGTCTTGGAGGCTATTTGGGAAGCTTATATCTAGCACATGATGTTTGAGCATTTTGTACAACAATCATAGTTCGGTGCAAAGAACCTAAACATGTAGATTCATGGTTCAATTACCATACACAATAATGATTCCATTCCATTCGATTTGCATGCGAAGCAGATGGTAAGATTTTATTCTATTACATACATATTTTTTAAAAAAATTGTTGTTTTATATGAAAATATTTAACTAACAATAGCTTTCTTTTCTAGATCACAGTTCTTGGACATGAACCAAGACCGACTAAGATTTTTATAAAAACTCACATACAAAATAAGGATTGTCGAAAAGGGGTGCAACAGCTCGTAGATAGGCAAGCTCAGAAGTTTATGGTAAGTTGGATTACAACAATTTTTTCTTAAGTTATTTTTTTCTTAAATCTGCTGACTGTTTTTTTTTTTTCAGGAAACATATAACACCTAATTGCAAGAGAGATACGAGAATAATCATTTAACCCATCCGAAACTCGATCCAGATTTATGGTTGAAGAGTGGATCGTTCGGTGGATCCAATAGAAATTAGGTTTATGGTATCTCGATTAATACAACTAAGGATATGCGAACATGTCATAATGTATTGATTGTTGGTTCCTCGTAATCAAGTTTGAACTCCTAATCTCTAGCTGTCCAAGCAATTGTATGAGAACAAGTTGAAGCTCAAACGACTTGACTTAGTGCTGAGATGACCCAACTTGGGTTTGAGGTGGCCAAACGTAGGCTATTGTATAAGGAGTTGTTGTCCAACCTCGATGGTACATGTAGTCTACCTCGTCGCCCACCTAGTCCTAATGAAGATCCGCCTCCTCCTCCTTCAACTTCTATCATCTAGATAAATTATATTCAAACTGATATTTTTTAAATTAGTAATAAATATTTAGTTTTTTTATTTTTTTATTTTGTTTATTTTGGTTTTTTTTAAAATATTAAATACAATACTTATATAATTTGAATCATAGACGGATTGACCGACGAAATAAGTCCCTCGAAAAGTTCTATAGAGTTGGAAAAAATCATAGGACTTTGCCATTGACAATTTTAGATGGAATTACCGACAAACTAAGTCCCTTAAAAAGTTATAGAGAGTTCAAAAAATTATAGGAATTGCCACTGACAATATGTAAATCACTGACGGGTTAATTTCATCGGTAATATGAATTAAAGCACTGATGAAATTACTAACAGTCATTTATGTCGATGATATGTCATACTCATCGATGAAATTACCGACAGAATGATACTGATAAATTTTTTTTGTTTGGCATGCTCATCGGTGATTATATTACTGACGAAATGACCGACATAATAAAAATCACCAGCGATAAGTTTTCCAACAACCAGTTATTTTCTATGATCGTCAATAAATATTTTCCCAACAAAAGTATTGTTTAAATACCAACAGAGTTCCGGTTGTGTTGAAAATACGGCAAATATAGAGCGTAATCTTAATGAATATCGGGTTGAATCCTCACAAAAAGTTTGAACCTAACTAGCTAACTATATCGCCCCATAACAAGCGTCTTTCTGCACATGTCAGTGAGCCTAGTACAAGCTATGGCTCACCATCTCATTTAGCTATGTAACATGGAGCTAGGGGGTCTGGTTGTACTTTTATTGATGTTAGGAAGTGGGTACAAAGGAAATATGTTGGTTATAACATTTCCGATTTCGGAAGCAGACATTAAAATAGTATGGTCTAGAAACTTTCCCTTTCAGAGTGGGGAGTGAGAGGAGAGCTTACGTCCATGTTGATTCCCAATCAACAGATGTGAAAGCAAAGCTTGTTTGTCAAAAAGCGCATGCCACTTGCATCGCCAATTATGATAAGCATCTTCTGCCATATTGTAAACCCACTTTTCCTTTTGGAAACCCTAACGCAGGTAAAGGGGACTTTGGTCTCTCTACCATGTTCCAACCCTATCTTCGACACCACTTTCGGCAGCAGGGAAAATGGATAGACAGAAGAAGTGTGGATCTTTGTTAAGGCAACAAGTGGCATTGTAGGGTTACCTACAATTGGTGGCCAAAAACCAGCCATAAGTTTGCTGTCTTGGCGACTAGCAACACCCTAGCTAGCTAGAATTAGTGCTCGTTTCTGTTCCTTCCCAAGTAATTTGAAGCGTGTGAGAATCTATGTATGTGGTCCAAGACGTTGGGGTATCCAAGGGGCTGGAGTACAGCCATTGATTTCTTCATAAATTATTAATTTTTCCAGATGATATATAACACTACATCATTTTAAATTAGACAAAATTGAAAAGAAAGTAAATGAGAATATATTTATATATATATAAGAAGCAATTAATAATAAGAAGAAGAATAGAAAATTCAAAAGAGAGTGGAGGACCATGGCATTCCGGCCCAGATCAAATGCATCAACGAGGCATGCAGTCGCTGCTGGCTGCTGGGTTGAAGCATGCGAACATGCAGGTGAATCAGAAGCCATGTGCAAGTGTGCATGCTTTGATCACATGCTGTTCATCTTAACTTAGTAACATGCAATGCAATTGGCTTAGAGTGGAGGTGTGGCAGCATCCCACCAGATATAATTAATATTGTCCCGTTAATATTTGCCAGAAAGCTGCATATTCTCTCTCATTTTCCCTCTTTCTTTTTTATTAGTATATTTCTGGGCAGAGGCCAGAGGAA